>JAESUZ010003751.1:0-632913 GCA_017311185.1 Proteles cristata cristata | reverse complement strand
TTTTATTTATTTCTAGGGAGAGAGAGAAACAGCGTGAGCAGGGGAGGGTCAGAGAGAGAGGGAGTCACAGACTGAAACAGGCTCCAGGCTCTGAACTGGCAGTCCGCACAGAGCCCGACGCGGGGCTCGAACCCACGAACCGCGCGAGATCATGACCCAAGCGAAAGTCGGACGCTTAACCGACTAAGCCACCCAGGCGCCCCTATATTACACTTTTGATGGCCAAAAAGAAGGCTACTCAGAATATTAATATCAAACATATTATAAGAGGGAATATTAAATATACTTAGGAAATCAGGCATTTAACTTGTTTATAATCAGTTATTTTTTAGTAAATAATTCTTTTCTGTTCATTAAATAAGTCTTGTGCCTTATCAACTGTGTTCGCTTGGTTCTAGTTATTTAATGTACCTGGAAGGAGTAAAACTTGTATTTCTTTCAAAGTGTCTCAAATCTATACTTTTTATGATAATTCACAATGACCCATTTCCTCCTATTTTAATCCTTGCTTCTGTATATAAGACAGTGGTTATGTTTCTGTGGTTTTCAAAAGTTTTTATAAAATGGCTAGAGAGAAAATAATTCCTAAAAGAATTTCAGTAATAAAGTTTTTTTAAACAGCTAGGACTATGTAGTTTAAAAACCTGCATGTGACTAAACAAATTAATCATCTGATTTTTATCTTATTTCAGCTGAAAAGTGATGACTTTTATTAATCACATCCAGTATTGTCTAGTTGGACATCATCTAGTGTTTCCAAAGCATTTTTAAAAATACTGTGCTGTTTGTGGTCATCCTTGTCAGATTCTGACTTTAACAGCAAAGTGTTTCATAATTAAGCACTGTGTGGTTTTTTTCTTTGAGTATGCTAATACTTCTTAATTTGACGTTTTAACAGTTTTTTTTCTTGGTGTATTTTCTTTCTTTAATAATTGAAAATTAATTAGTTTACTTCTTGATTCTACTGTTGAAGGCCATCCTGAAGCAAACTGTTTCCAAGCCCTAATTTATTAAAACAGATAGTTTCCTCAAAAACTGTATTACTGGGCATTTGTTATAAGAAAACTAAAAAGGACTTTCTATTTAGCATGTACACGGGTGTACTTGTCTTACAAGTATAGTAAATGTATGTGGCCATGGTGGATGAATCCCAACTGTCTTCCACTCGTTTCTTTTAACTGCTTTATAGCAATGATTTTTTTTTTTTTTTACAAATAGTTTATTGACAAATTAGTTTCCACATAACACCCAGTGCTCATCCCCACAAGGGTCCTCCTCCATGCCCATCTCCCCTCCCCCCACATCCATCAGTCCTCAGTTTTTGTCAGCATTCAAGAGTCTCTCATGGTTTGCCTCTCTCCCTTTCCCCCACCATTTCCCTTCTTCTTCTCCCCCTTGTTCCTCAGTTAAGTTCCTCCTAGTCCTCCTATACGTGCACACATATGATATTTGTCCTTCTCTGCCTGACTTATTTCGCTCAGCATAACACCCTCAAGGTCCATCCATGTTGCTACACATGGCCAGATTTCATTGTTTCTCATTGCCATGTAGTATTCCATGGTATAGATAAAACCACATCTTCTTGATACATTCATCTGTGGATGGACACTTAGGCTCTTTCCATGTTTTAGCTATTGTGGAGAGTGCTGCTATGAACATTGGGGTACATGTGCTCCTATGCATCAGCATTTCTGTATCCCTTGGGTAAATTCCTAGCAGTGCTATTGCTGGGTCATAGGGGAGTTCTATTGTTCATTTTTTGAGGAAACTCCACACTGTTTTCCAGAGGGACTATACCAGTTTACATTGCCACCAACAGTGTAGGAGGGTGCCCGTTTCTCCACATCCTCGCCAGCATCTAGAGTTCTCTGATTGGCTCATTTTGGCCCCCCTGACTGGCGTGAGGTGGTATCTCAGTGTGGTTTTGATTTGTAATTCCCTGATGAGAAGGGATGCTAAGCATCGTTTCGTGTGTCTCTTGGCCATCTGGATGTTCTCTTTGGAGAAGTGTCTGTTCATATCTTCTGCCCATTTCTTCACTGGGTTGTTTGTTTTTCGGGTATAGAGTTTGGTGAGTTCCTTATAGATTCTGGATATTAACCCTTTATCTGATATGTCGTTTGCAACTATCTTTTCCCATTGCATTGGTTGCCTATTAATTTTCTGGGTTGTTTCCTTTGCTGTGCAGAAGCTTTTAATCTTGATGAAGTCCCAACAGTTTATTTTTGCTCTTGATTCCCTTGCTTTTGGGGATGTGTCAAGTAAGAAGTTGCTGCGGTGGAGGTCAAGGAGGTTGCTTCCTGCTTTCTCCTCTAGGGTGTTGATAGTTTCCTGTCTCACGTTCAGGTCCTTTATCCATTTTGAGTTTATTTTTTCAGGATTACTTTGGCTATTCGGGGTCTTTTGTGGTTCCATACAAATTTTTGGATAGTTTGTTCTAGTTTTGAGAAGTATGCTGGTGCAATTTTGATTGGAATTGCAAATAATGTGTAGAGTGCTTTAGGTAGTAATGACATCTTATCTATATTTATTCTTCCTATCCATGAGCATGGAATGTTTTTCCATTTCTTTGTGTCTACTTCAGTTTCCTTCATAAGTTTTCTATAGTTTTCATCATACAGATCTCTTGTATCCTTGGTTAGGTTTATTCCGAGGTATTTTATGGTTTTTTGTGCAATTGTGAATGGGATCAGTTTCTTGATTTCTCTTTCTGTTGCTTCATTGTTGGTGTATAAAAATGCCACTGATTTCTGTACATTGATTTTGTACCCTGCAACTTGGCTGAATTCTTGGATCAGTTCTAGTAGGCTTCTGGTGGAGTCTGTCGGGTTTTCGATGTAGAGTATCATGTCATCTGCGAAGAGTGAAAGTTTAACTTCCTCTTTATAGCAATGGTTTTTAAACTTGTGTGTATATCAGAATCCTTTTGAAGCCTTGTTAAAACACAGATTGTAGGACTCTACACACACAGTTGCTGATTTAGTAAGTCTTTGTGGGGCTGGGTGGTATTGATGCTGCTGCTCCTGGGACCATATTTTGAGAACCACGGCTTTATAATAAGTTTATGCTGGTAATTGTAGAATGAATTTTTCAGTTCAGTTGCATCAGTTAGTAGAAGGTTGCGTAACTATATAGCACAATGTAGAGAGTGTAATGCACTAAAACTAATGAGACTAGTTTCTGGATCACTACTTATCAGTAGTCTGACCTTAATGTTTTTATTTAACTAATCTGATCCATAGTTTTCTCCTACATAAGATAGGAGTTATCCTTTGAGGGTGAAATTAGGTAATGCGTGGAAAAATATTTTAAACTGTATATTGCTGCACAGATATAAAGAGGTATTGCATATTCTTTAAAAATTTCAGCTTATTTTACTTTCAGTATTTTGATAAATATTTTCTACCTCCCTCCTAATGTCCCATGTCCTTGTAATCTTGATTATTTCTTAGTGACAATGTCTTCCAGTTTAAGTGACCTCACAAAGCTTTGAAAGGAAACCTATTGAAATGAATCCAGGCTCTCTTAGTGGGACCAAAATAATATAAGCATTTTGTGGGACCAGAAAGATAACTATGCAAGCTATTATTAATCAGTGGAGGAGGGGCGCCTGGGTGGCTCAGTCAGTTAAGCGTTCTGTTTTGGCTCAGGTCATGATCTCATGATTCTTGGGTTTGAGACCCGCATCAGTCTCCGTGCTAACAGCTCAACCTGGAGCCTGCTTTGCATTCTATGTCTTTCTCTCTCTTCTGCCCTTACCCTGCTTGTGCGTGTGCTCTCGCATGCGCTCTCTCTCTCTCTCTCTCTCTCTCTCTCTCTCTCTCTCTCTCTCTTTTCCTCTCCCTCTCCCACTCAAATACAAGTAAACATCAAAAAAAATTTAAAAAACCAGTGGGGGTAAATTGTAATACTTGTTCTCTAACCTTTAAAGATTTTATCAAAGCATTTAAAACTTTTTTTTTTTACCATGGGTTATAAATGTATATAGAGAAAGGAAAAAGTAAAACTCATATTTAGTACAAGGTAATTTAAAATATTAGAAATATTGAGTGTTAAATTGTTTTATCTTTGTGAAAAACTTACCTGGATCAGTATGAACAGTACTTGCTTGTATAACTTACAGTGTGGAGATAGAAAAAATTATAGTACTGTCTGAGTTAGAGAAACATTACATTCAATATAGCTTGTGTTGGATATGTTTTATTAGACTCTTTAAAAATGGGCATTTAAAAATAATGGAGTCATAAAATAAAATGGTTCATAGACTCTGAATATATCCTTTGAACTGTAATGTTCAATGTAGACCAAATGTCAGCAAACCTATTCTATAAAGGGCTTTGCAGGCCAAGAAGAAAACCCAAGAATATTATATAAGTACTTACATACCAAGAGAAGACAGATTTATACAATTTTATTATTGATGAGATTCAAAATAACCATAATTGAGTATATGCATTTGTAATCCTGGCCTAATGAGAGTTCTTATATAGGTGGATGAACATTACGCTGTTTTACTCTTCACTGGGCTTCACAGTTAGCGTTCCCTGTCATTTTGATTCCCAATATTCATGTGTAAAAACTATTCTTAAACTCAGGAAAATGGGTGCTAGATGGCTTTGGCATGTGAGCCATAGTTACTGACTTGATGTTTTAGAATATAAGGGACTTTTGCAGTCATCTAGTAGTGAAGTAAGGGTGGTTTCCCAAGGTCACATGGTTATTTAGTAACAGTTGGTGTCAGACCATAGTGCTCTTTAAAATGTACTATTTATAATATTCTTAACTGATGTATTCTTAACCAGAATACCCTATTTCCTACTTACTTTATAAATGAAAATTCACGTACTACAAAAACTGCTACTTTATCCCTTCCCTTCCCTTACATCTGCCTTACTTGAATTTTAGCAATACCTCAGATTCTTAAATAATGATAATATTTTAAAAAGAAAAATGTTAAAAATTTTAATGAAGATTTGGGGCATTTAATAAGTTTTCCTTTCATCTGTACTGTATTTTCAAGGTGATTTAAATTATTACCTTTTTAAATATTTTTTAATGTTTACTTTTGAAAGCAAGAGACAGGGACAGAGCACAAGTTGAGGAGAGGCAGAGAGGGAGACACAGAATCTGAAGCAGACTCCAGGCTCTGAGCTGTCAGCACAGAGCCTGATGCGGAGCCGGAGCTCACAGACTGTGAGATCATGACCTGAGCTGAAGTCCGACACTTAATCCACTGAACCACCCAGTGCCCTATCATTTTACTAATCTTTAAAATTAAGGCTGCTATGAGGTTTATGTTAGTACATTTAAAATGTAATAGTGCTTGGCACATAGTTCTGAACAACTGTTGCTCACAATAATAGCAATTATAAATGTTATGTTTGAATGATTTTCCTTCCAAATTTCAAGCAGGTTTAAACAATTAACCAGACTATCTATTAAATTTAAGGGTCTTTTAGTATAGCTAGAATTTATCCAATTTACCTCATTTCTTAAGCTATAAACAGCAAAAGGGAAAATTTCCCGTTGAATTGAGCATACGTATTTTTAGTGTCTTGTGTAGTCATAGTAGAAAATTGGTTAAATATCAACACATATGTTCATGATCAAGAGGTTATAGTCCTAGTCCGATAATCTTGAGATAATCACAAGAGTGATGTGTTTAGTTTTCTCCCCTCACTGAACATTTGCCTTAATTGTATAATTTGAATACAACATACATAATATTCTATTTTTAATGCTTTTGGTTAATGTAGTTACTTGACAAAAGACAAAAAGAGAACTACTTCAAGAAAACAAATGCTTTGGGAATAGTAATCCATAGTAGTACCTCTCCTTATGGTTATTAATGTATATTCTTTGTATAGTTTTATAAAATTATATCGTATAAATTAATACATTTAACAGCAAGAGGATTTTAGCTACCGAATTTTCCTTTGAATTTGCATTCTTCCCAACTTCTTATAGAAATTATGAATTAGTTTACAAAGCCTATAATCAAATTTACTTAATGATCTTTCTGTTGTCAAGTTTTCTAACATGTGCCTCTTTTTTCCCCCCAGAGGAAATAAAAGCGGAAACTGAAAAACAGAGGTTTGTGGGGTTTCTTTTCTTTAGTAAAAATAATTTGCAAACTTATCAGTCTTAGTTAAAATAGTAATACAGTCATCTATGTGTGGCAGATTGTATGTGAAATTTGTAATAAAATTAATAATAAATAGTTTTTAAGAAATAGAAGTAAAAAGATCTCATAAATAAATACAGGAGGGTATTCCTAAAATACCATAAGATGCATTTTAAAGTCTTTGTGTAAAGACTTTGATTCATATTTAGAAAGATTGCTAAATGATTATTTTATAATTTAAATACTTTTTCAGTAATTAAATAACTATTTTAATTTCTTTGATTTTCTTGCATTTAGTTACAGCTCTGACCACTGCTTTTTTCCTGTAACAAATCATTTAATTTCTCTGGGCTTTGGTTACCCTCATGAAATACAGGAAGATGAAGATTGGTTTAGCAAAATTTCTTTTAGAAGTGAAATTTTGTGTTTTCATAAATTTATCATCACTGTGATAAATGTAATATTCTCATCGTACTCTTTTCCCTTTAGTCCTCCTCATGGAGAAGCAAAAGGTGGATCAAGCACCCTTCCACCAGTGAAATCAAAGACAAATTTTATTGAAGCAGACAAGTACTTCTTACCCTTTGAATTGGCGTGCCAGTCCAAATGTCCCCGTATAGTTAGTACGTCTCTTGACTGTTTACAGGTATGTATAGAGTGGCATTATCAAAAAATTGTTTAATTTGAATGTGTTTCCAAACATTATCACAATTGGTGATTCAGACATTTTCCATGAAAGCCTTGAGCATTCTTTTTGTGGTTAAGAAGCCAGATAGTTGCTTATATACAAGAGAGATAAAATAATAGTTTCAAAAAGATGTTTCTAGCTTAAGGGTAGCAAAAATCGTTAGTTAGCATAGTGAGACAAATCATCGTATTTGGTCAGATTTTCCATCAGTAAAATGCAAGAACCACAGTACTTTTAATCTGCTGCTGACTTTACCTACATCATTATTTGCAATGACTTTACTGAATATCTACTGTTTTATATACAGTAGTAGGTTAATATTGACAGTTTAATTATTCACAGCTAGACTTCAGCTCTGATTTTCTGATTTCAGAAAAATTCCTTAACTCTTTTATCCTGTTTTATTTACACAAACTGTTTTATTTACAAACGTGTGCATGCACGCACACAGGGTTCTGAAGATATTTGTAAAACTTGCAGATAGAGGGGTCTTTCTCTTCAGGTCTTTTCACTGTTGGGGGAATTATACATATTGAACCAATAATTCAATGGCTAGGAACAGACCATATTCGTCTGATTTGTTTGGCAGATAGAGTAAGAATAAGTTCATTTGATTTGTAACCCTGTTTTCCCTGAAAAATTAATATTGTGATATCTAAGGCTTTCCAGGGGTATAATGGATGATGATTGAACAAATCCATGATTTATTACAGCAGTGCATGGAAATTGAGTTTTCTGTATGTTCACAGATCTGATCTGGAAAGAGATAAAATCATTTAAATGTGTTAAGATAACTTTAACAAAAGCAGTATCAATAATGATTAGATAGAAAGCAATTAGCTATTCTGATTCACCAGATACCAGGTCTAAGATGTGACTTTCTCAAAGTATTGACATGGTTTTATTCTGGTTAGTATGTTTTTGTGGCTGTTATGGATGTAAATAATTGTACATGTTTTGTAGCTAATAAAGCTTTCTTCAGGAAAAGTTGGCATAGCCTTGGCTTTGGTTATACTTTAGTGTAAGAAATTTAACATGTATTCAGTTATAGGTTATAAATTTAATGTGTAATAAGCATATATATTAGTTAGCTTAATTAGCTTTATTTTCTTTCTCCATTTTAGAAACTTATTGCGTATGGGCACTTGACTGGCAATGCTCCTGATAGTACAACACCAGGTAAAAAATTAATTGATAGAATTATTGAAACCATTTGTGGCTGCTTCCAAGGTCCTCAAACAGATGAAGGAGTTCAGCTGCAAATAATAAAGGTAATTTGTTATAGTGAATTTGTCATTCATAATGTGTATATGTATATTTTAAAGTTTATTAATTTAGTTTGAGAGAGAGAGAGCACAAGCCAGCAGGGAAGGGACAGAGAGAGAGGGAAAAAAATCCCAAGCAGGGGCTTAATTCCACAAACCAGGAAATCATCACCTGAGCTGAAATCAATAGTTAGATATTCAACTAACTCAGTCACCCAGGCATCCCTCTATGTATTTTTAAAATCAGAAGCCATTTATCTTGGATATATGTGGAAAGGTCATTTTATGTGCTTTCCATCTCTAACAGAAGTCACTTAGTCGGTTTTTAGACTCCATGAGTGGATTTTGTTGAATGCCAAGAGTTCACTAGAAGACTATATTATATTTCCAGGTCTGTTATTTTGAAGGCCCCAATTTAGGCTTCGGCTCCCAGAGCCTCCCAGAGTATTTTGGTTTCTGGAATGTTTGCCATACATATTCCATCTTTTGAGCTTTAGGGCCCATGTGGCCCCTCTAGTTCCTTCTCGACTTCTGGATGCCTTGTAGTCTGCCTGCTAGACCCATGCTTCACCGTGTGAGCTATTTGTGCACCAGCTTTCCTGATTCCCTTGCACCTATTCATTTGCTGAACCTGCTCAGCCAAATTTTGTTCTGGCTTTTTGCTGTAATATATCTGGGTAATTAAACTCCTTAAAGAAAACTCACTCAGTTATGTTTTTAGTCTGTTATAAATACTGAAGTCTTAATAGGACTGCTTATGGTCATGGTGATATGTTTATACATCAGTATAAATTTTCTTCTACTACTTTTAGTACTTTTGAAATCATGTGTACATATAGCCCCCTTTTCATGTGTAGATTTAGTTCCTTCTGAGCCTTTCAGTTTCACAGCTGTATTCACAAGTCGTATCTTTATTCTAAAAATGCTATTTAATCAGTTGGCCTGTCATTCGCAGTTTAATATCAGTCATGGTTTATTTAGCATATACTCAGTGCTGACTTTGTGTAGCATTGTACAGCATAAAGGACAGAAGAGTCCTTGCTCTTGAGAAGTTGCAAGTACCCTAATGTGTGAATATTCATATAAAGTTTATTGGGGAAGTTCACTTAGGATTATTTTAAATGCTTTATTCTCATTTAATCTGATATTTTAATGCTTTATTCTGTTTGTAAACATCTTCAGCAACCTCAGCAGTACATTTATTGAGTTTCATCAGTGAGAACCATCTCATAAAAATTTGGAAGTGAATAAGACCATGTGTATCTGCCACAGTTGACAGTCTTATTCAAAAGATATGTCATATGAGGCATATCTGTGCTCTGCTGGACAATTAATGCTGTGCATTTTAATAGACTAATAGTTTTATAAAAATGAAACTTGGGTGTTGAAGCAATTATATAGTTTTCTAGTAGTTCTCGGGGTTTGGGATGATTATTTGGAAATTACTGCCAGTTGATTATATATTGAAGATTAGTAGAAATTCTGTTGGTGTATACTGGAAATTCTGTTCGTGTGTACTTGAAAGTGATAATGGTATCTGAAAGTTTTAATTCTAATATAAAAATACTCATTTTTGTGCTGAAATGCAGGATGCAGAAAATTGCTTTAACTGTGTCTTTCTTTTTAAAGGCTTTACTTACTGCAGTAACATCACAGCACATAGAAATCCACGAAGGAACTGTACTGCAAGCTGTGAGAACATGTTACAATATCTATCTAGCAAGCAAAAATCTCATCAATCAGACGACAGCCAAAGCTACTCTTACTCAGATGCTTAATGTTATCTTTGCACGCATGGAAAACCAAGCAGTAAGTATTCAAAAACAGAGAATGTAAAGAACCACAGGTACCAAGTAGAGAAAAGAATTTATAGAAATTATAGTGAAATCTTTGGTACTTGTAGAGAATGTCTTTCATTTATTTTTATACTTAGTGGAGATCTGTGGTACTATTTTGCTTTGTTTTGAGGTTAACTGACTTGTTTAACTGTGGAAAAATATATTTTTGATGGTTCACAAGTAGAAAGTGAAAGATATTTATTGTCGTCCTCATGGAAATGTTTATAAATTGATGATACTTTTATTGTACTCAAGTTTAGTAGATGAGTTTAATGTAGTTAAAAGCTACCTGATTTGATTTATGCTGCTGTAGAATTATTTAGTCATTGAGTCCTTTACAAATAAAATATGTATTTGTATTGATAAAATACATTTTTGGGGGTTAAGAGATGAGCTAAAGAATCATTTATATATTCTTTTTAATTGTTTAGGTCTGCCTAATTACAAATCAACTTCTAACTTTTTTTGAAAACTGATTTTAAACTTCAAACATTACAGAGAGATTTCCTTTACCTCTCTTCCCTTAGTGCCAGTGCCTTATACCATGTTACAGTACTTCTACATTACTGTTAAATAAACTACAAAGCCAACTTGAATTTCATCAGTTTTCCTACAAATGTCCTTTTTCTGTTTCAAGTTCCAGTCTAGGATCTGACAATGTACTTAGTATGAATTCAGTTATTATATCTTAGTCTTCTCCAGTTTGTTGTAATTTCTCAGTCTTATCTTTGATCATCTTGATGCTTTTGAGGGATACTTAAACCAGTTTTTTTTTTTTGTTTTTGTTTTTTTTAAATGTACCTCAGTTTCCTCTGATGTTTTCTCATGATTAGACTGAGGTCTGTTTTTTTGCTAGAATATCTCTGATGCATTGTTGTGTCCTTTTCAGTGCATCATATCAGGAATTCATGATGTTGACATGTCCTGTTGCTGGTGATGTTAACTTTGATTACTCAGTTAAGGTGGTAACTGCTAGGTTCCTCCACTGTAAAGTTACTAGTTATTCTTTCACAGTTAATAGACATCTTGGAGATACCTTAAAACTATGTAAATATCCTGTTTCCTTCTCACACTCCCCCATCCCCAATTTAAATATCCTTCAGTGGATCTTGTTGGCAACATTTATTACTGTGGTGGTTCCCTAATGGTGATTTTCTGTTTATCTCTTCTTCTCTATCTGTTAATAAGAATTATTCTTCTGTATCTATTAACAAGAATTCTTTCCTGTATATTTTTTAATTTTTTATTTATATCAGTCTGTACTCATAGGTATTTGTTCTGTTATAATCTACTGCTATTATTTATTTTGTTGCTCAAATTATTCCAGCTTTGGTCTTAGTACTTTTGACAAGCTCCATCCCTTTTTGAGCACTTCCTTACTTTCTGCAATCTCAAAATGTTGCAGGCTTATTTTGAATTTTTTCTGCCTCAGCCCTAGAACCAACCACTTCAACAGGGAGTTTTGGCTCTTTCAATTGGAGAATGGTCATTAGAAACCAAAATCTGAGTGCTAGTTGTATTTGTTGCCGCTGAGATGTATTGCTCCTCGGCCCGCTCAGCAGATAGAGCTGGGAAGATGTATCTGTATACTCCCTCTACCTCCTAACCCCACACCTGTATTTGTGTATATGTTTATACTGACATTTCTTTCAGTTCAGCATGACAGGGTTCATTTCAGTCTTTGCCCTTTATTTATTTGTAGCTTCTTTAAACAGTGAAAAGTATGGCTTTTATTTTCTATGATATAGTATTTGTTCAGTCCCTATTACACATATAAAATATTTTTAGAATAGTTAACCCATACCACTGTGAGAAGCATACTTACTTAGTAGATTATAACATTTATGGTTAGTTCTTTTTGGTTTTTAGCCTTATAAGATCCATCCAAACTATTGTTTTCCGAAGTTACTTACATTCTATTTTTCTCCACACTTCATGGTATAATGTTATTCCTTTATAATATAATTAAGTTAATTTATTATTGCTTGTTTTCCATTTCTTGGTTTTAATTGCTTGTTCATGTCTTGAGTATGTTAAATAGCACTGTGATTTAGCACAGCTACATAGACGGTGTACTCAGTACTGCTGCTCCTTCTTCATCCCTCTCACTCCATTCCTCTTCCCTCCTCCTTTCTACCCCTTGGATGTAGCTAATCCCTTGTTTCTAGTTTATCCTTCCTGCATTTATGTGGCACAAATGAGCAGATCCATGTGTGGTTTCACATATCCTCTTTCTTACACCAGAGGTACCATGCTGTGGTAGTTACATATCACTGCATAGCAGATTAACCCCAAACTTCAGCTCCTTAAAACTTACTCTTTAGCTGCTTATCTCTGAGAGTTTCTGAAAGGCCAGAATACAGGAGTGGCTTAGCTGGGTGGTTACGGTTTGGGTTCCACATGAGATTGTAGTTGTCTGCATGGATCACAGTGCGAGCTGGGGCTGCAGTCACTTAAAGGCTTCATTGGGTTAGAGAAGACACTTCCAGTCTTACTCATTTGGTTTTGGTGAAAAGTCTCAGTTCTTCACTGCCTGTTGGATGGAAAGGCCCGAGTTTCACGTGGGTCTCTTAGGGCTCCTGACAGCATGGCAGCTGGCTGTCTCTGGGGTAGATGATCAGACAGAGAGAGCAACAAGGCAGAAGCTATAGTGCCTGCTTGATGGTCAGAACTAGGTACCCAGACCATCCCTGGAACAGTGTGGGAGGGGGCTCTGCAAGAAAGTGAAAATCAAAGGAATCATTGGTGACCGTGAGTGTGTTTTATTTTCCCATCCACTTTTTCCGTCCCTTAGTGAAATTTTGGTTTTAGGAAAATCCACTGTTTGCATTAATCCAGTTATTATTCTGAGGCTATTAAAATTTTATTTTAGTTTGGTAAATTTTGCTTAGGTTATACAGTCACATGATTCAAGCACACCAGAAATACTGAAGAGAAGAGAAATACTGAAAGACTTCCGTCTCTGTTCTTATGTACCAATTTCCATCCCTCTAAGAAGTAACCAGTGTTACTTGTTTTTGTGTATTTTTAGTATATTTTATATTCTTTGCCACTGATGGACTCCCAATTTCTAATCCTAGAGACAAGGATTTATAGTTGAGTGTAACATTATCCTTCCAAATTTTAAACAACTTACTTTACTAATATGGGAAATTAATTCTATTTCTTAACAGTTGCAGGAAGCCAAACAAATGGAAAAAGAAAGGCATCGGCAGCATCATCATCTGTTGCAGTCTCCAGTAAGCCATCATGAGCCTGAGTCACCTCAACTTAGATATTTGCAACCTCAAACTATTGATCATATGACCCAAGAACAAGAAGGGGACCTTGATTCCCATACAAATGATGTGGATAAAAGCCTTCAGGATGACACAGAACCCGAAAATGGATCTGATATTTCCAGTGCAGAAAATGAACAGACTGAAGCTGATCAGGCAACTGCAGCTGAAAGTAATCTTTCTGAGAAGGGGTTGTGGGGCGTGTGAAGGGAAGAGTGTAGGCATGTATCTTTGGGAAAGAATTGTGGAAAGGGTAATATGTCTTAATGGATAGCAGGCACATGGTGATTAGTTGTGGATTTTTTCCATCCTAGGTGGTGAATTTAATTGACTTCAAAACACAGGGTACCTATTTAACAGTACTGTGCATTCATTGTCATCTCATGAGCAGTATAGTTTACAGACTTGTTTTGGAGGAGATATATGTTACTAAAAGGGGGTCATAAATGTCTACTACCAGGTCATAATGGAACTTCACTTTTCTTAAAATAGTTTCACAGCAAACAAAAGATTTATTTATTTAGTAAGGTTTTCTGGAATGTGACTGAAAGTTTTAGGGCATCAATGTGTTACTGGTTCAGAAGATACTATTGTCTAAAAAGTACTGAAATTAAGTATAAAAATAGAGTAACTACCTAAACCATACAGAAATATTTTTATATCCTGATTTGTAGTAAGCACTAAAATTGAGATGTTCTCTGATACTATTTTTCTGAGTAAATTTATTTATGAGAAAGGTTACAAAGGGGCACCTGGGTGCCTCAGTTAGTCGAGCATCTAACTCTTGATTTTGGCTCAGGTCATGATCTCACGGTTTGTGAGCTCTAGCCTCACGTTGGGCTCCACACTGAAAGCACAGAGCCTGCTTGGGATTCTCTCTCCTCTCTCTGTGCCCCCCAGTCATGTGCATTCTCTCTCTCTTAAGTATGTTTTTAAAAAAGAAAAGGGTTGTAAGATTATAAAATTAAATTACATTTATTTATTTTACTAATTTGTTTCTCTAAAAATAATCACATGAAGTCATTTTTTTTCCCTCTCAAACATTATTTTTAGCTTTAGCTATTTTATAAAACTGCTAGGGAGTCTTGTTCCCTTTGTTTCTTACTAGTTTGATGTCAAAAAATGATGGAAGTTCTATTGGCTCTTTACTGTGTTTGTGTGGAAGTAGGGTGCTTAGGGCTTAGTTACAGTTAATCGGAATTCTGTATTTTTCTTTGAGAAAAGACTTCTGTAGTATTTTTTCACCCGCTGAGTTTTTTTTTTTTCCTACCACATTTTTTTCATAATGTAACAGTAGGATGAACATCAGCAGTGGCATGATTAGATGCCTTTTTAATACTTAGTGCTTTACTGTTTATTTTAAAAGGGGTAGTTTTGGGGTGCCTGGGTGACTTAGTTAAGCATACAACCCTGGATTTCGGCTCAGGTCATGACTCGCAGTTTGTGAGATCAAGTCTCATATTAGGCTCTTGAGATTTCCTCCTTCTCTGCCCTTTCTCCATTCCCTCCCTCCCTCTCCTCTTCTCTCTCTCTCTCTCTCTCTCTCTCTCTCAAAATAAATAAATAAATTAATTAATTTACAAAAGAGATAATTTTGATAAATTCAAACATTCACAGTACTCAAGCTAATAGTAAATCTATACTGCTTACATTATTTACATTTTTCTAGCCAGCCCTTGCCAGATTTCACCTACTTGGTTTAAATGTTTATTCATTTTTGAGAGAGAGAGAGAGAGAGACAGACACACAGACAGAGACAGAGCAAGAGTCGGGAAGGGCAGAGACCAAGGGAGACACAGAGTCCAAGGCAGGCTCCAGGCTCTGAGCTGTCAGCACAGAGCCCGACATGGGGCTGGAAGCCTCAAACTGTGAGATCATGACCTGACCCGAAGTCGGATGCTTAACTGACTGAGCCATTCAGGCACCCTTAGATTTTACCTACTTTTACTGTGAGCTTATAAGAGGCTGATTCAAAGGGCTAATCACTAATAAAGCTGGGACTTTATTTCTTCATACATTCAGCAAACATTTATTTAGCATACTGTGTCCTAGGCACCATGTGGCACTTGGGGTTAAAAAATTGATAAAGGAGGGGCTCCTGGGGGGCTTAGTCGGTTGAGCGTCCGACTTTTGCTTAGGTCATGATCTCGCGGTTTGTGGGTTCGAGCCCCGCATAGGGCTCTGTGCTGACTGCCAGCTCAGAGCCTGGAGCCTATTTCAGAGTCTGTATCTCCCTCTCTCTCTGACCCTCTCCTGCTCATGCTGTCTCTCTCTCCTAGAAATAAATAAAAGTATTAAAAAAAAAAGTTGATAAATGCATTATTCTTTTTTTTTTTTTAATGTTTATTTTATTTTTGAGACAGAGACAGAGACAGAGCTTGAATGGCGGAGGGGCAGAGAGAGAGACAATCACAGGATCTGAAACAGGCTCCAGGTTCTGAGCTGTCAGCACAGAGTCCGATGCGGGGCTCGAACCCACAGACCCTGAGGTTGTGACCTGAGCTGGAGTCGGATGCTTAACTGACTCAGCCACCCAGGCGCCCCATAAAGACATTGTTCTAAGAGTGCCCATGGTTTGCCTGGATGGTCAGGCATTTATAAATGAGGTATAATGTGATAAATATCCTGCAGGTGACCAGCACGAGGTAATTCTGCTGAGGAGAGTTAGGCACTACGTTTGTACTGAAAGTGATGATGTTTTGGTTGAATCTTGTTGGATAGGAGTTGGAATTGGCTAGCTAGAAAATTTCAGAAATTCTGTGACAGAAAAAATAACGTGGGCTGAGACTCAGTGAATGGAAGCATCTACTGTGTACAAGTCACCTTGTAGGATACAGAAGTATACATATGACAGAATTTGTTGTGGTATTTTCATGATTATTTTGGCCCTGCAGATATTTTTCTCCCAACAGCTGATAAAAATGAGAATTCTGCCTGAGAACCATTGATTTAAGAGAGCTCTAGAGTTTACTTTGAATTACGTCTCTGTCACTTACTAGTAATGTTACTTTGGACATAACAGTTAACTTCTCTAATGACTTCCTACGTGTAATAAATACTACTATTTCTGTCAGATAATATGAGTGAGAACTGACTCGTGATTCACTAGCTATTTTGTACACATATTAGTGACTGTATATTTAGTTTTGTTGAAACTAACTTTCAGACTCTAGATAATTTTAGCCAGCTAGAGGACAGAAATTCAAAGCCTAAAGATGGTAGAAAAATGATCTGTCAAAACACTGATATGTTTTTACTCCACCGAAGAATCTTGTGTTATTTCTGTATTTGGATTTTTTATAAAGTAAGTGTACTGATTCGTAAGCTCCTTTATCATAGTTCCCCTTGTGACATTCAGTATTCTGTAGAGTGTAGCAAACAGTAGATTAGGAGCGGTCAGCACTAGGGAGGACAGGCTTCTGGAAGCAGAACCCCAGGCAGTGGTCCTTTATACAGTGGTGTGAGTGGGACAGCAGCACTGTCACCTCCTGTGCAGCCTCCTGCTCTTGTGAGTGGGGCAGCACGGGGCCCGGGATCACAAGGTGTCGGAAGCGCTAGTTGAGCCTTCTTTTTTTTTTTTTTTTAATTTTTTTAAGTGTTTTATTTATTTCTAGGAGAGAGAGAGAGACAGCGTGAGCAGGGGAGGGTCAGAGAGAGAGGGAGTCACAGACTGAAACAGGCTCCAGGCTCTGAGCTGGCAGTCAGCACAGAGCCCGACGCGGGGCTCGAACCCACGAACCGCGAGATCATGACCTAAGCGAAAGTCGGACGCTTAACCGACTGAGCCACCCAGGCGCCCCTGAGCCTTCTTGAGATATTTGCATCATTTCAAAACCTAGCCATAGAAATCCTGTTTTTATCTGCAAACTGACTCTGGAATGTCAAGGTTTATCAGTTTCTCTTAAGTTGTTCAGAAGTTCTGATGAGCATTTATATCTGTTTGATTGTTAAATTGGAGAAGGAGCCCTTTTTTATTTATTAAAGTAAATTTTACATTGGATATGTAGATTCTTTTGGGGAAGAAACAGTAAGGAAGGGCTGGAATGCACTGGTAGAGTCCCACGTGGCCTGGTGTCTTCGTCTTCATGGACTTTACAAATGTTAAAGCACAATATTATTGATAAACTGAATAATTGATCAATGCAGGCTTTAGTTACATTTAATCTATTACTTGATCAGTGTGTCAGACGTGTTAGAAATGTTTCATTCAAAATACTTTAAAATGTTTAGCTTCTAAAGGAATAATTAGAAAATTTGCTTAAGTTGAATGATCATTTAATAGTTAATCAGATGAATCATTTTTTAAGTTGACATAAATTTATAAAATATTTTAAATCTGATGTCGTTATGAATTTTGAAGGTTTAACTTGTAATTTGCTTCTAGTTTCATGTATCTGTTAAATTTTCTTTTATTCTTAATTTTTTAGCAAAGTTTTTAATTTTAAATGTTGAGTAAAAGTTTCCAAAAAATTAAAGTTTCCTTGGATTTTTATTTTTTAAAGCATTATCTAAAAATGACATATTATATGATGGAGAAAACCATGACTGTGAGGAAAAGCCACAAGACATTGTACAGAGCATTGTAGAAGAAATGGTGAACATCGTTGTTGGAGGTAGTGTATTTCACTCAAAATTAGTTTATTCTGTCTTTGATATTTCATCTGACTATGGAGACTATATAATATGTGGAATGAAAAGGGCAAATATATAAGCTCTTTCTCAAATTAGAGTATGTGTATAGAAAAAAATATTTAAATGTCTTTAATTATTGAAGAGTTACTCTTTTTTTCTCCAGGTTCAGTTACAGTCTTATATAAAAATTCATTATTCCCCCTCCCCGTTGAAAAAAAGTTGATGCCATTTCGTTGTTTTGTTTTTGTGTTTCAATGGTAGTGGTATATTCTTTAAACTCCTAAATGTGAGAAACTTTATAAACTAAAAAATATTTAAATTAATTCAGTTTTGAGTGTTCCATATCTTTTTTTGAAAAAGTTAGCCTTTCTTCTACCTTTATTGTCACAACCAAGGTATAATTGATATAGGGGCAGACATATCTTATGGATTGTATTATAAAGATGTTATCTGCCATTCCCATAAATAGTATTATTTATAGATAGGATTAGATTTGAGACTAATCCACTGAAGCTTATTTAATTCATGGTAATTTGCACAGGACTAAGCATAGAACCAAGCATAGAACCTTGATACGTATACTTCTAGATGTAGGATTAAATGTACAGTATGGCTCTTGAAAGAGCGAGAATAATACTGTTTCAGCCATACCTAACTCTCTCTCATGTTAACATCCTTTCTAAGAATATCTTTTCTCCTTTAATGCAAAACTAGAACCAGGCATTCATCTGATTGCCTTCTTGTTTTTTCATCTTTTCATTCAGCAAATACTCAGGAAGTACGTACAGTTGTGTGGCACTGTAGGAGGATACAAAAGTTAATCCAAGATAGACCATGCTCTGGAAGAAGGGGGTTCTGGAATGTATGTATGTAAGACTAATACAAGGTATAAAGTGATAAGTGCCATTAGCAAGAAATAGCTAACATCCTGTTAAAATTTTTAAAAAGTGGTTATTTCTAAAACAATCTGGGAGGACTTCATGTAGGAGATGACACTTGAACTTAGATTGTATGGATTCACACAGGTTTGGGGAGTGGTATTTGATATATTGGAAACTCTGTTCGTTTCAGGTCTAGAAGAGAGGATGGTTTGGGAATTGGCAGGTGGTAGTTTGGCTGAAGTATCAAGTATATGATGTCATACAATAGAAACTAAGGTTAAAGAGATCTTTTTTTTTTTTTTAATGTTTATTTATTTTTGAGAGAGTCAGAGTGTGAGCTGGGGTGGGTGGTAGGGCGGTGTGGAGAGACAGGGAGACACCGAATCTCAAGCAGGCTCCAGGCTTTGAGGTGTCAGTACAGAGTTCAATGCAGAGCTTGAACCCACAAACACCGTGAGATCATGACCTGAGCTGAAGTCGGACACTCAGCCGACTGAGCCACGCAGGCATTCCTCTTCTTTTTCTTAAGTTTATTTATTTTTGAGAGAGAGAGCAAGGGAGGTGAGCAGAGAGAGAGAGAGAGAGGGAGAGGGAGAATTCCAAGCAGGCTCTGCACTGTAGCACATAACCTGAGTGGGTTAAGGGCTCGAACTCGTGAACCATGATAGGATCTGAGCTGAAATCAAAAGTTGAACACTTAACTGACTGAGCCACCCAGACACCCCTAAGGTTAAAGAAATCTTAAGCTTTCTAATTAAAAGTTTAGAATTTTAGACTTCATTCTATCACAAAATGAGTTACCATTTTGGATTTTTTAACTAATAGATGGAATGATTAGAATTATTCTATTAGACGAAGGTAAGTGGAGAAGCAGAAATGACCACAGGAGACCAGTGCAGTAATGGAATCCTCAACAGGACAGAAACCGTGGAAATGAAGAAAATGTGAAGAAGAAGTGAGACAATGAATGTCGAATCAAGTAGACTTTGCAGCTGGGGTGCCTGGGTGGCTCAACTCTGTTACATGTCCAAATGTTGATACTGGCTCAGGTCATGATCTCAGTTTGTGGGACTGAGCCCTGCATCCAGGCTCTGCGTTGACAGCGCAGAGCCTGCTTGGAATTCTTTCTTTGTCTCTGTCTCTATCTTTCTGCCCCTCCCCTGCTGGCTCTCTCTCAAAATAAATAAACTTTAAGAAATCACTAAAAAAAAAGACTTTACAACTGATTAAATACCTTGCTGAAAAACAAATTATAAGGCGTGTCAAAGACCCCAAGAATATCTCAAGATTTTGTGATTCACTAGAGGAACTTATAGAGCTCATCATAAAATTATACCCTCCACTAAAATGTTTACTGTGTAAAGGTACAATACAGAATCATCAAAGGGAAAAGGCATACGTGGCAATGTCTGAAGGGAATCAGGCCCGTACTTCCGGGGGTCCTCTCCCTGGAAAGTCACAAAGGAAGCTCTCAATTCATCCTCAGATTGGGTGCGGTGGCTACCAGAGCGGCTGAGTTAGACTCAGTGCCCAAAGTTTTGTTGGCGTCTCTACTTGCATGTACCCAGATTTCAGATTTCCACAAGGAAAGCTGATATTTAGCATAAACCATATTATTTGTACAAACATTGGAGGCACAGTAAGCCACTCTTACTGGTTTTGGGAATAGTGAGAACCCTCCCAACCACCCTTCCCAGGTGCCAGGTGCCAGCCAAGGACCAACCTTGACTTCCTAAGGACAGGCAGCCTTGGGCGTGCTATGTTAACTCTTCTCTACGTGGGTGGTCTCCCAGTTGCTGAGCCTAAATGGGTAGGTGGATAGTTGTGGAAATGGTAGAATTAAATTATGTTGGAGGAAAAGTTGGCTTGGGGGGAAAAAGTACTAATTTCTTAGTGCACCATCCATGTGGAAAATTCATGATATACATAATAGAAATCTATACATTTGGCCTAAGATAGCAAGAAAAGTGCTATAGATGGGAGTCATTCTGTTAGAAATTAGTAGTTGAAGCCATAAAATATTTGAATGGGCAAGAGACTAAAGAAGAGGCCATGATGCTGGGGAGTCTGAATTTAAAAACAAAAACCCTTATAGACGTACAATGAGGGAAGAAACAGCATTATGTGCCCATGCGTTCTTTAGAAGTTTAGTAATACATACTATGGGGTGGCAAATTATGTCCCATGAGCCAAATTTGGCCCATTGCCTATTTTTGTAAATATTGTTTTCTTAGAACACATGCTCATTTGTTTATGTATTGTCTAGAGTGGCTGTCTTTGCGCCAGGAACCATATGGCATACAAAGCCTAAAATGTTTCCTCACTGGCCCTTTGCAAAAAAAAAAAAAACCATTTACCAGCCTCGAGTACGTGTCAGTACAGAGTGGGAAGTGAAATTTCCTTGATTTTTTTCTGCCACTTTTTACTTAGAACACTTTCATACGTAGAGAAAAATCCAAAGAACAGTGCAATGGACACCTGTATGCCCTTTCTCTGGATTCACTAGTTGTTAAAAATTTTGATACATTCGTTGTATGCGTGTTTAAGTAGACCAGCACACATACTTGTATGTAAATGGGTGTGTTTGCTTGCCTTTGCTGAACCATTTAAAGATTGGTTATATATATCCTGATGCTTACTCCTGTACTTCAGCATGTATCTTCTAAGAATAAAGACAGTCTCATACATAACCATAATTCAGTTTCACACCTAAAAATATTAGCACTATTTCAAGGATAGCTAATATAAATACTACATTTTATAGTGTCCCCAAATTCCCAAAATGTCTTTCTTGTATTCTTTTTCTCCTTTTCTCTTTTAAGTACAGGCCCAGTCTGGGCACCCTCGCTGCATCTGACAATGTCGCTTTGGTCTCATTAGTTTAGAATAAGTTCTCTTGCCTTTCCTCCCATCTTTCACGATATTCACCTTTTTTTAAAAGAGTATGAAATTGTCTTGTAGAATGTTACACATTTTGAGTTGATAGGACATTTCCTGATTTAGATTAATTAAATGTATTTGGCAAGAATACTGCATAGGTAATGTTGATACTTTTTATTATATCATGTTACCCATATTAGTGATAATGTTTGATCACTTGTTTAGTGATGAGCACCAAGTCTCTTCCTTGTAAGTGAGCATTTTTCCTTTTATAACTATAGTTGACCGTTGATAATGAACTGCATAAGTGCACCATATGTGGATTTTTTCCATAAATACAGTACTCTGAATGTATTTTTCTTTTTTTAGTGTTGATTTTGAGAGAGGGAGGGAGAGAGGGAAAGGGAGAGGGAGACAGAGACAGAGACAGAGACAGAGGATCCTAAGTGGCCTCTGTACTGACAGCAGAGAGCTAGATGTAGGGCTCGAACTCATAAAGTGCGAGACGATGACCTGAGCTGAAGTCCAGGGCTCAACCAGCTGAGCTACTCAGGTGCTGTATCTTTCTTTGTTAAGTGGGCTTCGCACCCAATATGAGCCTTGAACTCACAACCCTGAGATCGAGACCTGAGCTGAGCTGAAGGGTCGAGTGCCTACTCAGCCCCCCAGGCACCCGTGTATATTCTCTTTCTTAATGATTTTTTTTTAATATTTGTATTTATATTCTCCAGTTTTATATTTACATACATTTATATATTTTTATTTGTATAAACTTATATTCTCTTTATATTTTTATAGTTTTACTTATATTTCTATATTATCTATTTTTATATTTTTATATTTCTATAAATTTACATTCTCTTTGTATTTATGTTTGTATTCTCTAGTTCTATATTTATATTTATGTTCTCTAGTTTACTTGATTGTAAGAATACAGTATATGATACATGTAATATACAAAATATGTGTTAATTGTTTATGTTATCAGTAAGACTTCTGGGCAACAGAAGCTATTAGTAGTTGAGTTTTTTTGGAGTAAAAAGTTATATGTGGCTTTTCAACTATTTGAGGAGTCAACATTCCTAACTTCCGTGTTGTTTAAAGGTCAACTGAAAGAAATAATTTGAGAGTGATAGTTTGAGATCATATGAGGATCCATCCATTTAGTGGTTTTAGCATCCATTGATGATCCTTGGCTTACTTAGATATTACATTCATTGGTTACCAAATAGTGATTTCATAATTCTAACATTAATTGACACTTTTCTATGGAGAAGAATGCTTCCCCTTAAAAAAAATAATACTGTGAGCTCATGAATTCTTTTGTTACTCAGTGTATTATAATCATTTACCATCATCATTCTTTGTTCCTTATTTGGCCAGTAAGAATCCAGCTCCTGTGTCTTTTTGATGTGATTCCATTATCTTTGAGGATTTCTTATTTTCTGGGGAAGTAAGAGGTTTTAAGCCAAACATTTAACTTTCCCTTGCCTCAGCCCTGGAATCAGTTAGTTCTTTAAGGAGTTTTTATTCTTTTTAGTGGGCAATCGTATTTAGAGACTAGATGTGCTAGTGGGGTGTTGTTACTTCTTGGCCTTTCCAGTGTACAGAGATAGATCTACAGTCACAAATCATATTGATAATTCCAGTTCACATCCAGTGCCATTAGGTTTCTTTTCATCTTCCTGCATTCCATATTTGTATCTCCCTTTTCCCACAGTAAAACCCCAGGTTCTCAGCAACAGTGTACCATTACCAGCAACAACTAAAGCTCAAAAAAATTATATGCACATATAATATACATATATAACATAATTATATACTAATTATATTATGTAATGAAATTATTAATTATATAATAAAATATATTAATAAATACATATTTATAATATGTACATATATTTAGATACATGTATATTTACATACATATATAATAAAATATATGTGTATATATATGTATTTAGAACATTTCCTAATGACAAATAATATACTATTTATAATTACAGAATTTACAGTAGTAAACTGTATTAACTGTTTTGTTGATTTAATGTAATTGATTTTTGTTTTTTTTATTTTAGAGAGAGAGAGAGAGCCAGTTGGAGAGAAGGGCAGAGGGAGACAGGGAATCCTAAGCAGGGCTTGATTGATGCAGGGCTTAATCCCACAACCTGATTTTTGCAAAAACTTTGACCTGAGCCAAAATCAAGAGTCAGACACTCAACTGACTGAGCCACCCAGGTGCCCCTGATTTAATTTTATTTAATTGAAGATCTCATACATGATTCAAAGTCAGAATTATATATAACATTGACTCCGAGAATTCCTTCATCCACTTCTTCCTTTGCTGACATACCCTCCATAGGTAGTCACTTTCATTAGCTTTCAGTTTATTCTGTGTGTGTTTGTGTTTCTCCCAGAGTAACAAGCAAGTACTCTGATTATTTCTCTTTGGCAAAACATTGTATGTCTCTTTTCTTTTCTTTTTCTTTTTTTTTTTTTTTTAGTGTCCCTTTTTTTCGTTTAATATATTCTAGGAATCTTCCTATTTCAGTTGATAGAGATTTTCCTTATTAGTTTTTCTCTTGTTCTCTGCATAATACTCTGTTATGTGGATGTGTCATAGATGCTTCAGCCAGTCCACTACTGACAGGAACTTTGGTTGTTTCCAGTGCTTTGCTATTACAGGTATTGCTGCATTGTGTAGCCGTATATGTCTGTATTGTTTTGTTTTTGTGGGGGTTTACCTTGAGGAAAGATTCATAGAAATGAGACTACTGGATCAAGTGGTAAATGAGTATGAAAATTAATTAGCTATTGCTGAATATCCCATCACAAGTATTGCACCATTTGGC
This sequence comes from Proteles cristata cristata, assembly GCA_017311185.1. Classification (NCBI taxonomy): domain Eukaryota; kingdom Metazoa; phylum Chordata; class Mammalia; order Carnivora; family Hyaenidae; genus Proteles; species Proteles cristata. Next base: position 608,475 of record JAESUZ010003751.1, on the reverse strand, counting down.
ACTTTTACCAGCTATGTTTGAGGATGCCTTCTTATCCATAAATGCCAGTGGAATTTAAAGTTTTGAATTTTTGCCAACCCCTTAGGTGAGAAATGTATCTTAGTTTTTTTATTTCCACTGTATTTAATGTTCAGTGTTATATTCGTGAAAGGTATACAGTATAGTCATTTAGCAATTCTCTACATTACTGAGGGCTTATCATAAGTGTACTCTTAATATCCTTCACCTATTTCACCCATCCCCCCTTCCCCTCTGGTGACCACCAGTTCTCTACAGTAAAAGAGAGTCTGTTTATTTCTCTCTTTTTCTTTGTTCATTTGTTTTGTTTCTTAAAGTCCACATATGAGTGAAATCATATGATGTTTGTCTTTCTCTCACTGACTTACGTCACTTATCATTATACCCTCTAGATCCATCCATGTTGTTGCAAATGGCAAGATTTCCTTCTTTTTTGTGCCTGAGTAATATTCCATCATACACATACCACATCTTTATCCATGTCTTAGTTTGGTTATAATTTGCATTTCTCTATGAGTGAAATAAAATATCATATGTAAGGGCCATTGTATTTCTTTTTTTAGTGAATCATCTATTCGTGTGTTTTGTTCATTCTGTCAGGTTTTTATCCTTCTGCTATCCTTGCTTTTTTCCCCTTAATTTTTAAGAATCCTTTTTATATTAGGATTCTGTGATATATTTAGTGAATATATTCTTTCAGTTAACTATTTGCCCAAGTCCTTTGATTTTGATATGGTGTCTTATGCTCTGCAGAAGTTTTTTTTTTTAATATTTTTCCTGCATACGTATGTTAAAATCTAAATGGGAACATACTGCACTTACTGTTTAACAGTCCTCTGTTTCACATACTGTAGTTTTTATTTCATGTCATTTGTATTTCATTACATTCGTGATCCATAATTTAAATAATCTGTTATACTAACTTTAGATTATCTCCAAGATTTTTCTTTTTAAACCCTGCTCTAAGGAGCATTCTTATTATAGATATCTTTTAACACTTTAGGATAAACTTCTAAAAAAAGAATACTTTTGAAAAAGGAATACTTTGGGAGCACCTGCGTGGCTCAGTCTGTTAAGTGTCCAACTTCGGTTCAGGTCATGATCTCCCAGTTCGTGGGTTTGAGCCCACCATCATGCTCTGTGCTGAACGCTTGCTCAGAGCCTGGAGCCTGTTTCAGATTCTGTATCTCCTTCTCTCTCTGCTTCTCTCCCGCTCATGCTCTGTCTCTCAAAAAAAAATTTTTTTTTTAATTAATTTAAAAAAAAAGAATACTTTGATCAAAGTGTATAGGTATTTAAAATTTGTGTGCTTTGTTTAATATCACTTTACCAGATGAATTATATCTTACTGTTTTAATTTGTGTTTGATTACTTGCAGGGTCAAAACACAGGGAGCAGTCCTTATTTTTGTAGGTTAAATATTGGCAGTTTCTTTTTTTTTTTTTTAATGTTTTTTTTTTTTTTTATCTCTAGGAGAGAGAGAGACAGCGTGAGCAGGGGAGGGTCAGAGAGAGAGGGAGTCACAGACTGAAACAGTCTCCAGCTCTGAGCTGGCAGTCAGCACAGAGCCCGACGCGGGGCTCGAACCCACGAACCGCGAGATCATGACCTAAGTGAAAGTCGGACGCTTAACCGACTAAGCCACCCAGGCGCCCCAAATATTGGCAGTTTCTTGATCCAACTGAGTATCCATGGACTATTTATACTTTTCTGAATTGCCTATTCATTACTTCTTACTGACTTCCTTTCAGTTTCTTGGTTTTTCTCTACTTATTTCAAGGATTATTCATATTAAGAAATTAACCCCTTCTCAGTGCATTTTAAATATATTTTCTAGTCAGTCTTTGATTTGTTTTCATTTTGTTTAGCCTCCTGCTTAGGTTATTGTTCTGAGCAGAAATTTGACCACATAAAAAATTTAACAAGTAATGCCTTTTTCTTTGTGAGTTCTGTTTTTGTGTTGCTTAGAATGGATTTACCGCAAAACTACAGAAATATTCTGCTATACGTTTTTCTAATACTTTTTAAATTTTTTCAATTCATAACTTTAATTCATCTGAAACTAGTTTCCATGTATAGTATGAGATTGCATAGCTAACCTATAGAAAAATCCTTTCCCAATTAGTTTGAAATGCCAGTTTTATCCTACATGATTCTGCTTGAGTTTCCTCTGTAGCCCAATAGCATTTATTTTTATCCAGTGTTGAATTGTTAAAAATATTTTAATTTTATAGTTCATTTTGATCTTTGTAGTGCAAGTCCCCCATCCCCTTGCCAGTCACTTTGTAAACATCTGTTAAATGTATGCTACATCACCTTAGAACCAATTCATTTAATTAAAATTGAAAGTTTATTAGTGATTAGAGTCGTGTTGTATTCTTAAGATAACTTGGGGAGATATGTCTTCTTTGTAGTATTGAACCTTCTTATGCAGACACAGAAGTTTCTTCAGTCTTATCTTCTATGTCAGTCAGTAAAATTTCATTGTTTTCTTTCCTTGGCTCCTTCACATTTCCTGTTAAATTATTTCTATATTTTTTGTTTCAGTTTAAAAAAAAATTTTTTTTAAATGTTTTATTTATTTCTAGGAGAGAGAGAGAGAGACAGCGTGAGCAGGGGAGGGTCAGAGAGAGAGAGGGTCACAGACTGAAACAGGCTCCAGGCTCTGAGCTGGCAGTCAGCACAGAGCCCGACGCGGGGCTCGAACCCACAAACCGCGAGATCATGACCTAAGCGAAAGTCGGACGCTTAACCGATTAAGCCACCCAGGCGCCCCAGTGTTTCAGTTTTTTTTAATGTTATTTATTTTTTGAGAGACAGAGAGCGAGCGAGCGCGAGCGCACAAATGGGGACACAGAGAGAGAGACTCAGATGCGAAGCAGGCTCCAGGCTGTCAGCACAGAGCCCAACATGGGGCTCAAACTCACAGACCGTGAGATTGTGACCTGAGCTGAAGTCAGATGCTCAATCGACTGAGCCATGAAGGCGCCCCTTTTTTGTTTTCATTTTGATAGTATTTTGGATGACTCTCTTCCCCCCACGCTTTCTAATTTATTTAGTTTTTTCATTTTCACAGTTTAAATTTGCATATAAGGTTACTTTATTCCCGTACCTTCTCATTTGTTTCTTTCTTGTAGCTGCCCTTTTCCTTTCTTACTTTGTTAGATTTGGCTTTATGTTCAAGGGGCTTTTTGTGGTCTTCGTCTGGTTTTAGTCTAGTGATAACCATCCTGCTGGGTGACGGCCCCCATGGACAGCCCTGCCATTTGTTTTCTCTCACTGTGCTTGTTAGTGTAGCTGACCTGTTTCTTCCTATAAACCTGAACTACTTTGCCGGTTTGCGGACTTTGGTCGTGTACAACCTTTACTTCCTCATCCTTTTGAATGGGCATGGATCAAACTGTTTACTTTTGTCTCAGCTCCTTGGAAAGATGAGAAGACATAATCTCCCTGCAAATTGTGGGAAGGTACATGGAAGTGACTTTAATGGTTCTTGCTCTGGTCAGAAGTCACAAAGGGATTGAACTTCATGTTGACCATTGGCGCTTCAGCGATGGCCGCGAATGGCTCCCACTTCCTAACTTAATTGGAATATAGGAAAACCCTAGTTTTTTCACATTTACCTCATGTTTATTCACCTTATAAACTCCGGTATTGTTTCTAAGAGTTTTTTATTAGATTATCTCGGGTTTTTCTTGGTGAAAAATGTATTTTCTCTTTGTTTCTTCTTTTACAGTATTTATTCCTGATTTTTATTCTTTTGTTTCTATTATATAACATTGGTTTGAACCTCTAGAAAATAGTGAATAATGTTAGTGATGGCAAGGAACCTGTTCTTTTTTTTTTTTTTAACATTATTGCTGTATTTCACTAGGAAGTTTGATAATTGTTATTGTTTTCTGGAGGATACTCTGTCAAATTAAGTATATGAGTGTGTGTGTCTGTGTGCCTGGGTGTGATTTTACTTTTGTTTTTTCAAGTTAATATTAACTTGAATTTTTTCATACCAGTGAAAAATACCAGGCCAGTAATTATCAAACTTCCTGATGAAATACAGCAATAATGTTAGAAGCATTACATTTGTGTCTTGTTTATATTTTTCTTAGTAATTTCAGTGGGATCCATCAAAGGAGAAGTTAATTTTTAATTGACTCTGTTTACCATCTTGAAAACAGAAGTCTACACTTATGTTTAGGGGACAGTAGAGTGAGAGTTAGAGGAGAAAACATAGAGAATATCTGACTCTATTTAAAGTACTTTCTGTGCTTCCCAAATAACTTTATTTGCTCTACTTATATTGATTCATTTAATCCTCCCACTAGGGTGTTTAGATGCTGGCACTATTCCCTTTTTTATAAGGAGAAAATTGAGAGATTTTAAGTTGACTTGCAGGAAGCAGTAAAATGAAGATTCCAACTCAAGAATGTTTTCCATTTCTTTTGAGAAATTTCCTAGGATGGGAAAAAGGAAAGTGTCATCAGTGAACATTGATTATTTCTCTTAGAAATTTGATAAAAAGGAGAAAAATGGACAGTAGCAGAGGTATAGCAAGAGTTGAAGGAAGATTTTTTTTCAGGAAAAGATTTGAATATGTTCAGTAATGAAGAAGATTCAGTCATATATATGAAATTGAAAATGTAATGTTACAAGAGAATACTTAGGGAAGAAAGATACTAATAATGAATGCAAGAAGACATGAATTCGAGGGTGAGTAATAATTCACTTTAGAAATTCAAAGGGATATTTTTTCCCTAGAAATAAGAGAGAAGAAAAAGATTATTGATGTCAAGGAACTTCATGGTGGGACAAGGAAGGCTGAGGTAGCCTACCTACTTCTTAGTTAAGTTACCGACTTCTTAGCTATGTAGAAGGTGAAAGTCATTTGTTAAGGGAAAGTAAGGGGGACAGTAGGAGATGTAATTACGTACTGAGGGAAAATGGAACAAGCTTTGAGGGATTATTGATTTCCGATAATCGTTATTAAATTTTTTTTTACTTCTTCCAGATAAATCTTTTATATTAAACATATATAAGATATATGTAATAAATAGTATGTATTTAAAAGCTGTAACAGATTTAGCACATAAATACATATATTCTTATACATATAATATATATATGTATATATATTAGAAGTTATAATAGTATTTAGCATGTGTAACATTAGCATGTTAAAGCTCCAAAAAGGTCTACCGGGAAAACTAATATCTTATTTTGTGCAGCACAGAATTTCCCAAATATATTTTATCAATGAATATCTTTTTCATGTACCAGTTGTTAATTGCAAAACACGCTTTGAAATTATCCAGTTTAATCTATCCAGGATGTTTTAATTTGGAGAGCAGAAAACAGCTTCAGAGTAGGGATATGAGATACACTCCTATCATTACTGAATCAATCAGAAATTGGGCCTATGTTATCATATATTTACAAAATAATACCTACCACTTATTGTGAATCATTTGTGTTCTTTATGTGTTTTGTGTGTGCAGGGTATGTGTGTGTTTTAGTGATTCCTCATTAACATTATTATCTTTGTTGCCGATGAAGAAACTGAGACAAAGAAAGATGAAATAAGTTATCTAGTTAAATGGGAAAGACATGATTGAAACACAGGTCCTTCATAATTCAAAATCTACTCCTTATAGTATATTTCCCTTGCTTATAGTTCTCTTTTGATAGCATGAAATGAGTAATTTCCTGCTGGATGGCTGAGGTATGGCCACAGACATGTATTTCTTTTTTAAAATAACGTATATTATACCTAGAGTAGTTATGAAACTTGATATTATTTGCATTATCTGTTCTGCCAGAAATCATTTATTTCTGTTTATATTAAAAGTATGATTATTCAGAGTGACATGCTAAAGAAATACTCAGGGGTGTGGGCCATTTTTTCCATATGTATGTGCCAAAGAATATAGAGTTGTTAATAGGTATTCTAAAAAGGGGAAGAGAAGTTCATGGTGAAATAAAATTTGGAAACACTGCATATTATATATTCTCTTTGGAGAGCAAATTAAAGACTATAATAAAGAGATCTATTTCCCAGCATTTCTGTAACTTACTTGATAATATTTTTTTTCAAGACTCTCTCATCGCATCTTAAGGAATTAGCATTCATTGGAACCAAGTTTAGTAAATGATAATATAGACTAAAAGTAAGCTTCTCTTTTGGCACATCCCAGTTAGCCTTTCATCAGCTGAGTGTGTTTCATAGCTAGAGCTACTTAAGGATTATATTTGGATATATTCCAAATGCATACTTACTACTAAGTACGCTAACCTTTAAATGGTGCCAATTCCTACTATTTCACATTGCTTTTCTGCCATTGTTGCGTTTTAAATACTCTTTATGCTTTTTCAGTATACTTCTGTTAATTCAGATATATTTGCATGTTTTTTTATTCTTACCCTTTTAGATATAGGAGAAAGGATGACTATAAATGCGAGTGCAGATGGCAACATTGGAGCTATAGAGGATGGCAGCGACAGTGAAAATATTCAAGCAAATGGAATTCCAGGAACACCGATTTCTGTTGCATATACACCATCTTTACCTGATGACAGATTGTCTGTCTCTTCCAATGATACTCAGGTATAAATGGGGGGCAGCAGATGTTTTGTTAATCTTACAGATTTATAAGCTACCAGCACTTTGTAGTGAATATATCCAGTATATCCAGTTGATAATGCTGACTGGTTACAGTTTAGGGAAATAAAGACTTGTTTCTTTTTCTCATTGATATAAATCAAAGCAGTTTACTCCCTAAATATATTGATAGCTAAATTTCCAACTCTAAGCTGTGTTTCATATGTGTTCACATCTTCTCCAGGCACACTCCGTTGAAATACATTTAAAAAGAACATTTTTATCATGTATTCATAGGACAATTGTAGCATCACTGGATGAGAAAGAACTTTTAGAAATCTAGGGAACTTCATCTTAATGTTCATTCAGGGCTAAATGAAATCTGAACTGTGGTAGTGATAGGTTTTCCTCGTCCCCCATGCCCTACATTTAGTGTGTTTTTATTTTTATCCTTTTAGATAAGGGAGTCCTACACTAAATCATTGCCCCGTATATAGGGTTCAGCTTTCTTGACCTTGTTGGCCTTCATCAGTTAACACCTTTTAAACATTGCCTTGACAATTTCTATTGTTTTATATCTATCTGTGCAGAATAGATAAAAAATAAAATAGGATGAAAACATAAAACACCAAATAACAGGTAGTAAAAAGCATGGTTTAGGCCATGGATGAAGTGTCTTGTCAGGGCATGATGTGCTAGATTTTGTTTGTAATGGTATGAAATGGATAAAGTTTGAAGAGATTTTTGGTGGCAAAAAGAATATTTTTAAATTTATTTTTTAAGGTATTAATTTATTGTTGGGGGGGCAGGGTGGTATTTCTGATTAAAGAGAAACAGTGTGGCCAATTCCTCATCAGGTTTCTTTTCCAACAGAACGCCCTCCAATACTGATCTGAATAGGATACATAGAATGCTGAAATGATTTTACACTGTCAAATGTCTTTATTTACATGGTATGTTAACTTGTTTAGGAATCTGGAAATTCTTCAGGACCTTCACCTGGTGCTAAGTTTTCCCACATTTTACAAAAGGATGCCTTTCTAGTATTCAGGTCATTGTGTAAACTGTCCATGAAACCACTGTCAGATGGGCCACCAGATCCAAAGTAAGTCAGTAGCTGTTCTGCTTGACAGATAGCGTTTTTTAAGCTTGAAAACTTACTGTAAGATAGTCTTTGGATTTTCTTTTGTTCTTCTTGTCCTGTAGAACCTTCAAAAAGGTATTTTAGGAATATTTTGCTTTTTTAAAAATGTATTTGAAAAACAGTGAGTTCCAAAATTGCTAGATACCTTATACTGTTTCCCAAAGCATACCAACAACATTAGGCAACTGTGTCTGGTACATAGTAGGTGCTCGATAAACACTGAATGATTGAAAGAATTCTTATTTCAGTATTATAAGTAACTTTGGAGTTAAAGTAGCCCTGTCATATGTAGCCCCATGCTAAGTTTTGAAAGCTACCAGTTGAAAGGTAATAAAACTAAGAGAAATAAATTTTAAAATTCATAATGAAAGTTATGTATACACTAAGGTTGGAAAAATGCCCTGAAGTGATACCTTTCTCCGTGGAGAACAGGGACTACTTCGAGACAGGAGTCACTTCTCTGGTTCCTGTCAAATGTATCAGTTTAAACCTTAGGAAAATGCCATTTTTCTAAGTCATAAATCATCAAATATCTTTCATTTCCTAAGAGTCAAATGTAACTAATTCTTGCTTAAGACTGGGTTTGGGCACTGTTAGAGGGGCATGCCTCCCTAATGTTGCAGCATGATATAATATAGCATGACAATTTTAGGAGAACTTTCTGGAGAAAGAAATCTTAAAGAAGGCCTGAGTGACTTTGAGAAAAGAATATTGAAATAGGAGGGAAATGTAAACAATGCTACCTCATTTTTTGAAAACACTACTTCATTTTTTAAAACTTGAGAGCATTTCACTTTCTAAATGTCAGCTAAGAAAAAAGACTAGAGACAGAGTAAAAAATGTAAGTTTGGGGAAGTACATTTGTTATATTTTCTGTAGTTTTATTTTGTAACATCGTACTGATTCAGTGAGAAACATCTTTTAAGCCACAAAGTCTAAAATTCTAAAATCATTCTAGGCCCAAATCCTGAGAGTCAGAAATACAATTTTTTATTTTTCTTTATTTTGAAAATATAAACTCTACAGAGAAAGGGTTAAAGTTGTTCACATTGCAGTATAAATTTGATTATACCCTATGTATGTTACAAAAACGTATTCATAATTTTTTCACTTTTTATTCGCACTATGAAAGGAAAAATACTTCATTCTGAATTGTTAGACTTTAAGCAGGTAGTGACTTAAGATTTTGGTGTTATTGCTGAAGGCCATCTTTGCCTTGATTTGAAAATGTTATTAATATGGGGCGCCTGGGTGGCTTAGTCGATTAAGCATCCGACTTTCGCTTAGGTCATGATCTCGCGGTTGTGGGTTCGAGCCCCGCGTCGGGCTCTGTGCTGACTGCCAGCTCAGAGCCTGGAGCCTCTTTCGGTCTGTGACTCCCTCTTTCTCTGACCCTCCCTGCTCACGCTGTCTCTCTCTCTCCTAGAAATAAATAAAACATAAAAAAAAAAAATTAAAAAAAAAAAAAAGAAAATGTTATTAATCTGAAAAGTCTCAGGTGTTTAGTTTCCCAAATCAAATGTAAAAAAGTGTGATTAGAAAAACTATAAACAAAAAAGGGAGAATTCTTTAAAGTGCCCAAAATGAAAAGAACGCAAAAGAAAATACATGAATTTTGAGGAGAACTATGGGGGAGGGCTTTCATTTAGCTGTATAAAAAGAATATAGTTTTGGAGACCCGCAGTCTTTAGTATTACAGAGGATTCTTATGAGGAGTAATGTAAATTATCCTCCTCCTCTGTGGATTTAAACCAAATATTAGGAACTTTTGAACATAGAAAAGACCGTCTGATCATCAGGGACATTAAACATCAGAATTGAATACTGAAGAAATCAAATTTTTTAAACTCTTCTTTTCTGAAAGAGAATATATATGGTCTTCTGTCTTGAATGACTTTTTTCTAAAATTAATGACTTTTTTAGGTATGTAATATTCTTTTTTGTCTTTGCTTCTCTTGATACTTTGTGGTCTTGCCTTGCTAAGATTTTGATTCAGGAAATGTTAAGACTGATCCATATTTTGAAACTACCCCATAAAAATATGCAGACCTGAAATTTCTAGCTTCTTTTACCTATAAAAGTGGACTTTTATGGTGTCATAAGACAGCCATTTGATCATTTCTTCATTAATTAATGTCTTGTAGATAGTAGGTACTTAATAAATGTTTAGATGGGTGCATGAATAAATCCATGAGTTATATTGAGCACATACTAAGTACAAGGCATTTTGTTAAAGCTGGGGATACAAAAATAACTTACAACAAAAACTCACGTGTTAGAGAATAGTAGGCTGTAGGTTTGAATAACTGTTGGCGTTGAGCAGAAAAGATGGTAAATTAGCTAGACTAGGAAGGCCTCAGCATGAAGGGGAGACACCTCACCCACGCCCTGTTTAAGTGTGTGTGCGCGTGTGTATCGTACTGTGTTTGCTACCCATACGTAGATGCAGAGGCATAGCCGTCTGGGGAGGTTGGTCTGTATAATGAGCCATGATGTTATTGGTTCCAGTTCTATTTCAAAGATGGTAATATTGTTGTGATTACCACTTATATGAAATTAAATATCCCTCGTTAGAGTTTCTTAAGTCCTAGAATTACTCAACACTTAAGACCATAAAATATTTGAGGTAGAAATCAGAAACAATTAAGTTATCCGTCGATGGTGTGAATGCGACTGATAATAGTATTTGGAATAAAGAAAAGAATTAGCCGTTAGAACATTTAAGTGTGTTCCTGTGTTCTGCATTTGAAAAGTTGCCTGGGTTCCAATCTTGGTCTGCTGGACTTAAGATGCCTGTTTTATGGGAGAAGTATTGTGTTTGTGAAATCTGATAATTATAAGGCTAGATACTGATCAGAATATGGCATAGTATATTGATCAGAAAAGAGTGAAATTTTAAGCTGAAAAGGCAGTTTTTTGCTTTTCCTTATTTAAAATATTTGGAATAAATGGGTAAATTGTTAGGAGAAATAAATGTTCTGAAAGCCTCTTTGAATTTTAAAAAAGAAAACAACTTAAGTGGTTTTGAAAAAGGAACCTTGAAGTCCTGTAACTTGTTCATATAACCAAAACTTTGTTTAGGATTTTTGAGTAGCATGCCTAGGAAAAAAAAGCACATTATATTATATACTAAACTATCATATATTCTATACTATGGAACTACTGTATACTAAATATGGTAGTTAATCTGGGAAGAGTTCGTGATGTTTTCTAAAAGGTGAAATAGGCTTGGGAAAGAAAGGAAGAAGGAATAAATCTTCATTTTTCTTGTCTAGTGGAACAGTATGTTGATTTTAAATGTGTGTGGATGATTGTTTTCCATTTAAAAGTTTATGAAATTATGTGGTACTTGAGAATGTAAGTGGAACTAACCTATCACTAGTGGTGAAGCTTACTCATATACTGTACTTTGTTTATGTTGTAGACTTTTCTGTTCTCCATTTAAAAGTTTGTGAAATTATGTGGTACCAGGAAATATCTTTGGAACAGCCTTTTAATACCATAATGCTAAATTTGTCCATATACTGTGCCTTCTTTTTTACATTTTAGGTCTCATGAGTTACGATCCAAGATTCTTTCATTGCAGTTACTTCTATCCATTCTGCAGAATGCAGGACCTGTTTTCAGGACAAATGAGATGTTTATTAATGCTATTAAGCAGTATCTGTGTGTTGCACTCTCAAAAAATGGAGTCTCATCTGTTCCAGAGGTTTTTGAGCTTTCTCTTTCCATATTTCTTACTTTGTTGTCAAACTTCAAGACGCATCTGAAGATGCAAATTGAGGTATGTTCTGCATTTAGGCATGTTGGGTATTTCATTTGTTTCATGTTAAATAAGATTATTAACACCCTGGAAAGTTTTTCAGAATGTAAAATAATATTTGTGTGTTGTGTGAACAGTTGACCCTTAAACAATAGTGCTTTGAATTAAGTAGGCCCACTTACATGTGAATTTCTTTCACTAAGTGCAGGTACAATAGTGTAAATGTATTTTCTCTTCCTTATGATTCCTTCCCTCCTTCTTTCTTTCCTTTCTGTCTTGAGAGCGAGCCAGGGAGATCGAGAGAGAATCCCAAGCAGGCTTCATTACTGACACTGCGTAGCTGAGTGCGGGGCCTAAACTAATGAACTGCAGTGTCATGGCCTGAGCCGAGGTCAAGAGTCAGACGCTTAACCTGCTGAACCACCCAGGGGCTTCCCCCTTATGATTTTCTTTTTTCTTTGTTTTAAGTTTATTTATTTATTGAGAGGGAGAGAACACGCAGGGGAAACGCAGAGAGAGAGGGGAACGGAGAATCCAAAGCGGGCTCTGTGCCAACAGCCAAGCTCGGAAGCTTAACTGACAGAGCCAACCAGGTGCCCCACCTCTTTATGATTTTCTTAGTAACATTTTCTTTTCACTAGTTTACTTTATTATAAGAATACAATATATAATACAGAATACATGTTAATTGAATGTTTATGTTGTTGTAAGGCTTCTAGTCAACAGTAGGCTATTAGTAGTTAAGTTTTTGGGGAGTTAAAGTTATACGTAGATTTCAGCTGTATGGCGCTCAGTGCACCGACCCTCACATTGTTCAAGGGTCAGTTGTGCTCCTTTTTTTTTAGTTAGCCATTTAAATGATGAAGTACTAAGCACTAGGTAAACACCAAGGATACAAAATCAAATTAAGACACAGCCCCTGCCTTCAAGGTTTTTATTCTGGTTGAGTGGTTCTAGTTGTCTTGAGTTAATTCGGTCTTATAATAATTTTGCCATTGTGTGTATGGTATATAATAATACATTTGGTTATCTTAAAAGAAAGCTGCAAATATGTACATTATATATGGTTTTAAGCCATCAAAGTTTTGGGACACTTTAAAGAGTAAGGATTATATTTTTAGGGTTCTATTCTAGGAATTTGACATTTTGATTTTTGCTTTGTATTATTTTTCTAATGTGTATGTTATATTTCTAAAGTTTTCTCCCAGGATCTTAATGGTCATGTGGTGCTAAAACATTACCAGAGACCTGGTAAAACTAATAAAGTAGTTTTCCAGCCATGGCTGCAAATATAATGCAGGTGTATTAGTTCGTGATATTTTGTTTTCACTTTCAAATAATTCAGTATTTAAAATGGTACTTTTATGTTTTACCCAATTTAGTTGGTGCTTGTTTCCACTTATCAGTTGTTAAAATACTGTCTTGGGGGCCGCCTGGGTGGCTCAGTCGGTTGGGCATCTAGCTTCGGCTCAGGTCATGATCTCACAGTTCGTGGGTTTGAGCCCCATGTCGGGCTCTGTGCTGACAGCTCAGAGCCTGGAGCCTGTTTTTGGATTCTGTGTCTCCCTCTCTCTCTCTGACGCTCCCCTGCTCACGCTCTCGCAAAAATAAATTAAAAAAAATAATAATAAAATTAAATAACACTGTCTTGGTTGGGACAGTGTACATTTTAGAAACACTTTTATGCTGGTCAGCTTTCAACTATATGTTTGATATGCTATGCACTTTACATTTTAATTGTTAGAATTTTTAAAAACTAAAGTGTAGTTGACACAATGTTACATTTGGCTCAGATGTACAGTAGTGATCTGACAGTTCTATACATTGTATTCTGCTCACCACAAGTGTAGCTGGCATCTGTCACCATACGATGCTATTAAAATACCACTGACTACACTTCTCATTACCATGATTTATTTTTTCCTTAATTGGAAGCCTGTAGCTCCCAATACCTTTTACTTATAATTTTTATAAATTTTATGTTTAATCCTAACTAAAGACTGGTAATTTGTTAGCTCATAGAAAGGATAAATTATCATTTTCCCAGAGATTTGAGATGGTTAAAACAATGAGACTTTATTACTAATCTACAGTATCTATTAAAATTCACATAGAATAGGGGCGCCTGGGTGGCTTAGTCGGTTAAGCGACCGACTTTCGCTTAGGTCATGATCTCGCGGTTCGTGGGTTCGAGCCCCGCGTCGGGCTCTGTACTGACTGGCAGCTCAGAGCCTGGAGTCTGTTTCAGAGTCTGTGTCTCCCTCTCTCTCTGACCCTCCCCTGCTCACGCCGTCTCTCCCTCTCTCTCTCTCTCTCTCTCTCTCTCTCTCTCTCTCTCTCCTAGAAAAAAAAAATTCACATAGAATATTATGGGAATAAGACAGAGTAAGGCCTTGGTATTTTAAGTGAAAAGTTTTTATATTGGGTACAAATTTTGGACAGGAAACAATTTCTGGTGGGTATATATTGTCAAATTTTGGTTTGTCTTCTGTTAAAATAACAGAAGGCATTTAACTAAGTAGGAATAGTTGCTATTTTTCGATAGTTTTTTCCAGTTATCTTCAGGAACTACAAATGAAAGAGATTAAAAAAAAAAAACTTTTGAAACTTTTGCTTCCATACTCACCCAAAGGTCTTTCATTTGATGATGAAGCATTTAGATTCCCATTAGACTATTTTGGAAGACTGTGTATTTATTTACTTAGAGATTTTTGAATACAACTTTTTAAAGCACTGTTTAGCAGACTGTGAAATACAAATTCGTAGGGTACTAGGTATCACAAAAATCATTTAAGTTTGGATTACTATTTTTGTAGATTAAATGCAAATTCAGTGCAGATTTATTCGATATATAAAATTTTTGGAAGCACAAATTTAAAAGGAAATACTACTAGTAAGAAATTTCCTTTGTCCTCAGATGGTAGATTCTCATTACAAAATTGTTGTAATAGTGTTCTGTATATTTAAAGAGAATACGTCTATGTCATTTTCCACTGTCCCTTATGGGGAGATTGAGGATCAGACAAGATAAGTGTAAATATGTTTTTGAAAATACTAAGCATGTTCAAATGCATGATAAACTGTATTCTAGTTGGAAAAAAAACAAGCCAACGTATGAAAACCTAAATTTGCAAAGCAGTGTTGAAATTGTTATGACATGAATATTCGTTTTATGAGAATATTCACTTCAGAGTTTCTGTAATGTGATTTTTCTGTGGACATTAACTTACATGTCTATATCAGAAAATAGTTTATGCACAACTTCCAAGAAAATACCTACTTGCAGACAGAGTATTTATTATAGTACTGTTACTCTACATACATTACATTATAGGTGCTCTATAAATCTTTTTTGAAAAAGTTTGGTTTTTCTAGAGCCCCCGTTGATAGGCATGGTATCTTAAATACAATTGAAGGCTGTTGCGTATTGGTACAATTTGATAATCCATAGAGTAGCTAAAGTTTTCATTTTCCTCTTTCACCCAATCTAGCGGTTTTATTTATTCCATAAATTGGAGAGTTCCAGACTTTCTTTTTTATATATTTGTTTGTTGAATATAATTCACGTACACTATTATATTAGTGTCAGGTGTACAACATAGTGACTCAACATTTGTGTACATTGCAGGATGGTCACTGTAATAAATCTAGTTACCATCTATTACCTTACAAAGTTAAATACAAAATTATAACTGGATTCCCCATGCTTGGTATTACATCCCCCCCAAGACTTATTTTATATAACTGAAAGTTTATACCCCTTAATGCCCTGGACCTGTTTTGCACATCCACAGCCTCACCCTCTGTCAACCAACCACCAGTCTGTTCTCTGTATCTAGGAGTCAGGGGCTTTGTTTCCTTTTGTTTGCTTTTGTTTTTTGGACTCTGCATGTCAGTGAAACTGCAGGATTTGTCTTTCTCTGTCTTATTTCATTTAGCATAATACCTGCAAGATTTATCTATGTTGTTGCAGATGACAAGATTTAAGTTATTTTCTATGGCTGAGTAGTGTTCCATTGTTTATATATGCTGTCTTCTTTATCCATTCACTCATTGATGGACTCTGAGATTGTTATGTCTTTTGTAAATAACACTGCAGTGAGCATATGGATCACATATTTTTTCAAATTAGTGTTTTCATTTCTTTGTAGAGATACCCATTAGTGGAATTGCTGGATTATATAGTAGCTCTACTTTTAATCCTTTGAAGAACCTCCATACTGTTTTCCATGGTAGCTGTACTACATTCTAAGCTACACAAGAGTTTCCTTTTCTCTACCTCCTTGCCAACACTTATTTCTTATCTTTTGGATATTAAATGTTCTGATAGGCTTAAGGTGGTTCCTTGTTGTGGTTTTGATTTGCATTTCCCATACAATATACATATATGTATGTATTTATATTTATATGAATATGTACATACATATGTATATGTACTTAATGTTTGTTCATTTTTGAGAGAGGAAGACAGAGCATGAGTGGGGAAGGGGCAGAGAGAGAGGGAGACGCTCTAGTCTCTAGGCTCTGAGTTGTCAGCACACAAAACCCGATCCGTGGCTCAAACTGACGAACTATGAGATCATGACCTGAGCGGAAGTCAGATACTTAACCGACTGAACCACTCAGGCGCCCGTGCATTTCCCTGATTGAGCTCTTTTTATGTGCCTATTGGCCATTTGTATGTCTTCTTAGGAAAAATGTCTATTTGTATCCTTTGCCCATTTTTTATTTTTATTTTTATTTTTTTTTAATTTTTTAAAAAATGTTTTATTTATTTCTAGGAGAGAGAGACAGTGTGAGCAGGGGAGGGTCAGAGAGAGAGGGAGTCACAGACTGAAACAGGCTCCAGGCTCTGAGCTGGCAGTCAGCACAGAGCCCGATGCGGGGCTCGAACCCACGAACCGCGAGATCATGACCTAAGCGAAAGTCGGACACTTAACTGACTAAGCCACCCAGGCGCCCCTCTTTGCCCATTTTTTAATTGGTTGGGTTTTTTTTGTTTTTTGCTATTGAGTTGTATAAGTTCTTTATATGTATTAGATATTAACCCCTTGTTAATACCTTCTTCCATTCAGTAGGTTGCCTTTTCGTTTCATTAATGGTTTCCTTTGCTGTGCAGAAGCTGTTTAGTTTGATATAGTCCCATTTGTTTATTTATGCTTTTGTTTCCCTTGCCTTTAGAATCAGATCCAAAAAGACATCACCAAGACTAATGTCAAGAAGCTTACCACCTGTGTTTTTTTCTGGGAGTTTTATGGTTAAAGGTCTTACCTTCAAGAATTTAATCATTTTGAGTTAATTTTTGTATATATTGTAAGATAGTGGTTCAGTTCACCATTTCACATATAGTTGTCCAGTTTGCTCAACACCAGTGATTAAAGAAACTGATTACTGACTCAGTCTCCTTACTAGTAATTGGTCTATTCAGATTTTCTAGTTCTTCCTGATTCAGTCTTAGAAGATTGTGTGTTTTTAGGAATTTATACATTTCTTCTAGTTGTCCCATTTGTTGGTATAAGATTATTCATAGTAGTCTTCTGTGATCTTTTGTATATCTTTGAAATCAAGTGTAACCTCCTGTTTCATTTCTGATTTTATTTATTTGAGCCCTGTCTCTTTTTTCTTGGTCAGTCTACCTGAAGGTTTGTCAGTTTGTTTCTTTTTTCAAAGAATCAACTCATTGTTTATTGATCTTTTCAGTCTGTCTTTATTATTTTTACTCTGATCTTTATCATTTCCTTCCTTTTGGTGAGTTAGGTTCCATGTATTCTTCTGTTTATAATTCCCTAAGGTGTAAGGTTAAGTTGTTCAGTTGAGATGCTTTGGTTTCTTGAAGTAGGCTTATATTGGTGTGATTCCCTCTCAGAACCACTTTTGCTGCACCATATGTATTTTGGGATATTGTATTTGTTTTCATTTGTCTTTAGGTAGTTATGACCCAGTTGCTTATAATGTGTTGTTTTGTCTCCACAGATTTGTACTTTTTCCATTTTTCTTCTTGTGATTTCTAATTTCAAACATTTGTGGTTGAAAAAGATGTGTGCTATGATTTCACTCTTCTCGAATTTTTGAGACTTGTTTTGTGGTTTGACACGTGATCTGTCCTGGAGTGTGTTCCATGTGCATTTAAGAAGAATGTGTTTTCTGTTTTCAGATTCTGTATACGGTTATCCCTTGAACAATACAGAGCTAGCAACACCTCCTGCATAGCCAAAACTTCATGTTAATTTCTGACTGCCCCCCAAATTACCTGTTAATAGCCTACTGTTGACTGGAAGCTTTACCAATAACATAGTCAATTAACATATATTTTGTATATTGTATATAAATATTTATTGGCTTCCTACTTTATTTTATTTCCTATACATTTGGAAACACTGCAGTGTGAACAGAGTACTCAGCAAGAAAGACCCAGTCCCTACCTTCTTAAAAAGTTATGGTCTTAATAGGAAATGCTGCTGACATTAAGGAAGTAATAGAAATGTGTTGGATTTTGTGAAAGAAAAGCACATTTCCGGGGTACCTCACCCAATTAGAAAGGAGAAAATGTTAGTCACCTCATGTTATCAGTATGAATTTCTGGAGCATATAACCTTCACAAATGTTAATATGTGACTTTTGGTTTTCTTTTTAGTCATCCCCTCTTAAGTCACTTTTCCAAAATAAATTTTAATCTAAAAATTCTTCCTTAGCTCTTAAATTGTAATTTATTTAATTAGGTTGATTAACTCTTTTTATTTGACATTATTTGGTGTAAAGAATACTGAAAAATAGTTTGTTGTTTACAGACAGAGATTTCCACAGTGAGAGTAATTACAATTTTTTTAAGTTTATTTATTTTGAGAGAAAGAGTGCCTATATGTGCGTGAGTGGGAGAGAGGCAGAGAGACAATCTTAAGCAGGATTTGCACTGTCTGTGGGGAGCCTGATGCAGGGCTCGAACTCATGAACCGTTAGATCATGACCTGAGCTGAAATTGAGAGTCGAAGGCTTAACTGACTGAGCCACCCAGGTGCCCCAAAAGAGTAATTATAAAAACAGTGTCAGGGATTATTTTTATTGTGTGGATTAGAACATTAGGTACATTTAAATCTAGGAAAATTAGGCACCTGGTACTATGATGTCTGTAAAACATAACTGATGGACAGAATATAATTTATACTCTTTGGGAGATAAACAGTGAAGTATGAGTTACATTGGTTTTATAAATATGTTCTTGAAATTATCACCCAGAGGAGCTCTAGTAGCTCTTTGCAGATTTCTTTTGTAGTGGCTGTGATAACAAACAGCAGTGTGAAGTGCAGGGCTTCTACCACAAGGGCTACTCAAAAGGAATTGAACTTCAGAGGAGCCTGGCTCATAATCTCTGCTCTACAGCTTTGTGATATTTAAAAATTGATCACATATATGAGTTATAAATACTATTTTATTTTAAACAGAAG
Organism: Proteles cristata cristata; assembly: GCA_017311185.1. Lineage (NCBI taxonomy): Eukaryota > Metazoa > Chordata > Mammalia > Carnivora > Hyaenidae > Proteles > Proteles cristata. The sequence goes on along the minus strand of JAESUZ010003751.1, from coordinate 589,516 downwards.
GGTTTTTCCCCCTAATCACAGGTGTTCTTTAAAGAAATTTTCCTATACATTTTGGAAACTTCTACCAGCTCATTTGACCACAAATGGATGGTTATTCAGACATTGACAAGGATCTGTGCAGGTATTTGAAATTATCCTTCTTTATTATCTTTTCTTATTAAGAGATATTTACTACACTCCTATACTAGATGCCTTTTGTTAAAAGTAATATATTTTATTGTTACAGATGCTCAGAGTGTAGTGGATATTTATGTAAACTATGACTGTGACTTAAACGCAGCGAATATATTTGAAAGACTAGTAAATGATCTATCAAAAATTGCTCAAGGACGGGGCAGTCAAGAACTTGGTATGAGTAATGTTCAGGTAGGAACTTTAAAAGCATTTTCAAATTTAAACCTCGCCAAGGAAGAGCTATGTGTTTAAAGATCTTTTTGTTTTATTCTTTTTATGAATTATTTTGTAGGAACTGAGCCTGAGGAAAAAAGGCTTAGAATGCTTAGTATCAATTTTGAAGTGTATGGTTGAATGGAGTAAGGATCAGTATGTGAATCCCAACTCTCAGACAACTCTTGGTAAGGTGGCATTCTGAGTTCTGATTGTTTGTCATTTCAAGTAAGTGATACTCTGGAGAGGATAAGTTCCAGTTGCCATTAGGCCAGTTTCATGACCTCTTTATCCATTTAGCTGATAAAGAAGTATTCTGTAGGAGTTAAACACAAGCTTTAGAGTTATGAATTTCCAACCTAGTTCTCCAAACTTTTTTCTTTCTAAATCTTCCTTGAAATACTTTAAATACCACATTAAAGTGAAGCATATTTATGCAACTTAAGTAAAAGATAATTATAGAAGAAACCTATACAAGCCAAGATATTTTAAGAAGATTGAATTGTTCACCTATGTTTAGCGTTTACCCTTACTAGGAGAAAAGCTCATGCTACAGGTCTACCCTAATATTACATCAGTCAGTAGTCCTTTGAGGGAAAACTATTCCTTGTGAGACATGAGCTAGAGCAGAAACACAGCGGATACTCAGCACTGCAGTTGCAAAAAGAACTTTTCATGGTGCAGATTATACAGATACTAACTCCGGTGTGTTTTAGTACCAAAGTATATTGTCTGGGATGGCACTTAATATTTTGTTTGTATTGCATAGTTATCTGAGAAGCATTAAAATATCTTGCCTTACTTGACATTTTTTTTTAACCTTTTACATTTTCTTCTTTGAAATAATGATTTACTCTATCAGTTTTTCTACTTACAGGTCAGGAAAAACCCCTAGAACAAGAGACGAATGAAATCAAACACCCTGAGACAATAAACAGATATGGAAGTTTAAATTCCCTGGAGTCAACGTCGTCATCAGGAATAGGCAGTTACAGTACACAGATGTCTGGCACTGATAATCCAGAACAATTTGAAGTCCTGAAGCAACAAAAGGAAATAATAGAACAAGGAATAGATTTGTGAGTGTCCAATTTTAAGGAGAAATGTTATTGAATATCCTTCTGCTAGTACAGTATCACCCTTTCCCTGGGCTTGTCTACATCTTCAGATTATTTCTGTTCCCTTCTCATTATCACCTTTCATTGACTACAACTGGGCATAGTTCTACATCCAAGACTTCTAGTGGCTCCTTCTGCAGCTCTCCTTGCTTTTTGTCATCTAGCCCAGCAGACCCTTGTACCGCGCATTACATTAATTTTGCAGCGTGTGTTATATGCCGTTGATGAACCTGTCGTCTGTGTAGTGTTGCATTGTGCATTTAGTAGCTCAATTGTAAAATCCCATTTTGTTTCCTGAGCAGACGAGAGGTCAGAAATCTTACCGTATGAAACAGTCGAGTTACAAATGTGCTACTTTTTTTTTTTTAAATTTTTAAGAAATTTACTTACTTCTTTTGAGAGAGAGTAAGAGAGTGTGAGTGGGGGAGAGGCAGAGAGATGGAGAGAGAAACCAAAGCAGGCTCTACAGTGTCGGTGGAGAGCCTGACACAGGGCTCAATCCCAGGAACGGCAGGACCGCGGCCTGAGCGGAAGCCAGGAGTTGGGTGCTTCGCCTCCGGGCCACCCCAGCACCTCTGCGAGTGTGCGGCTCCTGTTGTTGGTCCGTGGTTATCAGTTTCATTTTTGTATGTTGATTAGGCGGTAACCTCCGTTTCCAGCCTGGCTGCTCCGCCAGACCCAGATCTTGGGAAGTCAGTCTTCCCACGAAGCTTTATGGCATCAGCCTGCTCCTGGACTGCTTCCTTTCTCAGTATTACCTGCTTTTTCCCTATAATTACCATCTCTTTCAAGGAGAAGCTGTAAGGAAAAAGGAAGTTGCTGACATTTCTCCGTGAATCTAGCTACTATAAACTGCTAAAAGTTCCCTTGTATATTTACATGGTTTGCTTTTCTACGGGAAAACATTTCTTCCTAACTCTCAAGCAAAAAATTGGCAAACTAGATGTATATGTTTTGGTCAGAAAATGATGAAATCTTGTAAAATTGCTTTAGGAAAGAGCCATTAATACTTCATTCATTCCAGTTTTTCAGTCAGTATTTATCAAGGTCCCATCCGTTCCTGACGTTTTGCAAGGCCCTAGGGCACCGTGATGAATGAAACAGCCATGCTCCTGAGGGACTCCGGGTCCAGTACGTGCAATTAGATATTCATATTGAAATTCTGGTTTCTCAGCAAACATACATTTGGTGTTTGGAACTGTGTGTCAGGAACCCTGAAGGCACTGGTTCTTGTATTTAAAATTACGGTCTACATATGAGCGATTCATATTTAATTTTGGAGTAGTGCTCGGTCCGGTCTGTAACAGTGTGCAAAGCGCCGCCAACGCACGGGGCTCTGTTTGAAGTGCTTGGGAGTGAGCGCCAGTCGTCACGGGACCTCACAGCCGAGGTCTCTCTAGTCCCTGCCCCCTGCAGCCCCTGGGCTTCCTCTCGCGTCCTGCTTTTATGAGAATGCTTTCAGGTCCCCGCGCGCACGTCCTGTCACTCGTGTCACCGCGCCCCCGGCGCACACGTCGTGTCACTCGTGTCACCGCGCTCCCCGCGCGCACACGTCGTGTCACTCGTGTCATCGCGCTCCCCACGCACACGTCGTGTCACTCGTGTCCCCGCGCTCCCCGCGCGCACACGTCGTGTCACTCGTGTCACCGCGCCCCCGGCGCACACGTCGTGTCACTCGTGTCCCCGCGCGCACCTTCCACAAGTGTTTGTGGCACCTCTCCGTCCTGTTCCTCCGGCCGTGCTGACCCATGTCATCGCAGACTTGTCATGGGCCGTTAATCCTCCGAGTTCTGTCCCTCGGCCCTTTTCTGACCTCGTCATCTCTCCCAGGTTACCGCGCTCGCTTTCGGGAGGTCCGCTACTACTGTGCGCTAGCGTGTCCCCACTGCCGCTGTTACGTTTAACACAAGTACGTCTACCGAGGTCCAGAATCGTGTCTGTAATTGCCCGTGGACAACTCTGTTGGAGTTTGCTTAGCTTCTCATACTCGGTATTGTCCATCGCCGGATTTATCAGTCTCCATTCTCTCCATAACCAGCTCCCGGGTGCAGCTACCAAAGACAAAAGACAGAAACTCCTGTCTCCGTATTTCTTACTTAGGCTCGTAACCCGGAGGTGCTGCCCAGTTTGTAAGCTAGAATCCTGGGGTTCCTTAGGTTTCCCCTTAGGCCTAACCTCTCAGTAAATCCTGTCGATTCTACTTCCTAAGTGTCTGTGCTGTTTAGCTCCTCTCTCCATCCCCCACAGTCGTTCCTTTCGTTCACACCATCACCATTTGTTGCCTTGACTAGTGCAGTCTTTTCATTGGCCTTTCTTTGGTCTTATTTATTCTCTAGTCTTTTCTCACACTTAGTTAGAGTGGCCTGTCGTGAATGGAAGTAAGCTTCTACTTCTCTTCTGCTTTTAGAGAATAAAGTCACAGCTTCTTATAATTGGATATAATACCCTTCATGAAACGGATCGGCTGGACTCTAAGCTTCATCACCTGCCACTTCTTTTATCTCATTTCAGCCTTCCAACAATGCAGAGCTGTTGATTGTAACATCATGCTGTGTCATGCTTCCACGTGTTAGTATGACTCCTTCTCTCTAGGATGTTTTTCATACTGTTTACAAACGGTGTAATCATTTTTCAAAACTAAGTTTCACAGTCGCCTTCCCCAGGAAGTGTATCACAGCCATCTCTGTCAGTTACTTCCTCTGCTGTGCTCTTACCTTGTGAATACATTAGTTGTTGCACTTTTAATAATATAATTTTTAAAAATCATGTTTATTTTATTAGGGAGAGAGCTAGAGAGCAGAGATTATGCTTATCTCAGTGGAAAACGTTTGATTTTAATTAATGTTATGAATTAGGACAGAACAGGTGACAACATCTCAGAGAATAGCATGTGCAGCAACACAGAGGAAAGGGACATTTGAGGATTGTTGTTTAGGACGGCAGAGGTGGGCTCGGGGGGCGGTCGCAGGAAACGAAGTGAGAGCATTGTGTTGGATCCAGATTACAGAAGGCCTTATGTTCCATGTAAACAAGGTTTTGTCTTGTTCTTCTTGGCTTCAGCATACTATGTATTGAAGGATTTTAGTCATAGTAGCCATAGCATCGGATTTCTGTCTTGGACTGATGTCTTTGCCAGTAGCCTGAAAGATGGGTTAGAATGTGAACAGAAAAAAAGCCAGCAAGACCGTTTAAGAACTATTGTAATACCCAGGTGACAGGTGATGAGGGACCAAAGTAATTAGTGGTGCAGTAAAAGGAGAAAATGAATGATGTGGAAACAAGGAGGTGACATTTGAACTGGATCTCTAAGCATGAAGGAGAGTTCCACAAAGACTACATGCAGAAACGCGCCGTGCTTAGGGAATGAAAATAAGGTATTTGGGAGTACATGGGTAAGAGCGGATAAGATAAACTGGAGCTTTATTGAGAAAGATTTTGTGTATCTAGTTGGTTTGGACTTGACTTTGAAAACATTGCTTATGTAGGAATTGTTTCCATAAAGGAAATAATGATGTCAGATCATGTTTAAAACAGTCACCAGAATGAATCAATGAGTGTATGGGGAATAAACCAAGATTACTTGAGCATCAAGGTAAATATATATATTCAAAACAATTTAGTATTGATATCCTTACTCAAATTGACCTCTCACATAGTCTGTGAGTTCATAGTCCATATCACTAATAAAGATGGCCTTTTGCTTGAGACTCTTAAAAATAAAACGTAATGTAATAACTTCTATATATTCATGCATTGATTATATTAAATAAAATTTTCTAAGTGGTATTAGAAAATCTGGTAGTTTAAGGTCTTCTTTCCAGGGAAATGCAAATGATTTTCGATTTCTAATGTTTCTATTAACTTTAACAACATCTAGATTTAATAAGAAACCAAAGAGAGGAATACAGTACCTCCAAGAACAAGGGATGCTTGGCACTACACCTGAAGATATAGCCCAATTCTTACATCAAGAGGAAAGATTAGACTCTGTAAGAGCACCATTTTTTTCATTCTAATCTTTTCTGTCAAATTCCTTAAGTACATAATGATACATAACTCTTTAGCCTTTAAAATGCCCTACGTAGATAATAAAACTTAAATAACCTAGGTGTTCTTAATTTTGCTTTTTAATTCTCTAAACTCAAAAGAATATCTTTTTTTTTTAAATAAACACATTTAGTGTGTTTAACTCTTCAGCTTTATGTTTGAAATAGTTAACCCTGTAATCAAAACCTGTGAATCTTACAGATTTTTTTTGCTTTTTAAATGTCTCTGTGGCAAATGTAGCATTTCATTAGGTTATCAGTTTTTAATCTTTTGTTCTTTAGACTCAAGTGGGTGAGTTCCTGGGAGATAATGATAAATTTAACAAAGAAGTCATGTACGCATATGTGGACCAGCACGACTTTTCAGGAAAGGACTTTGTTTCCGCCCTTCGTATGTTTCTGGAAGGATTCCGTCTTCCAGGGGAAGCTCAGAAAATTGATCGATTGATGGAAAAATTTGCTGCAAGATACCTAGAATGCAACCAAGGGTAAGCAAGGTTCAGATTCAAGTACTTCTGGGTTACCAGCTATCACTATGCTAGGGAAAACCGGCAGATTCATCATCTCCTGCCCCAGACATTTTAGATTATCTCCAATCTAGAAGTGAGAGGCGATTTCATAAAAAAGCTGTAGTATGAGCTAAAACATAAATCCTGAAAGAGAAAATTAAGAAGATTTGATTTATTTAAATGCAGCTGTAAAACAAAAGTTTATAACATGATATGTTTATTTTTTCAGACAAACCCTTTTTGCTAGTGCAGATACTGCTTATGTTTTGGCTTACTCAATTATCATGTTGACCACAGACCTTCACAGTCCACAGGTACGTGCTGCATGTAACACAGCACACATTAAGTAAGTTCTTTTAATTCAGTAAGTAATAGTTGAAATTTTAATCTTGTTTAGTGATTAAATATACCAGTTGCGAGTATTTAATGTGGGGTAGTGTATGTTTTACAAATGCAATTACTGGTAATAATTCTAATTACACTTTTAGACATTTGCTAAGTAAGTCTATATTTATCTCGTGATTGACAGCTATATAAAGCTTAAGATAAATTTTCTAAGAATATGCATATACTCTTCTGCCTATACTTATTAATACATGGGAAAACACTGTACATAAACCTTATTTTTTTCTTTTAAACATTTCAAACTTAACAGAGTGATGAGTGTGGGAATTCTGCATGTGCCCTCAGCCAGCTTTTATAGTTCGCAACTTATGGCCAGTTTTGTTCCATTTTTACCCTTTCTGTCTCTCCCAGATCATTTTGAAGTAAATCCCAGGTATCATATCATTTCATCTGTATGTATTTTAGTGTATATCTCTGAAAGACACACAGTCTATTTAAACATAACCACGCACAAAAAAATAAACATAACCACAATACGATTACATCTAAAAATTAACAATTTTAAACTATTAGATATCCAGGCAGTGTTCAGACTTCATTTGTTTCTTAAAATTCATAATTCCTTCTTAAATATTAGGGTACTGGCACTTGATTTCTGATACTCATTAACAAAAAATTTATTTTTAAAGTTTTTAGGTATCTCAGGCTTAGTTTCAAAAACATGCTTTGAATATCTTTGGAGATAAAGTTCCATTTGCAAGAGTTTCTTTGTATTTATGGCATCTAATGTTATCTGTTATTCTTAGGAAGTGAAATAAACTATTACTAATCCAAGCGGTATTAGAAAAATTAAAATTTATTTAAAGGTTGAAATTAAATTTTGCAATATAGGGATTTTGTGTGTGTGTGTGTGTAGTTTAAGGCAAGGTTAATATGGAAAATAATATCAAATATATGAACGGGGATTATATACAGAGTTACCTTCAACAACTATGCATTTACCAGGGATTTACTTGATTTTATATAGACTTTTCCTAAAAAGTCAGTTAATATTTTAATCGTTTAAAAATTGCCTTTGTTATATTGCTGGCAGTATAGTTAATGTAGCTCACTTTCAGGTTTTTATTATGCAGCATACTTTTTTCCCATGGTGTTATAAGGCTGTCTATAGATACTGACTTATTTGAGTATCTTCCTATCACAGTTTTCTGTCTGGTGTTTTGGTCCAAACCAATACATTACTTCCATTTGTATGTATGTATGTATGTATTTATTTAATTCCTGAGAGAGAGAGACAGCGTGAGCAGGGGAGGGTCAGAGAGAGAGCGAGTCACAGACTGAAACAGGCTCCAGGCTCTGAGCTGGAGGTCAGCACAGAGCCCGACGCGGGGCTCGAACCCACGAACCGCGAGATCATGACCTAAGCGGAAGTCGGACGCTTAACCAACTAAGCCACCCAGGCGCCCCTAGAATGTTATAGTTTTAAACAATTTGGTTCTGTCATTGTTCTATGCATCTGTGTCACATGTGTAAGTTATTTTGCGGAAATACTAAAACTTCCTTTAATGTCCTTTCATAGAACCTAGATTGTTAAAACTTTCTGAGCACAGATTAGTTAGGAAACATCTTGAGAACAGCGTTCTGTCTCCACAGACACAGGAACGTGTGTGCGGAGACCTGGTCTAGCACTGGTACCTGCTTGTAGTCTCCCCTCTCCTGTGGGACTTACAGAACAGCTTACGAGTTTCTGTGAAGGAAAATTCAGTTAGGAAATTGAACTGGGAGTTCCTGGGTGGCTCAGTTGCTTAAGCATCCAGCTGTTTCAGTTCAGTTCATGATTTCACAGTTTCATGACTTTCGAGCCCTGCGTTGGACTCTGTGATGGCAGCGTGGAGCCTGCTGGGGACTCTTTCTCTCACTTTCCCTCTACCCCTCCCCCACATGTACTGTCTCCGTCTCTCTCAAATAAGTTTATAAACTTAAAAAAAAAATTGAACCCCTAATCATGACTCCATATCATTTGATTCAGGACCACATAAACTATAACAAATGACATCATTTTTAAAGAACACAGGTAACTTTAAAGGAATTCCTTAAAACGAATTCTTCTCATTCTTAGTTGTTTTTCATAGTTAAAATATTTAAACAAGTCATGTATGTTCCTTTTTTACCTAGAATATTTATACTCATAAATAGCTAGACTGCCTTTTATATATTGTATGAGTCTGAAGTTTTTAAAAATTTGAGGTATACTCAGAACACATTTAATTTTTTCTGTATATTAATCTCCACCATAATAAGGAATTTAAATACTAAAACGAAACACGGCTTAATTTAAGCACATGAAAACCAAAGTCAGGAGTGGGGTGTTTGGTAAAAGATAAGCAGGATTGTGTGGTATCCTCCTTCCAGAATCCCACTGTGACAGAGTCGTTCTGGTGCAGCAGTGTGTTTTTATTTGGGGTGCCTGAAATTCACGTATTCCCTACTGCCCCTCCGCCTCCCAGCCCAGAGCACAAGCACACTCTGTCGCTACTTCAGATTTTTTACCAAGACTTCTTTTTGTCTCTGGTACAATACTAAAACAATGTGCCATGCTTAAGATTTCCAGGTAATGTTTCTCTTTTTTAACCTCTTATTGGCAGCACTTCTATAGCCTTTTAGTAACTCTATGTCGTTGTTACTTACTATTTATGAGAACTTAAGGTGAAACAGCTCTTTTTCTTTTTTTGGTGCCGACTCCGATGAGGTGTTGTTTATTTTTTTTTAATGTTTATTTTTGAGAGAGAGACAGAGACAGAACATGAGCAGAGGAGAGGCAGAGAGAGAAGGAGATGAGTCCAAAGCAGGCTCCAGGCTCTGAGCTGTCAGCACAGAGTCCGATGCGGGGCTCAGACCCACCAACTGTGAGATCATGACCTGAGCCAAAGTCAGACGCTTAACCAACTAAGCCACCCAGATTCCCCAAGATGAGTTTTTAGAGTTACAACTTTCTTCCTTTCTATGTATCTGATAAATTTACAGGAAGGGCCTTATTTTTAGAGTTGCCTTAAATTCTTCATGGGAGATGGTAGGAATATATTTCATTACATATGTGTACATACACACATTTAAATAAATTAAGAATGTTTTATTGTACTTCACATTATTGCATTTTGTAGGTAATAGTATTTTTTACAAATTGAAGGTCTGTAGCAATCCTGCATCAAGCAAGTCTATCAGCACCATTTTTCCAACGGCATTTGCTGATTTCATGTGTGTGTCACATTTTGGTGATTCTTGCAATATATCAAACTTTTCACTATTACTATATTTGTTACAGTCATCTGTGTTCAGTGTTTATGACTTCTTGAAAGCTGTGATGAGGTTTAGCATTTTTTAGCAATAAAATATTTTTGAATTAAGATACGTACGTTGTTTTTTTTAAGACATAATGCTTAATAGACTATAGTGTAAATATAACTTTGGTGTGCACTAGGAAACCAAAAAATTAATTTGACTCATTTTATTGTAATATTCACTTTATTGCGGTATTCTGGAATGAAACACAGCCTATTAACTTCTCTGGGTTTTGTCCATCTGGGGTTTTGGAGATAAAAACATTATGGTGGTGCTAGTTCTCAGGTTTGGTGACAGGGCTCCATCTTACAAATTACAAGCTTGTGCTCCACATGCTGAAGGTATGCTGTAGGACACTCCTGGTCAGGGCACTCTAACAAGACAAAATGTTTGAAGGACACTTCACGCAGATCACCTAACCTCCATTTACCACAATGAGTCAGTCACAGAGACTATTATGTGATTTAAATAAATTCGGTTGTTACTTTGCATCCACTGTTATAGAAAAGTAGTTTTTTTTGTTTTTTTTTTTTAATTTTTTTTTAATGTTTTATTTTTTTCCAGGAGAGAGAGAGAGACAGCGTGAGCAGGGGAGGGTCAGAGAGAGAGGGAGTCACAGACTGAAACAGGCTCCAGGCTCTGACCTGGCAGTCAGCACAGAGCCCGAAGCGGGGCTCGAACCACCTAAGCGAAAGTCGGACGCTTAACCGACTAAGCCACCCAGGCGCCCCTAGAAAAGTAGTTTTTAAATCTTTACCACGTATTTCTGTTTTTCTGAACTAAGATTTGAATCTTTTTGATACCGTATGTTTTTAATACTTGTCATGGTCCTTTTTTAAAGACTCTAGCTAGAGCTCTTAAACCTTGGGCAAAAACAAATAATTTCATTATTTGATTTCCCTGTGTCTTATTATAAATTATATATGTGCACATCGGTGCAAAGTGAATTAGCATATGCCAGGATAGGTCTTTTCTGCATTACCTTCATTTTCCATGGCTTGCTTTCCTCATTTAAATATGTTTAATTGAGTATTTTCCCTGTCGTGTCCTCAAAGTATTTATAAATTCTTAGAGTATTCAGATTCTTAAAATACGAGTTTTAGGAATAATAATGTTTTTTCATTTCTAGGTTAAAAATAAAATGACAAAGGAACAATACATTAAGATGAATAGAGGTATCAATGACAGTAAAGACCTTCCTGAAGAGTATCTGTCAGCCATCTATAATGAAATAGCTGGAAAAAAGATATCAATGAAAGAAACAAAAGAACTAACAATCCCTACAAAATCAAGTAAACAAAGTAAGTATCTAAATCAACTGAATTCTGATTTTTCAGGAGGAAAAATACAGTTTCCTAAGAGTTTTTCACTTGGTTTAGAGTAATTCAAATACTATTCTAATGAAAAGTATTGTACAGTTTGCTGATGATTTTATTTTTTTCCACATTCTGAATAAAGATAGCACTGACCGGTGATCAACAGAAAATGCTACATAATATGCATGATTTAGCGTGCATTTACTACAGACTTGTCAATTCAGTAGTAAATCTCAGCATGGATTTGGAGATCAGTGAGACTGACCGCAGCTCTCAGTCTTCTCCTGCCTCCTCTACAAGCAGCACAGGTCTGCGATTCAAGGAGATGGGGAAGGTTAGGGTTAGGCTTCACATTCCCTTCCTCTCACCAGCCTCTGGCTACCACCAGTCTGCTTTCTGTTTCTATGGATTTACCTACTCTGGATGCTTCATATAAATGGAATCACACCTTATGTGACCTTTTGTGTCTGGTTTTTTAAGACTATAATTAGTATTAATTGGTGGCACTGATTTTATAGTAAAATATCAAAACATTTTAAAATGACTTATTTTTTAAATGCTGATAGTATTTGTTGTTTCAGATGTAGCCAGTGAAAAACAAAGAAGGCTTCTGTATAATTTAGAAATGGAACAGATGGCCAAGACAGCAAAAGCACTCATGGAAGCTGTGAGCCATGTTCAGGCACCTTTTACAAGTGCAACGCATTTGGAGCATGTGAGGCCTATGTTTAAGGTAAGAGTCACTAATAACTTTTTTTTTTAATGTTTATTTATTGTGAGAGAGGGAGAGGGAGAGTAGAATACTAAGCAGGCTCCTCACTGTCAGTGCAGAGCCGGATGTGGGGCTGGATCTCACGAACCATGAGATCATGACCTGCCAAAATTGAGAATCAGATGCTTCACTGACTGAGGCACCCAGGTGCCCCAGGAGTTACTAATAACTTTTGACTGCAGTATACATTTATGTATAATTTTGTTCAGCATGTTTTTAAGTTAAGAAAGTATAGCGATCTAGCCCATTAGTGTTGACCTACAAGCAAAAGCAATGTTATTTAGGATCTAGCAAATAAAATTTTTTTCTTAAAGAGAATGAGAAAAAGCATACACTAATGGCAGTAATAAATGTGACCGTAAGAAATAAGACTAGAAAAATTTCAGAGAATAATCATTAATCCTTGGCCTGGTTTTCTTTAAATGACATCTATTTAGTTAAGACTTTGGAGTTATCTGAAATTTCTTGAGCCTCTGGCCCAGGATCTCATATGTGGGTTCTGAGTACACCTAGAGCTTAGAGAGTAGAGAGAGGAACAAAAGCCTATTCTTTCTTCATTTTCCTGTCCTGTATTCCTATCCTTTCTCCAAATTGCTGAGTAAGTAAGCAGTGATTAAGGATTATAGGGAAATAGAGAATCTAGTCAAATTTGGAAAGGGAAAAGGGGTAAAGTACATTCTGATTCGTGAGACAGTGTGGGAAGATTGTCTGTGGAAGCTTAAGATCATAATTTGAGTTCTTATTCGGACATTAAGTACACATATGCATGGGCAGTAAAAGGTGACTGCAAGATTTCTGTGCTTTCTTTTAGCTCTCAAATTTTATCATTCCGCTCCTACTTCATGGTCTATGGGATAACTTTATTTCTGAAGTTTGAATAAGAATTAATAGAATGCAGGGGCTAGGAAGGCATTATTAAATAGCGGAATGTAAAAAATAAATAGCCGTATCTTTGGAAATAATAAAATGATGTTAAAATATAAGAAACACTTTATTATGATACATTTTATACACCAGCTTCTCATTTTGTTTTGAATAATCTTACATTCTTATTTTTCTTCTCAAATGTTTTTGGTTGAGGGGAGGTCTACCTCCCCTCAATGAATGAAAAGAGAAGGAACTAGCCATAATTCTATCACTCAGAGAAAACTTCTGGTAATATGTTTATATACTACTTTTTTTAATCTTAATTATTAATTAATCCTACTATGTTCTGAGTTACACCTAGAGTAGAATTTTATATCTTGCTGTTTCTCATATATTTCTATCATTAAAAATTCTTCATAAATAGCTTTTATTATCTGTGCTCTAGATTACTAGTTCTAGTTTAGGTAAACATCTTCTAAGGTAGAATTAAGATTCTTTCCTTTTACCACCATTTCTACTGCCATTAACCTCTTCAGACATCCTCATTTCTTAGCCTTACTGTCATAGTACTAGTCCTAACTAGTATCCTTATGTCCATTTTTGTGCTCCTCTTATCCATTTACAGAGGTCGGACTGATCATTTTAAAATACAAAATGCCATGTTGCCTTGTTAAGGCCCATCACTTACTCTGCATGATAGCATGATGAAATTAACACACCCATAGCATCGTCTGGCTCCACCTGCCTTTCCAGCCTCATCACTAGATTTCGTATGTCTTGCTCTGCTGCAGTCATAATAACATCAATTTCTAGAATGTCCTAAGTTACTTTGTCTTCAGAATGTTCTTACAAGCCGTGTCTTTTATCTAGAATGCTCTTTCCTCCTTTGCCCAAGTGATTTCTGCTTTAAATGTTACCTTCTCAGAGTTCTGCCCTGCTCCGCTGCTTCCAGATTTGGTCCCTTTTCATTATGTGCTATACTTAACCTTCACTGTATTTTTAACAGTTTGTATTTATACATCTACTTACTTTAAAATTTAATATTTATCTCTTTACTAGACTTTAAGTTCCTTGAGGCAGGGGACTATGTTCTGTTCACTTTTCCCAATTATCTTGCACAATTTATTGCTTGTAGTAAGTGCTCAATAAACAAGCATTGACTAGGTAGAAGAATGAATGTTCTAGAAGAAGGTTTCTAGGATGTGATATAATATTAAAGGATATAAATATTAAGAATCTTTTTTAAATTTTTTTAAATGTTTTTTTTATTTATGAGAGAGAGACACACACAATGTCCCCTGGATACTATTTAGGTGTAGTTAGATAGGAGAAATCATTGTCTTTAACTCCTAATGGAGTTAAACATATTTTTCACTGGCTTTAGAACCATTTATACTTCTTGTATAAAATATTACACAGGTTTCTGAATAGATGTGTGTTTCTTTACTTATAATAGAATATGTAATTTGTTACTTCAGTGTGGTACTTCATATTTGAAAAGTACTGCACTTCATATGCTTCCCAAAGCATCTCTCTGTGTGGTAGTCCAGGTATTAAAGAGGAAGATGGTGAGGTTCAGAGAGATTAAGTAAATTGCAAAGCTAGGATTAGAAGTTAGGTACTGTCTTATGTTCCTTTGTTTAGGGATTATACACTTCTAAACTTTCTGATGTTAAAAACACAGCTTTGGGTAATCCCATTTTCTTTAATAATAATAGTTTTAAAAACTTTTTAGACCCTGGGGTGCCTGGGTGGCTCGGTTGAGCATCCAACTCTTGATTTTGGGTCAGGTCATGGTCCCAGTGTCATGGGATTGAGCCCCATATTGGGCTTTGTGCTGAGTATCGAGCCTACTTGAGATTCTCTTTCTCTCTCTTAGCCCCTTTTCCTCACTCATGCACTCTTTCTCACTCTCTCCAAATAAATATTTTTTTAATTAAAAAAAAAATTTTAAATAAAAACTTTTTAGATCTTAAAAATTCCAATTGTCATTTTTACAGCACCCTGGTATATGGTCCTAGTTATATGGATATATAGTTTTGCTTCACTAGAACTTAGTAAGAGCACCAAATATTCACAATAGACATTTCATAGTTACACATGCAAGCACACACCAATGTATACATACATTTTTTTTTTTTTATTGTTGAGAGAGACATAGAGACAGCATGAGCAGGGGAGGGTCACAGAGAGAGGGAGACACAGAATCCGAAGACACCCTCCAGGCTCTGAGCTAGCTGTCAGCACAGAGCCCGACGTTGGGCTCGAACCCATGAACTGTGAGATCATGACCTGAGCCGAAGTCGGACGTTTAACTGACTGAGCCACCCAGGCGCCCCGTATACATACATGTTTTGATATTAGGATTTTCAGTAGTCCAGAGGTAGCTCTTTCTATTTATTTTACATTACAGTTTTACTAGGTATTGAGTGCTACTAGTAAAATTTAGTGTGTGTTGGTTTTCAGAGTCTATAATGAAGCAATATTTTATTGAACTGTATTTTTAAAGTATTGCCCAACTAGGAACCAGAGATATCACTGATGTTTCAATGTAAAACATTTTACTACAAAAAAAGTAAGGCTAAATGATGTCCAGGAAGCAGGTTAAAAGAAAGAAGAGTAATGTAATTGTTGCAAGGAAAAAATGACTGAAAGGATCTGCTTAGAAATAAACAGTCTGTGAGATGCTGCAGGGGACAAAGCTTGTGGAGAGAGAGGGGTTCTGAAGGTAAAGGTAAAACTAAAACCATTTCTGGATATTGACAATTCACATTTTTGATTGATGTGAATAATTCATAGGTACTATGCTTAAAATTTGTCTATGGGGCGCCTGGGTGGCTTAGTCAGTTGAGCGTCCGACTTTCGCTTAGGTCATGATCTCGCGGTTCGTGGGTTCGAGCCACGCGTCGGGCTCTGTGCTGACTCCCAGCTCAGAGCCTGGAGCCTATTTCAGAGTCTGTGTCTCCCTCTCTCTCTGACCCTCCCCTACTCACGCTGTCTCTCTCTCTCCTAGAAATAAATAAAAATATTAAAAAAAAAAAATTTGTCTACGGTTCCCTTATTTGGGCCCAGGCAACATTGCATAGTTTTTCCCCTTTGTCCAAGAAAGCTGGAAATATGCCCAGGAATTCATTGCTTTTTGTCCCCTGAACATCCTCAAATCATTTATTTTCTGAAGCTTTGAGAAATATTAATGTAGTCCTGTCATAAAATTTCATTATCACTTGATGTTCATGATACAGCTTAAATTTTTAATTTTTCTAGTTGGCTTGGACACCTTTTCTGGCTGCGTTTAGTGTGGGTCTGCAAGATTGTGATGATACTGAAGTAGCCTCTCTTTGCCTGGAAGGTATAAGATGTGCAATCAGAATTGCATGTATTTTCAGCATTCAGGTAACAAAGAATTTTGCCTTTGTAGCCAGTCTGGGAAACATAAATTACTTATGTCATGACTGTAGTTGTAGTTATTTTTTTCTTATGTCTGACTTACTAAAAACTAATTTCAAGTTTATGATGGAATTTAAATGAATCTTAATGTTTAAGTTTCCAAGAAGCTGTTAACAGGAGTAATTCTATATTGATGTGTTTGGAATTCATCAAAATAGATTTGGTTTGCAATTTTTTCTCTATAGAATATTAGCTATATACAGAGTTTCCAAGACTTTGAATTTCTATATGTTAATTAGAATATCTTATTTAAATGTGTTACATGTCCACACTTAATGAATCATGTATTTTTATATTTATGTTTTTATGTATTACTTTATAACTTCACTAAGCCTAAGAAAAGTTATCTTGAAAAGAACCAAAATAGCTAGTATTTGTTTTTCATGAAGACAGGCCCCTCTAGTAATTTATATATGTTGTCTGATAACAGATTTTAGCCAACGCTTGCTTTTCTTTTTATTAAACCTACTTCACATTTAATGATGAATGTTATGTCTTAAAAAGCACAGCCTAGCTATAGAAAAGAAATGAGGAAATTTATAAACCTGATTTCTGCTAGTCCACACAGTACTTGAAACATAAGTACTCAGTATTTTTTTTACTCCATGAATTCATTTTTATCACTAAAATCTCATCATGATTTGACATCTCCATTGCTTTTAGATTTTAGTAATTCATCTTTTCTACTTTATTTTCCATCTTTAAAAAAAAAACAATGTAGTTTGAGGCATGTGATTTGTCAGTTAAAACTTACTAAAACAAACATGTTAAATGTACTTTTTTCTTTATAGCTGGAAAGAGATGCATATGTCCAGGCACTAGCAAGATTTACCTTACTTACAGTGAGTTCTGGTATTACTGAAATGAAACAGAAGAACATTGACACAATAAAAACACTTATCACGGTGGCTCATACAGATGGAAATTATTTAGGAAATTCATGGCATGAGGTATAAGCACTTTATTTTTTTCAAGTTTTCAATTTGGTTTATAAAATGATTTAATGTTAAATATTCTACTGACATGCTTAAGTGGGGAAAAATTAATATAGTACATTCAGGATGAGTTTATTTAGCTTTTTATAATGATTTATAATGTACTCTATTAAATATTTATACATATATAAATATACATTTTTTTGTTGTTGCAATGAAGATTCTGAAGTGCATCAGTCAGTTGGAGCTTGCACAACTTATAGGAACTGGAGTGAAACCTCGATACATTTCTGGAACAGTACGGGGCAGAGAAGGATCTCTTACTGGAACAAAAGATCAAGCTCCTGATGAATTTGTGGGTCTTGGGCTAGGTGAGATAAATTTTTAAATTATTTTTATGAAGTTTCAAAAATTATTAACTTGTTCAATAGAAGTAACTTTATTATAGCAGTGAAATACAGTTAGAGGAACATGATAAAATGCCCTTTGACTAACCTTTGAGCAAAAGCAAGAAGACCATGTGGAAAACTAAACCATTTTTGCCTGGTCTGGTTTGCAACATAAGTGACCTGTAGTCTTAATCTCATAGTTGAGGGTAGGAAGAGAAAGGTGCCGTTTCAAATGACCTGTTAAGACTAAGAAGGTAACTTAAATGAGTGAAGGTTTGTGTAAGATGATAAATTGTTGGGGCAACTGAAGAAAGCACTCATATTCAGACTTATTTTTAAAGGCACTCATATGCAGACTTAACCAAACTCACACTGGTATGGAAAATTTCCCATGGTTCCTTGTGAGCTAGGTGTAGCCAACAACTTCCAGGTTTAACCCAATAGAACAAAGGAAAATAATTAGTGAAAATGGCTACAGAAGAACCAATGGCAGTATATATTTTAGTCATAAATGGAAAGAGTTTCACCAGGGAAGAAACAACATTTTAAACTGTCTTTGACTTTGAACTATATTTTGGGGTTTGAATTCATTTGTATTTTTTCCTTACTGTGTAAGTTACTTTAACTCTCTGGCTTCAGTTTCCACTTCTGGGAACTAATGGTGATATCTGCTTACAGAGTTGTTAGGATTAAATAAGAATATATGTAAATGGACTTAGCACGGTGGCTGGTATATTAATGGTTTCTGGATTGTTCTTTATTCATTTTCCCCACCCTGTTTCCATTCAAGAAACCTAGAGACCTGACTTACAGACACCAGGAGAGAATACACCTGAGACCTAGGAATATTTACCTTTTAAGATTTTGTGCTGCGGTGCTATATTTCTGGGTGTTGTCTATCTTTTTTATTTTTAGTGGTTTCTATGTTGTTACTCATAGTAAAAATTCTTAGGAAATCCAAAAGAGCTTCAGGTTTGAAAAAATGATCCATAGGGAAAGAACAACACCAGAACCATGTTGTGGATCAAGTTGGACTGGGGACAGTTAGTTTCCAACGATTTTTCAGCTGTGACAGCAGTTCTGCTACCCTAGTTGTGTCTTAGATGCGGTGGTGCTGTGAGGTGAAGGTATAGATCTGACAGCTTGGTGACCCAGCAGCAGGGTATAGAACCGCCTGAGTACCTTCATGGTGACTTTTATAACCTAGAAGCCTGAGATACAGATGAAAGATATTTACCAACAGATGAAATGAATGTGGACTGATTGTTTCAGTAACTTTTGAAAAGGCCTTTGGAGTGTAGGAAGGCTAGAATAATGACAGGTGCAAACTACCAGGGCTTAATTTAGGCGAGTAACAACAGTAGGTTGCACTAAAAATAAAACACCAGTGGAGTACTTGAACTTCTAAAAGTTTTAGTCAAACAAGAGAAACAATGATATTTGCTGATAGTTTCCTAGTATACTTGAAAGTGAATTAAAGTGAATTTGATCACTATTATTATGCTACCTAAGTCGTGCAGATATTAGATGACCTGCCTTCTCACTTCAGGAAAAGAGAATTTGCATAAAAATTCCTTTGGTTCTGGAAATGAAATAAAAATTTTAGGCTTCCAAGCCATACTCTTCAAGCAACTAGCCACCCTCCTCCAGCTGTCTTTCATGCTTTATCTGTTTTTCTTTTTGGGCTGCTCCTTTCTCCACTCATGCCTGATGGATTGGCTTTCTCATTTTTGAGCCTGCACCCTAGAGGGATCCAGTCTGCTGACTTGGCCTGTGTTGGGCATAGTCCTCCCTTGAGGCCATCTCATTGGTTACCAACGAGCCCAGTGTGGCAGATGTCCACCCCTGTCCGTCTGTGCCCTGTCACTTGCTCAGGCAACAGATGTTTTCTTCAGCAGGATGCTGTAGTCAGAATAGTCAGAATTTACGCTGGAAGGGGGTATAGTACAGACATTTGAGCAGTTTTATCTATATTTTTAAAAAATAAATTAGTATCCTCCTTTATTGATAGCATCCCTCTGCAAGTATTTCATGTAACCACATTAACAGGGCTGAGTATATGTTAATCTGATTTTCTGACTGATATACTACAAGTCTGAATTTCATCCTTTTTGGAAACATGAAACTTTTAGTTACTAAGAATACGTAGCATATGGGGGCACCATATGCATCCAGTTAGCATCCAACTCTTGATTCTAGCGCAGCTCAACGATACTATGGTTTCATGAGTTCGAGCCCCATGTTGGGCTCTCTGCACTCACTGAGGGGAACCTGCTTGGGATTCTCTATCTCCCTTTCTGTCTGCCCCTCCCCCACTCACACTGTCTCTCTCTCAGAAATAAACCTTAAAAACATTTTTTTAATTCACTGACATGGTCATATAAATCTTAAGTAAATATTCACAACATCTACCTCTTTGTTCTTAGTTAATCCAAATATTTGTGCTTTTGAGCAATTTGTTTGGTAAAGCTGAAACTCTTAGCCTGTAACTTACAGTGTCACACAGATCTTTGATTTCACATGTTTTGAAATAGGTTCTTTGGATTGCTAAACATTATGTATTTTTTATTCCTCTAAATATGTTTATTACTAATGATTAAAGATTATTATATAATAATAAAAGCTCTTAAATATAAAAATAAAAGCTTTCCAGGAAGGACATGCAGATGATACACAAAAAAAAGCTATGTGTGATTGGCATTATTTTTTCCCATCGAGTTTTCTTTGTTAAATTCTTAAAACATGATAGCATGCTTCAAGTGTTGCTTGACACTATTTCCCTAATCAACCCAGTTCTCTGTCACTTATTTCAGGCTTTCATCCGTGTTCATTTGTATTATAGAAATAGACTCTTAATTTGTCTTTCTAGCTCCATTATCTTTTCCTGTTTCACTGTGTTCTACAGATACTACCAGAATTATTTTTTAGAGAATAGATTTGATCATGTGGTCTTCTGAAAGGTCTGTTCCGTACTTTCAAAGGCAGTACGTTAAACATGACAGTCAAGGGTTCTTCACATTCTAATTTTAGTCCATTACTCTCCCTGTTTCTTGTCCCCTGCCAGAGCCTCCCTTCTGGCTATAACCAAGTATGTTAAAACATGGTATTTACTTGCATCCTTCCAGTATATATGCTGCTCTTTCTACCTGAATTACTTTTCCTTTTGCCTCCTTTCCTGCATGATCATCCTTCTAGGTCCAACTTGAAATAATAGGTCATCATATGTGAAGCCTTTCCATGAGCTAACATCCCCGTTCTCCCTCCTCCTATTAAAATTAGTTCTGTTTAGCGAAACATGTATTATTTGTCATTAGTTTATCTCAGCCATAAAGTAATTATTACATTTTACTAAAGTTGGTTATAAGTCTGTCTCTCCTGGTAAATTCTAAAATAAACTCTGTGAGGACAAGGGTCACGTCTTTTTCATTGTTCAATTCCTGGAAGAAAATTTGAGTTTGGGTGCCTTAAATAATATCATCTATTATGGTTGATTCATAAAGTCATTTATTAAGTGGTCATTTGAGTCAACAAATATTTATTAACACCTGCTTTGGAGTTAATATTGAGTAAGGTAGAGAAATCACACACACACAAAATGTATATAACTTGGTTCCTTGCCTTAGGGAACTTCCTGTTGTGCTGAGAAGGCAACATTAACACATCTATAGTAATTATGTGAAACTGTATGGAAAAAAACCCTGATTTGACTATTACTTATTTAAGTAAATGCTCATTTCAGAGGAACGATGGGATGGAATCTCTCCTGAAAACTCAAATTGGGTTTTAGTAGTAGGTTTTAGATAGTTGAGGGATGGCCTGAACAGAGACATATAATGGCTAGAATGTTGAAGAGTAATGCATTACATGCTAGGCTTAAAAAGTTTGTTTTATCCTGAAATTAATAGTAAGCAAAATGAATGTGATGGTTTAGAAAAATTAACCTGATAGGAGACTGAAAATGAGGTTGAAGAGGGGAAAAATTAGCAGCAGGGAAAGCAGTCAGTAAACTGTGTCTGTAATCTGGGTCTGAAACTATAAGGGTCTGAACTGAGTAGGAATGAAAATGAAGGAATGATACCAAAAACAGGTCGAAAGAAAGATTTAGTAATTGGTGGAGGAGGGGAAAGGTATCTGAGGTGATTGTGAGGTTAAGAGTTTGGAAATTGGGGAAATTGTTCTGCTGTCCAACATATGAGACCAGTTTCTGAGGGAAAGAGAAAAGATTCTTTTGAATAAGGGGGTGTTAGAAAATACAGGTTAAGTTTCCAGTAAGTGTCTGTAAACAGAGGACTGGAGATTAAATGACAGATCCAGTCATGTGGCATTGGGAATCAAACTACGAAGATAACATTGGAAGTGCATTTAGTGTTGTTTCTTCAACATTAAGGGAAATTGTGCTTAGTATGATTAATTTTGTGATCTAAATTCTCAGTGCCCTTAATTTGTTGATCTTTGCAAGTACGATTTGTCTTTATAACCATCCATGTCTATAAGCCACTTAGTATAGCTTAATGAAGCACATTTGGCTTTGATACAGGTCTCTGATGCCAAATAGGTCACTACTCACCAAAAGCTTTACTTCTCTCATTAGGAAAATAACTGATTTCAGAAATATATTTTAAAACTGTAGGTGTATTCTTCCACTGAATTATTTTCAAACTGAAATGACTCTCTTTTTATGTGTGGTAGTTGGAGGAAATGTGGACTGGAAGCAGATAGCAAGTATTCAGGAATCCATTGGAGAAACCAGTTCTCAAAGTGTTGTTGTTGCTGTAGATAGGTAAGGTATTTATTTTATTCCCTTTTTGAATGAATATTATTTTAATTCTGTAACATTTAGATATATATTGCTAAGTAGTAATGAAAAAAAACTATTGCCAGAATAACGTTCCTTAAGCAGTATAAGACTGTATTATGATATACTGTGATTTAGATGATGAAATACCCATAATTTTTCTCTTTAGATCATGGAATATAGCAAGGAGAGAAACAATATGAAAATTTAACTTAAAATAGATATTACTGGGCATTAGGAAAATGGTAATCTTGATGAAAAAGAACACATTTTATGTCTTCTATAGAAGACTAATTGCTCTTATTATCCCTGTATGAAAATGGAATGTAAATTGTCTTTCAAGTCCTATTTGTTGTAAGACTGCATTAGGAATAAATGAAGGATTTGGTGACAATTTTCATTGCAGACTTCTTTGGAAAGTACTTTGGAATTTGTATGTTATATACATTACCAGGTATTCTTCATAGTTAGTTTGTTTTCTAACAGTAAACCCATACTAAATGTTCTTTTGAAGGTTAGGTTTTTCTAGAGAAGTGCCCAAATATTTGAAACTTAATATTTTACAACACTGATATTTAGATTTTTTTTTTATTACTTCTGATGAAACTTTCAAAAATATAGTATGTATATTTTTCTTGGTGCTTGGAGACATACACTAATCCATTATTTTACTTGAGATAAAACTTTTTGCTTTGTGTACAGACTGAACTAGGGTGTTCAGTGGCAACTGACCTTGGAAAATATTCCAAATATTCTCTGCAGCTTTTTCCTCGAAAAAGAACTCTTTAATATTCGCTTGCTGACCTCTTTTTTTTTTTTTTAGGGGAAGAAGGTTATTTGCCTTTTCCTTTTGAGGCTGAAGAAAAATTGTGTATTGTCTTACATGCGCTATATATCTTGGAGGCTTACAATGTGCTTGGCACTTTTCAGAGTCTTTACATGTAGTATTTCATTTAATCCTTCCAGTAACTTTGTGAGATGAGTAATGTTATTATCCTTAATTTACAAATGAGGAAACTGAGACAGGGGAAGATCGAATAACTTGCTCATCCCCGCAGCTAGTCTCGTCTTGATTATTGTTGTGATAACCGTTTCATCCACAGAGAATTTAAGGAGTGGTGCTAGGACATACACTCAGGCAGCATATCTCGAGCGTACACTCTTACCCCTCCGCCTCTCTCTCCCTACAGCTGTAGAGCGGTGTAATGTCTCCTGTTCTGCGGTCACGGTAGCTTTTTTCCAAATGATTTTCTTAACTTGCAAAAAAATCCTTTTCACTATGATTACGAGAATCTCTTCAGGCAAGAGTCAACATTTTACCTACTATTTGTTTCAACAGTATATTTTATATGACCATATCCAATTCAGATTTACCCATACATCCACTCTTTGTTGCAGGGAGACATGTCTCTCATTCAACAAATGATATGCCTCTCCATTTTAAGAATTTAAGATATTTTAGAGGAGTCTTAACACAAATTCTGTTAGTACTTTGTTGTCTCAAATTCATCATCACCAGATAACTTCTACAACCGTAAATCCAATGTCCAATTTTATACAAAAGCTTAATATTGAAATTTTAGCTCATAGTGAAAGCGTTAAAAGTTACATCTTTGATTTTATTATAAGATTATATTCTTGTGTGGTGCATTTCACTTTCTCATTAAATTTCTTCTGAGTTCCTTTCTGAATGTCTGAGTTTATTTTCACATGTAATATCCTGACTTGAATTCATAAGCCAAGTCCTTTAGATAACCAAGATATTCAAGACAGTGGTGCCAGTATCATCAGGCGGCATCCTGGAAAGTTCTGTGCTTGTCCTGCAAAAAGTGATTTTCTTGTCCTTAGGCCTGTTGTTATGAATAATCTGTGATGACAGGTATAGGAGTAAACATGAAAAATCAAAATAGTTCTTTGCTTCTATTTCTTAACAGAAAACATGTATGATTCCATTAAAAGATTTAAGATGGGTATCTGAATTCCACAAACCTTCAGAAAAGCATATTCCTTCCAAGGTCTCTAATTTTGTCATGGGGAAGAGACAAAGGACACCCTTTAGAGGATCCACATGCCCTGGGGCATGCATGTTTCCCTAATGTAAAGGGTTTTAGGCAGATATTCTAGCTATGGTAAGCAAGAAGCGGGATCAAAGCTGTCACACTAAAATGCTGACTTCCAAACTGCCTCTTGGAATGCATTTTTGCCTTTTGGAGAGCGTTGCAATGGAGATGGATTAAATTATTATTAAATAGTTATTGTCCCACTCAACCTCAAACATCTCCATTAAAATCTGTGATTTTTTGATTATTAGCTCTTTGTAACTTGGGCTTTGAATACGTGCTGGAACAAATGATATATGTGAAATTGTTTCATTATATTAATATATTTCTTCTACATAAAAAATAAAAAATAAGGGCTTTTAGATAAAATTTTCTATTTATCTCCACTTTTGTTTTAGGACTCATAAACCATTAGAATTTAGGAGAATATTGGGCTGTTTAATCTATGGTACCCTGATCCCTAGGAGTTGCTAAGGTAGAATTTGCTAGACATTGCTAACTAGACCAATTTAATAGGTATTACTAAACTGCAGGAATAGGTTTTGTCCAGGAATAATTTACTGCTAAAAATTTAAAAATCAGCACCATGGTTTTTGTTTTTATTAATTTTAAGCACACCAAACTAGCTTTATACTGGCCCATCTCACACTTTGGAAGATTCTGTCACCTATCAGAAAATACGTCTAGCTCATCCCAAACTGTATTTGCTTAAAGCATTTTCCAATTAGGCCTAAGAAATAAGTGTTACCTCTGATGTTTTCACTGTGAGAACTTTTTACATATACAGTAATTTAGTCTGCTTCTTTAGTGCATACGGTTTAAAGTGTATGTGATCCCGGGGCGCCTGGGTGGCTTAGTCTGTTAAGCGTCCGACTTTCGCTTAGGTCATGATCTCGCGGTTCGTGGGTTCGAGCCCCGCGTCGGGCTCTGTGCTGACTGCCATCTCAGAGCCTGGAGCCTGTCTCAGTCTGTGACTCCCTCTCTCTCTGACCCTTCCCTGCTCACGCTGTCTCTGTCTCTCCTAGAAATAAATAAAAAACATTTAAAAAAAAATAAAATAAAATAAAGTGTATGTGATCCAGAATCTGCAGGTTTTGTCCACTTTTTTTTTGGATTGCCACAGTTTTGTGCCACATTTGCCACAAAATTGCTTTCATTTTGTGGAGGAAGCTGTAATCTATTTCCTTTCCCTCCTCTTACTTTTCAGAGCATGTCTTTTAATATTAACACACAAGGTTCTCATGCTTCTGTCCTTTGCTTTTCATACAGGTAGAGTCCATTTCATAGACTGATTTTGTGAAACATAGTTCTGTTCTCCTGCCTTAGTTTATGAAGGCTTAACTTTAAATGCCTCCACAGGCTGCCGTGCTCTGCGGCACAGCCTCTCTGTAGCGGAGCATTACTAGAATTAGAGTGACCCCGCAGAGGCTACTGAAGTGCGTAGGGATTCGTGTGCCCCTTTTCGGGATGCATTCTGCCACCCTGCATCCATAGAACCTGTCTGGTTGCTGCTGCGGCTTCCTGTTCTTGTGCACCAGCGCTTGAGGGCCTTCGGGGCTCCGTGGCTGCTTTCCCTGTGGCGGCAGTACTCTCCCTCTCTGCTTCTGTTCTTTCCCCTTCCACTCTTCGCCATTTGTTCCTTCTCAGCTGAAAGAAATTGTTTTCTTTCTTCTGTTCCTTTTCCTCTGTTTCTTCTATGTGCTATCTACTTTTGTCCTTGTGGTATTTTCTTTAACAGCCATTGCCTATGAGAATACCGGTAGTTCGGGAAATCAGCTTATGACATTTATACTGTGCACTCTAGCAACTTTCATTTTTGTTCATGTGAGAACTTTTGTAGGCTTTGTATATTTTTAATTTGTGAATTCAGTCTATCCACTAGATTAAATGGGGACTTACTGTTCTACCTTTTCCACCAGATTGTCTTCTCTTTGCAGTTTTGTTTTGTTCTACTGACGAGCAATAGAGGAAGTTTTAAAATATCCCTTTAGCAGATCATCAGTTTCTGAGTTATCTTGTCAGCTTTTAGGCTGTTTTTCCTTTTGTGTTTTTCTTACTCATTGCCAGGACATGTGGAAAGACATTCAAGGACACTAAGGTTAAAAAATCATTATATACTCAGAACATGGATATAGTAGACATAATAGGAAAAAAACAATATATTTTAAATGTTCATGTTTTGCTCAGTTAAGTGTGAGGTAATATATAGCAAAGTAGTTAAGAGAATGGATTCCGAAGTGTCCCTGTCCTGGTTTGAATCTTGGCTGTAGCACATACGAGTTCTGTGACTTTGAGGAAGTTATTAAATATCTTTATGCCTCAGTTTCTATGTTGATAAAATTGGAAGCCTACAAATACCCACTTCACAGAGTATTTGTGATTATTAAATGAGTAGATGTATTTAAAACACTTAGAACAATACCCACCTTGTAATTGTCGGTAGCTATTACTGTCACTATGATCACTTTTATTACTAATTTTAATATTTGACCTGCTCCCACCTTTAAGGTTTCCCTTTTGTCAGTCAAACCCTATGGTCCACAATTTAAATTGAGGAATATCAGTTCACCCTGAAAGTCACATCAAACCTTCGGTTACAAACCTAGAGGATGGGTAAAAATACAGACTTTTAAAACAGGACTGATATAGTAGGTTTATGCTGAAATCTTCTATCGAACTTTGAAACAAAGAAAAATTGCTCAGTGAAGAAAGATGGGCAGTGCTGGACAGCACAGCTTAACTCTAGACATTTGGATTTTCTAAGAAAAGTTATTTATCCACTTCTTGGTTAAACAGTTGGAGACTATTTGCAATCTTCTCTTAAATTGCTTGTGATTCAATATACATGAGTTTTTTAATCAAACATATGTTACTTATAAAAACAAAGTAGGATTTTCCATTTTAAGAAGGTGTTTAATGCTAGTAGATAATCAGGAAAAATTGAAAAGTCTTCTGTTTTGTAGTGTGCCAATATTCAATTGGTTTTACAAATTGCTATTTTTTTTCTTAGAGTTTTATAAGATACCTATCTAGTATTTGTAAATTTACTAATGAGATTACAACAGTATATTCTTAATCATATTATGGAGTACAAAGGAGAGAGGGAGGAACATCCAAACCATACTTGTTATTAAACTATATGATAAAATATTCATTTGACTACCTGATGTTTTTGTTCCCTTAAAACAGATTGAAAGTAGCTAGTACCTCAGGCTACTTACTTCTGAATTGATGTACAAGATGTAAGACTAAATTTTTGAATTGTTTTTTTTCTTCAGAATATTTACAGGGTCTACAAGGCTAGATGGAAATGCTATTGGTAAGCATATGCATTTATTTCCATTACAGATTAGTTCTTTGGCTAAAAAACTTGGAAGTTAAGCTAAAAAAAAAATGTATATCTATTTATATTATAGTGGATTTTGTCCGTTGGCTCTGTGCTGTTTCTATGGATGAATTACTTTCCACGACTCATCCAAGAATGTTTAGTCTACAAAAAATAGTAGAAATATCATATTACAACATGGGAAGAATAAGACTACAGTGGTCTCGAATTTGGGAAGTTATTGGTGATCATTTTAATAAGGTATTTGAATAATTATGAGATATACTTAAATTTATAATGTTTTTTGTGTTTGGAAATTCCTTATAATATAATTGAGACTTTTTTCCTGTTCTAGCTTTTCTAAATTACATTTTTGTAATTAAAATTAGAAAACCTCTGAATCCATTGCTTTTTAGAAGTGATTGCCCTAAGTTTTAAGAATTTCAAGTATATTTTTCTTGTTGAGAAATATTGTTATACACCTAGTGTCTTTGTGGAGACTCTAGGATTTACCTGTCTATGCCAATAGTTCTGTACTTTTTCTAAAACAAAAATGAAGAAATAGATTTTCACTGCTGACATTAGCACCCTATATTTCTGTTGCCATTACAGGTTGGCTGTAATCCTAATGAAGATGTAGCTATTTTTGCAGTAGACTCCTTGAGGCAATTGTCAATGAAGTTCTTAGAGAAAGGGGAGCTTGCTAATTTCAGATTCCAGAAGGATTTCTTAAGACCTTTTGAACATATAATGAAACGGAACAGGTATTATATTTGTTGAATTGCTTAATATCAGAAAAATCCCTTATTATTTTCCACAGCAGGGGGAGAAACAGAAGAAAGGAAAAAAACGGATGGGTTTTATCTGTATGTATATCCAAGCAATGATATTAATATTTTAGGTCTCCAACAATTCGAGATATGGTTGTACGGTGTATAGCACAGATGGTTAATTCTCAAGCTGCTAACATTCGGTCCGGATGGAAGAACATTTTCTCTGTATTTCATCTAGCTGCGTCTGATCAAGATGAAAGCATAGTGGAACTTGCATTCCAAACAACAGGGCACATTGTCAGTGAGTATTCTTCTGGCTGTATTCAAGTTAAAAAAAACAGAAGAAAACAACCAACAAAAAAACCTTTAATGTGTTCCAGAGATAATACAAGTGTAAGATTATGGACCTGTTATGGGTTTAAGTTTACTAAGTTTTGCCTGTAGAAACAGTAAATACTGACAGTAATACTGTTAGTACATTATTATAATGAACATTTATTGAATGTTTACTATATGGCAAGCACATAAGTACTTTGAATGTGTTTCCTTCAGTCTTCACAACAACTCTGTGAGATAAGTATTTTCATTATCCCTTTTTTAATAGATCAGGAAACTCAGGCCCAGTGAGGTTAAGGTGAATGATGGAGTTGGGATTCAAAGCCAGGGAAAGGTTTGTGACCACTACGTTACACAGCCTCTTTTGACTCTAAGGGAGAATGAAATACTGAGGATGTAAGTTAAGCCTGATTCAAAGATCATGATAACCATCATCGTTTCTTATAGATTATGAAGCTGAAATAAAGATAGGTTAAATATAATTATGTGTATTCACTCAAAATCTGTTGATTCAGTACCTACTTTGTACTGTCACTGCATTACGTGCTGGGTTTATAATGTAAACAGAACACAGACCTGTGTCCCCTCAAAGCAGTCAAGTAAGTGATAATGACAGACATGAAGCCATGTCTGTCAGACATCGACACCCTTAACCTTTAAGTATGCTTTACATTTAGGGGTTGGTGTTTTTGATCCAGTTAAGAATAATTGAAAAATCATAATTATTTTGATATGTTTTCCACCCTTTTAGCTCTTGTGTTTGAAAAACACTTTCCAGCGACTATTGATTCTTTCCAGGATGCAGTGAAGTGTTTGTCAGAATTTGCGTGCAATGCAGCTTTCCCAGACACAAGTATGGAAGCAATTCGACTTATTCGCCATTGTGCAAAATATGTGTCTGATAGACCTCAGGTATAGTGTCATTTAGTAAACAAAATTTTACTGAGTGTTTCCAGTCTGATATATAAGTTTATTTGGGAATTGGGGGGATGTGAAGCATTTAATTTTAAGTAAACCCTAAAATTATCTAAGCCTGATTCTGACTTATGTTTAGAAATGATAGCTATCATTTATTAAAGGTGTCAGGTGTTTTTCTGAGTATTTCACATGTATTAACTTGTTTAATCTTGTACATTTTATGGGATAGGTAATGTTTATAGCCCCATACAGATCAGGAATCTGAGGCACAGAGAACTTATAAAATATCTCCATGATTGCAGAGCTAGTAAAGGAGACTTAGGATTTGAACTCGAGCCTGTGTTTTCAGCCATTACTGTGTACTGTTTCTTGCATGTTGTGCCGTGCATACTGAGGTTGACTATCTGTGGATGTATGTAGGCTTAAACACCAAAGTAAAAGGTTGAATTGGCAACGTGGCTGCCAACCTTATCTTATGTATCTGAACCTGTCTCTGTAACTGTCATCAAGAAAAATGGTGCATTACAGATTAGTAGTAAGATTTTACTGCATACTAAT
The DNA here is from genome assembly GCA_017311185.1 of Proteles cristata cristata. Classification (NCBI taxonomy): domain Eukaryota; kingdom Metazoa; phylum Chordata; class Mammalia; order Carnivora; family Hyaenidae; genus Proteles; species Proteles cristata. Next base: position 559,281 of record JAESUZ010003751.1, on the reverse strand, counting down.
TAGGACCTACAGGGTGCTTAGTACTTTTTACATACATGGACCCATTTGACTCTCACACTTCCCAGGGGTGGTTAGTGTGGCTGCATGGTGTCGTAACCATGAAGTGATAAAAAAAGAAACTAAATTTAACCTGACGTAAAATGCAGAAAAGCCGTTGACAGAATTGAAGCTGAAACTAACTTTTGGATTCTAGTCCAGTGCTATTTATAAGCAGTTGTAATCGCCGTCTTTTTATAAATGGTTATTTTCAAAGTGCTGACCTTGAATTTGTAAAACATTTTAAAACTTTGGTGAAATACTGTACAGGTGTTATATTTTGCCTCAAGTATATCTACCTTTCTTCTTGAAGGCTTTCAAGGAATACACAAGCGATGATATGAATGTCGCGCCTGAAGACAGGGTGTGGGTGAGAGGATGGTTCCCAATTCTCTTTGAGTTATCCTGTATCATCAATAGATGCAAATTAGATGTAAGAACCAGGTAACAATCAGTGTTTGTAACTACAATTTTGGAAGGCTTTTGACTCTCTGACTTAAATTAATTTTTCTTATGTGAACATAGTTCAATAATTAAAGGCCCTAAGTCCATCGTAAGTCAGGTATATTATCAAATACAGCAGTTATTAGATAGGAGCAGCAATATAATGGAAATATATTACTTTTCCTTAACATTTTCTTACAACATCCTACTTCGAGTTTTAGGTTCTGTGTTAAGTTGTTTACACATTCTATCTTTTCTTTCTTTTTTTTTTTTTTAAATATTTTTATTTATTTCTAGGAGAGAGAGAGACAGTGTGAGCAGGGGAGGGTCAGAGAGAGGGAGACACAGAGTCTGAAATAGGCTCCAGACTCCGAGCTGGCAGTCAGCACAGAGCCCGACGCGGGGCTCGAACCCACGAACCGCGAGATCATGACCTAAACGAAAGTCGGACGCTTAACCGACTAAGCCACCCAGGTGTCCCTACACATTCTATCTTTTCATATGCTTGTTTCCAGTTAGAAATTGAAGTTAATGGCAAAATTATTTCCTGATGAATGCTAGAAGAATTTCCAAATGCACATACTTGGTGGATTTTAATTTTATTATTATTATTATGTTTTAGTTCTTACTTATTTTTGAGACAGAGACAGAGCATGAGTGGGGGGTGGGGCAGAGAGAGAGGGAGACACAGAATCCGAAACAGGCTCCAGGCTCTGAGCTGTCAGCACAGAACCCCACACGAACTGAGAGATCATGACCTGAGCCGAAGTCGGACGCTTAACCGACTGAGCCACCAGGCGCCCCACTGGTCAGTAACAGAGTTTTGAATAATGTAGGTCTATTAAAAAAGAAGAGCTCTTTCAAAAATACATTCTCATTACAAGATCTATATGAATGTGTAGTCCATTTGTAAAGAAATGGTTGTGGATATAATGTAACTGAATAAGCATTCAGTATGTAATTCTTATGTTTCAGCTCCTATCAATCCCACAGTACAGTTTTTATCATAACTACCTTTTTTAAACTTTTTAAAAATAGTTTATTGTCAAGTTGGTTTCCATATAACACCCAGTGCTCATGCCCACAAGTTCCCTCCTCCATACCCCCACCCCAGTTCCCTTCCCCCCACCCCCATCAGCCCTCAGTTTGTTCTCGGCACTCAAGTGTCTCTCATGATTAGCCTCCCTCCCTCTCCCCCACTATTTCCCCCCTTCTTCTCCCCATGGTCCTCCGTTAAGTTCCTCCTAATCCTCCTATATGTGCAAACATATGGTACCGGTCCTTCTCTGCCTGACTTATATTGCTCAGCATAACACCCTCGAGTTCCATCCATGTTGCTACACATGGCCAGATTTCACTCTTTCTCATTGCCATGTAGTATTCCATTGTATAGATGAACCACATCTTCTTGATCCATTCATCCGTTGATGGACACTTAGGCTCTTTCCATGTTTTGGCTATTGTTGATCGTGCTGCTCTGAACATTGGGGTCCATGTGCCCTATGCATCAGCACTCCTGTATCCCTGGGGTAAATTCCTAGCAGTGCTATTGCTGGGTCCTAGGGGAGTTCTATTGTTAATTTTTTGAGGAACCTCCACACTGTTTTCCAGAGGGGCTGTACCAGTTTACATTCCCACCAACAGTGTAGGAGGGTACCCATTTCTCCACATCCTCGCCAGCATCTAGAGTTCTCTGATTTGCTCATTTTAGCCACTCTTGTTGGCGTGAGGTGGTATCTCAGTGTGGTTTTGATTTGTATTTCCCTGTTGAGGAGGGATGCTGAGCATCGTTTCATGTGTCTGTTGGCCATCTGGATGTCCTCTTTGGAGAAGTGTCTGTTCATATCTTCTGCCCATTTCTTCACTGGATTGTTTTTCAGGTGTGTAGTTTGGTGAGTTCCTTATAGATTCTGGATATTAACCCTTTATCTGATATGTCATTTGCAACTATCTTCTCCCATTCTGTCGGTTGCCTATTAGTTTTATGGATTGTTTCCTTTGCCGTGCAGAAGCTTTTAATCTTGATGAAGTCCCAATAGTTCATTTAAAAAAAAATTCTTGACCATTTGTCAGTTAAATGTGGGGCAAACTCTGTTAATATCTAAAATCATTTTCAGCTTGCTATGTCATAAAAAATTCAGAGAACCAGGGGAATTAACTTTAACCAGGCATGAGACAAATCCAGGAAAAGAGAGAAATATTTTTAATCCTAAGTGTAGAAATGTTGTCAGGACCCACCGTCAGAATCCCAGGTGTATTAATTCAAAAGTCCCAGAAAGGAACAATTGATGGACGTTAAGTTGGCTCTAGGACTTCATTGGGAACTCTGAAGCATCCACTAATTCTTTCTGTTGTGTTTAGCATCGTTTCATGTGTCTGTTGGCCATCTGGATGTCCTCTTTGGAGAAGTGTCTGTTCATATCTTCTGCCCATTTCTTCACTGGGTTGTTTTTCAGGTGTGGAGTTTGGTGAGTTCCTTATAGATTTTGGATACTAGCCCTTTATCTGATATGTCATTTGCAACTATCTTTTCCCATTCCGTCTGTTGCCTATTAGTTTTATGGATTGTTTCCTTTGCTGTGCAGAAGCTTTTAATCTTGACGAGGTCCCAATAGTTCATTTTTGCTCTTGATTCCCTTGCCTTTGGGGATGTGTCAAGTAAGAAATTGCCGCGCTTGAGTTCAAGGACATTGTTTCCTGCTTTCTCCTCTAGGATTTTGATGGTTTTCTGTCTTACGTTCAAGTCCTTTATCCATTTTGAGTATATTTTTGTGTAGGGTGTGAGAAAATGATTTAGTTTCATTCTTCTGCATGTTGCTGTCCAGTTCTCCCAGCACCATCTGTTAAGGATGCTGCCTTTTTTCCATTGGATACTCTTTCCTGCTTTGTCAAAGATTAGTTGGCTGTACATTTGTGGGTCCAATTCTGAGTTCTCTATCCTATTCCATTGGTCAGTGTGTCTGTTTTTGTGCCAGTACCATAGTGTCTTTATGATTACAGCTTTGTATAGAGGCTAAAGTCTGGATGCTGATTCTTCCCGTTTTGGTTTTTTTCTTCAGTATTATTTTGGCTCTTCAGGGTCTTTTGTGGTATAAACATTATAGGATATTTTGTTCTAGTTTTGAGAAGAATGCTGGTGCAATATTGATTGGGATTACATTGTGCAGATTGCTTTGGGTAGTAATGACATTTAAACTATATTTATTCTTCCATTTCATGAGCATAGAATGTTTTTCCATTTCTTTGTATCTTCTTCAATTTCCTTCATAAGTTTTCTATAGTTTTCATCATACAGATCTCTTGTATCCTTGGTTAGGTTTATTCCAGGGATTTTATGGTTTTTTGTGCAATTGTGAAAGGGATCAGTTTCTTGATTTCTCTTTCTGTTGCTTCATTGTTGGTGTATAAAAATGCAACCAATTTCTGTACTTTGATTTTGTACCTTGCAACTTTGCTGAATTCATGGATCGGTTTTAGTATGCTTCTCGTGGAGTCTGTCAGGTTTTCTATGTAGAGTATTATGTCGTCTGAGAAAAGTGAAAGTTTGACTGCATCTTTACCAATTCTAATGCGTTTTATTTCCTTTTGTTGTCTGATGGCTGATGCTAGGACTTCCAGCACTATGTTAAACGGCAGTGGTGAGAGTGGACATCCCTGTCGTGTTCCTGATCTCAGGGGGAAAGCTCTCTGTTGTTCCCTGTTGAAGATGATGTTAGCTGAGGGCTTCTCATAGCTGGCTTTTATGATGTTTAAGTAAGCTCCTTCTATCCCGACTTTCTCGAGGGTCTTTATTAAGAAGGGATGCTGTACTTTGTGAAATGCTTTTTCTGTGTCTATTGACGGGATCATTGGTTTTTATCTTTTCTTTTGTTGATGTGATGTATCACACTGATTGATTTGCGAATATTGAACCAGCCCTATAACCCAGAAATGAATCCCACTTGAACTTGGTGGATAATTCTTTTTATGTGCAATTGAATTCTATTTGTAAGTATCATGTTGAGGATGTTTGCATCCGTATTCATCAAGAATATTGGCCTGTAGTTTTCTTTTTTTGCTAGGTCTCTGTCTGGCTTGGGAGTCAAAGTGATGCTGGCTTCATAAAATGAGTCTGGAAGTTTTCCTTCGATTTCTATTTTGTGGAATAGCTTGAGAAAAATGGGTATTAATTCTGTTTTAACTGTCTGGCAGAATTCCCCAGGAAAGCCATCTGGCCCAGGGCTCTTACTTGTTGGGAGATTTTTCTTAGCTGATTCAGTTTCCTCACTGGTTATGGGTCTGTGCAGATTTTCTATCTCTTCCCGTGTGAATTTTGGTAGTGAGTGTGTGTTTAGAAATTTGTCCATTACTTCTAAGTTGTCCAGTTGGTTGGCATATAATTTTTCATAGTATTCCCTGATAATTGCTTGTATTTCTGAGGGATTGGTTGTAATAAGCCCATTTTCATTCATGATTTTGTCTGTTTGAGTGCTGTCTCTTTTCTTTTTGAGAAGCCTGGCTAGAGGTTTGTCAATTTTGTTTATTTTTTCAAAAAACCAGCTCTTGGTTTCATTGATCTGTTGAACCGTTTCTTTGGTTTCTGTATTGTTTATTTCTGCCCTGATTTTTATTATTTCTCTTCTACTGGGTTTGGGGAGCTCTTGTTGCTCTGCTTCTAGTTCCTTTAGTTGAGCTATTAGATTTTGCACTGGCGCTTTTTCTAACTTCTTGAAATAGGTCTGGACTGCAATGTACTTTCCTCCTAGGACTGTCTTTGCCGCATTCCATAGAGTTTGGATTGTTGTATTTTCATTTTCATTTGTTTCCATATATTTTTAAATTTCTTCTCCAATTGCCTGATTGGCCCATTCGTTCTTTAGTAAGGGGTTCTTTAACCTCCATGTTTTTGGAGGTTTTCCAGACTTCTTCTTGTGAATGATTTCGAGTTTCATAGTATTGTGATCTGAAACTGTGCATGGTATGATCTCCATTGTTTTATATTTATTGAGGGCTGCTTTATGTCCCAGTATGTGATCTATCTTGGAGAATGTGCCATGCGCACTTGAGGAGAAAGTGAATTCCATGGACTCAGGATGTTGACTTATAAATATATCTGTCAAGTCCCTCTGGTCGAATGTGTCATTCAAGTCCGTTTTGTCTTTAGTGATTTTCTATCTAGTTGATCTGTCCATTGCCCTAAGTGGAGTAGAGTATTAAAGTCCCCTGGAATTAGCATATTCTTGTCGATAAGACTGTTTCTGTTTGTGATTGTTTTATGTATTTAGGTGCTCCCATATTTGGTGAGTAGACATTTATAATTGTTAGCTCTTCCTGATGGATAGACCCTGTAATTATTAGATAATACCCTTCTTTATCCCTTGTTACTGTCTTTATTTTAAAGTCCAGTTGGTCTGATATAAGTATAGCTACTCCAGCTTTCTTTTGACTTCCAGTAGCATGATAGATATTTCTCCATCCCCTTACTTCCAACCTGAAGGTGTCCTCCAGTCTAAAATGAGTTTCTTGTAGACAGCAAATAGTTGGATTTTGTTTTTTTATCCATTCTGCTACCCTCTGTCTTTTGATTGGAGCATTCAGCCCATGTACATTCAGTGTTATTATTGAAATATATGGGTTTAGAGTCATTGTGTCCTTTGTGGGATTCATGCTTGTGGTGGTGTCTCTAGTATCTTGCTTTCCTTGCAGCATTTCCCTCGGAGGTCCCCCTCAGGATTTCTTGTAGGGCTAGCTTAATGGTGACAAATTCTTTCAATTTTTGTTTATTTGGAAAATTTTTTATCTCTCCTTCTATTCTGAATGACAGGCTTGCTGGATAGAGGATTCTTGGCTGCATATTTTTTCTGTTCATCACATTGAAGATCTCCTGCCATTCCTTTCTGGCCTGCCAAGTTTCAGTAGATAGGTCTGTCACCACTCTGATAGGTTTCCCTTTGTATGTTAGGGCCCTTTTCTCCCTAGCTGGTTTCAGAATTCTCTCTTTGTCCTTATATTTTGCCAGTTTCATTATGATATGTCATGCAGAAGATCGATTCAGGTTACGTCTGAGGGGAGCTCTCTGTGCCTTTTGGATTTCAGCATCTCTTTCCTTCCCCAGATTGGGGACGTCCTCTGCTATAATTTGTTCCAGGACTCCTTCAGCGCCTTTCCCTCTCTTTTCCTCTGGAATTCCTAAGATACAGATATTATTCTGTTTGATTGTATCGCTGAGCTCTTGAACTCTTCTTTCATGTTCCTGGATCAGACTATCTCTCTTTTTTTCAGCTTCCTGTCTTTCTATAATCGTGTCTTCTCAATCACTTATTCTCCTTTCTGGTTCTTCAGTCATGCATTGGACATCTCTGTTTTATTTTGTATCTCATTTATAGCATTTTTTAATTCAAAACTATTTTTAAGCTCCATAGTCTTTGTAGCAATAGTTTCTCTGATGTCTTCCATGCCTTTTTCAAGCCCAGCGATTATTTTTATGACTATTGTTCTAAATTCTTGTTCAGTTATTTGGTTATATCTGTTTTGAGCAGTTCTTTAGTTGTCAGTTCTTCCTGGAATTTCTTTAGAGGAGAATTCTTCTGTTTTGTCCTTTTGGTTAGCTTTCTATCTTTTGTTAGTTTTAAAAGCTTGTTATGCACTCTGCACCTGTGAGTGCTGCTGTACCAAAGAAGGCTCTTGGACTGTCCAGGGCCTGTCCATTCAGAAAGTGTTCTTTGAATGGTGTCTCTTGGTCTTTCTTATTGAGACTTTGGTTATTTTATTTTCCTACTCATAGTGATATTTGGGACTCTCCATCATGTGTACTTTGGCTTCTTTCTTGAGGTAGCCCTGGAAAATAAAACAGACCGACAACCACACAGGGAACAAAGGCACGCAAACACACAGGCAAATCCAACAAACACGCAAACTGAAAGGGAAAAAGAAAAAAGGAAGAACACATACGAAAAAAAAAGAAAAAACGAGGAAGGAGGGAATACGAATAATAATAAAAATACATAGAAAAGAAAAGGAAAAAGAAAAAAGCTAATAGACAAAGGACAGTCTAAAGCATGTAACCAGATTTTCCAGCTGCAAATAAATAGCTGGGTGTATGCAGTGCTGGTGGAAGAGCAGATACAAAGAGAGAAATGACTGGGCAGGGAGGAAGCGAAATTGGAAATGAGTTGACCAGGCAGAGAGACAAAGAGGCTTAATTCAGAGAAAGAAAGAGGGAAATATGCTTAGAGGCGAGGCAAAACAAATGGCAATGATGCTACTCCGAGAAACTATATAGTCTGATTATTCCAGAGAGAAAGAGATAAAAAGGTAGCGGTGGACGTGTAGAATTTACATCTGAGAATGGATTAAATGTGACTGCTTAAGCAAGCCTGTGATCAGAATTAATGAGGGCAGTGCATCCATGTTGAAAGGGGGGGGCACCTCTCTAGCTGGGATGGGCGTGGTTTTGTCCAGTGTGTCCCACGGGGGTCCTGCATTGGCGGTTGTGGGGAGGAGAGTGGTGGCGCCCCAGTCCCTTCTTGAACCAAGCATTGCAACTCACTTTTTTTTGGGTGTGTAAACTCCCTGTGCCGGGGGTGTAACCAAGGTGGGCTGTACTCTATATCCCAAGCCAGGCCTCAATTATCAGATCTCAGTCCGCACGCCCCATTGAAATTGCCCAAAATATAAACTCGCAGGCAAGTCCCTCAGAGTAGTTTCAAGCCTCTCACCTTCCCCCTGGGGATCCAGCCGAGCCAGAAGCACAAAGGTGCGGCCGCCGCGCATCCCCTTCAGGTCGGGCTGGTGAGCAGGGAGCAGTTTCTCCTGGGGTCACCTGGGACCAGTGCGTCCCGCCTAGGGTCAGCTGGACAGCAGGAAACCGGGTTCTTCTGTGTCCGGAGCAGAGGTTTTTCTCTTCTCCAGTGACAGGGACAGTGTCTTGAGCAGTTTTGCACTCTTTGTTCCCCTAGACTCACTGCGGCTCCCCGCAAAGGGGGGATCCTCCCCTCCCTCAGCATCTCCGGTCCCCGCCGGATTTTATCTTTCCCATTTAGCACTCAAGCTATAAGGTTTTCTCAGCAGACTCTGTCTCCTTTTCGTCCCAAACTCCTGGATTCTGTAAGGGTTCCTATGGCTTCAGACCTTCTCCGTGTGAGAGATAGGGGCGAGTGACATGTGCGAAGCTCCCGACTCCACCATCTTGCCTCCCCCCAAGGATGAATAAACATTTCCTTCAGTCACGTCCGTCAAGGGCAGAGACCGGATCTAACCTCAGTGTTTCGTTCCAAGACCTGTGCTTACTCCACTCCACTCATGGTCTTAGTCACCCCAGTTTGTCTGCTCACAGGTGACATCTGCAGGGTCATCTGCTTGTGTGCCCTGTCATAACTACCTTTTTGACTGCTAGATTGAAATGACCAATTTGTATATCCTGTTATATGTCAACAAGTGCTTGAGGCATTGTGTGTTCAATTTTGTGTTTAAATAAAAATCCCTCTCTTATGTATTCCATCTTCTTTTTAGGGAAAATCATTAGGCATTTTGGCAATTGACTTCACTGGATTTTTCAAATCATGAAGGTAGTTTATACAAACTTATATCAATGATAGAACTATAACGAAAGAATGAATTTCTCCTTCCTCCCCTTACGCCACTTCCACCCTCATCCCCATCCAAGGTTAAGTGTGATACATACATATCCTAAGAAACTTCGTTTTTATTTGTTATAAAGACTGAAGCCTTGGGAATTTGTCATAGAATTTAGTAATCACAAGAACAATATACAGCATTTTATTTTGTGTTTAGACATTGAGGATTATTTGGCAGTGGACCTGTTAGGAGCTTGATAAAATTCAAGAGAGCCCATGACTGCTATAAATCTAAGTTAGTGAGATTTACAACTTACTGCTGTCCAGCCACCTCAGTGGAGCAACTAAGATACAATGGACAAGTCCTGTAAACTCAGTACCCCTCCCTGCCCTCGTTTATTTGTAAAATTTTATTGACAAAGGGACCTACCTGCTTGCTTAGCTTTTGAGTCTCCTTGTCTGGGACCATCCTGCTTTCCTTCTTGCCAGATCCCATGTTCAGTTATGGATGAGTTTCAGTTGTTAAAGAGAAGAGACAATATTCTAGCTAGTAAAGGAAAGGAAAAATATGAATAAACTTTGTTCAATAATGGCTTTTTTACATTTCATTCCAGGATTTGTAAGGGCTGATATATAGCCCTTACAATTTAAAATGTTTACCATGGGGGAACCTGGGTGACTCAGTCAATTAAAGGTCCAATTCTAGATTTTGGCTCAGGTTTAGTTCAGTTGTAGAAATCAAACACCATGTCAGCCTGCTAAAGATTCTTTCTGTCTTCTCCTGCCCCTCTTCCCCACTCTTGCATGCTCTCTCTTTCACTTAAAAAAAAAAAATCTGAAAAAACAAAAGTATAATGCCATGATTTGTATAACAGGTTAATTACACAGTACTTTCACATATGTTTTCATTTGGTTGCTTCAAAATTCTGTAGATTTAGAGTTGGTTAATTAACCTAGGGTCTCAAATACTCTTTTCCCCTATACAACAACTTAAGTATTGCTTTCAAAAAGATTTGAACAGTGAAAACCCTTGGAAACCTCTCTGGATTTGTGTTTGCTTTGGGGACCTGGAAGAAACAAGATCCCCCTTGCCCCTAGCTGTGGGAGTAGCGTCCAGTTGCTTAGAGCAGGAAGAAGTCGATTTCAAGCTCAGGAGAGGAGAGAGGAAAAGGGAGCCTTGTTCTACTGTAGGGGGAAACATGGAGTTTTGACAGACGTCTCCCACAGAAGACAGTGTGTTTCTTCCATAGGAATTTCTTTACTATGGTCTCTTTACTTTTCATGGTATACATTAGATATCGTATGGGTCAAGGAAAGTGCTGGTTAGTTGCTGTAGGACCGAACCACTGTAATGTTACTTTACACGTTAATTTTAACAAATGTTTATTTAGAGCCTGTTATGTGCCAGATTTGTACCAGGCCTGGGGGTAGCTTAGCAGCAAATGAGGTGGACTGTGAACCAGTCCTTATGGAGTCTTTCAAAGAAAATTTTGTTATGGCTTACATCAGACTTTTTAGAAATATAAGCCCTTTCTAAATGGAAGAACACCTATATTTTGCTAGAAGAAAGTAACATATAGAGAAAAGATCAAGCTTTTTAATGGTACATGAAGGTATTATTATTTAGAGCAAGATAATAAAGAATCAGGAAGGCAATGTTGAGTTTTAGTTTTAACATTGATTCAGAAGGTAGTGAATGTGATACTAAGCAGTATATTCAGTACTTAACTGTGTGCCTCATGGGTTTCAGGTTTTGCTCTGTGCCTAGAATATGGTGGGCAACAGACCACTCACAGAAATGCCATAGTGGATCAGTTTTATAAATCCTTTTGTTTAGAGATGCTATAGGAACAATTAGTCTTAGCTGAAGAGTCCTATAGATTTTCCAAAACCTCATTTTACTTATTCTTTATTTCCATTTACAACTTGTAAATGTGGGAACAGCGGGGTGGAAGTGGAGGAAAGATGAAATAAAACAGTTAAAGGCCAAGGCTTTTGGAGTTTTCCCCTACCAAATGCATCCTAAAGAAACCTAGTGTAGAGCTGAAAGTTCTTAAAATTGAATGTTATATTAGTTTAAAACTATTTCTAAACTTTTTCAGGAGCTTTATGAACTCTAAAAACTATTTTAAGAGGGGATTCTGGTGCGGCATGCTTTTTTTGTATTATAGTTTTCCTGCTTGTGTTTTATCATTTTAGGGGTTTAACAGTAATGTTTGAAATAATGAAAACTTATGGCCACACTTATGAAAAACACTGGTGGCAGGATTTATTTAGAATTGTTTTCAGAATCTTTGACAACATGAAATTACCAGAACAGCAGACCGAGGTAAGAGAAAATGAAATTTTCATTTAACACAGTCAAGTTAAAAGGTTCTTAATATTTTCCCTACTACAGTTCAGTAGTTCAAATAAGTACATGGAAAAGAAAAAAACTCGTAGAGAATTTTTCATTGTAATAAGAAGTATGTCTTTATAAATAAAGAACAGTATTTGGGGATAGAACTGAGTTAATAAATTGGTTGTTTTCAGTGTTTTTGTTGAACTTCTGGTTTCTTTTTTCATTTTAATATTGCTACAACTACAAACACCAGTAGCTTTCTTTTAGTATTCATAGTGACTTCTTATTCTGAAGTGAATAAAGAATACATATTGGTAAGCTTCATTTATTTTATTTCTGTGTATTTTACTACAAACCAATTATACTATGCATCTCAGTAAATGTAGGGAAGAGAGCCACAAGTTTTCTTGTTCTGTCTCATATAGCTATAATAAATGCAAACTTTGGGGGCTTTCAAAGTTTTACTTTAGATTTGTTTATTTTTTTATTTATTTTTTGTTTGTTTGTCTTATTTATTTCTGAGAGAGAGAGACAGCATGAGCAGGGGAGGGTCAGAGAGAGAGGGAGACACAGAATCTGAAACAGGCTCCAGGCTCTGAGCTGTCATCACAGAGTCTGATGTGGGGCTCGAACTCACGAACCGTGAGATCATGACCTGAGCCAAAGTCGGACACGTAACTGACTGAGCCACCCAGGTGCCCCTAGATCTGTGTTTTTTAAATTTACAGGCAGACTCTTACATAAAACGTTGTATTAAGTAGAGATATGTATATGCACTGGCACAAAACTGTATATGAAAATCAGTCCAGATTAGTCCTTTATGTACTTGAGTAAAATTATTTACATGTACTCTGCATAGCCTTATTCACCATTTATGGTCTTTTCAAGAACCATACTTCATGAAAGTTTTATTTTAAATTTATGCTAAACCCATTTGAAAAGTCCTTATCATTTCCTTCCTGTTTATTTCTCTTTTATATTCTGTCATATTCTAGAGCAAGGCCAGCTGTGGTTATTCATGCATATTGTTTGAGAAGTCATAATATTAATAGCAAGACAGTGGTAATTTTTTACAGTATTCAAAAATAATGCAAAAAGTAATTAACATTTTTTTATATATAGATGATTATGGAACAGTGGAGGAAAACAGATCTCAGAAACTGAGTTGAAGTGAATGTAATATTCTAGAAGGAAGTGAGTGCTCTGAAAGGAACATAGACAGACTTAGCTTTTAAATATGCAAACGTTTTTTTCTTTAATCCTGGTGGTTCATAAATGGTCTAACCTTTTAACAACTTTTTCCCCCTAGAAAGCTGAATGGATGACCACGACTTGTAATCATGCCCTTTATGCAATTTGTGATGTATTCACCCAGTATTTAGAAGTACTCAGTGATGTACTTTTGGATGATATTTTTGCCCAGCTGTACTGGTGTGTGCAGCAAGGTAGGTCCATAGCAAATAGTGACACAAAGTGTTAAGTGTGGCCCTGGCAACATATAAATGAATTGCTCTTTTCTTTTCTAGACAACGAGCAGTTAGCACGATCTGGTACAAACTGCTTAGAGAATGTTGTTATTCTGAATGGTGAGAAATTTACCCTAGAAATCTGGGATAAAACTTGTAACTGCACACTGGATATCTTCAAAACCACAATCCCACATGCGTAAGAAGATTTTATACAACTTTATATTTGTATATTTGTATATTGAATGACCTAAAAAGTTCTTATAACAGAAATCCTTTTAAAAATACCTCAGTGTTCCATGAATTTTTATTTATTACAAATCAGACTCCTATAAGCCATAACAAATACTTGAATTAGATTCTTTATAAACTAGACCCTTTAGTCTGATGGGTAATGTGGTTCTTGGTCATATTGAAGTGATTCTACTTTTACAAGGTTTACTTATCCAGATTAAAGCAAGCAGTGGTTTTGAATTGGGGGGCGGGGAGAACTCAACATATATTTCAGTTACTATAGATTTAATAATCTATGGAAAATTGATTTGCAAATATATTTTACAGTTAATTGTCATCTTCTGATGGATTCGTTTGGAATTGTAGTGAAGGAGTTTTTATCAATGAGGAAATTAAGACATAGTCTCACTAAACGACATATAGCACCTGGATTATTTGTACAACATACTTGAGTTTACTTCCCAGCTCAACTTTTGAGGCTTTCCGACTTGCACCAGTCTACTACTTGTAAATCTACTTAATAGATTTACTATAAAGTAGGTTCGTGTGTATAAAACTGTGTATGAAAACTATGAGTTCAGATTTTTAAGCATCATGAACTTTGTCTTGACATGAGTTAAATATGTTCGCATTGGCATGATTCCCTTGTAAGCATCCTAATAAGACATCAGAAGTCAAACAGAAGGGACACCCCTCTAGGAAAGCAGTCTCTACGTGGTCCTACACTGAAAGGACAGCTTTTGGCCAATTTTCCTTATTATTATTATTATTATTATTTTTTTTTTTTTGGTGCACATTTTGTTGGAGCAGTGTACCTGACAGATGACCCAATTTTGTCAGTTTATCTGTAGCCTTTATGTCAAAAGACAGTATAAATTCTTGCCTACCCATTGTACTTTTGAAGTTGTCACAAGAATCAATCAGGCTGAACTTTCTTTTTTTATTTTTAAGAGCTGCTTCTGTTTTAATATATTGAATTGTACATTCAAGTTAAGGTACATGATCTTAAAGATGATCTAATAAGCATTTCTTCATAGGAACTTACTGTGCTAGAGTTCTTTCTATATGGAATTGAAATGATGCCTTTAGCGTCTGACTACCCTCTTCCCAGGAGCTCATGCTTCTCAGAAGCAAGAACTTGAGCCTTAGTCATCTTCCAATTCAAGATAGAATCTAAAGAGTTCTATGAATTTCTTAGAAGTCTCAAACTTTTCTCAGTCTCACTTTAAAAATATTTAGTGACATTAATACCTAGTGAGTTTAACGGTTTTGAAACTTTTCATAAGTAGTTTTTGGATTTGTTTTTTTAAGCTGATGACCAGAGTACCCTTTTAATTGTATTAAATGCTAGTTAATTGTTTCCTGGAGGTACATACTTTAAATTTTCCACTAGATTTTTTTTTTAGCAAATTGCTTTTAGCAGTAATCAGAGGAGGATTATATTGTTTTTGATAAATTCTTGTGACTTTTTTCCACGTGTTTGAAAACATGTTGGATGTTTCATGTTTGGAAAGCGTCATGTTTCACATTTTCAATGACTGGGGTGATTCTGGTATTTTAAAGGCTCTTGACCTGGCGTCCCTCTTCTGGAGAAACCGTTCCCCCACCTCCATCTCCTGTAAGTGAAAAACAGCTGGTAAGTTTTCATAAACAAGGCATATTTCAAATTGTTTTTTAATTTTTTTTTAATGTTTTATTTATTTCTGAGAGAGAGAGATGGACAGTGTGAGCAGGGGAGGGAGAGAGAGAGAAACGGAGACACAGAATCTGAAATAGGCTCCAGGCTCTGAGCTGGCTGTCAGCACAGAGCCTGACATGGGTTGAACCCACGAACCATGAGATCATGACCTGAGCCGAAGTTGGATGCTTAACTGACTGAGCCACCCAGGCACCCCTTAAAATAGTTTTTTAGAAGTAATTTTATGATGGGCCACATTCTTTTATATGAACCCAGGTATAGCATAGGGGCACCTGGGTGATTCAGTCGGTAGCATCCGACTTTGACTCAGGTCACGATCTGTCATTCTCTGTGCTGACAGCTCGGAGCCTGGAGCCTACCTCAGATTCTGTGTCTCCCTCTCACTCTGTCCCACTTGTGCTTGGTTGGTCTCTCTAAAATATTTAAAAAAATTTTTTAATTAAAAACAATTAAAAGGTGGCATAAGTGACTGTCTAGAATTCTTAGGTTAAATTTCACAATGGGGAATTTCCCAGTTGGCCAAAATTTATTTCTGTAAGTGCCATAAAGGAAGTATTTTAATTAAATTATTTTATAATACAGATGGTCTGAGACATAGAGTAAAATGATGTCAAGATTTTAAAAGGCGGGTATGAGATTATGTTAAGGATTTGCATGCCAGGCTAAAGATATTATTGGATATTTATTTTAAACTTTTAATTTGGGTACAGTGTGACCTAAGAGAAGTATTTCAAAAACAGTAAAAGAATTCTTCTATACGGCTCACCCAGTATATTTGTTTCCTAGCCATGCCACAAGAAATTACCACAAACTTGGTGGCTTAAAACAACAGAAGTTTGTTGTCTTGCAGTTGAGAAGGCCAAAGTCCCAAAATTAAGGCATCAGGAGGGCCACGTTCCCTCTCGAGGCTTAAGGAAGAGCCTTCTTTGCCTTTTCCAGCTTCTGGTGGCTGTTGGCAGCCTTAGCGTCGAGTGACTTGCACAGGCCTCACCTCACCCCTGCCCCACCTGCACATGGCTGTGTAGCGTCAAAGCTGCGTGTGTCCTGTCTGCGCTTTCTCTTGTAAGGACACGAGCCGTCTCTTACGTCTGTAAGAGAACATAGAAGCCATCTTCTCTCAAGATCTTTAACTTCATTACATCTTTACAGACCCTGTTTCCAAGTAACCTTCATAAGGACCAGAGGTAACAACTTGAATACTCGTTTTTGGAGCTACTGTTTGTTCAGCCTAGTGCAGTTCATCCTCTGGCACCAAAAACTAATGTTCATTTTTCAGGCCAAGTATATTCACCCCTCCCAGAATTCCCCAAAGTTTTATCTCATTATGGCATCAATAAGTCCAAAGTCTGTTCTAAACCTCCTATCAGAAGTCCCAAACCTCATCATCACTGCCATCTAGATCAGGCGTGTGGTCTCTTCTGGGGCATCATCTCCCCCCCGTCTGCAGACCTGTAAACAGATTACCTGCTTGTAAAATGCAGGGAAGGGACAGGCATAGGACAGACATTCTCGTCCCCAAAGGGAGAGATTGGAAGGCCTAAGAGGGTAGCTGGCCCTAACAAGCAGGTTGAAAACCCAGCAGGGCAAACTCCATGAAGTTTCAAGGCCTGAGGAGAGTTCTCTGCCCTGACGCTCTGCCCCCTGGGCCCATGGCCCCTCCTGTGGCAGGTCTCCTCTCCAAGTCGCCGTCTCCACGGTTAGCACGTGTGCGCAGCAGCGCCGCTCTGTCAGCCCGTTCCTGCCTGTGGAATCCCAGAGGGCTAATGACCTGCCTCCATTTTCTCCCCAGCCCCGTCCGGTGCTGGTCCTGGCGCGGCGCTCTTACAGCCCCTCTTGGTCTCTGGTGTGTGTCAGGGGGTTTATTCACGGATCCTCTGTGTGTGACTTTCTCTCTCTCCTTGGCTTCTGCTGAGATGTTTGATTGGATCCATTGGATCCACATACCTAATCTCTTTCAACAAAAAGTTGTCTAGCTATCAGAAATGCTTTCATAACAATGAATTTTCCAATTTTAGCATCCTTTGCGATCTGGATAGGCCAAGATCCTCCCAAATTGTCAAGTGCTAGTTCCTTTTTAGTTACTAATTTCCTCCTCAGTGTTATCTCTGTATCGTCACATTTTTCTATAAACACCAAGGAGAAGCCAGGTCGCATCTTCAGCCTTTTCCTTGAAAATATCCTCAGCTAAATATCCAAGTTCATCACTTACAAGCTCTGCTTTCCACCCAGTAGTACAAGTAGTACAATACAATTCAGGTAAGTTTTCTGCTACTTTGTAACAAGTACAGAAAACCTGGGATTGGTAACCTGTTCTGCGACTGTTCCACAAGATGGGCAAACGTTTCTAATAAATTTTAACTTGATAAGCGAGCAGTATGTTGCAATATGAGTAGTACGTGACGCCAAGCATCTCGTGATCACAACTGAGCCGCTGGTTCTTGAAAAGTGCTTTGGATTACAAGCATGTTTCCAGAATGAATTATGGTCACAAACCAATATTTTACTACTACCTTTCTTCCATTATCCAGTAACATGTTCCCGATTTCCTTCTGTGATCTCACGAGATGCACTTTTAACATTCGTATTTCTGTCAACACTCTATTCATGACCATATATGTATTCGTTAGGATGACAGATTTCTCAGTCATGCATTTTACCTCCTCCTCCATTCTCACCAGAATTGCATTTAATGTCCATATTGCTACTGACAATATGGGCTTCGAGGCAATGTAGGCTTTTTCTGCCATATGCCCCAAAACTCTCCTAGCTTCTACCATTACGCAGTTCTAAAGTCACTTCCGTATTTTTAGGTATTTGCTATCGCAGCACCCCCCACTTCATGGTACCAAAATCTTTGTCAGTCAGTATTGTACCAGTGACGTGGGACCAGCGGGAAATATCTGTCTGTACATGTGTATGTATTCGTGTGTGTATGCACATGCATAGCTACAGTTTTTTAATTTAAATTTCACAGAATTGGCTATGCAGTTATTGGGGCCAGTCATGTGAAGTCTGTAGGGCAGGCCGGAAATCCTGGGCAGAGCTGCTGCTTCAGGGAAACCTGGTAGCCTTTCCGCTGATCACAGGAGGCTCCAGCCACGTTTCTGAGGATGATCTTTACTCAAGTCACCTGGCTGTAGATGTTCTCCGCGTCTGTGCAGCACTTTACAGCAGCCCTTGTGTTACTCACTGGGGACTGCGGCCTGGCAGCTGCACACAAACCTTACATGACACGAGTTTCTCCAGATGTCCTCATTTCACTACGTTTGCTTTATCATTTCCTCCCTTCCTCCCTCCTTTTTGCCTCACCCACTGGACCCTAGAGACTCTCTGAGTTCTTTGAAAAGATGTCCTTTCATCCCTAAATTCCTTAGTGTTTTTCCTTAAAAACAAAACAAAACAAAAAACTCACATAACCACAGTGCAGTTAACAAAATCAGGAAATTACCATTGGAACAGTACTATTCTCTAATCTGGTTTTATTCAATTTTTTTAAATGTTATTTATTTTTGAGAAATATAGCACAAGCAGGGGAGGGTCGGAGAGAGAGGGAGACACAGAATCTGAAACCGGCTCCAGTCTCTGAGCTGTCAGCACAGAGCCCGACGCGGGGCTTGAACTCATGAACCGTGAGATCATGACCTGAGCCAGAGTCGGCTGCTCAACCCTTTGAACCACCCAGGGGCCCCACGGCCTCAGCGGCAGCATATTAGTGTCCATTGGTCAGTTTGTCCCCCACGACTTTTAAATGTCTTATCTAGCAGTCAGCGACTAAACCGTAGACTTCACAGTAGAGTACTGCTGTGCGTGTGTGAGTGCTCGCTGCTTCGGGGCTCCCCGGGGTGGGGGCGAGGCGTGAGCCGCTGGCGCCCTGGGGACCAGCTCACCCTCTCTGTGGCTTGTCTTCAGAGCTGCTGCTGCCGCCATCACTTCCCAGATAGACCAGCCCTTGCACCCTGCTCTCCTTTCTTTCTCTTCTCTCTAAAACTTAGTTTGACAAGAAATTATGGTATTTTCCTCATACCATTCTCAACCGAGTATATCTGGCTGTGCACTGAAGGACTCCCTTGTATTTATTTTTGTTTTTCTCATTAAACTTGTTTTTAATGGGTCTCAAAATTTGGTGACAGATTTTGGTCAAGCTGTTTCCATTAAAAAATAGCGATTTTAAAAACTAATAACTTAGAACTGCCACACACAAAAAACAAATGGTCCAATGGTCCACGAAACATTCTGAAGGTTTTATGATGCATTGTTCCCATTAACCAGTCTTTTACTGTTAAAAGGTCAGTTGACACATGGGGCGCCTGGGTGGCTTAGTCGGTTAAGCGTCCGACTTTCGCTCAGGTCGTGATCTCGCGGTTCGTGGGTTTGAGCCCCGCGTTGGGCTCTGTGCTGACTGCCAGCTCAGAGCCTGGAGCCTGGAGTCTGTGTCTCCCTCTCTCTCTGACCCTCCCCTGCTCACGCTGTCTCTCTCTGTCTCCTAGAAATAAATAAAAAGTGTTTAAAAAAAAAAAAGGTCAGTTGACACAAACATCTCTGAGACGTTCTTCCACCACTGACGAAGACTGGGGTGGCGATGGGCCTCTGGGGGCTCAGGCAGTTTAGTGTCCGACTTCGGCCCCGGTCATGATGTCATGATTCATGAGTCAGAGCCCCGCGTCGGGCTCTGCGCTGACAGCCCAGACCCTGGAGCCGGCTTCGGATTCTGTGTCTCTCTCTCCGACCCTCCCCCGTCACACTCTGTCTCAAAAATAAACATTTAAAAAAAAGATTGGGGGGTGTTGTTGGGAATAATGCTCGTTTAGCCTGCTGAGCTTCCTGGGCGCCATTGCCGCCCCAGCCACCTTCTTGCCCACTGCTTTGGTGATGACCCACAGCAGCTGTCTGTCTCCTCCCCCAGAAGAGCACAGTCAGAGGTGCTCTGGACACACACAGTCTTCCAGGAACCGCATCAACGATGGCAGCACCCCCAGATTTCGGGAACTTAGGGCCGTCCTCCAGCTTTTCCCCAGAACAGTGATCAGTGGTCTTCATGCAGCTCAGCAAACTTGCAAGCAGTATGAGCGCGTGACGGTCCCGGCACAGATGCACCTCCAGCACTGATTTGGTGAAGGACTACTTTTTCAACATTAAAAACAGAAAAATACCCAGTTATTGTAAAAAAAAAAAAAAGAAGTTATAGTACAAAGAAAGTAGGGTAAAAAAAATGCAAGGGCCTTTTTGTATTCCACCCTTCCACGGCAACTCCAGGGTATAATACTCTGGTGTATGTCCTTCTAGCTCTTTTCTATACATTTGTATGTATAGTATATAAATTTATATATAGTTTTTTCAAACAATGAAATTGTATTTGGAGACTGATATATTTGGACTATCTAAGCGATGTCTCCACTTCAGTACATAGAGATTTCTTTCATCGGAGCTCCTCCTCTTCCATTAAACAGTCCTTTTTAAAGGGAAAGGTGTGGGCATATTTCTGGTGCACAGCTGTTCTAAAATGTGCAAAGACTACCAAAAAGTCATCTTTATTTACATTGGTTGAACAGGAAAATTGAGAACGCAGTATGCCTAACATCAAAAAATTGATACAAAGGGGAATTTTTAAATTCCCAATACTGTGGCCTAGCTTTTGTGCACATTTAGTTTTCTAGGTGGAAGCTTTTTAGAGATCATGAGAATGTTCAAAAGAGCCAGTGAACCAAAAAATTCAAACCCAATGCTTTCACTAATATTCAGTAAGACAATACATTTTTTATTCTATCAACTTACTAATTTACCCCTTAAAATACACTTACTAAAATGTACAAACTGGGGTGCCTGGGTGGCTCGGTTGAGCATCTGACCCTTGGTTTCGGCTCAGGTCATGATCCAGGGTTGTGGAATCATGCCCTGCACTGGGCTCTGTGCTCCACGCGGAGCCCGCAGATCTTCTCTCTCCCCCTCGGCCCCTCTCCTCCATGTGCACATGCTTTCTCTCTCTCAAGAAAAAATGACAAGTTAAAAAGAGACAGTTGTTTTTAATAATAAATTTTAAACACTGAACGTTCCCTTACAGGATTTATAAATTTGGAAGTGTTGCTATATGCATTCTTCCATTTAAGTTTTTCTTTCAAGGTTTGTTTATTTTGAGAAAGAGTGCAAACGGCAAGGGCAGAGAGAGAGGAAGGGTGAGAGTTCTAAGCGGGCTGCACGCTGCCAGCATGGAGCCCTGGGGCTCGATTCCAGAACCCGTGAGATCACGATCTGAGCTGAAGTTGGATGCTTAACCAGCTGAGCCACCCAGGTGCCCCACTTCCATTTAAGTTTTTACTTAAAAGTGTATTATAGGCCATTATGGTCAAAGGAATTACCCAGTGACTCTACTATGGAATTATTATTAAAGACCTCTTATTTGTTTTATGCTTATGGAAAATACAAAGATGAGTAAGAACAATTAGAACAATAATAATATGGCTTTAGATTTGTGTAGCACTTCACTGTTTAAAAAATATTTTTACATTTGATCCTTTTAGAAATTTTTTGAACCCAATTTGGTACATTATCCCCATTTTATACGGAACAGCAAATGAAAAATCATAACCCGATATTTTAAATCTTAAGTTAAAATACTATTTTGATTAGCACTGTTTCTTGGGAACGCAGGCCCCTGTCTTCCTTTCAGAAACCCAGGTGAGTTCGCTTCCAGCTAAAATTGTTGGGTCAGAATTCTCAGTTCTAGAATAGTAATGACAGCTATTGTATATTGTCTGATACTGTGCTGCTACTTTGCATTTATTATCCTAATAACCTGCAAGGAAAGGTCCTCTCCATTTTCAGATCGGAAAACTCTAGCTCAGGAGTGTTTGTTGCTTTTCCAAGGGTCTACCTAATGCTGGAGCCAAAGTCTGGTGTTGACTTGAACATAGAGCTTGTCGTGACACCACAGTCCTAGTCAGTCACCTTCTCACTGATACTAATGGTTGCCAGTTTCTTGGATGATGGAGCATCTTTCCCTAACTCATCCCTACAAAGCTTTCCTGAGCTCCACCTACACTGAGCTCGCAGAAACCTATCCCACCTCTGCCACATAAGTGCTCTGTTTAAATTGCATGAAGATTCACGCACCTGATTAGTTTTTCCACACAATGAAGCTTAGCATTTTTGTCAGTGCTTTTGGGTGGTACCAGACCTGAGACCAGTGAGGGTCAGAAAGGAAGCTTTTCTCTTAAAGGCTCTCAGCTCTTATCTGTGCATAGATAACTTTAAATAATTTCCCCATGTGTCTGTAATCACTGTGTAGAATGTCCTTTTCATGGTGACCCATGTAATTGTTTTCAAAACAGCATACTAGAAACTTTTCATCCTTAAGATTTGTTGTACTTACAATGAATTTTTTATTTTGTTAGGATACGATATCACAGAAATCTGTAGATATTCATGATTCTATTCAACCAAGATCTGCCGATAATAGACAGCAAGCACCATTGGCTTCTGTCTCTGCTGTGAACGAAGAAGTCAGCAAAATTAAACACACAGCAAGTGAGTTATTTCTCCTAACAAAATTAGTATGTTTTGTTTTATGTAGGAAAGGGATGAAATGTTTGCTTTTTACTTTTGTTATTAACAAATATATACTGTAATTGTGTGGTCACTTTGTTACTGCGTTTGCTCCAAGTTGGACAGTAGCTAACACCTACAGTATCCGCGTTTCCCACAAGTGCATAATGTTTGTGTTGAGCACCTCCTCTCTCCCCCTTCCCACCTGCACGTTAGCCCCATGTTCTTGCTGCAAAAAGCAGGGCCTTGCGAGCCTTTGTCTACAGTGCTTTCTGAGCAGGAGCGCCCAGCTTCCTGAGAAGCCGGCCTTCTTTCCACCCAACTGCCCCACACCATGGCCTCCTCTCACCTTAGTGCTTTTCACAAAGAAGGTTCCCCCTTCTGTTTTTTACAAACTTGATCCAACTTTGTTTACTGAAGGAAAATTATAACACAAGGAAAAGCTACCTCCCCCCTAGAAGACAACAGGACAGCTATAATTGCTTTTATAAAATGAGGTGAAGTTCACATAAGAAAAGTAACCATTTTAAAGTGAACAATTCAGTACACTCACAAGGTTGTGCGATCACCACCTCTGTCCGCTTCCAAAATGTTTCTATCACCCCACCCGTTAATGCTGTCCCTCCTTACCCTCCCCTTCGCTAGCCCCTACCAACCACTAATTTGCTTTCTCTGTCTATAGATTTGCTATATTTCATATAAATGGAATCATGCAATATATGAGCTTTTATGTCTATCGTTTATTTAGCATGATGTTTTTAAGGTCTGCCCACATGGTAAAATTGATCAGTGATTGATACCTCTTTATGACCAGTTGTCAGTTGTTTGGAAATGTATCACATTTTGTTTATCCAGTCATTTGCTGATGGCTATTTGGGTTTGTTCTGCCTTTTGGTTAACATAATGTTGCTGTGAATGTGCGTGTACAATATAACTTGAGTTCCTGTTTTTAATTACATTGGCTAGACACCTAGGAGTGGAATTTCAGGGTCATATTATAGGATGGTTCTGTGTTTAACTTTGTAGGGAACCACTAAAACATGTTCCACGGTGGCATTCCAACTAGCAATTCCAATTTGTCCACGTCCTCACCAACACTTTTTTTTTTTAATGACCATCCTAGTTGCTGTCAAGTGGTACCACCCCCCTCCCCCCCCCTTGTAGATTTGATTTGCATTTCCCTAGTGATTAGTGATGTTAAGCATCTTTTCATGTGCTTATTGCCATTTGTGTGTCTTCTGTAGACAAATACCTATGTCCTTTGCTCTTTTTTTAATTCGATTGCCTTCTTATTGTTGAATTGTAAGTCTGTTACACACTCTGGGTATTGTACCTGTATCACATACATGGTTTGCAAATATTTACTTTCTCCTCTTGTGTAGGTCTTATTTCTTTAATAACATCTGACGCACAAAGTTTTTAACTCAGATGAAGTCTATTTTACCTGTTTTTCCTTGCCCATGCTTTTGGTGTCATGGGTAAGAATCAGTTGCCAGAACTAAGGTCATGAAGGTTTTCCCCAAGGTTTTAAGAGTTTTATGTTTTTAGCCCTTACATTTAGGTTGTTGAACCACTTTGAGTTAATCTTTTTTTCCAGGGATTTTTTTTTTTTTTTTTTTTAATATGAATCCTAGGTTCTTATACTTGTTCTTGGGAGAAGACAGAGCTTCTGGTTTCAGTCACTGTGTTTTGCTAACTTCTTAAAGGGGGAGAGGGAGGTGGGTAGTGGTGAGTGGCTGATTTTCATTTTTTATTCCTGTTCTGTGGAGGAGAGTATGTCTCATCCAGGAATCCATGACAGCTTTAGTGTGCACTGGAACATGACGTAAGGACAGAATAGTGAATGGCTTTTCTCTGTCTCTCAGCCCCAAGACTGATTTAAATACACTTAGCTCTGTAAAAGAAGGGTGTGGTCATCACACGTTAGAAAGGTCTCACGCGGCTGATCTGGGTGTGGACACCTTTAACCGGAGCTGTGTGTTGCTCCCCACACTCTGAGCCGAGGGCCCAGGCTTCTTACCTACCGTCAGATGTCCTGTCCTCTCTCCGCTTGAAGTTCTCTAGGGAAAGTTCACCATGGAATTGTTGATTCAGAATAGGTGGAGCTAGAGGGAGAACAGATGGCCACCATGTCCCTGTGAGCCCTTTCACATAGTGGACAAGTGGCGGTACCTCTGTTCATTGAAGAGAGACCACCTGTTGTGAAAGAATCACAACACACACCTGAGAACTTCAGCCTGTCCAAAGGGCAGCATCTCGTTCTTTCTGTACACGTTAAGAACCCCCGCCCCCCAGTCTAGTGTCGGCTCAGTGCCCGCTGCCCCTCATAGTCTTGTTTAGCTTTGGTGAACCAGCGAAATGGTCTCCTAATACAACCCTGGCAGTGCCGGTCAGCCCTGCAGACACACTGCCAGCCACTGCTAGTGAGTCTGAAGTTAAGATCCAGACTCTTATCTGGATCTGTCCGAGGACACCAGAGAGAGGGAGGGGCCTCACCCAGTTGATCAGAGTGGAGCCTCGGCCGCCATACTGTCATCCTGCTGACGGCTCAAAAAGGATTTTGTAATAAAAGCAAAAGTGGACACTGAAGGATTTTAAGTCTGTGATGCTGAACGATCGCCCTGAGTGATTTACAGGCCGCTCGCCTTGGCCAGTCATCTGCCTCCTGGAAAGCTCACTGGAAGAGCTGCCCTTGACATTCCAGGGTTGAGGCCTGGCCTTCGGCTGTCCTTGGCGCCAGTGTCCGTGCTGCCACGCTCTTGCAGCATCTCAGTAGTTGAGTCCTCTTTTCTAACCTTGTGCTTTTGCATTTGCTTAATTGGGATGGTCAGCGAAAAGGGAAATTCTTCTTTGAATGTGACCTTATAGGCTGTGGATTGTCAGAAACAAGTGTTTTGTCTTGTTGAGCAAATTCATCCGGCTAGAGGAACGTCGCTATGTTTCATCTCACCTGTGGAGAGCATTTTGTGATCACGCACTTGGCATAACTTTTTTAGACTTCTTTGCTTATGGATCCATTTGAACATCTTAGGTCCTTTTAGCTCCATCTTCTAACGTGGCTCCCAATAAAACATGTGCTCTGGTTAGCCTGCAGTATTTGCCCCGTTTAGCAGAATTTGTGGCTGCCCCTCCTTCCTTTCTCACGGATCTGGTTCCTGTTGTTTTCTTTTGGTGCAGTTTTATATGTTTCCTGTATTCAAAGGTCACACTTGAGTCCCAGTATATGCTATTAGTGGTTTAGCTTTTAATGCATTTGTTGCATTTTATTAAAGAATAACTTAAATCTTCTTAAAGTTGTAGTGGGCCCTTTTTGGACATAATTTACTGTTCTAAGTCATTGAGAATATTTTTGTTTAAAAAATTAATTTTCCAAGGCTTTTCTAAAAATTGGTGAGACGTACTGAGTGGTGCTTATGTGCAAAGGCAGTATGTACTCAGTGTGATGTGTGCAAGTAACCTTCATTCATATGAATGTTTCCTTAAGCATTGTAATGTCATAGAAATTATAAAGGATTCAAAATAATTTTTGTTTGCATGTGCATTGGGGTGGGTTTCCTCACAGAATTTCCAGAACAAAAATTGTTTGCTGCCCTGTTGATTAAATGTGTTGTGCAGCTGGAACTCATCCAGACTATCGACAACATTGTGTTCTTCCCGGCCACAAGTAAGAAGGAAGACGCCGAAAACCTAGCTGCAGCCCAGGTACGGACGTGTGAGGGCAGCTGCTTTCATGCAGAGTAGGAGGTTGGCTTTCACAGTCTGGGCCGCAGAGCAAAGGTCAAACTAGAGATTTGCTTTCGGGGCCATTCATCATAGAAATGTCATTTGAAACCTGGGGACTGAACCGTTTCCTCCAGGCAGGAAGTGCGGACAGGGCTGCGGGGAGGGTCGGGCCCTGAGCGGTTAGAGCTCCCGGTGACGAGACAGCTGGTAAGGAGCCCGAGAACAAGAACCCGTGAGTCAAGGGCAGAGCAAGAGACAGTGGCGTCTCAGAAGCCAAATGAAGAAAAAAAAACTTTTAACAAGCGCGTGATCATCTCTGAAAGTAATGAAATACTACTTTAAAAAAATATAGTAGTATTTCATCTGAGAGTTACTTACCTTCAAGCAATTTGGTGGAGTTCAGTGACCTTGACATTGTGCTTAATTTTAATTGTTGATGTTGAGGACAAAAGCATTATTGAAATGGGTACCAGAGAAGAGAGGAATTGCAGACAGCAAATATTAATCATTCTGTCAAATTTTGCTGTAAAGGGTACAGAGAAATAGGATAATTGCTGGAGAAGAAGGAGGAGAAAGGGTTTGCTTTGTTTTTGTCTTTAAGACGGGCAGTATTGCAGCATTTTCACCGATGAGAATTCTTCAGGGAAGAGAGAACACCTAATTCAAAAGATGGAGAGAGGGACAGTTGGAATCTTTTTGAGTGAATGGGGTGGCATCTAGGGCCCGTCCCCGCAGGGTCAGAAGCAGAGGCGGTGGGTGCATTGTGACAGGAAAGCAAGCAAAGTGCGTGGTTCTTAACTCGGGAAGGTTGGTCTGTTTGCCAGTGGGGGTTTGTGAGGGGCTCTTCCCACAGCTTCTGGTTTCTCACGGAGAGAAAAGTCCTCTACGTAACGACGCTGGGAAGAGAAGTTCAGACACCTGAGAAGTGAAAACATGAGTTAATCATCTAGAGTGGCCTTGGGCAGCGCAGGGTTGCTGGGCACCACCCAGCGCTCACTGGATTTAAAATCAGTCTGTTTTCTCCCATCATGTTTGTTGTGTGGGTGTAGACGTGGAGTAGGCAGTTTTGCCGGCCAATTAATCTAAAAAGAGTGAGGGATTATGCAAGAGAATAATTCTGACCGCAGTCCCGGGAATCCAGACCGGTGAAGACAAGTGAGGGCCTGAGGAGGGTCCGCAGGCGCGGAGCTCGTGGAGTCGGGAATTAGGAGGGAATTGGGGGGGGGGGGGGCTCGGTGGCTGGGACGCATGGAGGAATAAAGGTCCTGGAAATGTAGTAACAAAGTTTGGACCTTTTCCTGTTTTCTCTTGTGATAGAAAAGATTAAGGTCTGTGGCTTGCTTCTAAAGCTGATCTGTGGCGAAGCACTGAGTTCTGAATTTACTAAATTTTGTGACTCTCTGTGTGTATGTGTGCGTGCTGTGGTGGTTTGTTTTCCGAAGAGAGATGCCGTGGACTTTGATGTTCGAGTTGATACTCAAGACCAAGGAATGTACCGCTTTTTAACATCACAACAACTTTTTAAGCTACTGGACTGCTTATTAGAGTCGCATAGATTTGCAAAAGCATTTAATTCCAACAACGAACAGAGGACTGCTCTGTGGAAAGCAGGTAAGCTGTGCAGGCGTCACATTTAGTGTTCACCATTAATGCTTGTGCACCGGGGCGGCCTGTGTGTCTCAGGATTCGTGGTTCGTATGCTTCGGGTCTGTGGCTTTCCCTGTATGGACTTTCTACCTTAACAGTAATAATTGGAAGGCAGTCCCATTGCCAGAGTCGATAGCAAGGCCTTTGTCTGATCTACAATAAGCCATCTATCTGCTGGGGGAGGTTTGTTTCCCCGTGTAATCAGCTCATTTGATTTGACCATTTTTTCATCTTGTTCTCCCAGTGTGGGCCGTCCCGTTGATACTGTCAGGACACTAAAAGCTGCCGTTTTATGAGAAAAAGTGTATGACGGTCCTGACCGTGAAATCATCTTGCTTATGTATTCTGATGACTTCTTCATACTTACCTGGGAGTGGCCACCCCTCAGAATGGAAGTGAATGTTTGGGTGGGGGGGGGGGGAGGGCATATTTATTTTTGAACAAGTTGGAATATTTAAATAAAACTGCTTTATAATAATTATATTGACATTTAATTTTTTTTATTAAGAAATAGTTCCTAGGTGCCTACTAGGTACAAAACAGTGCTAGAAGGGTGAGAGGCAGCAGAATATGCAGAAAAAAATGTGTTCACTGAACATCAGACTCTCTGAAATAGTGTTGGGTACTTACATGTGCATATTCAATCTGAAATAATTGTTTAATTCCTAGTTGAGCTCGTGGCTTTGTTCGTCCTCGTCCCTTTTCAGCCTGACCTCTGGAAAGAGTAGTCTGTACGTCTCTTTCCCCCTGTTCAGCCAAAGCTGCTCCCCTGCGCTGGGAGGGCCCCCGCCAGGGCCACCCGGCTCCGTGTGCACTCGCCGTGGGCCCTCACACTGCCGGCGGCCTCAGAGAGCCGTCTCCCTGCCGAGGGGTCCGGCCTGTCCCCCCAGGGGGCCTGGCGCAGGCTGGCGGGAGCTGGGCAGGGCGGCTTCGTTTGAAGGGAACAGTTCCCAGCCCAAACGTCGTTTCGTGTTTCCTGTCCCCAGCTTGAGAGAGGAGGAAGTTTTCAGCGTAGAAATCGCAGGGTCTGTTCTTGCAGGGTCTCCAGGCCAAGGTGGCCTCCCTCGCAGTCTTGGGGTGTGAGTCCCTCAGACTCTGTGCCGCCGCAGGGGCCCCGCGGTCCTGCGCTCAGGCTGCTGCGGCCCGGGTGGCTCTGCTTTGTAAGCAGCAGGTGCCACAGGTGAGTGGCACAAAATGTGCCTTTGCAGGAGGCTCTTACGCCCCTTTCTGGAAGGATGCCTCCCCGAGTTAATCCTCGAAACTCCCTTTTCTGCAGGTTTCAAAGGCAAATCCAAACCTAACCTTCTGAAGCAGGAGACGAGCAGCCTGGCCTGTGGGCTGCGCATTCTCTTCCGCATGTACATGGACGAGAGCCGGGTCAGTGCCTGGGAGGAGGTCCAGCAAAGGCTTCTAAAGTAAGACTCTCGGTCGAGTTTCTGTCTTTGATTCGCGTGGCTGCGCGGCACAGGGTAGGGAGGGACCGCGAGGGGTGCGCGGGGCCGAGCCCACAGCCCCGCCCGCCGCGGGACCGCGGACACGGAGCGTCGGGAAGAGGTGGTGGAAGTTCAGCACAGTCACCTAGATGAATGTCCGTGTGCACAGCTGGGGACATGAGCAAATCACGCCTGTGCGGCTGCTGCTGCAGGACAAAGACGAAGTCCGCTGGCGCTTACCCGACCGAGGCGCCCAGGCGCCCCTTCCTAAAACTTGGTAGTTTTTAGGCGTTTTTGTGCCACAGGTAACTCCATTTTTACAAATTGATCATTTGTGAAAGTGAAAACCTGCCTGCCTGCGTTTAGCTAAAAAAAAAAAAAAAAGTTTTCTTACTGATGCTTTAAGATTCTGTCCTTTAAATTTTAAACTCATGCTAAGAATGAATCCTGTCATTCAGAAAGAATGCTGTCTCCCGCATACTTCTGTGTGTTCTCCGGGAATAGATGTTCCCGGAGATCAATTAAATACATTTTAGAATTTTATGAGATGACTTAATCCCTATTGCCCTTTTTACTGACGAGACTCCCAAGGCCCAGAAGCATCTACAACCTTCACAGTGAGTAAAGGGAAGAGCCACCCCAAACCTCAGCCCAGGTTTCCTGATGCTGGGCTTGGGCATGTGCTGCTGCACAGGGGCTCTGAAATCCAGTGAGACTTTGAGAAAAATGTGAGCTTCCTGATAAATTGCAGTGGCTTCCTATAATGTCTAGTTTTCTTCCTAATTTCAAGAGCACACATTTGTGTTGACCCTCTAGTTAACGTAAGCAGACGGAACCTAACCAGTTCGTAACAGTAAGGTCACCCCCGCCTCGTCCCAGCTGGTCCCGCTCTGTGAACACCCACCGCGGCAGGGGTGTCATGTAAGCGCCCGTAAAATGAGCCTTTTCTGTTACAGTGTCTGCAGCGAAGCCCTAAGTTACTTCCTGACTCTCACGTCAGAAAGTCACCGGGAAGCCTGGACTAACTTACTGCTTCTGTTTCTAACTAAAGTTCTAAAGATAAGTGACACCAGGGTAAGTACGAGGCATTTTCTCCAGCCTGAGCAGCATCACACCCCCGCGGGGGGCAGGGCGGGTTGCGGCCCCACCGCTCGGAGGTAGATTGAGCAGCGCCCCGGCCGCAGTGCTGCTCGGTCCTGGGCCGCTGCGGCCCCTCTCCTCACTGCCCCTTCGTTCTTCTTCCTCTGCACCCTGCTCTGTTCTCTGATTCGTGATTTCATAGGGGACTCAGTGAAGAAGGAATCAGAATCCTTTAGGGCTCTGACAAGCCACTGGCTCCCCCTCACTGTGCAGTTTCCAGCCTGAAAACTGCCGTCCTGCCCCTACCCGAGACCCTTCCGGGCGCCAGGCCTGTGCTCCGGCCTCGGCCATTCCTGCCGTACTGATTGGTTCCATGGGACAGAGCCCTAGTGAACGGGCCGTAAACTCATTTAAGAATTTAAAAGCAGTAGAAATGAAGCTAAATTAAAAATACAGAACTGTAAGTACAAGTACTATTTCAGATTGTCAAAAGCATGTAGTTCACTGTTTAAACTTTATAGCCACGTCTAGCTCACATAAATGGGAACAGTTGCTGTGATCCCTGAATAGGTTTAAAAATGCAGTGAGGTGGCCCGAGATCTGGGCCCCGGGACCCTGCGGAGGCCGTGCGGTGTCAGTTGCTGCCGTAGAGATGCTCATCCCAAGTCACGTGCTCTGGTCCGCGTGGATTTGCGTCGGACTCCCAGGCGGGATAGAGCCTGGAGAAGTGACCTCGGGCGCGAGCAGCCCTGCGGCCAGGAAGGACCCCACAGCTCAGGCCGTCTGGTTCCCCTGCAGGCTTTCGTGACGCGTCGTCACACAGCTTCCTTGTCCTCATGGGGTGTGGGCAGCAGGAGGGAGAACAGGCGGTGACTTGTGTTCAGACATGAGGGAAGTCCAGCAGCCGCCCTCCCGGTACCTCAGTGAACCGTAACCGTGGAATGTGTAATCTTTGCCGGAAGAGTACAAATGTTATATTTTAGTATTAGGTAGAAATTTCCCTAAAATTAGACATTTCCTTAGCAAATAAGGTAGTTTCAGTAACCCATAGCTTATAAAAACTCAACTGTCATTCTTGCTGGTCTTACTTTTTGCTTATTATCCAGGAAAAACGATGATCCATGATACATACTAAAAGCTTACCGTAAGTTTGTCAAGGAAATATAATGGAAAATGGTTTTCAGAATAAGGGTAGGTTAAGTGAATGTACGAAGTTAAAACTTTTGAAAACTTCTCTTCCAGTTGCATAGTCAGTATAGTCCCTGCTTCCCGCAGATGTGTTTCCTCTGTGTGCACTGAGTAGTGCAGGCCCCAAAGTGGTTTGACTCTAAAGGCATTTTGAGCTTCTGTGGTTTGGAATGCAAGCACTTCTAACGGAGACATTCGTTCCCCTCCCCCCTCCCCCCTCCCAGTTTAAAGCTCACGCATCATCCTACTATCCTCTCTTATGTGAAATTATGCAATTTGACTTGATTCCTGAACTTCGTGCTGTTCTTAGAAGATTTTTCCTGCGAATTGGAGTAGTTTTTCAGATATCACAGCCACCTGAACAGGAACTTGGAATGAACAAGCAATGATGGCAACTTGGTATTTTTCCGTTGGCGTTTACATCCCTCTGCTCTTTTAAAAGGACCCAGGAGCTGAGGTTTCCTACCTGAAAAATGGTTTCTCTGAATTGCGGTGTCTGAGGGTTACTGGCAAAGATGCTCAGAACTGTCACTCAAACTTGCAACGCTCCAGTCCCTATTTAGTTATCTGGTGGGTTCTGTTTGTCATGTTGGGCTCATGCTGAGCAGAAAGCCTCTTTCCACAGTGTCCGCGTGTGTCCATGTGTCCTTCCCTGTCCTTGGGGGCAGGGAGAGCCCCACATATTTCTGGCAGGTGTGGAAGTAAAACTTTACCCAAAGAACTTTAGATGTAAAGATTTGAACTTCTGCAAGAAGTACAACTCAGGAGAGCTGTATTTTGAAGGATAAAATGTTTATAATTGGGGGTGGGGGGGGGAGAAGAAATTATTGTTCATGGTAAAAGATATTTAGCAACTATGGTATTCTTATTCTGAAGATTTTTGCACACTCAGGCTGTCTGAGATACTGGTAATCATCCTTCTGTGAAAAATGTACAGAGATGCAGGTCTGTAATATAAAAATCTTAAACATTATATAGTTCTTCCTGCACTGTTTTAATTTCTTTATTTTCTTATTCATTTGCTAAATACCTATAATATTTTGTCAAATGCACTAAACACTTGGGTTGAACTCTTTTTTTTTTTTTATTTTGTGGGGATTTTGGTTTTTGCCCTTTGGGGGGGGCGGGTCATTTTGAAGGTTTGACGTGCCCGGAAGCTGTTGTGGCCGACACTTGTCATGATCAACAACAACAAAAAAAGGTAGAAGATACACCTACTGACCGGACTACCTGTAATCTACTTCTCTTAGGGCCTCTAAAAGATGAGCCATTAACATAGTTGATCCTTCATGGATTGAAACTTGAATCACTGCAAAATGAATCTAGGTTGCTGTCACTTTTCTTTTTTCTTTTGGGTGGCGGGGCTTGATGTAGATTTTACTCTATGTACAGAATTTAATGTTGAATATGTTGAAATAACAGATTTGGCATGGTTTGGGGAAGTTAGATTTACTGGAAATGTATTCATACTGTGAATTGTGCTCTGATGGTTAAAAAAAAAAAAAGACCAGATTGTCAAGCATTCCGTATTAACAGTGGATGTAGAAAATTTTTTCAGATGGATAAAATGTATATGGTACAGATGTAAAGTTTTCTATGTAAAAAATTCTGTACAACTTTCTGTACAATATTGATTCTCATCTGGCATATTCTAATCAGGTTATAGGTCAATAAAGTTTTTGGATTATTTCATCAGTGCAATCAAAACCTGTGTAATCTACAGCCCCATGTGTCATTGATTCTTTTCTTTTTCTGTGTTAAAAGCTGAATTTAGGAATATTCTTGGCCAGAACTACACATTCTGTTCTTTAATTCAGATATTTTCATTCCAGCTTTCGGCAGTAGGATCCTGCTTGCTCAACCTTTAATATTTTGTGCATTAACCCCAACTAAGAGTATACTGTACGAGTGCCAGCTGAAGTCGCCTTTGGGGCAGTTCGCATAGTGTGGTACAATGGCATTAAACAAAACAAAAAGGAATTTGGAGATAGTTTGAGGGTGGTGGTTAAAAACTGTTCATACTTCTAGATAACGGGTTCTTGACCAGTGCATTTTTAAGTGCCTCTAAGACACAGCCCTGTTGAAGCCCAGCTGGGTGCTCGAGTTGGGAGTCTCCCACCCAGGTAGCTGGGAACTGGTGGTTTGTTATTTGAAGGTACCAGGACTCTCCTCTCTCCATTTTGTGTCCTCTGGGGAGAGGAAAAATCTTCACAGCAAAATACACAATGGTTAGGTTTACAAAATTGAGTGTAAAGTTTATGTGCAGCTAAAATTTAAAATGGTAAAACTTCACTTGAGGTAAACCTGTCGGATCCTATCTGCCGTTAGTTCCATCAATCATCAATGGAAATGTGCGAGGAGGAGGGGCTGGGGTGCTGAAGACCAAAAAGAATTATTTCCCAGGATTTTCAGGGCACCCCGTAGCGGATGGAGTGATCAGAAAAACGGACTCACTTCTCCAAGGGCCCACGGTGGTGCGGCAAGGGTCCCAGTCTCTGGCCTGGGTGTTCCGGTCTGTCCGCAGCGTCTAAAACAACTTGTTTGTTTAGAAACCTCAAGTCCAGCGAAGGTAAGAAATTGACATTGGTAATGGAAATTATTTCTATCAAGGAGTAGTTAATGGGGCGCCTGAGTGGCTTAGTCGGTTAAGGGTCCGACTTTCGCTTAGGTCATGATCTCGCGGTTCGTGGGTTCAAGCCCTGCATCGGGCTCTGTGCTGGGATCCCAGCTCAGAGCCTGGAGACTGTTTCAGAGTCTGTATCTCTCTCTCTCTCTGACCCTCCCCTGCTCACGCTCTCTCTCTCTCTCCTAGAAATAAATAAAACAAACAAAAAAAATAGTTAAAAGTCATAAGTTAGTAAATATAATGCCTTCATTCACAAGAAAGATGTGGTATTTAGTGTATGGCTCATGGAAATAACTAGCACGGGGGACTCGTTACCCAGCAACTGAAACAAACAGCCACAACTAAACCCACGTATTCACTAAATGAACCCTTTTGAAGAGCGAGAACAGTGACGAATGTACGTACAAACAAGCGTACCCAGGTTCTGCAGTTAAGACGCTTGTTTTATTCACCTTATCTTACGAGCAGAATTTAATAATGCACGTACGGTAGTGGATTCCAAGAGTTCACTGCCACCTAACGTATGGCAGAACTGTGCAAAAATAATTGTGTGAAATTCTACATTATATAAATTAACGGCCTTTTCTGTACATCATACACATCATTATGGGAAACCTACACCTTCTATACAGATGGAACCTGTGCAAGTCCCGTTCAGGTAGTGACCAAAAGTAGCACACACACTAAAGGTCCAGAGTTAACGTTCCTTTCACCTTAGAAGGCACCGCGTGGCCCAGCACAGAGCTGTTCTAACCGTGGGCCGCGGACAGACCCTGCCAGCTGGGGGCCCCTGGCTTTCCAGGCACCTGCTGCCGCTCCTGGTTCCGCTGCTCTGCCATGAATCGCTTCAGGGTTTCTGAGGTTCCGGGGCGCAGCCAAGGCTCAGTGGCTACAGAGGTCGAGCCGTCGTCCCCCACGGGCTTCACCAGGTCATCGGGGTCGACCAGAGAACTCTCCTCGTCTACGGGAGGCAAAGGGACAGGACTCAGGTACCGCCGGTGGTGGGGAGGGGACACGGACTCCCGTTCCAGCCCCGCGTCTCCCCGTCACGTTACGTTCTGCACCGTACGGTCTCGTCCAGACGCTTCCCTTTCATGCTCGGGAACGACGACAGTCCACGGAGTAAGGGGACTCTGTGGTACCCTCCCCCACAGGGTTCCAAAGATAAAGTAGACGGTGCCACACAGTAAGTTGTCAGTAGGAGCAAAAGCAGTCTTACAGAGCTGTAGATTCAGCAAAGTTTTAGAAATGTTCCGCACCTGTCACTGCTGCTATAAAGAAATGAAGTCATTCTAAGGAAAGCCCCAGACGGGGGGATGGAATTCTTTACATCCCTGCCCCTAATCTAAGAGGTTGGGGGTCTCTACTCCATTACAAGTAAGCCCTTATTTTAATGGTTCCTTCTTTAATTGAATGTATTCAACTTCTTTATCTGTATATTACTTACCAGGTAGAATAGGAAAATCCGTCTTCCTACTCGGTGATGTCAACATTTTTTTAAATTACATCTCCCGGTCTGTGAAGGCTTAGCCCAGCAGAGGCACATGTGCAGTCAACTCAATGAGCACTGAGTCCACATCGTACCAAAAAGCTCCGGTTTGGAAGGACAGTTGTTAACGTTTCGAAGTTGAAAACCTTCTGAGATTCTCCAAATGCTCTGTTTTCTCTCAGTTCCTTAAATCTATCCCTGTTACGTATTTATTGTCCTTACTGGTTCTAAAGAAATTGACTAGGTAATCCTCGGTACACGTTAAAAGAATGGCTTTCCCACTGATGCACATTGTTTTCAGGTATGATATGAAAAGTTGGCTCCATCAATTTGTATCTCCCGGACTGCTGCCAATTTTATCATTTAAAATTAAAGGTAGGAAAACTGCTATTGGAAAAGTACTGGATGTAGGTTTACAGACTAATAGGTACTGTCCCAAAAAATCACTCTGCTGTTTGCTAAAACTAAGAGAGGGCGGGTCGACAGTTGCTAAGGAACCACCTGCCTGTGCTCGGTGCACCTGCATTAACTCGCTGGTCACTGAAGCAATGAGACAGCGAAGTCCTAATGAAAAC
Organism: Proteles cristata cristata; assembly: GCA_017311185.1. NCBI lineage: Eukaryota > Metazoa > Chordata > Mammalia > Carnivora > Hyaenidae > Proteles > Proteles cristata. The sequence continues at coordinate 523,206 of JAESUZ010003751.1, read as the reverse complement.
ACTGGCTTCGAAAAGCCTGAGGCTTTTCGCCTGAGGCTGCTTTGCTCTATGGCATCAAAAGGCAAGCAAAAAAGTAAAACAAACAGACAGACAAAAGTTAATTTCTGATAATCTCTTACCTCAAGAAGGGAAGTAAGATGCTGATACTAACTAGCATTTTCCCTGCTAAAAGCAAAGCCTGGGTATAAATTATTCAATAAAAGAATCTGGTGCAAAAGTGATCCTAATGCGAGGTTTTCCTGGCTGGTGTCTGTGGGAGTTCAGGGCCCCTCCCTCTACCCCCCACCCCAGCTCTCAGTGAAAACTTCCATGGAAACAGGTCTCAGTTCTTACAGAATGTGCTATGTGTAATCCATTAAGCTTGGACATTTACCTGCATTAACTGGTTTATTCTGAAGTTCATTCAGTCTTCGCATCCGTTCTTCATTTCTCATTCTAAGCTGATCGATATTTATACTGGACACAGATTTTAAAGAGAGACCATCTGGTGGTATATTAGGATGACTGCTATCCTGTCATTAGAAAATAGAGTTTCAGAAACAATAATTAACATAAAATGTTAATCCGTGAACCTAAAAGAATTCTTGCCCCTAATAAATGTCCAGTGTGATGAACAAAATAAATGGAAATCTATAGGATTTATGTTCTAACTCCTGGTGTGTATTCATGCAGGCTCAGATGAAGGTATAGGATGTGTGATAATACTTAAATGCCACCAGGCTGGGCTGAAAGTGGGAAAGTTTAAGACCCAAAAGGTAAACATTGAAGTGAAAGGGGCTAAGAACCAGCCGGGCTACAGTAATGAAGACAGGGTGGTGAGGGCACACGGACAGATCTGTGGAAGAGAACTGAGAGTCGGGGAAGAAACCGTTACCTTTAGGGACAAAAGAGCCGACGCAAGTTACCAGGGGCAAGAACATCTCAGCGTACGTTGGACCTGGATTGTCCACATGCAGCAAATGAAGTTGGAACCCCTAAACCACATCACTTGCAAAAATTAATGCAGAGTGGATCATGGGCTTAAATTTAAGAGCAAAACCTACAGGGGCGCCGGGTGGCTCAGGTCAGTGAAGCTCTTGGTTTTGAGCCCCACGTTGGGCTCTGTGCGGGCAGTGCAGGGTCTCTCCCTCTCTCTGCCCCTCCTCCGCTATCTCTCAAAAAAATTTTTTAAAAAAGAAAAACCTAGAGTAGAAAATACATAAGATACCAAAAGCACAAGCAATAGAAGACTGGTAAGTTGGACGTCGCCAAGATGGAAAGCTTCTGCACTTGAGTGGACACCATCACGAAAGGACAAAGTGGGAGAAGAAGGGGGAAAACAGTGGGGGAGGGGGAGGGAGGCAAACCCTGAGAGGCTCTTGAACGCTGAGGACAAACTGAGGGCAGATGGGGTGGGGGGGAGGGGAAGGGGGGAATGCGCACGGAGGGGGGCACTTGTGGGGATGAGCACTGGGTGTTATGTGGAAACCAACTTGACAATAAACTATTAAAAAAGTACAAAAAACACAAAATGGGAGAAAAATCTGCAAATCAGGGACTTGTGTCTACGATATATAAAGAACTTAGGAATCAACAGACAACCTGATTAGAAAATGGGAAAAGGATTTAGGATATACACTGGCTAAGAAGCACATGAAAATATACTGCACACCTTAGGGAAACACAAACCAAACTCACAATGATGACTGCCTCACGCTCGCGGGGATGACTGTAATAACACAGTAACAAGGGGTGGCCACGAGCCAGAGCGCCTGGCTTCCCTTCACGCATGGCTGGTCGGAGCTGACAACGGCGTGGCCTCTTTGGAAAACAAGTCTGGCAGTTCCTCAAAATGTGGACCTTCGTTAACTCTATAACCCAACAGTTCTGTTCCTAGGTGTTTATGCAACAGAATAGAAAAACATCAAAAAACCTGTACAGACGCCGGGGCGCCTGGGGGGCTCAGTCAAGTGAGGGGCTCTAGGTTTTGGCTCAGGCCGTGATCTCACGGTGAGTGAATTCGAGCCCCGCGCTAGGCTCTGCTGACAGCGGAGGGCCTTCTTTGGTTTCTCTTTCCCTCTCTGCCCCTCCCTCCCTGCTCCCTCTCTCTCAAAACAAGCAAACTTCAAAACCTCTTTTTTAAACTTGAACACAAATGTTTTAAAAGCATTTAAAACCAAACACACTAAAAAGGGAAACAACGCAAATGGCCATCAAGTGTTGAGTCGATAGATGAAAAAAAAACCCCACGAACGGCCACACTCAGAAGTACGACTCAGCAACAACAAGGAGGCAAGTACTGACATGCTGAACCTGCAAAGAAGAAAGAAGCCGTCACAACTGACCAGATCTCATTTCTGTGCGTCCAGGAAAGGCAACTCCACGGGGACAGAAAGGAGATTGATGGTTGCTGGGGAAACGAGTTCAAGAAACTGCCCAAGGTTGTCTGCTCACCAATGTCACAAAGGCTTTTAGCTACGCTGTAAAAACATTTACACACATTCTATGAAAAGAATGTGGGCTGAGTATCAGTCTTGCTGTGTGACGTGACCTTGGGCAAGTTATCTGACCAAAACAGAAGATGCCTACAGAGTACGTGCCTAAAAGGATAAAGCAGATTTTCCAATCAACGCTTATCAGTTGCTTCTTGTACCTTCTCTGAAACCCAGTTCTCCGCAAAGGGGAAGATCGGGGTGAGGCACGAACGTCTGTGACGGGCACTACTGGACTTGCACCCACACTAGGAGACGGGAAAATACTGCCTCAAAGAAGCCAAGGTACCAGAGCTCGGCGACCTGCCCAAGGCCGGCCGGCTGGGTGGTGGTAAAGCCTACATTAGACCCACGGCCGTCTCTCTCCCAGACACGTGCTCGTTCTTCCCGGGGCGCACCCCGCACCCTAAACTGAACAGGGGAGAAACGAAAGGCGTTCCATACGTACGAAGCCCAGTCGTCTCACTTGGTTCCTCCTGCGCTCCCTCGCAGAAGGCAGCTGTGACGGTGGCGGGAGGGGGTCATCGTCGATGGCAGGATAGGTCTCCCCATAAGCACCTTGGAGGCCACACGAAAGAGAAGACTTCAACATCTGCCATTTCACATCTTTTACTCTGGGCTAAGCCAAGACTCTCTTTAAAATAGCTTTAAGGTATTATTTACATATAGGAAGATTCAGCTACTATAAATGTACACAGTTCAATAGCTTTTCTGGAACTGTGCAGTCATCACTACCACCCAGTTTGGGAACACGGTTGTCACTTCAGAAAGTTCCCTTGTGCTTGCAGGCAATCACCTGCCCAGCCCTGTGTAAACACTACTCTGCTTTCAATCTCGGGAAATCTACCTTTCCTGAGATTCCGTATAAATGGAATTATACAGTGTAGTATTTTGCGTCTACGAAATCATGCTGAGCATGATGTGTCGGAGGTTCCGCGCTGTCCCAGGTCTCCGTTCATCCGCACTGCCGAGCGCGGCTCCATCGTAGGGACGCATCGCGCTCCGTCTATGCATTTACCAGCTGGCGGGTATCTGAACTCTTTCTAGCTGGTGACTATTAACGCTGCTATGAACATTCGTGTGCATGTCTTTGTGGCCACACATTTTCATTTCTTTGGGGGTATATCCCCAGCGGTTAACTCAGCATTATATTCAGCACTCGGAGTAACTGCCAAACCATTACAGTGTAAGCAGGTTCTAGTTTCCTCGTATTCTCACCAACGCTTGGTATCGTCCGTCTTTTTAACCGAGACCTTTCTAGTGACCATGGAGGTAAATAGCTTATAGAACATTTAGAATTTTTTCTCAAACTCCTTACTTTAAAAAAATTAAAACCTGAAGGGAAGTTGTAATTACAATGAATCCCTGAAGTCTTATTTTTCCACATTACTTTATTCCCATTGGAGGGGGGAGGGGGTGCTGTTCTTGCTGAACCAGTAAGTTGCAGGTGTTGTGACACCCACCCCCACATACTTCCGCACGTGCTATCTAAGAGCAAGGACTGTCTCCTATATTAAGCCTACAATTTCACTATCACATTCAGGACATTTAACATTGATACAGTATTATCATTGACCCTTCTAAGTGATACTTAAATTTCTGATATTTTTAAAATGTTTTGTTTTTTAAGGTAGCAATAGCTACATTTTATTTAAGGAGTTGCGGTTTCCAAAAATTCAAAGAATAAAGTCTTTTTGCGGTTTCCAAAAATTCAAAGAATAAAGTCTTTGGACTTGGGGGCGCCTGGGTGGCACAGTCATGTGAACGTTTGACTTCCGCTCAGGTCATGATCTCATGGTTCATGAATTCGAGGCCCGTGCTGGGCTCCGTGGTGACAGCTCAGAGCCTGTAACCAGCTCCCGATTCTGTGTCCCTCCCCGACCCTCTGCTCCTCCACCACTCGCACTCTCTCTCTCAAAAACAAACATTAAGAAATTTTTAATAAAAAAAGTTTTCTGACTTCTATATATACCCCACCACTAATTCACTTGCTTTAAAATATATGTACTATTTTTTTTCACAAGAGCTTTAAGTTCAGTAAAATGGAGTAGAAAATAGAGAATTCCTATATACCCCTGTCCACACACACACAGGTTACCTGTCAACAACCGCCACCAGAATGGTGTTTGTGGAGATCAGTGAACCTGCACGGGTACATTATCACCCAACGTCCAGAATGTACACTAGGCCTCACTCTTGGTCTGGACATGTGTCCACTGTGACCGTATCCTACAGAACAGCGTCACTGCCCTAAAACTCCTCAGTGTACCACCTACTCATTCAAGGATCCTCTGTCTTCCCATGGTTTTGTAACTCATTCCTTTTTAGCACAGAGTACTATTGCACTGTCTGGATGTACCACAGTATATTTATCCACAAATTTATCCCTATTTGTCTTCTGAAAGACATCCTGTTTGCTCCCCGGTCCTGGCAATTATTGTTAAAACTGCTGTTAAGTATCTTGGTGAGGATTTTTGTATAGACATAAGTTTCAACTCCTTTGGGTAACTATCAAGGGACATCAGTGCCGCACTGAAAGGTAAGGAGTATGTTTGGTTTCCTAAGAAATACCCAAAGTGGCTGTACCATTTTACAGTCCCATCAGCTGTGAGTTAAGAGTCCCTGTAGATTTTGGCCATTCTAATAGTCGTATCTCATTGTTAATCTACATTTCCCTAAAAACATATTTTCATATGCCGAGTTGGCATGTCAGTCTAGTGAAATATCTGTATTTTCACCCATTTTTTAATTGAGTTCTTTCTTATTGTTGAGTTTTCAGAGTTCTTTGTATATTTTGGCTAACAGTCCTTTACCAGAGGAGTCTTTTGCCAAGTATTTTCTTCGAGTCTGTGGCTTGTCTTCTCATTCTCTTGCCGTGGTCTTTCACAGAGCGTTAGTTTTTAACGAAGTCTGGTTTATCCAATTTCTCTCTCTCTCCTGGCCTGTGCCTGGGTTGTATCTAAAAAGCCATCACTATACCCAAGTTCTTCTAGGTTTTCTCCTCTTCTGTCTTCTAGGAGTTTCATAATTTTGCATTTTACATTTGGGTCTCTGGTCCATTTTGAGTTGATTTCTGTGAAAGGTGTAAGGTCTGTGTCTAGATTCATTTTGGGGCACGCAGGTGTCCAGCTGTCCCAGCACCATTTGTCGAAAAGACCATCTTGTGTCCATTGCAACTACCTTTGCTCTTCTGTCAAAGATCAGTTGACTATACTTGTTTGGGTCTATTTCTAGGCTCTGTTCTGTTCAGTTGATCTGTCTGTATATCCCCTATCAGCACCACCCCGTCTTCATTACTGTAACTTTATAGTAAGTCTCGCGGTCCCAGGGGTCAGTCCTCAGGTCTGTCCTCTTTCTACACGGTGCTGGTTATTCTCGGTCTTCTGCCCCTCCCCCTCCACGAAAACTTTAGAATCAGTTTGTTGACATCCATAAATTTTGACTAGGATTGCACTGAATTCATAGATTTAACTGGGAAGAAATGCTATCTTAAACCATACTGAGTTTCCCCAATCCATGAAACAGATATTTCTAGTTTATTTCATAAGAGTTTTATAGTTGTTTTCATAAAACAAACTTAAAAAATACTAAGTATATATTCTTCTGACTTTTTAAAATGGGAAGATTCACATGCAATTTGAAGAAACAGCAGAGATCCTTTACACACTCTGCCCAGTTCCCCCAGTGGTAACGTTCTGCAAAACAAGAGCAGCAGTCTCACACCCAGGGTACTGATGCCGATAAAATACACTTGAACCGATCTCTCAGCAGCAGCCCAGTACGGAAGTACTGCGGTTTAACTGCTCACCAGTGAAAGGACATCTGGGCTGATTCCAGCTTTGGCTATTAGAAGTAAAGCTGTTATGAAAACTCATGTACAGGTTTTGGTGAGAACCATTTCTATGACTTCTGAAGTTCATTTCAGTTATAAAGTTTTGAAGATCAAAGTCATATTTGATAACTACTACGTTAGTAAAACAGAATATTCATTTTCCCACCTTGCAAAACAAAAAGTACTGATTTTGTGAATATGGAGAAAAGTACTTAAAAGAAATACAAGGTTAAATATTTAAATAACTAGACTGGGAAAATAAATATACTCACCAATAAAAGCACTATCAGATTCCAATAATGAAGTTTTCAAAAAATCATCAGCGTCCTCTCTGAGCTAAAAGAAACATCACATATTAATGACTTTTATTAGTATTGTATGAAAAAAAACAACAACTTTGTACCAAGAGGCACATGTCTCCAAAGTTAGCAAAAAAGGATGGCTACTTCCCTCCTACACCACATTCCAATGCTCCCCAAATACAGGAAAGACCCTTTTTTATAAATTTTTTAAAGTTTATTTTTGAGAGAGAGAGAGAGCATGCACATGGGTGGGGGAGGGGCAGAGAGGGGGAGAGAGAGAATCAAGAATCAAGCCAAAATTAAGAGTTGGATGCTTAATCGACTGAGCCGCCCAGACGCCCCAGGAAAAACCCTTTCTACTAACGGTACAATTAAGATAAAAGATCTTTAAACACTGCTAAGACTCGTTCATTCCTTCAATAAATTTGTGTGGTGCACTATTTCCTCCGGGCCAGGAACAGAGACGAGGAGAAGTTTCTGTGGAGTGGGTCAGGGCCAAGGGGACAGAGAGGAGCATGTCCTCAGACAAGAGAGCCACGGCTGTAGAGAGAACAGAGGAGCAGGAGACAAAATTTCACTGCGACCGGGCTTGCAGCGGGCTCTCGGGAGATTCTCAGAGTCATACCGAGAACAGCGTCACCTTAGATGCCAGAAGGAGCCTTAGGTCACCTAACACCAACCTCCCCCCCCAGATTTTTAGTGTGTGCTAGAACATGCCACCAAAAAATATTATCCATTAATTTCCAAATACGTTCCACTGACACACAGCATGGATTATCACAAAGTCTCCTCTTTCACTCAATTCTTCCATATACTGCACTTCATTTTCCTTTCTAACGCCTACGGATTCTGCTTTTGCTTCTCGGCAGGAAAGTGACAGCATCTCCTGCTTGCCAGACGGCTGCCCGCAGCGCGGCCTGCCTGTCGCCACACCCGTCACCACGGGGCTCACACAACCGCCGGCGCTCCGAGTCCACCCAGGCTCTGGTCTCCAGGACAACCTGTTGCCTGTACAACCCAGCTTCCGGGAAGATGAGGAGCCCAAGATCTATTAGAGTTTTGGCAACAGCCATGATAAACTGTTGGCTTATGCTAAGTTTCTACTCAGCAAAATATGGTGTTGCTAATCCAGGATTTTAATCAAAACCCCAGCTGTTAAACTTCGATATCCTTTCATTGAGAAATGTGGCTGCCACACGCAGAGAAACCTACAGAGCCGTCAGGAATAGGTGCGGTGCAGGGACAAGGTCTAGACCACCTTGGTTTCGGATCTGGGCTTTGCAGCTTATTGACTGTGTGGCCACGTGCCAGCAGTTTCTTCGTATGTCAGGTAGGGATAAGCATACCTTGGTGTGCGCTTCAGAGAAATAAGTATCGGGCTCCTGGCACAGGGACGGAGTGGTCACTCTAAATGGTGTCGCTATTAGCAACATCATTATCAGTTCAAAACTGAGTGCCGACAGCTACCAGCTGGTAACCCCGGGCTACTGAGGCAGCCTAGCTGAGCGTCACCTTCATATCTGAAAATGGGGATAATACGGTCTCTGCCACTCACGTGTGTGACTAAATTTCCTTCCAGCCTCATTCAGGCCTCCCCGCTGAACCTCTCTGTCTGCGACTTGCCGATCCGACCGTTTGTCTAACAGGCATCTCAAAACTCACCGAATCTTCTCTGCCCCCAAATGTGTTTCTCCTGCTTTCCCGCTGCTGTAACAGCAGCTCCCACCACCACCCTCGACTCCACCTTCGGCTTCTCAGACCCTACAGCCAGGATGTCAAAATCCAATCGGGTCACCTTGCAAAATAAGTCCAAACACTTCTGGGGCGCCGGTGGCTCAGCCGGTTAAGTGTCCAGCTCTTAATTTCCGCTCCGGTCATGATCTCATGGTTTGGGAGCTCCCGCCCTGCCTCGGGCTGCGCAGCCAGAAGGCCGCTTGGGATTCTGCCTCTGCTCCTCGCCTGCACACATGTGCTCTTTCAAAATAAACATACAGACAGAAATCCAGCCACTTCTGACCACTTCCACTGCGTCCCCCCAGGGCTAAACCACTTAGATTACAGCAGTAACCACGCGTCACTACTCTGCTCTAAAACTCTGGAAGCTTCTCCACACACGCACAATGTAAAAGGCAAACCTTGTGATGGGCTCGGAGGCTCCGCAGTCCGGCCCTCACCTCCCCACCCGCCCCGCTCATGGCTCTCAGCCCCCCAGCCGGGCCCCTGCTTCCTGGGTGCACCGAGCCTGTCTTGCCGAGGGCCACTACACAGAAGCTTCTTCCTCCAGATGTGTCCCCTGGTAGGTCACACGGCCACCTCCTGGGTGTCCTTATTTACATATTACCTCCTCCATGAGGCCTTCCATGCGCACTGTATTTCATACTATAAACTTTTTTTTTACTGTTTTACTTATTTTTGAGAGACAGAGAGAGAGAGAGAGAGAGAACGTGAGCAGGGGAGGGTCAGACAGAGAGGGAGACACAGAATCCAAAGCAGGATCCAGTCTCCAAGCTGTCAACACAGAGCCTGATGCGGGGCTCGAACTCGTGAACCACGAGATCACGACCTGAGCTGAAGTCAGACACCTACCCAACTGAGCCCCCAGGGGTCCCCACTTTGTAAACCCTCCTATCCCAGGACACCCAGCACCCTTTCCAGGCTATCATTTTCTCCAGAGCCCAACAATCTAACATACTATATATTTATTTGTTTCTTGTCTCTCCCCCTTAACAGAAAGTTAGCCCTCAGAGGGCAGGGATTTTTGTTCATTTCTATGCCCCCAGCACCTAGAATCGTTTATCTGCTCCATAGTCAGTATTCAATACCCATTTGTTGCATGAAAGCAGCTCATCCTTTCCCTTTTTGAAAATGTTTACTTGAAGGAGCAAGTGCATGAGCGAACACGCAGATGAAGGGCAGAGAGAGGAGGAGAGGGCCCCAGGCAGGCTCCACACGGTCAGCACAGAGCCCAACACGGGGCTCGACCTCAGGAACCATGAGATCATTACCTAAGCTGAAATCCAGAGCTGGACACTTAAGGAACCAGGTGCCCCTCATCCCTTCCCTTTATTCAGTCTTTGCACAGATTTCACCTCCTCACGATAAGAGTAACATCCTTACCTTGCTTTCTTCCTTAACAGGCCTCTCCACTACGTATATAATAAACTACTTCCACTGCTGCTAATACTGACGGCAAACACCCTGTACTCACTATGGGCCAGGCCCTATGCTAAAGGAATTTTTAAATATATTATCTCACTTAATCCCCACAACAATCGAGCTATTTTTCTTTTTCTTTTTTTTTTAAATTGTTCTTTTTTTTTTTTTTTAATGTTTTATTTATTTCTAGGAGAGAGAGAGAGAGACAGCGTGAGCAGGGGGAGGGTCAGAGAGAGAGAGGGAGTCACAGACTGAAACAGGCTCCAGGCTCTGAGCTGGCAGTCAGCACAGAGCCCGACGCGGGGCTCGAACCCACGAACCGCGAGATCATGACCTAAGCGAAAGTCGGGTGCTTAACCGACTAAGCCACCCAGGCGCCCCAGCTATTTTTCATTTATTTATTTAATCAACACTTATACAGAAACTATGTGACAGGCCTATGCCTAGGTGCCTTGCAAATAATAATTTAATCCTTATAGCCACCCTCAGAGGTAATACTATCCCATTTTACATGTGCTAAGGCACAGAAAGATTAAATTGGCTGAAGTCACACAATTAAAAACAGACCAACTTGAACAGCCTAGATCCAATGCCTTGCAATCACAATATACTTTGTATAACAATATATTTTCTCTCTACGTATTATACTGCTATATCTCTACCTACCCACTACATGGATGAGACAAGATTTAAATTCTTTCTTAATTCAATATTCAAAACTGGATTACTCACCATATTCCAAAAAAAATTTTATCCCCCAAAAACTAGCCTGAAAAATTATTAAGTGGTTTCTTACCATTCTGTGTTCCCGTACTTTAGCAGTTGGGACAGCATCCAAGTCAACTATAGTTAATGGAGAAAAAAGTTAGAAAACATTTAAAAAACTTTCCGGGGTGCCTGCGTGGCTTAGTTGAACATCTAATTTCAGCTCAGGTCATGATCTCACATCTTGGTGTGAGTTCGGGCCCCATGCTGGGCTCTGTGCGGACAGCTCGGAGCCTGGAACCTCCTTCGGATTCTGTGTCTCTCTCTTTGCCCTTCCCCTGCTAGGATGCTCTCTCTCTCTCTCTCTCAAAAATATGTTAACATTAAACATAGATTTTTCTTAAAAGAATAAAATTTTTAAAATATCTTTTGTGACTAGCTAGCACTCCGTTGGAAATTCTTTTTCAAGTATCACATTTTAGAATGTTAAGAGACTACTTATTTATTAATAAATATAACTAAGCATCCATTCTAACTGAATAAAATCCTCCCATTCACATTAATAAACAGAAAAAGTAAAATCAGTGTGAACTTAAAACTGATGCCTACGGAAAAAGAAAATCATGCAGGATTCTTCACCATCGTCTCTCACACTTCCACAATCTGTGTGCAAAGCTGCCGAGTGGAGTTAACCACAGGCCCTTCACAGGAACTGAAGGCGGCTAGTTCAGCCCCAGGTGCCTGGCTCCAGGGGCCAAGACTCTGGGTCATGTATCCCAAAGGCCTCTCTTTGATGTGACCAGTGTTCCTATGTGTTCCTCTGAAGAGTGCATTTTGTCCTTTAGAACCTGTCACTGGGAATACTCTACCAATGCATGACAGCCTGTATTCCTTCTTACAATTTTTTTTTAAATGTTTAGTCGTTTTGAGAAAGATAGGAAGACAGCACGGGAGGGGCAGAGAGAGAGGAAGAGAGAGAGAATCCCAAGCAGGTCCCATGCTGTCAGCATGGAGCCCAACGCAGGCCTCGATCTCAGGAACCATGAGATCATGACCTGAGCTGAAAATCAAGAATCAGACACTTAACCAACTAAGCCACCCAGGCTCTTGGAACATTTTATACCATGTTTGTGACTGTTTTATAAACCATATTTTTAGGAGTTAAGTCATCATAGTGTTTGTTGGAAGGCGGCAGGTGGTTACTATGAAGATGGATACCCACAGGGCCAAAATTTACCTGCATCTACCTGGGGACTATTTTGGGGTTCATCGGCCTAATTTGCCAAGATCGTACCAGATGAGACCATCACCTAGGTTTCGTAAGGGAAAATTCCACCAAAATGCTTGTAAAGGTTGAAGAACGTACTCTGCTTTTCTCTTCTCTGATGACATGCTTACGATTTGTCACAGAATTTGGGTTGCTCTGCTTTCAGCGACCTATGAGACCACTGTGAAAAATCCCGTACAAGATGGAGGAAAGACTTCCTCTAACATCAGTCTTTATCAAAGTCTCCACCCCGGCCTCGCATGGAAAATCACCTGCTCCTGTGATACGGTCTCGTGGTCAAAAAACGTTCCTCGGGTTCTGGAGGCCAGACCAGCCTGCCAAGCTAGGTTCCTCGGGTTCTGGAGGCCAGACCAGCCTGCCAAGCTAGGTTCCTCGGGTTCTGGAGGCCAGACCAGCCTGCCAAGCTAGGGCCTTGAATTTAAAAATAACTGGTAAGACCACGTCTCCTCATTCTTGTTACCAGACTGTGGCGTCTTTACGACTCCTTTTCTATGGCCCGAAGGCTGGCAAAGCTGGTGAATCGCCTGTGAGGGCCACGGGTCGACGCCCGCCGGGCGCCCCTCCCCTGGCTCCCCGGGGCCCGGGGCCTCCCCGGCCGCCCGCAGCCCTGAGCGCGGGTCGCACGGAACGTTTCCGGGCCCGGACTCGGGCTGCTCCGAACCCGGCAGACGCGCGCGAGGAAGAAACGCTCCGTCCCCGCCCGGCGTCCTGTCCCCGGGCCGGCCACGGCCCCGGCCCCCGCGGCTCGGCCTCGGCCAGGCGCCTCCGGGCCGGCGTCCTCTGCGACTACAGGCCGCGGGGCCACGCGGGCAGAGCCGCCAACGCGCGCGGCGCCGGGCGCGAAACGCCGACCAGGGCGGGCGAGGCCAGCGACCACAAGGCCACCGCCGCTCGTCACCTGCCGCGCCGGCCTGCGTCCTGAGCCGGCTCAGTCTCCTCCGCTGCTCCCTGAGCAGGGCCTGCTGCTGGATCTCCAAGGTGTGGCGGTCCCTCGGGGGGTCCGGGTACATGCATTTCAGATCAACTCGTGATTCCGAATCTAGCAGAAAAATATACGGCCAAGTTCAATCTTGTTTCCAAATGAGATTTTATTAAACCTCACTATAAATAACATATGAATAACCTATTTTCAAAATCAAGGAAAAATAAAAATAATAAAATATCACTGAAGTCAAAACATATTAAAATTATCATACAACTGAAGAACACAAAATTAGTATTCGTTACATAAACGCCCTTTCACAAACATCAGCATGAGGAAACCCTCAGCAGAACAAGCACGAGCTTATCGGTCACTCTGCACCCCTACCATCCCGCTCCCACGATGCCCCCCAACCCGAACACACAGCTGGGCAACTCTGTGCAGGTTCATCCAAGCAGCAGTGAGTCGCACGGCCTAACTCAGGCAGACATAAGACACTGTGATCACAGCCAATCCCTATAATATACTGAAACAATGGTAACATGTTACTGGCCAATTAAAATTTTAACCCCTGCAAATATCACACAAAAAGTAAGACAAATGCAGACTGGCTGGGGCGTTAGGAGAAATGTCATTAGTAGAGGGAATGATGGTCTAAGAATTCACCTGTGCCACACGTTCAAGAATATCAATTGATCAGAATAAAAATGTTAAACCTTAATTTTTAAATGTTGAGAACAAAAATACACTTCATATTAAAAAGACTTGAAACTACTGGGGCGCCTGGGTGGCTTAGTCGGTTAAGCGTCCGACTTTCGCTCAGGTCATGATCTCGCGGTTCGTGGGTTCGAACCCCGCGTCGGGCTCTGTGCTGACTGCCAGCTCGGAGCCTGGAGCCTGTTTCAGTCTGTGACTCCCTCTCTCACTGACCCTCCCCTGCTCACGCTGGCTGTCTCTCTCTCTCTCTCTCCTAGAAATAAATAAAACATTAAAAAAAATTAAAAAAAAAAAAAGACTTGAAACTACTATTCCCTTTGAGCTACTAATTACACTGTTGGGATGTAATTTAAAGATATGATCCTAAATATGTAAAAAGCTTTATGATCAGAAATTACTAGAATTATCAAAATAATGTAATAGTATAATACAATAAAAAGTGGGAACAATGTTGAATATCTAAGAACTAGAAAAATGATTAAAGGCAAAGTTAACAGGAGAGACTGCACACCTGAACGTGGGCTGGGCAGATACGGACTTTGCCACTTTCAGACTGTTTCCTCTGTAAACACAAGAGATATCAACAACGGAGTCAGATGATGAACAAGGACTCAATGTGGGAATAAGATACAGGGAAATGGGAGCCCAACTGATGTTGTAAACCTTTTTTGTTCTTATGGTCTCATTATCTCGGGGGACCCCTAAGAGCTTCATCTAAGTCTCTCACACACATATATGCTTTATTAGACATTATACTAAAAAAAAAAACCAAAAAAGTAAAAAATGTTTTACAAAATTAATGAGAACACACAAACACACTGTAGTATTAGCATCAGAGCAATGAAGTTACCAGATTTTGTGTAACCTCCAGAAAATCCGTACACCCACGTGTGAGAATAAAAATTTAAAAAGACAAATAATGTTTAAAAAAAAAAAAAAGACAAATAATGTCTTAGTTTATTTACAATAAAAAGTTTTTTTAATGTTTATTTATATTTGAGAGAGAGAAAGAGACAGACTGCAAGTAGCAGAGGGAGAGAGGGAGACAGAATCTGAGGCAGCTCCAGGCTCTGAGCTGTCAGCACAGAGCCAAACGCGGGGCTTGAACTCACGAACCGTGGGATCATGACCTGAGCCGAAGTCGGACGCTTAACCGACTGAACCACCCATGCACCCTGAAAAAAAACAATTTTGACCTTACAGGTTCCCTGACCAAATTCTTGCGATGCACTGGCTGTCTTTTTTCCTTTTTCCCCCCATTTATTTGTTTTTGGGAGACAGAGAGAGACAGAGTGAGAGTGGGGAAGGGGCAGACAGAGAGAGAGGGAGACACAGAATCTGAAACAGGCTCCAGGCTCTGAGCTGTCAGCACAGAGCCCGACGCGGGGCTCGAACCCACAAACCGTTAGATCATGACCTGAGCCTAAGTTGGACACTTAATCAAGTGAGCCACTCGGGCACCCTAAGAATTTTTTAAAAATTTTTTTACGTTTTTTATTTACTTTTGACAGTAAGAGAGAGACAGCGCGAGCAGGGGAGGGTCAGAGAGAGAGAGGAAGACAGAGAATCCAAAGACAGTCTCCAGGCTCTGAGCTGTCAGCACAGAGCCCGAGGCGGGTTGGAACCCACAAACTGTGAGATCATGACCTGAGCTGAAGCCAGACGCTTAACTGACTGAGCCACCCAGCAACCCCCAAGATTTTTTTTAATGTTTATTTTTGAGGGAGAGAGCATGCCCACAGGCAAGCAGAGGAGGGGCAGAGAGGGAGACACAGAATCCAAAACAGGCTCTGTGCTAGGGCTCTAACCCATGAATCGTGATCATGACCTGAGCAAAGGTTGGACACTCCACCGACTGAGGCACCAAGGTGCCCTGAGACCCACTGGGCTTAATACAATGCCCGGCATATAGTAAATTATTAATAAGTGATAGCATTAAAAAATTACAGCATATGTAAATAATGATATTTGTAAATCTAAATGAAAAACCAAAGAAAAAATTTATACTTCTATTTTATTTTTACCTTTTTTGATTTAATTACGCTCAGAAAGAAGACTTGAAATAAGAATGGTGTTTATATTTAGGTGGTTTGAGTAAGGTGATTTTTCCCTCTTTCTTTTTCTGTATTTTCAACTCTTTGTATAGATCTTACTCTTGAAAGTAAAATGAAGACCCTCTCTCCCTGGCCCTCGCCCACTCATACTCTGTCTCTCTCTCTCTCTCTCAAAAATAAACACTTTAAAAAGTTAAAAAAAAAAGCGTAAAAAGAGGAAAAGATGAATTCTGGTTCATCTGGTATGGATTATGACTACACATCCATCTCTGCCCCCTTGACTCCAAAAGCTACTCCATTAAATGGTCCAAACGGAAGCCCCATGTTAACACACACTCTGGCCCCAACACACTTCCCGCCTCCCAGGCCACTGTGTAACCTGGCAATCCGGCTTCCCTACGATTCCTCTCCTTCTCCTAAGGGCCGGATCAAATCTTCTCTCCTTTCTTCCTTCAAAACCCCTGTATTTCCTCCTGGTCTCATCGTTCTCTCTCTTCTGTGTCTACAGCCCTCCACACCGGCACCCTAACAAGTCCCCCAGATCTGGAAGCTTCACTCCTCCCCTTCCCAGCCAAACTCCCTCTGAGGGTTGCCTTCAACACTTTGCCTCCCAGCCAATCCTCATTCCAAAGCTAACTGGCTTGATGTCATAATTTCACTGAAAAAGGTCTGAGGTCCCCAGGGACATCTCATCCAACTGACACTTTGCAATATTCACCTTACCTGGTCCCTCCTCCCTGACACACTCGGCCCTCAGCCTTCAGGACCCCACACTCTCCCGTCTTCCTCCAGTCACTCTGGCTCTTCCTTCTCAGTCTCTTTCCTCAGCTCATCTTGCTCTGTCCACCTTCCATTAACGACACTCTTCTCATTCTCCTCCCTGATCGAATCCACTTCTAAGAGGCTCTAACAGCCCTATGCTCTCCAAAAGAAAAGAGTTAAAGTTTCATCTACCAGATGGATAAGCTGAAGAACCAGAGGATACAGAATTATTCATCATCACTTAAAATATGTACCATAAATAAAACTACTTTAGAAAAAGGATAAAAATAAATACTTGAATACGGGTTGAACACAGGCTGTATCTTTATTTATTTATTTATTATATATATTTTTTAATGTTTTATTTATTTCTAGGAGAGAGAGAGACAGCGCAAGCAGGGGAGGGTCAGAGAGAGAGGGAGACACAGAATCTGAAGCAGGGTCCAGGCTCCGAGCTGGCAGTCAGCACAGAGCCCGACGCGGGGCTCGAACCCACGAACCGCGAGATCATGACCTGAGCCAAAGTTGGAAGCTTACCCGACTGAGCCACCCAGGCGCCCCAAACACAGGCTGTATCTTTAAAAGAGCAGCATTCTACTCACCTCTGTCTTTCAACTCATTGAAGTCATGAATATTCTGAAAAGTAGTAGCATCTGAGCCCTTAGGTGACTGTCTTCTGACAGGAGCCTGCAACCGATGTCTCGCCATGTCAAATACATCCATGGGGTTCTTTTCTCTTTTCCTACAGATAAATGACAAGTTTTGATAAATGTGGCATCTGACATCACAGTATATTACAAAACTTTACTCAAATATGTTATTTCAGGCTCTTGTATTAAAGAATACAGTAAAAATCACTGTCATCTTTCAAGATATTCTGATGCAAAGAGCCTTATTAGCAGAGTAAAGTGCCTTAGCGTTACCTTACAGTGTTCACAGTCTTTGAGGTCAGCAAGACCAAGATTCAAAGACCAGCTCTGCTATTTACTGGCAGTTTGACCCTGATTTTATCATCTTTAAGATGCAGATGATGTCTATTCCTTTTAATTAAGTGAAATCATACACTGTAAAGTACTGAGCATTGTATCTGACACGTATTAGGTAATCAATAAATCTTAGGTAATCAATAAGTCTTATCTTCCCCTCAGCCTAAAATAAAAATTATACAGATATGTATGGTATTAATATGTTGCCCAATATAACGGGTACTATCCACAGTTACCAACACTAATTTCACAGTGAGCTTTCAGGGAATTTAATAATTAATGCTCTATTCCTGTGGTACCTAGGAAATTAACATAATAAGCCGTTGGCTTAGGAACTGAGTTTCCCACTAGGGCTTTGGGGGAGTGACCAGGAAGAGGACAGGAATGGGGGACACAGTGTCTGTAGTCCTGAAATGAAAAACCAGGTATCCCTGCTGCTTCCCAGAGCACCAGATAGCCCTACATTATTTAGAATTC
Organism: Proteles cristata cristata; assembly: GCA_017311185.1. Classification (NCBI taxonomy): domain Eukaryota; kingdom Metazoa; phylum Chordata; class Mammalia; order Carnivora; family Hyaenidae; genus Proteles; species Proteles cristata. The sequence continues at coordinate 505,534 of JAESUZ010003751.1, read as the reverse complement.
TTTTTGAAAATGAAGCTTTCATCTACAGCTGTTAGACTTGGACCCACGCCTGCCTTCATTTCTTTGTTCACTAAATCTTCCCTAAGCACCTAGAAGGGAACAGCTTGGATCCCAACAGGCAACGCCACTTCCGGGGAGAGGATGAGGAGTCACTGCGGCCACAAAACTATCTTGTCAAGGCTGAGACAGATCTCGAAACAGTGAGCCACCCAGGGTGACAGGATTCATTAAAATGCAAAACAGTAAAAAGGCTTACAGAAGGCCATTAAACTGGACTCCTATCTAGTTTCCATTAATGCTAAGAGTTAAATAAAATGCTAAATTAGGAATTAGGTTATTAAATCTTTGCATGTGAGCTAATGTTTGTTTTGTGTCTAACATAGTTAAGAGCGCAGTAATGTGAATTAATAAGAGATTCTTTTTGTGAAACGATTTATAAAACTGGAATAGAGAATTAACTCTGGGATATCTCTGACTATAATACATGTTAAAAATTATACCAAAGTAAATGTACTAACCAAATCTTGCTCAATGATGGCAATTCTAACATATATTCTCTAATATATATAATATAATATATATAATATATTGTTAGCACATCAAATTTACAAGGCACTTTCAAATATACACATTTATCTTGGGGTAGAAATTATCATTACCATTTACAACTGAGAAAATTGAAGAGCTGCCTAGTTTCTTATTCTTATACTGGTTTTCCAAAACAAAGTACAGCATTCAACTTAAGAATGAAAAAAAGGAAATAAATAAAATGCCAATAACCCATTATATTGAATTAAATATGCATGTTTGAAAACAGAATGCTGCAACAGTTAAAACATTTATAACATCATAAAAATATTTAAAAAACTACACTGATCTCTCAATTAATTAGAAGTAGTTAACTTACTATAAAAGAATTATTCATTGAAAATGACCACTTTGAGTTAGCACTTCATTATCTAGCCATTCTATATTGCAAAACTCCCTCACTGTGTTTACTTGGCCTGAACATGCTTGGAGGTTAACATGCTACAAGGGCACCTAAGTGGCTCAAGTGGTTAAGTGCCTGCCTTCAGGTCATGCTCTCACAGTGTGAGAGTTCCAGCCCCGCGTCGGGCTCTGTGCTGACAGCTCGGAGCCTGGAGCTGCTTCACATTCTGTGTCTCCCTCTCTCTCCGACCCACCCCTGCTCATGCTCTGTCTCTCAAAGATAAACAAAAAATTAAAAAAAAAAAAAGATGCTACACTAAAATCCTACCAGATACGGGATTAGGGTCATAAATGTCAGTATGAACTTAAAAAATATTCAAATTGATAGACACAGGAAGAATGACAGAGATGTGCTAATATGACTTAGCACACATACAAATATTAAATTACCTGCTCTATCCACCAACAGGGCCCAGAAGCAATGACACCCAGTAGGAGCAAACACATCTAGCACCCAGAGTGTGGTTTCTAAATACCATTCTCCAAAAGGAATCATGGCTCCCTGAAGTAATGCCTGATTTTAAGGCTGAGGGGTAAGTACCAGAAAGAAAGAAGTGCCCACAAAGAATGGACAATGGGTTATAACCCAAAGTACAAAATAAATATACGTGAAATGAAAGTGATATAAATAAATGATTGAATAAATAAAGGGAAGAGGAGGGACAAATTTTTCCTATAATTTTTTTATTTTATATTTCATTATTTTATTATTTATAATTCTGTGTAATATATAGATAACCAATGCCCTCTCCAGGAGATAGAGCCGAATCCCACCTCCTACCCATTCTTACAAGTCTGCCAGATTTCTTGATTTGTGTCCTAAGAATAATACTAACTGCAGCAGAGAAACCTGGAAAATTCTACTTTAACCAAATGATGAAGGTTCCCATCCCCAGGATGTGATGCAATGTGATATGATGTGAAGGCCACTTGCCCTGTGCTATTCTTTCCCAAAACCCTTAACAACAGTCTAATCATGAATAAACTTCAGATAAACCCAGACTGAGTGACATTCTACAGGATTCTACAAGGTCAATCCCCTCTGGACTGCTACAGTCATGAAAACAAGAATGAGGAACCATGCCAGACCAGAGGAGATTAGGAGACCATGACAACGAAATGTAACATGGTACCATATATACTGATTACATCCTGGAATAGAAAGAGAACATTAATGGAGAAACTACAGAAATCCCAAAGGCCTGGAACTTAGCAGTAATGTTCCAATATCAGCTTTTTAGTGACAGTCATATTCTAGTAACACAAGATGTTAACAAGCAGGAAAACCGAGTGAGGGGCATGTGAGAAGTCTGTCCTATCTTTGCAACTTTTCTTTAATCTAAAATTATGCCAAAATAAATAACTTATTTTCTTTAAATAAACACCCTTCAAAAAAAGTGTGGTATTTACCTACTATATTGACTTTACCTCCTACGAACTGACTGCAATCTGCAGCTTGAAGAATACTGCTTTAAAAAATAGAGGAGTCCTTTTGGCAAAAATAATCAGAAATATTTGGTAGTAAGTTACTTTTTTAGAAAATAAATATTTTAGAAAATACATTGTTAATGGAAAATGTAAAAAACAGCTTTAAAATTATTATTCCAACTCTGAAGTTTTCAATTCCTATATCATTTTCCCCTAACGGACTAAATTTCTGTGCCTAATTTTATAGAAGACTAAGATAGGGAAAGTAAAGAGACTGTTTTCTTAATTGTCTAGTTTATGTCTTCTAGTCTTGTTTCACCTCCCTCTTTTCTAAGGAGGACTTCCCTGCCATTTAGATAAGCTTTTACAAAGCCACTTCTGCACCCATTTGCCTTGTGTATGTAAGGTCAAAAAAGGAGTCAATTATTTTTCATTCATGGATTTCGGTGGTGAGACAATCCATTCTAAGATAGAGCAGGAAGAATGGTATGCCCCCAAAACTGATTTTTCACTAAGTCTAATCCTATTAAACATTTCATGTTTACAGCTACTATTTGTGGTTTTCCTTCAAGAAAGTTCTATTTCTTTCTTTCTTTCCCCCTCCCTCCCATCCCAGTATCTCTATCACCACAACCACTACCATCATCACTACCATAAATATATTATCGGCAGTAGGGAAAGACAGTTAAAATACTCCATTTAAATGTTTTATACTAGGTTAAATATTAATTAGATAGCCCGTATTTTCACAGTGAATAGATTCAACAAGTGTGGATGTTTTATGATGGCAACATAATCTACATAAACCTCAAGAATGTGAATTTACAAGCATACGGGTTAATTAAAGAAAGCTATTTTGCCCCCACCAAAAAAAAAAAAAAAAAAGGAAGGAAAGAAAAAACCTACCACACACTACAAACACCGACTCAATAAAGCATATATTGTGTTGGATTAGTTGTACTGAGTCCCTCCACTGGGACAGAATTGTTGAGCTACATTTCTTTTGGGAGAAAAGGCTATTTCAGTCATATAGTTTCACCAACAATCTGTTAAAAACTTTCCTCAAGCATGCAAACTATTCATTCTAATAAATGTGACTTTACAATAAAGATTAATTAATCCTGTTCCAACACTGCAGAATTACTAGAGGGGTTCTGATTAACGTCTGATTCTTTCTCCTGAACAACAAAGATACAAACAAATAAAAACACAACTCACCACTCACCTTATATGAGTCTCGTCATCACTGTCCATGTGCAGCAAACGCCCTTGCAGACGCCGCTCTTCACTACGAAGCTGTTTCCTCATTTCTGATAACTCCATTATAACATTTTTTTTCTCTTCTGCAAATTCACAATAAGTAAAAAATAAGACAGGTATAAGAAGAGAAGATTAAACATTTAATATAACCTGACATCATAAAACTAAAATGCTCAGAGAGACATTTTTATGAAAAGTTGATTTTTACATTTTTTATATATATACAGATCTCATTCATGAACACCAGTAAGATGCCACACACACTTCTGATAATATAGGGATTTTAAAAGTTAAGAAATATGCTTGGGGTGGGGAAAATGCAACTATAAAGGGCAGCACAAGAGCATCACTCTGTGGCGATACCACAGTTCTACACCCTGAGCAGAGTCCACGTAAGTTTTACATAATACAAATGCACAAAATGACACACAAATGCAAACACACATCAGTTGCTTCACACTGAAACTGTGAGCCCTGATGCAGGTCTGTAGAACACAGCAATGTTAATTTTCCGGCCATTGTTCTGGAGGGAAGCCGCGGGAAGGGTACACAAGACCTCACTATAGTCTTTGGCTATATTCTATGTGTATAATTACTTCAAAATAAAGAGTTTAAGGGGCGCGTGGGTGGCTCGGTCGGTTGAGTGGCTGACTTCGGCTCAGGTCACGATCTCGCGGTTTGTGGGTTTGAGCCCCGCGTCGGGCTCCGTGCTGACAGCTCGGAGCCTGGAGCCGGTTTCAGATTCTGTGTTTCCCTCTCTCTCTAACCCTCCCCTTCTCACACTGTCTCTCTCTCTCTCTCTCAGAAATAAAAAAAGAAAACTTTAAAAAAATAGTTAAGATGTTAAACAGTATAAAAAAAAAAATAGAGTTTAAGGGAAATATTCCAGATTCCAGATTCCAGACTTCACAGTTAACGCTACCTTCTGCACGGAGCTGATTTCTCCTGGCAGGTACTGGAGGAGACTGTGCCCTGGACATGGAGCTTTCCTGTTTAATAATCAAAGATATACTCAGTATGTCTTCCCTACTAAGAAGTGTGAAAAGAACAATTTTTTTAAGTAACTATATGCAAAAGAAAACCAGACTTCCCAGTATCCTATCTATACACTTACCTACAGGTATTTTTCCTTCCTGTCGCAACGGGACAGTCTTTGCTCCACCCAAAAACAACCCCGTGGCCTGTCCTCTGTCTCCAGTGAGGTGACTCCCACCTCCTCCAGTCACTCTCTTGTCTCAGCCTGCGCTTAAAAATCCCTTCCTTCTTGGGGCGCCCGAGTCAGTCGGTTCGGCATCCAACTTTAGCGCAGGTCATAATCTCACGGTTTCTGGGTTCGAGCCCCATGTCGGATTCTGTGTCTTCCTCTCCCTCTGCTCCTCCCCTGCTTGTGCACAATCTCTTTCTTTCTCTCTCTCAAAAATAAACAGGAAAAAAAAACCCCAAAAAACCTCTTCCTTCTTAAAAAAAATTCTTAGCTCCTCCTTTATCTCTCACTGTCTCCTGTCCCTTCTCCCCTCCTCTCCACAGCAGGGTCACTCTCAGGAAGAAGAGAGGCAGGGCTGGCATCTACCCGCCCGGGCCCACTCACTCCTCACCACACAATCACCGCCTTTGCTTCTCTACCCGTCACTCCACCAACCAGCTCTCCCCAGTCACCAGTGGTGCCCGAGGGACACAGTTAATGGGCATTTTGTGCCCTTATTTTACTTGCCCAGTAGCAAATGATATTACCACTCTCTGTCACTTTGTTTCCTTTCTCTGCTCTTTAAATATTTCATTCCCTGGTTTTCCATCCTCTGCCCTCTTTTCTTTCCCAAACTCATCTTAGACTATAGTACTAATCTGACAAGCAACAATGGTAAGAGCTTCCAAAACTACAAAACCAGTCCAGAGTGCCTTCCTTAGCCACCATTCTATATAAATCTCACAAGAAGCTTGACAGTTGTCACTGATACCTACCCCACGTATATAGTCAGTAAATACCACTATTTGTGTCTCTTAAGTATGTGTTGAACTTGTCACCCATTCTCAGCTGTTAATGTCACTGTCCTATTTACATCCTCAGAGTCTCACAGCTGGACCTGCAAACCATCTTAACTTGTTTCCAGATTTATGGTCTTCCCTGACCTCTAAAATACACTTATCTCCACACCACTGCCTGAGAGAACATTATGCATGACATATAAGGCCATTCTCCTACTTATGACATATGTCATTCTCTTACACAAAGCATTACATGCATTCCCATTCATTATCTACTATAGACCTCCTGAATCAGAATCTCAAAGGGTGAGATTCAAGACAATGTTCTAACATCTTTCTTTGTTTACAAACCCCTTAGCACTCCACACAACATCCCACATCTGTTCTGACAGACACCTCTGCTGCCACGCTGGCCAGGCATTATCAGGCCAGACCAAACCTGGCCTGCTCTCCATGTGCACCATATGGCTTACACTTCCCTCCATGATTCTGCACACATTGAAGGTCCTCTTTATGGCAAATTTCTACTCCTTCTTCAAGGGTCAACTCAGAGGATCAACCCTTCTGGAACATTTTCCTGGTTCTCTATTGATGGGAGCTCAGTATAAGGGACTTTATTAGCATAACTACAGCTAACCAGATGATATATTATCAAAGAAAAGGCCGTCTTGAGGGGCTTGGACAAGAACCATTTGCTAAATTATAATCTGTCAAAAGAATTTAAACTTTAGGGACCAAACATCAACTATAGCTGAAGCAACAAATAAATGTAAACACTGTCTGTACTTCAGATCTGAAAAAAATGTAACCTAGCTAAATAAAATGAATAAAAAAAATATATATCTCATTCAATTCCCCCCAGCTAAAATAACTTAGCTAAGATTAACATATCAAAAGAAAAAGGACATACCTGAATAAAGGAACTTATAATGCTGTCAACTGAAGGAGGTCTTTGGAGTTTGCTCGCAATTCTGTTCTGAAGAGCAGGAATTACAGGAGAGGGCTGTCTCAAGCGCTGGGGGAAAAGTATACACACACACAACCAACATACGTATGTAAATACACATACGTGTGAGTGTGTGTTTGCACACAAACACCCCTAATAGCAAGACCATTTAAGAAGTTCAGAATGCTGCTTTGATTTAATAAAATACTTTTTACCAGAAAAATGTCAGAAATTCAATTATGTAAGATCAAAATCATCAGTTATGATAAACATAAATTGATTTAGATATTGTTATTAAAAGAATAGGACTCTCAGATTAGAATAAAAATTTCAATAAACTAAAGCAACAGTATATACCAAATACTGGGAAAACAACAAACAGAAAAAGAACTAAGGTAAAAAACTGTCTTAGTAATAAAAAGAAATAGGACAACACAAAAAACAAAAACTCTTTTCTGGAAAATAATATAAATCAAACTCTAAAATCCAGGTCCCTTGTCACCAAGAGCTTCTTGGATGAGGGAATTTTCCAGATCATTCTACACCTCCATAAGAAAATGAAACAGGGTTGGTTTTAGTTTACAACATAATAAAGCCAACAGTTCCCAACTTCACATTAAAACTGAAACACTAAAGACATAAAAACTCCCCACAAAATTTGGTTAAAAAAAAAGCGACCCAGACCAGACCAGAGTATATGTGTGGATAGTAAACTGTTCATTTTGCATGGTACAAAATCAAATACCACTTTCTTGGTGACTTTGATAAAATTAGAAATATATGAGAAAATCTTTTCTTTTAAAATCACTAGATGATCACAAGCAGGATTATACAGACAATATAAATCCTGAAAAGAATTGCAAAGGATAAAGCAAGCAAAGCATACGACACATAATAAGAAAATAAAGGAAGCAAAAACAAACAAAAAAGTCAGAAATTCAACTAATATGATCAAATATATTGGGTATGATAAAAAGAGATGGATGTAGGGATCACTATTCAAAAGACAATAATTCTGATTAGGATAAAAAAACAAATTTTTAAAAAGCCAACAAAACCAAATTCAAGAAACTAAATATATAAACTAACTAAAAAATAAATGGTGACACAAAAGTAAAAATTGAGAGAAAAAACAAAAATATTTCTCAGGCATACATGAATAAAAGAAAAATTAGAGCTAGCCAAGATAACTTCACAAATGAGGGCAAAATACATTAAATGGAACAAAGCTGGTTTAAAACTATGGTACTTCAAAACTGAACTATAATGGTCATAAAGTTATATCCCTAAGGAAAGCATTTTCTCTTAAACATAGTTAAGAAACTGGCAACTGTGGAAATTGTGGAAAACTAACAACTATCTTTCATTCTTAAATAATCAATTTTACAAGAAAATATTCTCTGTGTTTTCCACTCAGTTTTGCTACAAGCCTAACACTGCTCTAAAGAAAAATGTTATTAACCTAAAAAATGAACGAATGACCCTTGAATACTATTTTAAAAGGTGGAACAAATATATATCCAACTTTATATCCTATGAATGAAGTATACAACATTAGTAGAACACTGAAAGAAGTAAAACAAACAGACACTAGGTGTTGCTTATAAATTCTCTTTTAAACAATGTTTCAGCAGATTCTAATTGCAAATATTTCCTGGAGTGAGAAATAAAACCTGGTTTTGAACCAAGCAGAAATGGTTCACCATCTGAATAGTGTACCAAACCACATTATAAATACACTAGAAAAGCCCACTAGTTAAAAGTAATCTTGCAAATGCTGTTTAGGAAAAAAAATGTCTGTATAAATCTAAATTTCTGAAAACCATTTTCTTCAATTGGGCTAACTCTACAGCATATACAGAGTTTTTCAAGGTGTGGTCCACAGGCTGACATCTAAACCCCTAAGAATACCTGTAAAATGCAGACTTACTAAATCAGATATTCTATAAATGAGACCTGAAGGCGTATTTTTAACAAATCCCCAGTGATACTTATGCTTATAACATTTTAAATACAGCTTTGAAATATGAGCAAGGGTGTAAACGAGAGCTTCACAGGGGCAACTGGCTTCCCTGAGAGAAAACCTCTCTAATAACTTTTATCCACGCACCTAACTGTCGGTATCCACCAGTTTCAGACATAGACTTGAAATCAGTCCATTATGAGCCACCGGGTTTTTTAAATTTCCAATCCATCAAGGATAAATATTAAAGCAGAGTAAAAATGAACTACTAGATACATGAGAATTTTTAAAAAGACATTACACTATTCAAGTCCAGCTTAGATTCAACAGACACATGACTGCTTTGAAAACTGCTACCAAAGTTCCCAAACATCTACTGTCCACTTCTGTGCTTCCTCTTACCATGAACAGCTGGCTGGGTGCTGCTCCAGTGACCATTCGAACAAGATTAAGAATGACAAGGGTTAAATAACCCCTTACATCCGCTGCGGGAAACGGCAGCAAAAGCACAGGAAGTTCGGGCACTGCACCCAAACGAAGCGGCGGCTGAAGGGACCCAGAGCGTCCCCTCCGCCATCTCCTGTTTGCGAAGAACCCCAGGGCTCTCACGGTGAAAGCGGTTAGACTACAGGTTCAGTCGACATTCTTGTCTGAAACTTACTTTTGTTTCTTCACCGATTAGATTTTCCCTTGCATAGTAGTGCTGAAGCTGAAGATTATGTTTTTCTTCCTCTTCTTTCTTCTTTCTTTCTGCTTCTTTCCGTCTTTCTTCAGCTAACCGAATAAGCTCTTCATTTTTTAGCCTTTGCTTTAAAATAAAGAGAAAAAGATACACTCCATACATACATTCTATAGTCTATTCAAATATTTGCTGTCTTATTTGTCTGAAATAAAGAGATAAAATTGAAGATATATCTTCTAATAGATGATACGGTATTCTTAAAAACAGGCTGTCTATTTAACAATAAAGTATTAGGCATCTTTTAGAACATCCTAGTCTGCCTAAACCAATTTTTGGCTTTAAAAAGTCATCATTTATCTCTCTTCTTAACTTAGTCTTTCACTTTAATTTCTTTTTTAATGTTTTATTTATTTCTAGGAGAGAGAGAGAGAGACAGCGTGAGCAGGGGAGGGTCAGAGAGAGAGGGAGTCACAGACTGAAACAGGCTCCAGGCTCCGAGCTGGCAGTCAGCACAGAGCCCGACGCGGGGCTCGAACCCACGAACCAGGAGATCATGACCTGAGCGAAAGTCGGACGCTTAACCGACTAAGCCACCCAGGCGCCCCATCTTTCACTTTAATAAATAGTATCCAATAAATGAATATTGATAGGATACTTTTTTTTTTTTTTTAATTTCTAGGAGAGAGAGAAAGAGACAGCGTGAGCAGGGGAGGGTCAGAGAGAGAGGGAGTCACAGACTGAAACAGGCTCCAGGCTCTGAGCGGTCAGCACAGAGCCCGACGCGGGGCTCGAACCCACGAACTGTGAGATCATGACCTGAGCCAAAGTCGGACGCTTACCCGACTGAGCCACCCAGGCGCCCCTGATAGGATACTTTCTAAACATAATGCCAGGCTGTTCTCTGTAATTATCTTTCCAACTCAAAAGAGTTCACTTTGAAGGTAAGGAGAAAACCAGAGTAGGAAAAAATGCACCTCCTCCTCTCTCTCCCTTTTCTTTTCCTGTTCCTCTTCATACTCTTGCTGAATTCGTGCTCTCTGTTCTGCAAGCCGTTTTTCTTCTTTTTCTTCTGCAATCCTCAGTCTCTCTCGCTCTGCTTCCTCTCTTTGTTTCTTTTCCTCAATCTAAAGGAGTTAAACCTAGTTATTACATTGCAAAACTGCTGAAAGTTAGAGTACCAAGTAATATTCTCTAGTACCCTATGAATTCAACATTCATAACACCCTCTTTTTTAAGTTCCTAAATTTTTCAGTTTCCTGTATTTTATTAGGGAGGCCACATGATGTGATGTTAAGAATTATGAGTAAAACTGCATCTCCACCAAATACATACACACTGGGTGAACTTCTTATTCAGTTCTGTCATCTGCTAAAAAGAGTTATTAATGTCTACTTCTCCAAGGAGTGTTCAAAGAATTGAAGTGAAATAATGTATATAAAAAATATAAAAGTTCCTCCTGTTTAGAGGTACTCAGTAAGTAACTCATATTATTTTATAATGATTGTTACTACTATTCCTCAAAGTTCCTTGGCTTAATTAGTATCTGGAAACAACAGAGTAATATTTTAGCATTTAATCATTCCTTATGCAAGACTCCCTTCCCCAGAATGCCCTTCTTCTTTCCTATCTACTGGCAAGTGGAAAGGTAAACAAGGATTTTAGCCACAAGGATTCATAATTAAGTTTCGTCTTGAATGTCACCTGGGGCCTAGAGTGCTGAGTACTCTGAAGAAATACTCTAAGGGAGAGCTTTAGATCTAAGATCTTCTCAGGAAGAGAACCCTGAGACACAGTCTACGTCCTCCATGAATGAGGTAGGGAAGAACGGCAGCTTGGGTGTTGGGTCTTCATGATGCTGTTTTTAAGGTTATCAGTAGATTATAGTTACTTTTAAGTACGAAATGGTTATAACTATTCATATTATTTTCATTGTTCTTATCTACATTTCCTCTACCTTCAAGGCTGTCATATCTAGTGCTTCCAATCTTTTGAGCTGTAAGAACTATAATCTTTTCACACGTCTCATGACTTTACATGCTAGGGCTTCTTGCAACACTTCTTTCACACAACACTATTAAATATGTACAATCCTAATATTCAGTACTAATAGGGTAAACATAATCACTTCTTCAAGTACAATAAACCTAGATAAAATGTCATTTATGATCTATACAACAAAACCTCACATTTAACACTCAGTTCTCCCTTCTCCCTATCCACCAAAAAAAAAAAAAGAAAGAAAGAAAAAATCACAATCACAAGGTCACTTCTCCATTATCGGTCAGGGTCATAATCATAAATGGATTACACAGCTAAGGAATCCACAGGAAATGCCATTCCAACAAAAATGCTACATAGTAGTTCAACAGAAAGAAGAAAGCTATCATCTAGGTCAGTGGTTTTCAAAATGTATCATACAAAAGTGCTTCAAGGGTTCTGCAAATATTTTATCAAATTTGTTAGCCGTTTCTAAAGCTGTAATTAAAAATGACATGTAAACACTCAGGTGTGTTACTTATCAAATTCTAACCACATGAAGAGTTCTACTGCATTAACTTTAACAGTGTACCTTTTTTATGCATACTTGGAGCTAAGGGCTTATCTTGCCATCTTTGCAGACAGATTTGAACATTTTATAACATTTCTTTTAACATTTAAGTTTGGGGATTCTTCTTGTCTGGCAGTTTAGTGTTGATACTAATAAGTAACAATTAGATATTTTAAATTTTCTTAGAGTTTTGTGTTAGATTTGGGGGGACAGAGTTTCAAGAGGCTGCTAAAGGAAACATACGTAGGCCACCGTTTGAGAACAATCCATATTCAAAGGTACACCGAGGGTTTATAGGGTGGGAGAACTGAAGGCTAAACTTACTCTAAAACTAATAATAGTCAAAGCTTCCTCGATTACTAGAGAAAAGACATAGAGCTCTCTAGAAATGTAAGTGCAATACATCCAGGAGACCTGGGTTCCAGCACTGGCTCAAAAGTGACTCTGACCCTGAATAAGCTGCTACCTGACTTGAGTGGCCAATGCCATTGAGGCCTCTGATGCCACTCTCCTACATTCAATAACTCTATTCACTTTGTTGATCCTTAGAAAGGTCTTTCCATCCATTTCCATTGTTGCCACTGTAGTAAAATACCCCTGCTTCCAATCTTTTAAATCCTTCAATAATACATGCTAAAAACTAATTCCAGTGCTCAGTTTAGTTCAGTTTAGACATGTTTGAGTAGAACTTAAGAAGAATTTGTTTAAGAAGTTGGCCTTAGAAGTCAAACTAAGGAATCTGGACATTTTCTGTAGAAAAGAAAAGCTACTGCCAGGTTCTGAGTAGCAAAAGAAGTAAGAAGTCATGTCAAAGGAAGACTCTCAGGCCATAGGATATAATCTGACACTGCGATATAAGTGTGGGTGGGAAGGGGTGTGCAGGTGAGAAGAAAGTGTGAGTCCTTCTCATTCACCTCAGCCTCCACCCCGAGTATTCAGCCCTCTGTCTACAAGAGTAGCCACAGAATGAGAGTTCAATAAGTCTGTTTGCTTAATAAACACTGGATGCTCACGTGTCTTCATTTGGGAATTTCTACTATTTTTAAATACTATTTGCTTACATACATAAATGGGGCATATAACTGCAAAATGTGATTATGTATGATTTTTAATAACTTACAAACTGTACTGAGTCAAGAATATCATATCACTTGGGAAATAACTTGATTGTCTACTAACACAAAAGCATCTAGAAAGACTCATTCTATGCCTAAAAATTAGTATTTTAAGCCTTTAAGTTTTAGAAATTTCAGCATTAACAACTGACTTCATAAAGAAAAGATTAAGACAACTGGCATGCCTACATGTTTCCATATTCCTTTTTCAGATATAAATGAAATAATACCATTTTAGTACTACCTATAATTGATATAAATGAGATATTTGAAATAACTGTATTATTTTAGAATTTATACTTTATCCTGTGGATAAAATCTTTGCAAGTATGGCTTATTATAATTCTAACAAAACTTAGAAACTGTGACCAAATAAGTACTTCACCTGAAAACGAAGAAAGTTCTTGTATAATTCTTGCTGTTTAATCTGAAGTTCAGTTGGAGGCTCACAAAATATATTTCCCCGAGCAAAAGGAGAGCTCTGTGTTTGCATATTACCTTGAAAGAGAAATTTTACAAAGACATCCCATTACATAATGCTTAGAATATTCCAAAGGTTAAAGAATAAAGTTTGCTAATAAATCCATACTTTGAATAAATGTGCTAACTATGGAAGTCCAGAGTTAAAAAATCAGAAGAGAAAGGCTGATATTAAATCTGAAGACCAGTGAAAGGTCATGAGAGAAAGAAAAATGGTGATACAAAGTAGTTTAAAAATCCTAATATATCGATATTTGAAAGACACCAAGGAAACAAAGGTACATATGGAGAGAAAAAAAAGTACATCTCTATCTAAGTTCTTATGTATGTGAATATCCTTTTCTTAAGGGGATGCTTAATTATATATTAAAATGTATTATGTATACACATATTAAAAAGTTTCTAAAATTGTTTTAAAAAATTAGTAATTTCAAACTCTTTTCTATCTGTAGTTCACAAATGATTAAAAGCCAGCTCTATAAACATTTTTTACAAAATAGAAACATTCTTTTAATCATTGTGACAATTTTTATTTAAAAATTCTATCAAATTAACGGTAATAGGGGCAGCTGGGTGCCTCAATCAGTTGAGCATCCAACTCTTGATTTTAGCTCAGGTCATGCTCCCAGGGTCATGGGATCAAGTCCTGTATTGGTCTCTGCGCTGAGTATGGAGGCTGCTTAAGAGCCCCTCTCTCTTTCTTCTCTCTCTCTCTGCTTCTACCATTCTCCTCCACTCGTGTACTCTTTCTCTCTCAAAAAAAAAAAAAGGGGGGGGGGATATAAACCTGAAAAATAGAAATATGCTATATGTTCCTATAAATAGTATTATACATTCTGGGGAAGGATTATACATTATTTCATAAAGGCAACGTGAAAAATAATTATACTCCAGGAGTCTCTCTTTAAATGCAAGAAAAATAAATTTAAGACTTATATAACTTTTTATATTATTTTTTTAGTTGCTGACTCATTCTTTATACCACCAATATAAATCATGTATTTCTCTTACTCATGCTTTGCATTTTGGCTGCCATTTAGGTCTATTTTGCCTCTGTATTTAAATTTATTAATGCTTAACAGATCAGCAGAAAGTCAAAACAATACTTAAAATGTTATGTATGGTAAGGTACACCTGGTGTCTCAGTCAATTAAGTGTTGGACTTAGGCGTGGGTCATGCTCTTACAGTTTGTGAGTTCAAGACCCACATCAGGCTCTCTGCTGTCAGCACAGAACCCACTTCAGATGCTCTGTCTCCTTTCTCTCTGCTCCTATGTTCATGCTCTCTCAAAAATAAACAAATATTTAAAAATAAAAATAAAATATAGTGAAAAGGTGGATTAGCAAAACAAAATTAAGTTTTTAATAACAAAGTTTAAAGGGGCGCCTGGGTGGCTTAGTCGGTTAAGCGTCCGACTTCGGCTCAGGTCATGATCTCACAGTTTGTGGGTTCCAGTCCCACATCGGGCTCTGTGCTGACTGCCAGCTCAGAGCCTGGAGCCTGTTTAAGATTCAGTGTCTCCCTCTCTCTCTGATCCTCCCCTGCTCATGCTGTATCTCTCTCTCTCTCAGAAATTAAAAAAAAAATAATGTTAAAAAAAAGTAAATTATAAAAATAAAATCATAAGGAAACACATGCTCTATACAAAGGAAATGGAAATGGTTTTCTAGGCATCGTAAGAAACTAAAAACTAAGTTTAAGCCAAATTAGTATAGACTTGATAAATATGATTCTTCATTCTAAAACCAAAAAGTAAAAGAAAAACAATGAACTTTGGGAACAGCCTCAAACAGACCTAACGAAGAGAGAACATGAGAGGGTAAATGATTTTTAAGCACACATTATAATATTTAATTTTCAGATATGTTCAAGTTCCCTAAGACCTTTAAAATATTAAATGCCACCTATACATGTGTGATCACACACATATATAAACATATATACACTTACACATATATGCAGGCACAGCAAGGAATTGGGTGACTAGATAGTTTCTTGTATTCAGAAAGTTTATTTTAGGTTAATTCTTAGTTTCAATTCACAAAAATAGGGAAATTTTAACATTTTATGATGTTGTATGGTTTCTTAAACTAAGCATCCTGGCCAAAATACCAGCACCAAAACCCTGGCAGTGTGCTGAAAGACAACAGTCAGTAAACTCTGCTGTGCGTATTCAAGAATCAAGCTTGTGTGTTTTCTTGGGAAGAGGCCATAGAACTGTTGATTTTTCCAGTGTTTCTGCTTGATAAGCAGAGTTTGATGCCTACATTGTTATTACTGTGATGGAGAAAGTTTTGGGTGGAGAACTACCAACAATACCCGCTGTGGAAGTAAAGGGCAGAGAAGGAGTATGTGGCACAGAGATCTCA
Source organism: Proteles cristata cristata (assembly GCA_017311185.1). NCBI lineage: Eukaryota > Metazoa > Chordata > Mammalia > Carnivora > Hyaenidae > Proteles > Proteles cristata. The sequence goes on along the minus strand of JAESUZ010003751.1, from coordinate 489,769 downwards.
ACACAGACTTCCAGAAGAAACACATGCAGAGAAAAATAATGATGTATCAAAAAGAAGTCAAAATCTCTTCAATAATGCAAGGTGTTTTTACTGAACACTGGGTTATTACAGACAGAGTGAGAGTCAAATTAATAAATTCATCAAAATCAAAACTTTTTATTTTAGTGCTCCAAAAATGAAGACTGAATCCGCTAGGTAAAAATCTATTGTGGGTCAAAGTAAGAAAGTACTTCTTGTAATCAGAGATCCAACAGTGGAAGAGACTGTCCATGGAAACCACAAATAGGACATTTCCTAAAGTATTCAAAAAGGCCATAGAAATTAGCACTACCATCAAAGACTTGAAAGATGAAAGGTTAATGATTCTAATCATAGCTCCTTACATAATCTGCCTGTTTGGCACATAATCATATGGGTTAAAAATTTTACTGGGGCGCCTGAGTGGCTCAGTTGGTTGAGCATCCGACTTTGGCTCAGGTCATGATCTCACGGTTCATGGGTTCAAGCCCCGCGTCAGGCTCTGTGCTGAATGCTTGGAGCCTGTTTCGGATTCTGTGTCTCCTTCTCTCTCTGCCCCTCCACTGCTCATGCTCTGTCTTAATCTGTCTCTCAAAAATAAATAAATGTAAAAAAAAAAAAAAAATTAAAAAAATTTTTTAATTTGTTTTAAATGTTTAGTTTTGAGAGAGAGTGTGTGAGCATGGGAGGAGCCGAGAGTGAGGGAGACAGAATCTGAAGCAGGCTCCAGGCGCTGTGCTGTCAGCACAGAGCCCAATGTGGGGCTCGAACTCACAGACCACCAGATCATGACCTGAGCCCAAGTGGGACGCCCACCTGACTGAACCATCCAGACGCCTCCATATGGGTTAAAATTTTTATAATCAGTCAGGGATATTTCAGAAAAACTTTCTATTGTAAAGTTCTTTTCTAGTATAAAATAAAAACTTTTGTGGAAGTACAAAAGCAGAATTTGTAGTAAATACATGGTTTCTTTTATAGGCATAAAAATACAGTACAGCATATGTACAAAATATTTTTTAATTCCTTTGATTTTTAAATATTTAAGATATTTTCATATACACTTGATTAAAAAAAGATGCGGACAACTTTTCCTGCCAAGTCATAAAGAAAGATACTGAATAATTTTCTATTCATAGAACCTTTACGAATGTTGTTTAACAGCAAATCAAAGATATTTCCTTAATGGGTGCCTGGAGAGGCTCAGTCAGTTAAGCATCCAACTCCTGATTTCACCTCAGGTCGTGATATCACAGTTCTTGAGTTTGACCCCCATGTCGGGATCTGCGCAGACAGCACAGAGTCTGCCTTGGGATTCTCTCTCTCCGCCCCTACCCCATGTGCACATGCACATACATGCTCTCTAAAATAAATAAATACATAGTTTAAAAAAAGATATTTGCTTAAGAAATGGAGATTTGATCAGAGAGCGAATTAAACTTTTAAAAATATTAAACTTCATTTCTTTGTACTTTGTGGCTTTACAAAGAAGGTAAATGACTACAAAATAAGCAAAAAAAAAAAAAAAAACCAAAACAATTAAAATAAAATATAACGAAGTTTCTTTGTACAATATATCATATCACATCTTATCCATTTTCACTAATTCAAACAACTACAAGTGTAAGAAGCAAAAGAGACTATTTGTGTATGTGTAAAGAGACTATTTGATTTTAAGAAATGTCCTCCCACCAGCAAAATAAAAATTTTAGCAGAGGCTAAAGTATATGTAAGTTATAAAGCTCAGAAGAAATACATAGTATTAAGAAGCAAACTATATTGCCCTATTCACTTTCAAATACTTAAGAAAAGAGTTAAGAAAAGGTATTGTAAATAACATGAATAATGTGTTACGCTTCCCGACTCTGAGTACCCAAACTCTCAAAATCACAATACGAATTTTGTCAGACAAAAGAAGAGAAATATTACTGAACAACTTTAGAAATGCAAAACAAACAAACAAAAATAGAAAGTGATTAAAAACCTGAGTTTTTATTTGCAGAATCTTCTAAGTTCTCAGCATGTGAGGTGGCCAAATTTTGGTCTAGAGACACAACAGCCTTTTTATCTTCATATGTTCTTACACCTGGGTTATGGTAGGCATCTATATTTTGTCTGTGCATCCTATTCAAATCAGCTGAGAGGGAAAAATAAATTCAACAGATACATTTCTATAATTAATATGCTTAATACATTTTCTTAGAGTAGAGAAACAGAGAGAAACGATAGGAGAAAGTTGGAATAATTCAATGGTATCTTGGTGCCCTGAAAACAGAAACAGAATTATTAAAACCTCTAAGAAGATTTTCAAAAAATAACCTTACGAAATAAAATCAGTTGAGACAGGGGCCTCTGGGGGACTCAGTCGCTTAAGCGTCCGACTTTCGCTTAGGTCATGATCTCGCGGTTCGTGGGTTCGAGCCCCGCGTCGGGCTCTGTGCTGACAGCTCAGAGCCTGGAGCCTGTTTCAGAGTCTGTGTCTCCCTCTCTCTCTGACCCTCCCCTTGTTACACTGTCTCTCTTTCTCTCAGAAATAAATAAAACATTAAATTTTTTTTTAAATATAATAAAATACTGTTAACAATTTTAAGCCAATAAATTATTTTAAGAGATGAAATGGGTAAATTCCTTTAAAGATTCAAACCACAAAAGTTTACACAAGAAGAAATAGATAAACTGAATGTCTTTATCTATTAAAGAAGTTGAATTCAGGGGTACTTGGGGGGCTCAGTCAGTTAAGTGCCTGACTTCAGCTCAGGGCATAACCTCACAGTTTGTGGGTTTGAGTCCCACGTTAGGCTCTGGACTGATAGGGTACAGCCTGCTTGGGAATCTCTCTCTTTGTCTCTGTCTCTCTCCCAGTCACACTGTCTCAAAAATAAACAAACTTTAAAAAAAAACAATTTATTTAAAAAAATTTAATTCATAGTTTAAAAGATTCCCAAAAAGAAAATTCCCAGCCCCAATGGGTTCACTGGTGAATTCCACCAACAGAAGAGGAAACTTTTCCCAATTCATATTTGTGAGGTCAGCATCATCCTGATACCAAAGCCAGACAAAATTATAAGAAAATCAATGATCCCTTATGAGCCAAGATGCAAAGTACTCTAACAAAATACTAGCAAATTAAATTCTACAACATGTAAAAAATAATAATAATAAAATTAAATTAAACAGGGTTTATATCAGGAAAAAGGCAGTTCACCATTTAAAAAATCAGTCAGCATAGAGGCACCAGGGAGGGATTCAGCCGGTTAAGCATCTGGCTTCAGTTTCAGTCATGACCTCAGGGTTCACAAGTTTGAGCCCCACAACAGGCTCTGTGCTGACAGCTTGTAGCCTGGAACCTGCTTCAGACCCTGTATCTCCCTCTCTCTGCCCTTCACCCACCTGCTCTCGGTCTCTCTCTCTCAAAGATAAGAAAACAAAACATTAAAAACAAGTAAAAGGAAACTAGCAATACATGATTATAATCTTTAAAAAATCAGTCACTGTAATTCACCATATATCAACAGAGTAAGAAAGATGAAACTATCACTTCAAAAGATGTAGAAAAATCACCTGATAAAATTCAACAAACATTCATGATGAAAACTCTGAGCAAGAACAGAAGAGAATGTCCTAGACCGGATTTTTAAAAATCTACAAAAAACCTACAGCCAAGACTGAATGCTTTGCAGATGGTAAGACAAGAATGTCTGCTGTCTACGTTTCTAAACACCTCACTAGAGTTCCTAGTCACTGCAAATCCACCAAAATAACTGAAAGGCATTCATACGGAAAGGAAGAAGTAAATGTTTGCAGATAACTGTCCACATTAAAAAAATCCCAAAGAACCTACAACAAAAAAACAAAAAAAAACCTAATAAAACTGATGAGTTAAACAAGAACATAAAAAGATCAACTGTCTTTCTATATACTGTCAATGAACAAATGGATACTGGAATTTTTTAATATGATCATTTAAAACAGCATTACAACACACGAAATACTTATGGATACAATTAACAAAATATGTTACAAAATCTGAAAACGGCAAAATATTGATAGAAGTTAACTAATAAAAATAAGTAGATAAATATTCCACATTCATGTATCAAGACTCAATATAGTGAAGATGATGGCCATCCCAAATTGACCTATAAAGTCAATGCAATCTCCATGAAAATCCCACCACAGTTTTTTTTGTTCAGATTGACAACCAAGAGTAAAATTTATATGAAAAAGGGAAGTCAAGTTGACAAAACAATCTTGAAAAAGAAGTACAAAGTTGGAAGAGTCACACTTCTCAATTTCAAAACCTCCTACAAAGCTACAGTAATCAAGACAGCATAATACAGGCATAAGGAGAGATACCTAGATCAATGGAACAGAACATACGCGTCCATAAATGACTTTATAATCAACTGATTTTCAACAAAAGTATCAAGGCAATACAAAATGTTATAAAATTGTGTGACTGTAGCACAGCTTTGTGAATATAGTAAAAACTGATGAATTGTATACTTTAAAAGGGATAAATTCTGTGGCATGGAAAATCAGATCTCAATAAAGCTATTTTATATATTTAAACAATTAAGACACAGAAAGATAGAGGAACTACCAGCTTGAAGGAGACTAAAGAGACATGACAACTACACGCAATGTGGAATCCTGGACCACAGTCTGGAACAGAAATAGATAAAGGAAAATCCAAATAAAGTCTGTAATTTATTTAATAGCATCATATCCATTTTAATTTCTAGTTGTGGTCACTACACCAAGATGTTAACATTAAGGGAAACGAGGTAAAGGGTACCCTCCGTATCTTCGCAACTCTTCTAAGTCTTGATGAGTTATTTCAAAATAAAAAGTTTTATTTGAAAAAAAAACACACAATGACATATTCTACCTACTTACTAGAAAGGCTAAAATTCCAAAGAACAATTACGAGCACTGATGAGGATGCAAAGCAACCAGAAATCTGTGCTTCAAAATAGAACAACCACTTTGGGAAATGGTCTGTTTCTTACGAAGTTAAATATACACCTACTATACACCCTACCAATTCCATTTCTGTACATTTACCCCCCAAAAAATTAAAATTTATGTTCACATAAAGACTTGCAGGTGAATGTTTATAACAGTTTTACTTATAATAGCCTTAAATTGTAAACAACCCAAATATCCATCATCTGGTAAAAGGATAAACAACTGTGGTACCTCCACACAGTGCAATACTATTCAGTAATAAAAAGAACTAAAGGCATATACATGAACATAAATAAATCTCAAAAATGTTAAACTATAAAAAAGAGACACAAAAGTGAATATACTATTGTGTTAGAATGCAGATCAGAGGCTGGCAATGGTATGGAGCTGGATATTGGAAATGTTCTATATCTTGATTGTGGCAGTGGCTATTGGAATCAGTTGTCAAAACTAACTGAATAATAAAGGGTGAGTCTGGGGGGCCCTGGGTGGCTTGGTCAGTTAAGCATCTGACTCGATTTCGGCTCAGGTTATGATCTCACCATTCATGAGACAGAGCCCTGCATCAGGCTCTGTGCTGACCGCTCGGAGCCCGCTTGGGATTCTCTCTTCCCTCCGTGCCCCTCCCGCACTCACACACACTCATGAGCTCTCTCTCACTCTCTCTCAAAAATAAATAAATAAAACTTTTTTGTTTTTAAAAGGGTGAATTTTGTCTTTTGCAGATTGTGTCTCAACAATCAACATAAAAGCAGACATAAATCTAACTGGGGCAAATACAATATATAAAAGAAACACAAATACTTAAATATATGGGAAGAAACATTTACTCTCATTATTAATCAGTTAGAACTAGGAGATACTTCTGTTATCTTTCAAACTGGTTAATTATTTTTTTTTATTGATTTACTTTGGTGTAGTTTTAAAAAAAACTTAACGTGATATTCCTGTAACACTACCATAATCAGGACCCAGGACGGTTTCATCAGCCCAAAATACCCCAACTTGCTATCTCTTTCTTGTTACGCTCTATCCCCAACCATACTCCCTGCAACCACTGAACTGTCTTATTGTGTTGTCACTTTGAGAATACACACATGTATGTAACCATTAGAAAGGGGCTTCTTTCACTTGGCATAATTCGTTTGAAGAGCCTTCCAAGTTATTATGTGCATCAATAGTTCATTCTTTTAATGCTGGGTAGCATCCCACTGTATAAATGTACCACATTTTGTTTATTCATTCACCCAATGAAAGAGGTTAGAACATAGTGGTGTGTTTTTTTAATAGGAACCTGAAAAAATAACTTTAAAGAACATAAAAAGGAAACAGATTTTAAGTGTCATACAAACAATAAAAATGAGAGATATTTACTTAAGGGTTGCTATTATTCCAATCGCATGGGTAATAGATTTTAACATTTATTAATAACAATTCCTCTTATAAAGAGATCAGAGATCTTCCCTAGAAAGCTAAGATAAGGATGCACATTAAATTTCTTTCTTTGTAATAAAAGATCAAAGATAACACAGGAGTAACTAGAAAAGCCAGCAAATTAAAACTAGCAAACATTAGTAAAGTACAGAGGATATATGGTCTTGGTTATCATCACATGATGCAAAACACAGATCCTTTCTACGTATTTGAAATACAACAGAAACCACCCAAACAGCATCAGAATATGACATAACTGGGGCACCTGGGTGGCTCAGTCAGTAAATGTCAGACTCGATTTCAGCTCAGTCACGATCTCACAGTTTATGGGCTCAAGCCCTGCATCCGGCTCTGCACTAACCATGCAGAGCCTGCTTGGGATTCGCTCTCTCCCTCTCTCTGCCCCTCCCCTGCTCGTGTGCACTCTCTTTCTCTCTCAAAAATCAATTAAAAAACAAAAATGTTTTACTGAGAAGTAAACTTTGACTGCCTTAAACCTTAAGCCTCGAGCCTCTGAGAAATAGGGGTTGTTTCTTAGAGCACTTTTTGTTAAATGCCTGGACTAATACTTGTACTTTAAAAAGAAATGTTACAGCACTATCCTTAAATGAAAAAGCAGTGTTTTTCTAATATCTATTCAAACAAACATTTAACTTTTGAAATAAAAAATGTTTATCTATGTATCACCTACACTTTTCTCATCTATAAAGAGTGAAGAGTTCCAGTTTCCAAAACCATGAGGAGAAAAGAGCCATCTCAGCAACTTCAGTGGGCCTCAAATACAACTGTTTTTTAAAACGCCATCTTTAACAAAGAGGCAAAAGCCTACTATTTAGGAACTATTAGTAATTCAATATCCAAAAAGTATTCTGGATACTTCATCCCTCAACTATCACTATAATTAACGTGTAATATCTAAAGAACAACAAGAAATCTTTTTTTTACCACGTAATGGGTTTCTATTTTCCATTTCTCATTTCTAACGAAACAATTTTCAAAAATTCATCTTTGTCTACTTTTATTCTTATCTAAAAGTTAATAGAAACCATGCTAATATATATAACAAGTTGTGTAAGGCCTCTTTTTTCTAAGTGCTTTGCCATGTGGTTTTAAAGCAAACATTTTTGAGGATACTAACTGAAAAGACACATCAATATGATTTTACAACCTGCCAGAAAGTTTCTGAGATCAGGTCTTTATTTTTTAACAGAGTCTTTGCACTATGCAGGTATATGGCTATATATGAAACACCACATTTCACAATTATTTCAGCTCATCTATTTTAAATATTTTTAACTAGTTAAAAATTTTTAATAAAGGCTTTATTTTTCTACTAGGATTTTTTTTAAATCTAACTACTAGCTTGAATAAAAACTTACCAATTAACATGAGTTTTTCTCTGCAACTGAGTTATCACTAGAGGATAAAAAATGTGTAACAAGTTAAATAGTTCTCTAAAGAAAAAAGACTTTCCCAGCTGCTACCACATTTATTGCAAAACACTTCTTTTGCATTAAGCTACGTAAAAGGAGACCTTGCCTTACAGGCTACAATTCCCACTTCTACTCTCCACTCTTTTAAAAATTTAAAAATAGTTCAGTTTCTTTTAGAAACAAAGGATCCATGTCAGTAACATACTTATCAGATCTCCCGCCGCGTCCCTCAGAGGAGCGCCTCCGCCCCCGCGCCCCCAGGGGTTGTAACTCCTCATTTCAGCTTCTAATTTAGCTTCATATTCTTCTTTTTCTTCACGTTCTCGCTTCCTTCTTTCTTCTCTTTCCCGAATCTTGAGAACATTAAGGGATATTTACAAGTGCTGACAAGTATTTTGATACAAAAAGTTTAGTTTTAATATCAGTTTTTAGTTTTCTTATTAGAGAAAAAAACCTGGAAAAATTTTTTTTCCAGTCTACTTCACTTTATATAGAATTTAAAACCATAAATCAATGGAATACTCAATTTAAAAACATTCCCTTGGCTAGAATAAACTGCTGCTGGCCCCTTACATCACGCCACGAGCACCTTTCCAGCCACTGATGCCAGCTGAGACTGAACCAAGTCCTCCCCTCGACCCCAAACGTCTCCCTGAGCCACTTCCTCCCTAAGTCACCAGCTGCATGAGGACCAAGGGGACCGCCCTACTTTCCTTTTCCATTTCTCCCTTCCTGGGACCTGGCCAGCCACAAACTACTTCCCCACCGTACCAGACTTATTCTACCCGGGACCAACTCCATTCTCAGCATTCAGAGAAGCTGGACGATTCTGGGCTATAGTCTTCTCATCAAGTGTAAGCACAGGGCTGGGTCTCTAGGGACATTTGCAGAGGCAGTGAACAAGTACCAAGTAATTTTGGGAAGTTACTTTTAAAATCATAACCACGTACATAGAAAATTTAAGCACCCACTGCAACAGGGCCATGAAGTCGTCACGTGCATGAAATAAAATTCTAGAATTAGGAAATCTAATTTTGTCACTGGTGTTTTTTAATATGCTCACTTGAAAATAGATAAATTCAGTCTTTTATTTGTAGAAACCTACCATCCAAAAAATAATCCTCTAATTAAAAAAAAATCCATTTTCAAGGAGGCTGTCAGTATAAAAACTGAACAAAAGGAGCTTTAGAAGAAATCTAGTGGGGGGGCATCCGGGTGCCTCAGTCAGCTGAGCATCCGACTTCGGTCAGGTCATGATCTAATGGTTCATGAGTTCAAGCCCCACGTTGGGCTCTGTGCTGACAGCTCAGAGCGTGGACCCTACTTCGAATTCTGTGTCTCCCTCTCTCTTCCCTCCTGTGTTCATGCTCTGTCTCTCTCTAGAAAGTAAAGATTAAAAAAAATTTTTTAATTAAAAAAAAAAAAAGAAATTCAGTGGAACATTACAGAAAAGTACCTCAGGTGGACATATACCTACCCATAATTCCAGGATCCTCTCAGAGATATATGGATATTCCCCAAAAAACCCCAAACATTTGATAAAATTACTTTTAAATAAGCTCTCTTCAAATATTACAAACTACAATAGAACCTATTATCCTCCTCCCTAAAAGCGTTCTGCTTCATTTTTCTCTTAGTTCATATTCATAGTCTCATTATTCACGTAGATTACAACACACAGCATCATCTTCAGGCCACCTACTCTCTCTCATTCCCTATATCTAAGTCCTATCAGTAAATCCCAGAGTTGCCTTCTGGATATTCTTCCATCTTCCCTGTCTGGTTCAGGGCCTCATTACCTCCTGTCTGGACTGCCTCAATAGTTTTAGAGTTTCTCTGCCACATCTCTTTCCTAATCATAGACATCACAACCGGCTATCCTCCTGAAACTTTTAAAGCTGTTCACATTAACTATTCCTTTCACTCTCTGGCTTAAAACCTCCTCCTTTGGGCTATCTATAACAGAATGGAACTGAAAACTCCTTATTAGCTAAACTTCACAATCCAGCATAATCTGACATTTCAGCTCCTCCTCCCACATCAATTCCATTCCCTGACTATGTCAGGAATTTAAAATCTATTCATTGTATAACATACAGTTCCTCTGCCACACAGAACTCCAAGGGACCACTGTGTTAACACACAAGATGTTCAATATTAAATGTATGAATGAACAAATGAATAAATGAATACCTGTTGCTGCAAAGCTTCTTGGTAAGACTGAAGTGACTGTTTTGGAGGGTTTGGTTTATCTTCAAAAAATAATCCTGAATTTGTTGCTCGATCACTTGTGATTTTCAGATCGCTCTGTCCAACCATATTCCTACATCAAGTACACAACAATGTATATCCATTTATGACAAAGCAAGAATACAACACAAAGCTATGCTTTGAAACAGCATAGCATTTAAGTAGATTTAAAAATAGGGTAAAATGTTTCTCTGTGGATCAAAGAGAAATCCTTAAGTAAATGTCCCCTTACTAAGCTCTCTCCACAGTCTGTTTTCACAATTAATGGACCTTTTAAATTTTTAGATCTATTTCTTGACCTATACGGCAGTTAAACGGGAGTAAACGCTTTGTGATAATTCATCAAGCAATATGTATATGACTTATGCACTTTTCTGAATGCAGAAAAATAATGCAGCGGAAATCTCTCATAACAATGTACTTAATAAATGTACTTCAACTTCTTAGCCATTTCAAAAATAAAACAATAACATTAAAGTCTGTCCCATATGAAATTTAAATTTTTGAAAAGCTTGGAATGAATCAAAAAAGGAAAAACTTAGAACATATGGTCATACAAATCTCAAGCAATAGGGGCACCTGGGTGGCTCAGTTAAGCTTCTGACTTGAGCTCAGGTCATGATCTCATAGTTAGCAGGTTTGAGCCCCACCTTCAGCTCTGAGCTGAGAGGTTAGAGCCTGGATGGAGTCTGCTTCAGATTCTGTGCCTCCCTCTCTCTCTCTCTACCCCTCCCACACTTGCACTCTGTCTCTTTCTCTCAAAAATAAATAAACATTAAAAACATTCTTTAAATTTTTGTGACAGAGTAAAGCCTCGGACCTGATGGCTTCAAAGGTGAATTCTACCAAACACTCAAAAGGAAAACTAACACAGGGACACCTGGGTAGCTCAGTCGATTGAACATCTGACTCTTGCTTTTGGCTCAGGTCACTCATGGGCTCATGGGTTTGAGACCTGCATCAGGTTCCATGTTGACAGTGTGTAGCCTGCTTAGGATTCTGTCTCCCACTTCCTCCCTCAAAAATAAATAAACAGAAGGAAGGAATGAAAGAAGGAAGGAGGGAAAACTAACATCAATCCTTCTGAAAGTTTTCCAAAAACTTGAAGGGGAAAGACATCCTAACTCATGCTAGGAAGCTAGTACTACCCTGATATCAACACCAGACAAAGATGCTACAAGAAAACTACAGACCAATATCACTTATGACCACTACTGTAAAGTTCCTCAACAAAATAGTAGCAAGACAAATTCAAAAGCCTACTAAAAGGATTAAACACTATGGCCAGGGAGGGGATTTATTCTTGGAATACAAGGATGGTTCAACATACAAAAAAATAAAAAATAAAAAATAAAAAATCAATATTATATACCACATTAACAGAAAAAAGCAAACAAAAACAAAAGCAAAACATACACATAATCATCTCAATTGATGCAGGAAAAGAAATAGATAAAATTCAACAATCATTCTTGATAAAAAGACTACAAATAACTACAAATAAAAAAAACTGCCTCAACAATTAATAAATGCTGTATTTCCAAAACTGAAAGCTTTTCCTCTAACATCTGAAACAAGGCACCCACTTTTACCTCTTTTATTCAACACGGTACCGGAAGTAGTAGCCAGACCAATTAGGATAGAAAAATAAGTAAAAGGCATCCAAACTGGAATGTAAGTAAATCTCTGTTCATTGATGATATGATCTTACATATAGAAAACCCTAAAAGATTCCACACTGACAAAAAGACCCTGTTCCACACATGCACACAAAAATTAAGCAATGACAGGATACTACAAAACACTTCTGTAAGAAATTAGAGGACATCAGTAAATGGAAACACATCCCCTATTTATGGATTAGGAGATTTAATATTGCTACAGTGTTAATACTACCCAACGTGATGTACAGATTCAATGCAAGCCTAATCTAAATCTCAATGGTGTTTTCTGCAAAAATAGAAAAACCTTACTAAAATTTATATGGAATCTCAAGGGACTTCAAATAGTCAAAAAATTTTTTGAAAAAGAACAAACTCCAAGACACACTTCCTGATTTCAAAACTTACTACAAAGCTACAGTAATCAAAATAGCATGGTGCAGGCATATAGACAGACATATAGAACAAATGAATAGAGAGCTCAGAACTAAACATATGCATGTGAAGTCAAATAATTTTTACAAGGGTGCCATGACCATAAAATAGGAAAAGAACAGTCTTTTCAATAAATGATGCTAACAAAATGATATCCACATGGAAAGAATGAAGATGGACCCTTAATAATACTTTATACCAAAGTTAACTCAAAATGGATCAAAATCCTCAATTTAAGACCAAAACCCATAAAATTCTTAGAAGAAAACATAGGGCAAAAGCTTCACAACATGTGATTTGGCAATGATTTCCTGGATGTGTCACCAAAGACACAGTCAATAAAAGAAAAACAATAGGTCAAACTTCATAAAGATTAAAAATTTGCTTGCGTCTATACTGTTGCTATAGCTACCAACACAGTAAAAGGCAACACAAAGAATGGGAAAAAATATTTGCAAATCATTTATCTGATAAGAAGTTAACATCTATAATATATAGAGAACTCTTAAAACTCAGCAACATAAAAACAAACCACCCAATTAAAAAATCCGCTAAGGACTTGTGAATAGACATTTCTCTAAAGACAAGCAAATGATCAATAAGTACATGAAACTTTGCTCAACATCAGTAATTATAAGGAAATGCAAATCAAAATCACAATGAGATAACATTTCATACCCATTAGGATGGCTATTATCAAAAAAAAAAAAACAAAAAAATAACAAGTGTTGGTGAGGAGGTAGAGAAATTGGAACCTTTGTGTACAGTTGTCAGGAATAAAAAAATAATACCACTTCAGTGGAATACAGTATGGTGATTACCCGATGGGTAATTACCATAGGATCTGGCAATTCCACTTTTGGGTATATACCTAAAAGAACCAAAAGCAGAATCTAGAAGAGCTATCTGTATACCCATGTTCACAGCAGCATATTCGCAACAGCAAAACATTAAAGTAACCAAAGTGTCCACTGATGAATGAATGGATAAGCAAAATGTGGTATCTACACACATTATGTATGCAGGACCTTATAAAGGTCCTTATAAAGGAAGGACATTCTCATGCTACTACATGAATTAACCTTGAGACACTATGGTAAGTAAAATAAGCCAGACACAAAAAGACAAATATCATATGATTCGACTTCTAAGAGGTACCTAAAGTAGTCAAAACCATACAGACAGGCAGACCCGGGGGGGGCGGGGAAGGGGAGATGCTGTTTAATAGGTAGAGTCCATTTTACAACACGAAAAGAATTCTAGAAATGAGAGATGACAACAGGTGTACAGCAGTATGAATGTTAGTACCACTGAACTACGCACTTAAAATGGTAAATTCTGTTATGTGTATTTTACAATAAAAAAATAAGGTGATTAATACTAAACAGATCTACAGATTCTACATCATCTCTATCAAAATCTCTACTGCCTTTTGGCATAAATTGACAAGCTTATCGTAAAATTCATATTGAAATGCAAATGATCTAGACTAGCCAAAACAATCCTGGTAAAGAAAAACCAATTTGGAGAACTCACAATTCCCCTATTTCAAAACTTACTGCATCGGTATAATAATCAATGCTCCTGGCGTAAGGACAGACACATAGATCAATGGAATAGACCAAAGAATCCCAGAAACAGACTCACACAAATGTGTCCAGTGGATTTTGATAAAGGTGCAAAAGCAATTCAATACAGGAAAAACACTCATTAACAAATGATGCTGGGTGCCACTGGACAACCATAGGTAGGAAAAAAAAAAGACATTCATTAAGCCTCATATCTTATCCAAAATTAAGCCAAAATGTCAAAATGGATCATGGACTTAGGAGTACAACTACAAAACTTTTAGGTGAAGAAAAAAACAAGAGAAAGTCTTAGGGACCTGGGCACAGAAAAAGAATACTAGACTTGACAATGAAAATATGATCCATGAAAGTAAAAACTGATAAATTGGGCTTGATCAAAATTTAAAAGTTTTGCTCAAGTGGTACAGCAGCTCTAGAAACAGTAGGGAGATTCCTCAAAAAGTTAAAAATAGCACTACTATTTACCTACAGGATACAAAAATACTGATTTGAAGAGGTAAATGCACCTTGATGTTTACAGCAGCATTATCAACAAACTATGGAAAAAGTCCAAATGTCCATCAACTGATGGATGGATAAAGAAGATGTGGTATATATACAATGGAATATTACTCAGCCATCCAAAAGAATGAAATCTTGTCATTTGCAATAATGTGGATGGAGCTAGAGTGTATTATGCTAAGCAAAATAGAAAAAGACAAATACCCTATGATTTCACTCATGTGGAATTTAAGAAACAAAACAGATGAACATATGAGAGTGCGGAGAAAAGAAAAAAGAGAGGGAAACAAACTATAGGAGACTCTTAAAGAACAAACTGAGGGCTGATAGAGGGAGATGGGTGGGGGATGGGCTAAATAGGTGATGGGTATTAGGAGGGTACTTGTTATGATGAGCACTAGGTGTTCTATGTAAGCGACGAATCACTGAATTCTCCAGAAACCAATATTGTTGTATGTTAACCAACTAAAATTTAAATTAAAATTTGAAAAGAAAAATAAAAACTAAAAAAAAAGCTTTACTCTATGCAAGAGCCTACTCAAAGGATGAAGACAAGCTTTAGACTGACAGAAAATATTTGCACTATACATATCTGACAAAGAACTAGTATTTAGGATATGTAACTCTCAAAACCCATTAATTTAAAAACAAAACAAAACAAAACAAAACAAAACAAAAACAAAAACTCCAGGGTCATCTGGGTGGTTCAGTAGATTAAGCATCTGACTCTTGATTTTGGTTCAGGTCATGATCTCATGGTTTGTGAGTTCAAGCCCTGCATCAGGCTCTGCGCTGACAACATGGAGCCTGCTTGGGATTCTCTGTCTCCCTCTCTCTGCTCCTCCCTCTCTCTTTCTCTCTCTCTCTCAAAATTAATAAACTTTAAAAAAAAAAGCCTCCAATTTTAAAATGCATTAAAAACATCAAGAGACATTTTATCAAAGATTTATAGATGGCAAATACATGAAAAGATGTTAAATGTCATCATTATTAGGGAAATGTAAAATAAAACTCCAATCATGTATCATTACACATTTATCAAAGGAACATAAACAAAAGTCACAACACCAAATGCTGGTAAAGACGTAAAGAAACCAGATTCTGAATAAACTGCCAATACAAATATAAAATGGTACATATAGTCTCTGTGAAAACAGTTTGGCAGTTTCTTATAAAACTAAAGTTGTAACTACCATACAACCCAACAGTAACATTCCTGACCAATTATCCTAAAGAACTGAAGACTATGCTCACAGAAAACCTATACACAAATATTTATAGCAGCTCTATTCATACTAACTTAGATGTCCTTCAACGATGCAATGGTTAGACAAACTTTGGTGCATCCATACCATGAAATGTTACTCAGCAATAAGAACAATTTATACATGAAACAATCTAGATGAATATCTAGCAAATTATACTGATTTTAAAAGGTCAACTCCAGGGCACCTGGGGCTAGTCAGCTAAGCGTCTGAATCTCAGCTTGGCTCAGGGCATGATCTCAGGGTCGTGAGATGGAGTCCTGCATCCGCCTGGCTCCCTGCTTAAGATTTTCTCTCTCTCCCCAGAAAAAAAAAAAAAAAACAACAGATTCTCTCTCTCCCTTTGCCCCAACCCACTTGCATGCACACGCATATTCTCTCAAAAAAATTAATTAAAAATAAAAAACAAAATAAAAAGTCACCCCAAGAGGTTACACATATGATTTCATTTATACAGCATTTAACAATGTTAAGAAGAAATGGAAAACAGATTAGCTGTTCCTGGTGCCTATAGAAGGAGTGGGAGCATGAAGAAAGTACGTACGGCCGTAAGAGGTCCTGAGGGATCTGCGTGAACGCGGAAGCGTACGTATGACCGTAAGAGGTCCTGAGGGATCTGCGTGAACGCGGAAGCGTACGCACGGCCGTAAGAGGTCCTGAGGGATCTGCGTGAACGCGGAAGCGTACGCACGGCCGTAAGAGGTCCTGAGGGATCTGCGTGAACGCGGAAGTGTACGTGTGAACGTGGAAGTGTACGCACGGCCGTAAGAG
Organism: Proteles cristata cristata; assembly: GCA_017311185.1. Lineage (NCBI taxonomy): Eukaryota > Metazoa > Chordata > Mammalia > Carnivora > Hyaenidae > Proteles > Proteles cristata. The sequence goes on along the minus strand of JAESUZ010003751.1, from coordinate 473,441 downwards.
GTCCTGAGGGATCTGCGTGAACGCGGAAGCGTACGCACGGCCGTAAGAGGTCCTGAGGGATCTGCGTGAACGCGGAAGTGTACGTACGGCCGTAAGAGGTCCTGAGGGATCTGCGTGAACGCGGAAGTGTACGCACGGCCGTAAGAGGTCATAATGAATCTGTGAACACGGAAGTGTTCTGTATCCAACGTCACATATCTGGGCCGTGCTAGTGTACCACAGTTTTATAAGATCTTAGCATTAGAAGACACTGGACAAAAGGTATACAAGATGTCTCTATATTATTTCTTACAATGCCATCATGGGAATCCATAATTATCTCAAAATAAAAAGTTTAATTTTAAATAAAGATGCTATAAAGTATACTTATTGACATGTAAAAGATACTTATGACATACCGTTAATTTAAAAGCAGGTTACAGATCAATATATACAATATAACATAATTTTGGTGTATGTTGGGTGTATGTTTTTACAAGTACATAAAAGGACTTCCTGAATGCTTACTTAGATATATCTATCAATGGATGAATGGAATTTTAGGCAATTTCAATTTTTTACATATGTTTATTTATATTCTTATTCTTATTCTTTATCAATAATATGCATGAATGACTCTTCTAATGTGAAAGTGAAGTTACTCTTAATTTTTTAAATGTACTTTCTATGAACATGGACTGAAAGCAATACCCTGAACATACTGGTTACACAACAATTGACAGTTAAGATTACATCTGTTCCAAAGTGAAAAAAATGAATAACACAGGTTCTATGGAAAACAAATTGATCGTGAAAGAAATTATTATTTAATAACTTACATAATAGGCTGTGCTGGCTGGTGGGTGACAGGAGCACTAATATGAGCTGCAGGCTGTACCCCCATCATTCCTGAACCATCTTAAAAGAAAACAAACACATTTATTTTGGAGACCCCTGTATTAACACTTCATTTTATTCCTAAAGAAAAAGTCACATACTAAAAATGTCACCTAAGGAAAAAATCCCATATATCCTCCTCAGATAACAGTTAGCAGAGAACACTGCAAGAAACCACAAAATAATTATTTCTTACAGCTAAACAAAAAAGAAATAACTATGCGATATAGTTGACTTTTAAAACAGACATTTTTAAGTCAATAAATATATAATATTTAAATTAAGGTATGCTTTTTCAACTTATTTAATTTTGCTTACAAAAAAATAATTTTTCTGACTCAACCACTAGGAAGTTACCCTAAAGATAACTTACAATAAGCAAGACTGGGATCCAAAGTGTTCCTGGCCCCATAAAAATAGTACGCGTCATCATACGGAGTCCGGTAATTGGGAGCCAAAGGTGGTAGTAAGGGAGGAGGAGGCGGAGGTGCAATCCTGCATCGAAAGAAAATTGGAAAAATTTCTCATATTTCACTGCAATGTTTTTTAAATCAAGACCTAATTCTTTTGCAAAAATTTTATTGAAAATCAAATCGCTGTTTTAGAAAAGCACCATCTTGCTTTAATCTCAGCAAAAATAAGGATTCAAAAAGTAAAAAGTATACTACCAAATTTCAGAATTTAAGGCGCAATACTTATATAAGACAAAAACTTTGAATAACAATCAATTAACATCTAATTAGTCAGTATATGCCAGTACTGAACAAACATGGTCTCTGTCCCTCAGAAACAATACGAAAATAAACAGACAGTTACAGCACAGCATGGAAGTGGAACAATACAAATCGACACAGGTGCTGTAGGAACACAGAGCAGGGACATTTAAATCAGAGAGGCCAAAGGAGGAAAGAGTAAGGCAGGCTTTCGAGAAAAGACAATGCTTCAGCCCTGTGACTGCGGTAACACAGAGGACAGTGCAGGAAGAAAAAGCAAAGAGGTATAAAATGGGATTACAAATGGTTCCATTTGACTGGAGTCTAAAGGGTGTATTTTTCTAATTCTAAAATAATTTATTGTTCTTTCAAAGGAAGTCAACCATAATGTGAAACACAAACCACATATATATCAACAGTAAAGTCCTGACATAATGTGTTCTATTTCATAAAGTTAAAACGTTTTAAAAACCTTTACCTCAGCACTTAATTGATGATTAGCAAATATCTATGTCCACTAAGGCAATACTTTCCAACAGTAAAAATGGAAAAGGCAAATTCTGTCTGATGACCAGAAAGAGAAAAGGGGGCACCCTAGGATGTTTTACCTTTGAGTGTATCTTAATAGGTTATCCCTTGTTGCACACTTCAAAATAATTCTGAAGAACTAAGAAAGCATTAAAGTTCTCTCCAGTCATGAATATGTTTCACAATTACTGGTCACTCAGTGTGTCTAACCTCACTACCCTCGCTGCATAGATACATCAACAAAGCAGTTAAGAAACTGCTAAGAAAGGAAACTGTCAACATCATTAAATCTTAAATTTGTATAGAGATTTATTTAAAATTTGATCCTCACAACAACCCTGTAACTGTAGATAAGAAAAACTTAATACTATTTTTACAAATAAAAAAACTGAAGTTTACTAAAGGTGTAGTTTTCCCAAAATCCAGACGGTGGAGCTAGCCATTTTAATTCCTAAACCAATGCTAAGACCGTCATACCATCATACCACAATCTGACATTTCACTCCCGTCTAGTCTTTTGAGTCAGAAAGCCATTAGATAAAACAAACAAAATACCTGATAAACAGAGTACACACCATGCTACAATGTGTTAGTAATAAATAAAAGATAAGACCAAGTCCTACTGAAAGAAAGTATAGCACAGAAAATATCAATGTTAAAAAAGAAAAACACCTGATTAAACACACTTCTATAATTAATACATTAATTAGTAAGCAAAAAATAAGCTCAGCTCCTACTAAGGAAAAGAAAGCACAGCCCTGAAAATATCAGTGTGAAGAAGAGAATTTTCTTTATGTAGAGTCTGGGATGGCCTGATGCCTTTTGCCTATAAAAATCAAATCCTTATTCTAATACCTAAGTTACAGGTTTTATAATTTCAACACATTTTATTTCAGGTATTTGAGTTGCATAGCCAGTAAGCAATCACAGAGAAAGGGGTGAAGGAAACAGAAGCTGAAATCAAGTAACATATACAAAAAGCCACATTAGAAACCTTATTCTGCGTAAGCTGAAAAAAGTATTCACTGTTTGCCAAGTGGAAATTACAAAAATGAAGAAAATGTATAGCTTTTGTATGTTAAAAGTTTTTAAAAATAGATATTCCAAAATGTAACCTAAAACTAAATATTAAATGTAGTTACGAATTCTAAAAATACTAAGCATCTTTAACCAATAAAGGAAGGTTATAAGGATTTCCCTTGTTTTAGAAGAAAAGACCAACAATGCAAACAAATTTCAAGAGAAAGTCTTTGACAGAAGCTGTTATTTGAACAAAAGTCTGCGAAGGAAACTGCATTCATTCAGTAAATCCTTCTACACACAAAATATGATGATACCTTACCTAATTCCCAAACACAAAACATTTTAAACAAGCACCTGGGAGGCACCATTTCACCAAGGGTGCAGCTGGGTCCATTGTGCACATCTTCATTTTGAGACAGGACGGAGTGAACTGGTGGGATGGGGGGGGCGGATGGGGCAGATAAAGGAGGGAGGGGTGTCTGGAAAGCTACTCTGGGTCTCTCAGGTGGTATCGTCTCTTCAAAGTGTCTTTGTGCCACACTAAACTGCTTTAGTCTATCAGGCTAAAATAAAGAAAAAAATCTGTTTGTTACATATAATCATAAATTTCAAGGTGGAAATTTCAAGGGGGACCTTTAAAGGGACCTCCAAAGATACTCTATACCAGAATGTCACAGAATAAAAAAAGTTTACAGCAATAAAGACCTTGAAGATCTAATGCTTATTTTATAAACGGGGTGACTGAGGCTCCCTGAAAGTATAAAAATTACCTGATGTCTCACCATTAATAAATAATCAAGGAAAGACTAGAGCCAAATAATAATGCTAAATATAAAATTCCATTATACAACCCTGTGCTGTTTCTCTACCCAATACTTGACATCGAGTATTGTCTACAATGATTAGAAAAAGTTTTCTGTAAAGAGCCAGACAGTAAACAGCCAGACAGGATTTGCAGGGCACGTGGCTTCTTCAAACGCTAGAGTGGCCCAAAGCAACATGTAAGCAACTGGCGAGGGGATTGCCGTAGAACTTTATTTACAAAACTAGGAAGCGGCCAGATTTGGCCGTCGGCTACAGTTTGCTAACCCCCACTTTAGAACATCACTTATGTATCCTTTTCTAAGATTTGACATCAAACGTAAACCCGAAAGTAATGGTCTGTTATGTCTAATGTGTCCGTTTATTTTCATAAAGTCACTTGACACTCTAAAGGTTGTTTCAGTCAAATATAAATACGAGTGTCCATCAAATACTAATATATAACTGTAAATCAAATGTTTAATAACATACCACCATATTACACCAAAAAGTTCAGGATATTAAAAGAAAGTTTTTGATTGTATAAATCATTTCTAAGGCATCCACTGAAATGGAAAATATATTTAGCTCTGGAATTATCCTTTTCCCCCAACAGGTTTAATTCCTCAGGAATGATTTCTGAGATTAATCTAAAGTTTTATTCTATGAGCAGTCAAGCACCCTGGGAGTGATACTGGGCAACCCACAAGTATATGCTCAGCATAAGTAAAAGTGCATCAAAAGCTGCCCATATTTGAATAATTTTAAGTTGCTGTATTCTTTGCAAAAATGAACTTTTTAATGAAATCAAAGTTTCCTAGTTATCAAAGGTAGACAACAACTTGTCTTAGCAAATACATCCTACAGATCCCGCTACAGGAAAAGCACACTTTGAGAAGAGCAATATTACCTTCTCCTTACTTAACTGCAATGATGTAATTCATTCAATTTAATGATGAGAATTGCAAAATTAATTAAAAAAACAAGATTATAATCTCTCTAGTTCTACTGTGAATAAAAATTACTAAAATGCTTAAACACTAGAATCAAAGATTTCAATTTCTTTGGAAATCTATTCCAATACAAGAAAAACTCAAGAAAAATATGTCTATTGTAAACTAAACTGAGATAACTTTTCCTGCAATACTGCATTTGAACCAAGTGGAAAGAACTAATTTAAAAACAAACTATAATAAAATGATGCACATATGAAAAAGAGAAAACTATCTTAGAGAAATAAGCAAGAGTTAAGCCTTACATTTTATGACAACTGAGTTTATTAATATTTAAACTGGTCCACTCTTCTGTTTCCCCCATTATCTCCTATCTCCACCGGCCACCACCTTTGAGGTTTATTTGTATGAAAGAACAAACATTAAAAGATTCCAGAAACCCTTACCGATTTCTCAGGGTCTCGTGCGCCAGAAGCTGCAACCCTGAGGTCCATATCTTTTTCTCTGAACAAAATTAAAATTCCATATTTTAAACAGTTGTAATAAACACTATCAAAATCATAATCATTACTAAAGCAAATTTAAGCACAAAGTCCATGCAATAATATCTTTAAGTACAAATAATTCTTCTTACTGATAATAAACCTTAAGTAATTCTGAAAACTAAATTTTTGATCTGGTGCAAAGTAAACCACAATTCACCTCTTAACTGACTTACAGTAAGTGCCGGAAGTATTTAGAAGCCTCAGCAATTCACACAAAGTACAGAAGTAAAACAAAATCTTCACTTTGTGAAACAAAAACATTTAGGATACATGTATATTTTGTTGGCAAAACTAAGGGTAAAAATTTTTAAATTAATACCATACATTCTAATAAGCTTCTAATATGAGTTTTTAAGAAAATGACATTAAAAAAATTACTAATGTAAGACAGTAGATACTGGTTTTCTCCAAGCAGAGGGGAAAAGGCAAACCTAAAAGATGGTAGGTTTCAAAATTCTCTAAAACCAAGAATCTAATTCTAATTGTAAACTGTAATTTCTATTTCACAGGCATTTCTACAAGAAAGATTACAAACACTAAGACTTGTATACAGTATAAATATCTATGCGTTTATCATGATTATTTTTATATGACATTTATGGATGTGCTAATCATTTCACACTGATATAAGTCAAAATATTTTCATTTCATATATGTTACTACATATGAGATAATACAGTGGGCATGTAGATAACATTAAATGCAAAGGTATCTGAAAGGCCTATTATAGGATATACACACAGTCTCATTTGCTACCCATATGACACAGTAAATGAACACTCTCATGAGTATTTGTTTTACTACCCTGGCTGATGTACATTGCAGAGGCTGAAATGGAAGTGATTTACAGATACATAATCATCTTAGGAAAAATATCCCCTTATTTTACTATGTAATTGTTATCACCGTGTCATTTTACACAAATGCATTTTAAATTCAAAACACGTTTTTTAAATGCAAACCTTTCATTACCGTCTCTTGTTCCTCTGTTGTTCTGCCATTTGTTCTAATAGTTCTAATCTATATTTCTCCTTCCTTCTCTGAATAAGTTCTCGATCTTCACCTCCTAGAAAGTGGTAAGAAAAAAAATTGTCTAGCGGTGCCTGGGTGGCTCAGTCCGTTAAGAATCTGACTCGTGTTTCAGCTCACATCACAATCTTCCAGTCTGTGAGATCGAGAGATTCTCTCTCTCTCCCCCTCTCTTTCTGCCCCCCCACCCCGCTTACACTTGTGCTCTCTCTCAAAATAAATAAACTTTAAAAAAGGAAAAAATTGGCCTTAACTCTTTAAGATTATGTATATTTATTTTGAGAGAGAGACGGCACTGTCAGAGCCAAGCCTGACGCAAAGCTCCATCTCATAAACTGGTCTTAACTCTTAAGCAACATCGGCAACTTAGAAAGTTGAATTTCAAATAACATAATTTTTAATTATATCAAAGAGTAATTACTGCATATGCAGAAAATATAATAGGTAAAATCGTGTATCATTACTTCAATTAATTTCACAATTTATGAATATATACTATATGTGAATCACAAGACAAATTACTCTTTCCCAAATCTCCACGCTTCCAAAACCTTAAATAAGAGAATATTCTAACAATCTCCATCCCATTTTTCTAGGAATTCGGATAATAATTGCCACTAATAACTTCCACAATCCCCTTAAATTTAACAAGTATGTCCAGGGTGCCTGAGTGCCTCAGTCAGTTAAGCATCTGATTTTGGCTCAGATCATGACCTCACTGTGAGTACGAGCCCCACATCCGGCTCCGTGTTGACATCAGAGCCTGGAGCCTCCTTCGGACTCTGGATCTACCTCTCTCTGTCCCTCCCTGACTCATGTTCTTTCTCTCTCTCGCTCTCTCTCAAAAATAAATAAACTTTAGGGGCGCCTGGGTGGCTCAGTCGGTTAAGCGTCCGACTTCAGCTCAAGTCATGATCTCACGGCTCATGGGTTCGAGCCCCGCACGGGGTTCTGTGCTGGCAGCTCAGAGCCTGGGGCCTGTTTCAGGTTCTGTGTCTCCCTCTCCCTCTGCCCCTCCCCTGCTGCTGCTCTGTCTGTCTCAAAAAAGGATAAAAACTATAAAAGATAAACTTTAAAAAAAAAAAAAGTCCAAAATGAACACTTCAAAAGCAATTGCCCCTGTTTTCTGTTAATGGCCTGACCGCTGAACCTCAAAACCTCCTATAACTTTGACTGCTCATTCTCTTATTCAATTCATATTCAGATCCTCCTTCTATTCTCACCACCATTAACCTTGGATCAGAACGATCTACATTTCACCTAGACTGCAGCAATAACCTCCTAATTAGTTACTCCATTCCCCTTTCTTTGCTCCAATAAATGAAACATACTTATATAAGATTAACTTAAAATGCAACATAATCACACTGGGACACTGCTCAAATTCTACCTCAACTCCACAGAAAAAAACATAAACCTCTCACCCAGGTATCACGCGCAAATCCAGTTGTGCAAACATTTTAGATCCACAGATCATTATTACTGCATTTAATCTTTTGGACTTACAAGTGATGTTTTTTTAAGACAGAGTTGACACACAACGTTACACGGGTTCCAGGTGTACAACCTCGATTCAACAAGTCTATACGTTATGCTATGTTCACCACTACTGTAGCTACCATCTGGGACCATATAATGTTATTATAGCGTCACTGACTACATTCCCTATGATGTGCCTTTTATCCCCATGACATTCATTCCATGTCTGAAAGCCTGTATCTTCCACACCCCTTCATTCATTTTGCTCACCCTCCCACCCTGTTCCCCTCTGGCAACCATCACTTTATTCTCTGTATTTGTAAGCATGACTCAACATATTTGTTTTCCATATTCCGCGTACGAGTGAAATCATATGGTAGTCATCTTTCTCTGATTTGACTGAGGTGTAACAGCATCGAGGTCCACCCGTGTTGTTGCAAACAGCACGATCTCATCCTTTTCATGGGGTGTAATATTACTGTCTACATATACCACTTCTTCATTATCCATGTCAACTGATGGGACACAGGTTGCTTCCGTATCTTGGCTATTATAAATAATCTTGCAATAAACATAGGGCACAGGTATCTTTTTAGTGTTTTCATTTTCTTTGAATTATTGGATCATTTCTATTTTTAATTTCTTGAGGAGCCTTATATACTGTTTTCCACAGTGGCTGTCCCAATTTGCATTCTCAGCTATAATACAAGAGTTCCTTTTTCTCAATATCCTCACCAACCTGACAAGTGTAAGGTGATATCTCACTGTGGTTTTGATTTGCATTTCCTTGATGATTAGTGACGGTGAGCATCTTTTCATATATCTGTTGGTCATCTGGAGGTCTTCTTTGGAAAAAATATCTATTCAGGTCTGCTGTCCATTTTTAATTGGATTTTTTTTTTTTTTTTTTTTTTGGTGTTGAGTTGTATAAGTTCTTTATATATTTTGGACATTAACCCCTTATCAGATATATATAATTTGCAAGTATCTTCTCCCATTCACTAGGAAGCCTTTTCATTTTGTTGATGGTTTCCTTTGCTCTGCAAAACCTTTTTATTTTAGTGTAGTTCCAACAGATAATTTTTGCTTTTGTTTCCCTTGCCTTAGGAGAAATTTCTAAGAAGATGTTGCTACAGCTGAGGTCAGAGAAATTGTGCCTGTGTTCTCTTCTAGGATTTTTTTTTTTTTTTAAGTTTCTGGTCTCACATTTAGGTCTTTAACCCATTTTGAGTTTATTTTTGTGCATGGTGTAAGAAAGTGGCCCAGTTTCATTCTATTACACGTAGATGTCCAGTTTTCCCAGCACCATTTATTAAAGAGGCTATCTTTTCCCCATTGTATGTCCTTGCCTCTGTTGTCACAGATTAATTGACTATATAAGTGTGGGTTTATTTCTGGGCTCTCTAAACAGTTCCATTGATCTATGTATCTATTTTTATGCCAGTACCATACTGTTTTGATTACTGAATGCAGCCCTATGATACTATCTTGAATCAAGAATTTGGAATTGTGATACCTCCAGTATTGTCTTCCTTTCTCAAAATTACTTTGGCTACTCAGTGTCTCTTGTGGTTCAATAGAAATTTTAGTAATTTTTTTCTGGTTTTGTAAAAACTTCTATTGGTGTTCTGCTTAAATTGCACTGAATCTGTAGACTGCTGTGAGTAGTATAGACATTTTAATAATATTAATTCTTCTAACCCATGGGCATAAAATATCTATTTGTCTCATCTCCAATTTCTTTCATCAATGTTATTACTGCATATGTTAGTGACACAAAATAACCTCTTAATCTTGATATGCATCATCTGAAACACCACATAAATCACAGCATATCAAAAATGCAATTGAGCCAGCAATTTCTCTGCTACCTTAATTATTAGTTTCCCAACCATCAGTGAACATACAGCATCTAAGTATGCCCATGAAGCACAGCTGCCATAGGAGTAAGGTGTAAGGAGTAAGATGAATTACACTAAGCTTAATAATAATCTTTTATATTAAATAGATCTATCTATTCTACTTCTGACCTTGATGGAGTAATAATAAACACAGAACTTAACCTTCCACCGTAAAAGAAAATAATTTAACTAGGAAAACTATGAAATACAGTAGAACCTTGGTTGGTGAGCATAATTTGTTCTGATACATGTTTGTGATCCAAAGCACTTGTATATCAAAGAGAATTTCAAGATCCATTGGCTCAGTTGTAATCATGTGACATTTGGCAACACACACTAATCATATTGCAAGACATCACTCATTTATCAAGTTAAAACTTATAAGAAATGTTTGCTCATCTTGCAGAACAAACTACTCACAATCAAAGGTTTTACCATAACTGTTTATCAGACACTGGACAATAGGCAGCATAGGAGTGTAATACCTGAAAGAAAACTAATGAGGTGAGCCCTTTAAGCACTGCCCTTTCTGTCTGAATGCAATTTCCAGACCATAGTACAGGGAAGGAGAAACCAAACAAAGCCAGGAAATGAAGCAAATCACATAAAGATAAAAATTTAGGAAGGTTAAAATGTCTGAAAGTTTAAGGCAAAGATCCAAAAAGAAGCAAGCATAAAAAGAGCTTTGGAAATCTGTGGAGGGGTCCCTTCAGACATTACTGTACCCTAGTCTACGAATGTACAAGACAAAATTCCATTCAGCTGGACAGAAAACTATGGAAGACACAAACTGAAAAATTCTCCAACATTGTCAAAGTAGAGAGAAATTCAAATTCCAGCCAGCTATAGTGGAGTTCTCGTTGATCCCCTAAAGTGTTTAAGGAAGATCCCCCCAAGAAAGGTCATTCTGTCGTAATAGGGCTGGACTATCCCTAGGAAGAAGGTTACTCTAAGATTTCCCTAGCTAAAGTTAAAGTAAAACCTCAAAAAGACTGGTTCTTAAATATCAGAAAAATGTGACTCTAGTAGGCAAAATTCTCGCACAGACCCTATGTTCCCTGCCTTCTGGTGCTGACTTCCCATATAAGCTCTCCCCTTGAGTATAGACAGGACCTATGAAAGAGGTCCTTTTGAAGGAGGTTCTTTGGCTTTTCCAGCCAAAAGCAAGGAATTTGCTGCTATGATTTAGGTACCAATTCTGGACCAAAATTCAAGTCTGAATTCATTAACAGGGAGATTATCTTGGGTGGGCCAGATATAGTTAGGTAAAAGCCCTCCCTAAAAAAAAAAAAAAAAAAAAAAGCCCTCCCTGAGTTTAGACATTCTCCTTGCTGGTAATGATAAAGTGAGCAGCCATGGTAAGGAAACACAACATGGCAAGGAACAACAGATGGTCTCTACACACTGGGCAGTCCAGCTAACCCCGAGTAAGAGGTCCTTCGTAATACAACCACCGTAAATGGATTCCACCAACAATGTGAATTGGCTTAGAAGCAGATTCTTCCCCAGTCAAGATTCAGATGGAAAACAGAGCCTGGCTGACTCTATGAGACCTGAGCCTTATGAGACCTGATTATAGACTTATGAGACCTGAGCAAAGAACCTAAACTCCTGACCCACAGACAAGATGGGATAATGTAGGATGTTTTGAGCCACAAAATCTGTGCTAATCTGTGATGCAGCAATTGAAGACTAATACAATGACCAATAACTATTACAAAAGTTAGTCTCTAGAAAAATAAAAAACATAAACCACAGATGATGAAACAAATAAAGATATTAAATTAGCTACTGTAACTATGCCCAAGCATTTAAATAAAAATGGGAACATAGGGGCACCTGGATGGCTCAGGTAGTAGAGCATACAACTCTTGATCTCTTAGGATCATGAATTTAAGCCCCACGTTGGGCATGGAACTTCCTTAAAAAACCAAAACCAAATCAACTGGATTTAACAAAACTTTAAATACGTGGTGTGTGTGTGTGTGTGTGTGTGTGTGTGTGTGTGTGTGTGTGTGTATTTTAAAAACAGGAACATAATGAGGAAGAAATAAACTGTTTTAAATTTTTTTAAAGTTTGTTTATTTTGAGAAAGAGAGAGACAGAGCAAGAGTGGGCGAGAGGCAGAGATAGAGGGAGACACAGAAGAGGTCAGACCCCTAACCAACTGAGCCATTCAGGCACCCAAAGAAGCTGTTTAAAAAAAAAAAATGAGGGGCGCCTGGGTGGCTTAGTCGGTTAAGCTCCGACTTTCGCTTAGGTCATGATCTCGCGGTTTTTGGGTTCGAGCCCCGCGTCGGACTCTGTGCTGACTGCCAGCTCAGAGCCTGGAGCCTGTTTCGGAGTCTGTGTCTCCCTCTCTCTCTGACTCTCCCCTGCTCACGCTGTCTCTCTCTCTCTCTCTCTCTCCCCTAGAAATTAAAAAAATAAATAAATAAATAAAAATGAGTTCTGCTTCTATTTAGCAGAAAGCTACAAGAAAAAACTGCTCAAACCCTACAATGGTGAAAAAGCTCAATCATCTATAAAACTGTAACTTTTAAAAAGCATGTCAGAGAGCTCAGATTATAACCAACCAGGTAAAGTGAATTCTACTTAACCAACTGAGCCACCCAGGCACCTTTCCAGGTAAAGTGAATTCCAAAGGGCATAAAAACCAATTCAGAGAGATGGAATAATCCAAATTTTTTACCTTTCCCAGAGGATAAAGAAGTAGGCAGGTACCTTCAAAGCAGGTAGGAAAATAACAGCTGAAATGTTAATGAATTCTTAAAGGCTTTGAGTAGGCTAGAATAATGATGTAGATCCTCTGGAATCTACCCAGACACAAGGGAAATCTGGACTCACTTCTGTACCTCCACCTCCACCAGAAGCTTATGAGACTAGAAACGGGGCAACACGAGACGTATGAAAGGGATCATTCTTTCCAGATCCTTCCTTCATACAAAGCAATGGCCATAATCTACTGGTTAAAGAGCAGAAAACCTGCTTGGACCCAGCATCCTGTACTTATATAAAGCAAAGTTCTGTTACTGTTAGGGGAAGGGCAGGAAATTCTCACACAAGATGCTCCACAGACATAAAAGAGGGTTTGGCTACCACTCTGGGAATCAACAGGACCCCTAAGAGAGCCTCATTTCTGAGAATCAGATGCATAGAATCACCCTTGCACCAAAAACAAGCAAAAGCAATCACTCTGTTAGCAAGCAGGTCCTGCTGAAAACTGAGGAAGTTGCAGACACACTAAGAAAACCCCTCGAGCACTTCAGGCTCCACACTAAGAACAAGGTAGTCCGAGAATTTAAAACTTCTTTTAAACAAGTGGTAGATGAATAGTTAAAAAACAATAAATATGCACAAGACATGAACATTACTACCAACCAACTGACCAACTTTTTAAAAAAAATTTAATGTTTTATTTATTTCTGAGAGACAGAGAGAGAGACAGAGAGAGAGAGAGACAGAGAGTATGAGCAGGGGAGGGTCAGAGAGAGGGAGACACAGAATCTGAAACAGGCTCCAGGCTCTGAGCTGTCAGCACAGAGCCCGACGAGGGGCTCGAACCCACGAACCGCGAGATCATGACCTGAGGCGAAGTCGGACGCCCAACCGACTGAGCCACTCAGGGGCTCCCCAACTGACCTACTTGATATGTATAAATTACTACACTCAACAACCATACAATGCACATTCTTTCAACTACACACTAAACATTTGCCAAGATAAGACTATATTCTGGGCCATTAAAAAGAATTTTATATTCAAATTTGAAATTGAAGTTATACAAACTGCTTTTTTCAGACCATAAGGGAATTAAACAAGTAGTCAGTAATAAAAAGATAACAGGAAAATCCCCAAATGTTTGAAAATATAAAAGCATACTTCTAAATAATCCATGATTCTTTTATAAACCACATAATATATTGTTATTTTTCTCTCAGTAGTCACTGTCTTAATATTTTAAGTAAAGCAGAGGTTCTTGGCACAAAACTATAGGAAGACAAATTTCAATTCAATTGAAATGAGAATTTTATAACAATCAGATTGTGCTACCTCTGGAGTACGATGGACCCCATGAGTCCATTCAAATACAGGCTGAGGGGGAAAAAAAACAAGCATTAGATAAATCACTGGATTAAATTACTTTAATGTTTGTTCAAGGCATTAGAGTCTATTATCTCACCAAATATTCATCCATAATTCCTGGATTGCAGTAATGATAATTTCATGATACTCAATATTAAAATTTTAGGGTAGAATAATCCATTTACTGATAAAATTATTTGTCAGTGGACTCTCACCAAAGAAAGCCATTTCTCCAATTTTTACCATTGTTAACAAAATACATCATAAGGATGAAGCCTTTACTTTGACTTACTAATAGGTTATACTGGTAAATTCTCAATTAAAGACATTACATTAGAATAAAACTCTAGTTGCTATGCCATATTTTCTTACAATAACCATTTCACAGAAATAAAGATCTTGGAATATCATGCAAATAAATATCTCTAAGCCAAGATTTAAATCAATGACTGCTTTTGGGTTAACTGAATCAAAACTGTTATCCAATTTCCTCATATACTTCCACTGAAACCAAATTTCAGGTAATTTTTTTCTAATAGTTTTACAAAGAAATTGGACCACTTCTTTATTTTAAAGTTACACATAGGAAATAAGGTTCTCTTCACACTGCTTCTGAAATTATGACAAGTAGCAAATCAACCTATTTATATTAAGCACTGACCTTCATTTCTGATGGCTAGAACATTTGGATGATTTGAACAAGACACCTCAAAAACCACATGGAAAGAACATAGGAAAGGATGTATATCAAAGAATACAAGGTTTATTTAGTTCAGGGACACTAAACTTAAAAGGTAAGGCAATTCTGTGTTAGCTAAAACAGAAAAAAGCTATCACATACAAAACAGAATAATAAGAAATACCCACACTACAACAAGGTTGCTGAAATTAATATTTCATTCATCATCTATGTAAGCTCATCACTAAATACAAGTTATTCCACTTAAAATTATATTATATTATATGACTGGCTGGTCAGTCATTAAGCATCTGACTTCAGCTCAGGTGATGATCTCACAGTTAGTGAGTTTGAGCCCCACATCAGGTTCTGGAGCCTGCTTCAGATTGTGTCTCCCTCTCTCTCTCTGCCCCTCCCCTGCTCGTGCCCTGTATCTCTCTGTCTCTCAAACATAAACATTAAAATAAATAAAATTACTAATAACAGTAGTATTAATGACATCACTGAGTTCTCACTAAAGACCTTCTACAAGAACAGAATGCAAAAGGTTCTTTTTTTGTTTTGTTTTGTTTTTTCAATTTTTTTTTAATGTTTTATTTATTTCTAGGAGAGAGACAGAGAGACAGCGTGAGCAGGGGAGGGTCAGAGAGAGAGGGAGTCACAGACTGAAACAGGCTCCAGGCTCTGAGCTGGCAGTCAGCACAGAGCCCGACGTGGGGCTCGAACCCACGAACCGCGAGATCATGACCCAAGCGAAAGTCAGACGCTTAACCGACTAAGCCACCCAGGTGCCCCCAGAATGCAAAAGTTTAATCAACTGCAAGTTTTGTACACACCAAAGAGCATCCCCGCAAAAGGACTACAGATCTCTCGGTTAGTGGATTTGGATGGTTCATTGTCGCGAGCACTAAAACAAAAAACAAGAAGAATTAGAACTCAAATGATTATCAGGCAACAAAAATGTAAAGTAAATTGTAGGCATGAGTTATTGGACTTTGAAAGTACTGTGGACACTACAATAGTTACATATTTTTAAAGTCAGGGTAAAATTATAGCATTTTAACTCTTTCTACAGTGAGACTTTGATATATACACTCAGCCTGTATAAATATACTACCATTTTCTTTAGCCTGTATCATTGGTTCTATAGATTTCCAATAAAATCCTTTTCCATAAGAACAGTTAACCCAATAAAGAAAATGAACATAAATACAAATAAATACTAAAAAAAAAAAAAAAAAGAAGAGGCAAAAGGTGATACCCACACACACACTTGTAAAAGACCATCCCTTCAAAACTCGTTCCTTAAAATACAGAAATAAGGCGGGGAGTGAGGGGGACAATTCACTCAAAGAAAACCTAATCAGACCCGAACAGCTAAGTATCTTATCTCAAGCACTTCAATGTATTACTTTTCTTCAGAGAAAATAGACACCTTTCATGACGTATGACATTATTATTTCCATTATGCACTATGGGTTCAGAACTTATCCTTATGTATGATACCAGAAAGCCACCAAAATTATAAAAACTATAAACAAAAAGAGAACATGAATATAAAGTACATATCATTTCCATTCTTCTTGACATGACAGAACTATTACAAGCATAAATTCTACAAAGTAAGCATAAAAATTACCTGCTCAATAAGCTGAAAATCAAAAAGAATTTTTTTTAAAGGAAAACTCACATTGCAGGAACATTTTCAACTTATTTCCAGTTAAGTTACATAGCTCCCAGAACTCCAAGGTATTATAAATAGATTTATAGTCCATTAACTATATGCTTATCTGTCCTTTCATCATTTCAAACAAATTTATAAACCTTATAATTATAGGGGCTTATTTGGAATACCTTGGCACACTTATAATCCAAACTTGCTCTTCAAACTAATCCTATTAAGTACTATAAATTTTCATATAACACAATTCTCCCATCCTCCTTTTTTTCCCTTTAATTCTTTTTATGCTTTTTTTAATTATTTCTGAGAGAGACAACATGAGCAGGGTAGGGTCAGAGAAAGAGAGACGGAGACACAGAATCCGAAACGGGCTCCAGGCTCCGAGCTGGCAGTCAGCACAGAGTCCGACGTGGGGCTCGAACCCACGAACCGCAAGATCATGACCTGAGTGGAAGTTGGACGCTTAACCGATTGAGCCACCCAGGCGCCCCCCTTTAATACCTTTCTTAAAGGAAAGCTGTTAACATGCTATGCCTTCCTACTTATTTAGTAAGCCAGTTTTAGCAGTTGTGGTTTCACAGTGTAATGACTGAAGGGCAGAATTTATATTACATACTATACCTTTTATTTCCAGCAGATGAAATGCGTACGTTTAACTGTTCTGTGACATCACCACCATACTCCTTAGGAGGCGCATTCCCTCGTCTGTTCCCGTACATCCTTAAAAACACATTAGCTTATAGAGCTTGCTCCACATACAGTGGACCTCCTCATATATCTCTGGTGATTTTACATTTGATGTTGGAAATGTTAAAGGGAACAAGTGTTATAATGAAGTTTTACTGTAAACACATTTGAAAATTAATATGAATGAGATTTAATTCAAGCATGATTTGCTGGTTAATAAGAAACACTGAGAGCTCAGATTCAAGAGTCTTTAAAAAAAAAAAAAAGGAAGTTATTATAAACCATTTGAATACAACTTCTAGAAAATTTTAATTTCAAACTATTGCTTATACTAAGACTTTCTTATCATTCATTTAATTCAAAGAATATTTACTGAGGACCTGCTACATGCAACTACTATTTATTCATTTATTCTAGGCACTGGATATACGCACTGGCTCTTGCTTTCATGAGAATTATAGACACATTTCACAATCAGATCTCCTTTTTTCAAAATTCATAGATTCTGGAAATTATTTCACTGCATATACAAACCTTTTTAACTTAAAAATATAGCAAGTGTCTTACCAATTAAATCAAGTATAGCAAGCCACAACATTTGCTAACATTGTAAATCACATGAAAGAATAAATATTAGCAACAAGTGAATGGAAAACACTATAAACAAACAGGTTGATACATAGGTTAAAAATGATTAGTTCACTTTACTCACAAGGTCATGGACAACAAAAAAATATATCAGAATGGTTTTTTTCTTCTTAAAGATCCTTTTCAGAAAATAATCTTAACGTTTTTCAATTAATCTTTTTTTTTCCACTTGGCAAACATTGACTTCTTTAGCTTAATTCCTCATACCAGAGAAATCAACATGACTTTTCACACCAACATTTATCACCATCCATGAAAATCAGCATTTCACAAGTCATATTTCTTTTCATGGCAACTGAGTTAACAAGCTATACTGTCTCTCAAAAGGACTATTAGAAAGAAATAGGGCTGTTAAAGTATTATTCAATATTTTAGGTGACTTTCATTTTCTCATTAAGAAAAATGGCAATTTTTAGAAGAAAAGGAACTTCTCATTCTCAGAGTCAGCAGAGAAGCCATTCTTCATTTGTTTCCATCACACAAGCCACTGTCAATATTCTCTTCGGAGAAAAGATTATCCATGATTGTAACCCTCCTTCATAATACAGGCCCTAGCACGTTACATAAACAGCTTCCATTTTTTATCCACATCTAAAACAAGAGAACCCTCCACAAGCCATGTCAAAAAGGAATTTCGGACTATTTCCATTTATCAAAACACAGCTGGTTTTGTATCTACACCTATGTGCTCAAATCTCTGTTTTAAACTGACACACCAGTATTATCATTCCCTATTTCTACCACTGAAAGAAACGGCAAATATAAACTCAAATTAAAATCTGTAGTTTACAATGCCAAGCACCGGAGTTAGTTACCCTCGTCTCTATGAAATATGCAGGAGCAGAGAAGAGTTAACCGAACAGGCCTCAAACTGCCTGTCCTCAGAAATTCCTATGTGGAAGGGTGGTCTTTGGCTGGCACCTGGAACACAGATTTTGGGAGGGATTCCACCATTCCCAGGACTGAGAAAAGTGGCTCACTGTCCATTAACTGTTTATACAGACAACATCTGCTTTCCTTGAGAAGTTCAGAATTTTCCTACCTCCTCGAAAAAGGGTGCCTATGTGACCAGCCTGCAATAGAAACATGGGCACTGAGTAACTAAAGGCCCTTCCCGGTGACAACATTTCACTCACGCTGTCACAATTCGATGCTGGGGTTATTAGCCACGTCCTGAGTGACGCCACTAGGAGAGAACTCTTGGAAATGTGCGCCTGCTTACCTGCAGCCTCTGTCCATGCCCCTTTCTCCTCTGCTGCTTTTACTTTGTATCCCTTCACTGTAATAATCGTACCCATGAATATAACTACAGATACAAAGTCTTATGAACCCTCCTGCTGAATCACCAAACCCGGAGGTGGTCTCCCGTGCTCAACAGACAAAAATAAATGTGATGTGGTAAAGCAATGCCTAAACAAATGGAAGTTTTCAAATATAGAGAAATTCAAAGTTATAAATTTTTAGAAACATATCTTGTGATTAAACCAGAATTAAAGGATACTCAGATATACAAAAATCATTCTAAAATTTATCTAAGAACTTGTGGCTTCCTGCATTTTTCGGTAAGTTCTCTAAAGACATCTGGACTTGCAATTCTAGCCTATCTTTATGCGGCGGTAACCAAAGTAGGCTACATCCAGAGCAACTATACTAAAAACTGTTTTACAATTTCTTTGGCATATATAGCTATCTTAATAAAAGGAAGCACCATAAACACAAAAGGTCATATTCAAAGTTCCTTCTAAATTATTTTATTTATGTATAAAGTCAAGGTCTCTGCTAAATACTATAGTAAAAGCACAAAGATTTCCAATGAACTACCCAGAAGGAAGACAGCTTAATGTATACCCGTTCACTAAAGGAAAAAATTCACTATCAAAACTATAAAAGTCCTCTCTTGTCACTGACAATTACAATAAAATCAAGACTAGAGAAATGTTTAAGAGGTCAAGTAAATAAAAGCAGAGATACCCATTTCACTAAAAAGGATAAAATAAAATCTTAAGCCATCCTATTTAACTGTATGAAATGACTAATGATAGGACTATGCTTACTTTGTTTATCCAATGAAAACTATTTACAGATAGAGATTCCATAAATATTTTTTTTAATTTACTAATATAAGATTTTAAAAACAAAAACAAAAAAACTAGAAGGGAACCCAACAAGCTGTGAAGGCAAATTATAAAATTCATAAAAATAAAATATTTACCATCTCTGGGTCCTAAATTCATATGGCTTCACAGAAGGAAGAATCGTTTTTCACCTTACTGATCTAGGGGCGTCTGGGTGACTCAGTCGGTTAAGCATCTGACTTTGGCTCGGGTCAGATCTCACAGTTTGAGTTCAAGCCTTGCGTCAGGCTCTGTGCTAATAGCTCAGAGCCTGGAGCCTGCTTCGGATTCTGTCTCTCTCTCTCTCTGCCCCTCTCTCACTTGTGTTCTCTCTCTCTCTCTCTCTCAAAAATAAACTTTAAAAAGATATTTTTTAACTCATCTAATTCACAAAATGGTTGCACCACCTTGTTTCCATATCACGAACTTCTCTAATGTGAATGAATTCGGCTATTAGGAGTACTCTCCTAGATGCTAAAAGAAAAATACTGAGCTATTAACTGTGGGTCACCATTTTTCTCTATGTTTTCAGTTGTTTCACAATTTTTATATTTACTTTAATAACCGTGTTTTTCTAATATGAAGCTTAGCTTTAAAATGGAGAAAATAATAGTATTACAACAGCCCTTCCAAAGACAAATGAAAATTACTATGTAGTAGAAAAAAGCAATATCAAATAACTCAAGTTATAATAAGCCATTTCTCCTCATTTACATCTTCTATATTAAGCAGGCACATTTCTTAGAATGTCCCACACTAGGTAAGCATGTCATCCACGTGGATAATACACAGATTCTAATTGCAAATGGAATGTTATTTCAGAAATTTATTAAATGACTAGTAAGATTACAAACTATCAAATATCAAGAGTTAAATAGAATGGAAGTGCTAACTGCATTAATCACACAAAAACTTCTTTTAAAAGCATTTTTTAAAGCTGAAAGTTTCTTCTACTCACTAACATTGGTTACAAAGTAAACATGTAAAGTAATATAATAACTTCTACAGATCAAGTTAATAATAGAGACTAGGATGACCACATTTAAAAGTGGCCTATAAATTTCAGAGTATTAAGACACATTACATTCAACTTCTAAAAACTCCTACAACATTATATATTTTAGTTAAATTATAAATATTTATGAATAAATAACACACACATACAAAGAATAAAAGTGTTCAACAGAAGCTAACCACCTTGTTAATTATTTAAAAACACTGCCAGTGATTAATCATGAGTTCAGGAATGTAAAATCATTCCTGGGCTTTAGCTTTCCCATGTTTAAAGTGACAAAAGAGTGCATTAATAAAGACATTATGGTACATGAAAACATTTATGGACTAATTAGTAAAAAACTGAGACCAAAAATATAAAACTCTAAAATTATTAAAAATCAAAACTAGAATTCATCATATGCTAGATTTTATAAGAGAAAAGAACAAGACTAAGTTAGAAAAATGAAGGAAAATTAATTTTGTACTTCTCACAATCACTTATAATTATTTTTTGTCAAGAACTTCTGACTAAGATTACAATACATTCTGAATAAATGCTTAGACAAAAATAAGGAAGGCATTACACAATGATAAAGGGGTCATTCATGGAGCGGAGATAACAATTATAAGTATCTACGCACCCAACAGAGGAGTGCCAAGTACATAAACCAAATCTTTACAAAGAGAGAAACTGACAGCAACATAGAGGACTTTAACAACCCACTTAAATCAATGGATATAATCCAGACAGAAAATCCATAAGTAAACAGTGGCTTTGAATGACCCATTATACTAGATGTATTTAACAGATATATAAGGAACAGTCCATCCAAACACAGCTGAATGCATATTCTTTTCAAGTGTACATGAAAAATTCCAAAGCACAGATCACATGTTGGATCACAAAACAAGTCAGAATGAATTTAAGAAGACTGAAATCCTATCAAGCATCTTTTCTACCCTCAAGAGTATGAAAGTAGAAACCAATTACGGGGTTGGGGAGATGGAGAAACAGAAAAAATATAAATGTAGAGGTGAAACAACATTCTCCTAAACAATCAATGGGTCAATGAAGAAATCAGAGGAAATCCAAAACACATGGAGAAACATGAAAATGAAATTACACCGTCCAAAATCTTTGGGACATAGTGAAAGCAATTCTTAGAGCATTTATAGTGACATAAGCCTACTTCAACGAACAGAAAAAAACTGAAACAATCTAATCGTATGCCTAAAGGAACTAAAAAAAAATAACAATACCCAGAGTCAACAGGAAGAAAAAAATAAACAAAGATCAGAGCAAAAATAAATGAAATGGAGACTAAAGATCAATTAACAAAGAACTGGTTCTCTGAAAACAAAATTGACAAACCTTTAGCCAGACTAATCAAGAAAAAAAGAGAAAGGACTTAAATAAATTCAGAAATCAAAGAAAGTAACAACTGACACCACAAACATACAAAGGATGGTTAAGAGACTACTATGAAAAATTATACGCCAACAAATTGGACAACCTAGAATAAATGGCTAAATTCCCAAATTCCCAGAATCATATAATCTTCCAAAACTCCATCAGGAAGACACAGAAAATCTGATAGACTGATTACTAGTAACAAAATTGAACTGCAATCAAAAAACTTCCAATAAACAAAAGTCTAGGATAAGATGGCTTCCCAGGTGAATTTTGCCAAATATATGAAGAAGAGTAAATATTCATTCTTCCCAAACTATTCCAAAAAACAGAAGAGGAAAGAAAAGTTCCAAATTCTTTATGTAAGTCCAGGATTACCCTGATACCAAAATCTGACAAAGACACTATAAAAACAAAAAACAAAAACAAAAACAAAACCAATCCACAAACCTACAGGTCAAAATCCCTGATGAACACAGACGCAAAAACTGTCAACAAAATATCAGCAAGCCAAATTCAGTAATATGTTAAAAGAATCATTCATCACAATTAATTGGGATTTATTCTGGGGATGCAAGGATGGTTCAATATATGCAAACTAATCAGTGTGATATATCACATTAACAAAATGAAGGAGAAAAACTATATGATTGCTCAACAGATACAGAAAAAGCATGAAACAAAATACAACATCCATTTATGAGGAAAATTCATAAAGTGGATTCAAAGGGAACATACCTCATCATAATAAAAGCCATATGTGGAAAACACAAACTTAACATCAATGGTAAAAACCTGAGAGCTTTTCCTCCTAAGATCAGGAATAAGACAAGATATCTATTCTCACCACTTTTATTCACCGTTGTACTGGAAGAACAAGTCACAGCAATCAGAGAAGATAAAAAGCATCCAAAGTGGTAAGGAAGATAAAAATTTCACTATTTGCAAATAACGTGATACACTATACAGTAAGTCCAAAAGACTCCACCAAAAAACTATTAGGATTAATAAATGAATTCACTGGGGTGCCTGGGTGGCTCGGTTGGTTAAGCGTCCAACTCTTAATTTCAACTCAGGTCATGATCTCATGGTTTGTGGGGTCAAACCCTGCGGCAGGCTCTGCAATGACAGTGCACAGGCTGCTTGGGATTCTCTTTCTTCCTCTCTCTTCCCTTCCCTTGCTTGCACTCAATCTCTCTCAAAATAAATAAAACATCAAAAGAATGAATTTAGTAATGGTGCAGGATAGAAAATTAATGTACAGAAATTGCTGCACTTCTATACACTAAAAATGAAGACGCAGAAAGAAAAAAAATTTCATCCCATTTAGAACTGCATCTCCCCCCCAAAAAACCTAGGAATAAATCTAACCCAGGAGGTGAAAGACTTATGCATGAAAACTGTGAGACTCTGATGAGAGAAAATGAAGATGACACAAACAAATGGAAAGATATTCTATGTTCATGGACTGGCAAAAACATTGTTAAAAATGTCCCTACCGCCCACAGCAATCTCCAGATTCAAAGCAATCCCTATCAAAACACCAAGAGCATTTTTCACAGAACTGAAACAAATAATCCTACAATTTGTACTGAACTACAAAAGACCCTGAAATAGCTGAAGCAATCTTGGGGGAAAAAAGAACAAAGGTGGAAACATCACAATCCAAATTTCAAAACAGTACTACAAAGCTAGAATAATCAAAACAGTAGGGGGGGCGCCTGGGTGGCTCAATCGGTTGGGCGTCCGCCTTCGGCTCAGGTCATGATCTCATCTCACAATTCGTGGTTTTGACCCGGCGTCGGGCTCTGTGCTGACAGCTCAGAGCCTGGAGCCTGTTTCAGATTCTGTGTCTCCCCCTCTCTCTTACCCTTCCCTGCTCACGCTGTCTCTCTCTCTCTCTCTCTCAGAAATAAATAAAACAAATTTTTTAATTAAAAAAAAAAACAGTAGGGTACTGGCACAACAGGCAGGCATATAGTACTATGAAACTGAATAGAGACCCCAGGAAAAAACCCACACGGATCTAGTCAATTAATCTATGATAAAAGAGACAAGAATCTACAATGGGGAAAAGACCATTTCTTCAATTAATGGGTGCTGGGAAAGCTGACCAACTACACGTAAAAAAATAAAACTGAACCACTTTCTTATACCATACAGAAAAATAAACTAAAAATGGACTGAAGACCTAAACATGAGACCTGAAACCATAAAAGTCCTAACAGAAAACATAGATAGCAGTTCTCTTGAACATCAACGTTAGCAACATGTTTATGGATATGTCTCCTGAGGCAAGAGAAACAAAAGCAAAAATGAACTATCAGGACTACACCAAAATAAAATGCTTTTATACAAAAAGGAAACTATCAACAAAACAAAAAGCAACCTACTGGAGATATCTCCAAACGATTCGTCCATTAAGGGGCTAATTTCCAGAACATATGAAGAACTCATACACCTCAAACCAAAAAGTAAATAATCTGATTAGAAAACAAGCAGAGGCTCTGAGTAGCCATTTTTCCAAAGAGACACACAAATCGCCAACAGGCACATAAAAAAATGCTCAACATCACTAACCATCAGGGAAACAGAAATGAGAACTACAACAAGAGATCAAATCACATCAGTCAGAATGGCTAGTATCCAAAAGACAAGAAATCATAAGTGCTAGTAAGGATCTGGAGAAAAGGGAACCCCCGTGCAATGTTGGTGGAACTATAAACTGGTGCAGCCACTATGAAAAACAGTATGGAGATTGCCATAAAGAGATATACCATATGATCCAGTAACTCCACTACTGGGTATTTAACCAAAGAAAATGAAAACACTAATTTGAAAAGATACCTGCATGCTCATGTTTATTGCAACATTATCTACAATAACCAAGATATGGAAACAATCCAAGTGTCCATCCATAGATGAATGGATAAAGAACATGTGGTGTGTGTGTATATATATATATATATATATAGAGAGAGAGAGAGAGAGAGAGAATGGAATGTTAGCATAAAAAAGAATGACCTCTTTCTGTCTGCAACACCATGGATGGACCTAGAGAGTATTATGCTAAGTGAAATAAGTTAGAAAAATAATAATACCATAGGATTTCACTCATATGTCAAATCTAAAACACAAAACAAATAAACAACAAAAAACAGAAACAGATTCATAAATACACACAATAATCTTGTTGCCAAAGGGTGGGGGTGTGAAGGGAAAGGGCTGAATAGGTGATAGGGATTAAGAGATAACAAACTTGGTAGTTATGAAATAAACCACAGCAATGAGAAATACAGCACAGGGAATATAGTCAACAATATTGTAATAATATTGTATGGTGACAGGTGGTAAGTACACACATTGTGGTGAGCACTGTATGATGTGTAGAACTGGTAAATCCCCATGTGTGCTTGTGAAATCAACTGCATATCAACTATACTTACTAATTAAAAAAAAAAAAAGAATAAATGGTTAAAGCAAAGGGCCAAATGTAGTTACACATTTCTTTAGTTTGAAAAACTTCACTAATAAGCAGTCACTTTTCCTACCAATGCTCTGCTAATAACGCTCTGCTCCACTAAATAAAAACTACTGAATGATATAAACTTTTTGTGGAAATTAAGGAATCTACAAATATGAAATACAGAAAATAAATTTTAACCTCAATTGCCTTAGAGACATATGTGAAAAACCTTACATCTAGAGATGTAAGTTTATTCATTAACAAAATGGAAGTAACATATAATAATGATTTAAATTTGAAGAACTACTTTTAAACATTTTAAAATGTGCAACAGGAATTATTCTCACTCATCCTCATGTTTAATCTAAAAATGCTACTTGGTAAAGATTATATAGAAAGAGCTCATTTCATTTATGGAATACATAAGGAAATAAGCTAAATCTCAAATAATTAGGCTGAAATCATTTGTTCAAGTTTAAAATTATCACAGGATATAATTACCAAAAAAGATTAAAATATTTTTTAAAGCAATCATCATAATAAATTTCCTACAATTCCAAACTCAAAAGAGAGCGTTACATTAAAGATAAACAGACACCGCAGGGAAAAATACGTTCTCACGTACAAAGAAAGCAGCACCAGGAGTCCAAGATGGCCTGCGCTTCCCCACTGGAGAGCTTTTAGTTTAGGCAGCCCTTGACTACCTCCAGTTATAAACATTTTCAAATAGAAAACATTTCTGAAGTCCACACAATTCAAATCAGAGATGAAAGACAAGAAGCGCCGCAAAATTCTAATCCTTCACTAATACCACTTAAATCAGGGGCAGTATTAGCTAAACAGACTGGGTGAGGAGGCCATGAGGACAGATACAGAGTAGAAGACAAACTGTAAAGGTTCTGTATTACTATTAATATTTAGATTACTGAATATACAGCATCAGATCTCAGAAATTCTCTAAAATGTTTAAAAAGTAATCTCTTTGGACTAATGAAAAGGTCCCATAAACTCCTAAAAATTTAGATTTAAGCCTTGCACGTTAACAAGTCACTGACAAATATGGAACCCTGCCATATTTCTATCTCCAAATCAAAAGTTCATTAAATATAGCAAATTTTAAGTATCAAGGTAAATGACTTAACAAAATAAAACCCCAGTGTAGCAGTTAAGAAATTACAAAGAGTGCCCCAAAAACAATCATCAAAAAAAACTGAAGGGGCGCTTGGGTGGCTTAGTCGGTTGAGCGTCCGACTTTCGCTTAGGTCATGATCTCGCAGTTCATGGGTTCGGGCCCCGCGTCGGGCTCTGTGCTGACTGCCAGCTCAGAGCCTGGAGCCTGTTTCAGTCTGTGACTCCCTCTCTCTCTGACCCTCCCCTGCTCACGCTGTCTCTCTCTCTCTCCTAGAAATAAATAAAAATATTTAAAAAAAAAAAAAAAAAAAAAACCTGAAAAGCGCCTGAAAATCTGATAGTAAAAATCTGGTATCATTTCACTTAAGTAAATGTTTAATAAGTGATTTAAAAACAATGAAATATACTTACAGAAGTACCTAGGAGAATAGGAAAATTAAAGGAATAAGCTGTATTTTATCTATTTTAAAATGTCCTTTTCATGCACACTCTAACATGTGAATCTGGGACTGCCGTCCAGTTATGGCAAAGAGTTGTTCTTCCGCCGTCAGCGGCCCAGGGGCGCCAGGGATCTGAGACCACAGTGAATTCCTGCCTCAAGGTCTTCAGACAATAGCAGCAAAAGGAATTCAGACTGCAAACCTGAATTAGTACTGGTTTACAATAACATCTCAGGGAAGTTTCTTTTTTGTGTACCCTCCGTTCAATGCCAAGGTTGAGACACGAAAGTTTCCTTTCTGTCTCCTTCTGTGAAGAAGTTTATTTCCCCTCTAGTTTAACATAAAGGCTGTAGCCCCTCAGTATCAGAGCTTATTACAAGGCCCCTTTCTTGACATTTCAGGAGTTCTATTTGTGCCTTCAGCGGCCCACTAAAAGAGAATGGTATAACCTAAAACTGACAGCATCTTATAATTAATCAACTATGTAAACGTATGAAACTGCTTCTCCTTAACATAATGATAAAAAGTAACAACATTAATATTAAATAAAGAAAATAAAAATGAAGTTGTAAATACCTGTCATTTGTATACACTCTCAAAAGTCTTCTATCAAAATCACTTTCATATCTAAACCTCTCATCCATTTCTTCACTTACTTCAGGATCTTGATCTGGTCTATAATACTGTCTATCAAAAATAAGATCTTCATGCAACCTGCGATATCTTCTCTCTGGAATGTCAGACTTGCTGGCGAGCCTTTGATGTTTTTTATTGGAAATGCCCACTTCTTCATTAGTTTTTTTAACGATTCTTCTATTCCTTAATTCAATTTCATCATCTAGTTGTCGATATCTGTCCTCCTCTAGTCGTCTTTGGTTCAGAAGCTCTTCATATGCCTCCGAAGGAGTTAAGACATTTCTCCTAGGACCCTCTGAATTTTCACAAGATGTCTGTGTTTGTGAAGGTAAATCAGGCTTAACCTGACTAATGGGTTTTTTTATTCTTTGATTCTTGTGCTGGTCAAATAAAAAAGAAAACAAGAAACATATTTTAATACAACGCTATTTCTTAAAAGGTAATTAAACTCTCAAATGATGCTGAGTCTACTTATCACCTCAACTCCAAGGCTTAGTCACCTAAAGAAATACTTTATCTTTATTTAAAAAAAAAACTTCATGGAATTGCTATCCTTCAAAACTTAATAAATATCAAATAGACATTCAACAGTGATATATGTAAAAGAGAGGATAAACTAAATGCAAACTCCTATCCCAGGAGATATTAAAGGCATATTTTGGCAGGTAATATTGCTTCAAATTATTTCAATTCTTAATGCAAAGAATATAGAAAGTGGTCAATTTTTTGGCCCCAATAACATCAACCATTCTTAAATTTAGAAAAAAAAATATATAGCTAGAAATTGTCAATCTTTTAAAAATCACTTAAAATTAAAAACTAAGGATCACTTAAAGCCAATCTCTAAAATTAAATCTCCCCAATAAAGTTAAAAAGTAGGGTAAGTTCTTCAACATATGATAAAACTGTTTATGAAACTAAATATTAATATGTCTTAAGTTTAGTTCAGTTTGGTTTACTCTTTAAAATATTGACATAAAGGGGTGCGTGGGTGGTTCATTCGTTAAGGCATCCGACTTTGGCTCAGGTCATGAACTCACGTTTCGTGGGTTTGAGCCCCACATCAGGCTCTGTGCTGACAGCGCAGAGCCTGGAGACTCCTTTGGATTCCCTGTCTCCCTCTCTCTCTGCCCCTTCCCTGTTTGCGCTCTGTCTCTCTCTTTCTCAAAAATAAAGATTTAAAAAATCAAAAACAGAAAAGAAAAGAATATGTCTAAAAAAATAAATAAAATATATAAAAACCAAGTGACATATTTAACAGAGAAAAATATTTTCAATTAAATACAAAATGTTCAATCTTTGGTGTTAAAGATTTACTTTAAAAGGAAAACCTACCTCAGTACTACTCTTTTCTACCTGTCTGAACTTTTCAGTGGATTCTTCCTTACCCCTGAGAAATTGATTATATTCTTGGTTGCGTTCAAGTTTCAATCTTTCCTTAAAATAAAAACCAAAAGATATGTTAAAATTCCAACTTCAGGAAAAAGTAGCTTCAAACACATGTCCAATCAAACACATACAAGATAAGATATTACCCAGAATCAAACTCTGCTAATAATTTCAAGGAGAGAAACAGGTGCAAGGCCACAAGAGAGGCAGGAAGAGTTCTGAGACCACCCACGCAATTCCTCACATTAGACATTCCTTTCTTGTCACATTAGAATAAGCACTACTACATGCTTAGGTCCAGGTTAACACAGGAAGTCATTAATAGAAGGGAGCTGCTTTGGTTGTGAAACGTCTCCATTTTATACATTTTATAAGTTACATCGCTTAGATAACATTTTCCAAAAAGCCATGCACCATAAATCCATGGGATTCTAGGTTTGTTTATCAACAGCAATCTTGGACAATCCACGTACACTCTGCCAAAGGTATTCATAAATAAATCTGTCCCACTCGTAAACACATCAATGTGTTTGCCTGGAGAACTGTCATTAGCATGTTCCCAGGAGATTTGACCAGGTTACCTTCCTTCTTTCCGTCTCTGGCACATCTCCTGCCTCTACTCCAACCCCCTAAGGCCAAAACACCTGCTGCTAACCATTTCTTTCCCAAGGGTGAAGAAGGCTGCTTATTGTATTCTAAACATGAAAAGGTAAAATTATCACAGACACTAATTTATTATGTAAATGTTCTGTTGAAACACAGGAGATGTTTGTAAGCTTTACTACCTCCACTGTAATTAAAATAGCACAATCTAAAAAAGAATTAAAGACTTAACTAGGTCATCTCTTGAAGCTTATTACTGCCCATTTGTCTTATGTACTATGTCATGATCTCTCATCTAGCTTAGTAGCGCTTTATTACTCCATCTCTAAAGAGTGCGTACATGTATTTATATTTGATAGCAATACTTTTAAATAGACCCAGACCCTACCCTACATAAAAGCTCAGAATACTCTCATCCGGTCATCTCACTGATAACTGTGACACATGGAATGAACCTCATAGCTTAAAAACCAATGAGTATATATTCTATATACTCAATTAATTCACACATTAAAGATACCTTACGTTGTTATAAACGTTATGTTCAAAATTTTTTTAAAAAGCAGCACATCAGAGACTCCATAAATTTTTTTAAAGACATATATTCAAGTATGAGAAAGGATATACTCTTCTGCTTGCATTTAAGTCAGGAGTATGTTCCTTAATTATTTTGATGCCTCATAAAACTACTACTCACAAAACTACTCCTATCCACCTACCTTAGCAGATAACCTCTCACCAATAGGAAGAGAAACTCCCAGAGTAGATGGATCTGTTTCACTCGTGGACAGAAAATTTTTCTGTATATATACACATTAAAAAAATATGTTACCTAATTGCCTTTATAAAATGTTCCATAAATGTGTCTTTACATTCTATTTTCTAAGTGATTACATTATGCAGAGCAAAAGAATGAAATGGAGATGAAGACACAAAGTACAATTCTACAGAGATCAAAACAAAAGTAATTAGAAAACAGAATTTTCTTCCAATCAACAACTCCCTAAAGAAGAGAATTAGGTCTTAATTCTCATTTGCTACATACATTTATATATATTGCAGATGATTCAAAAGCATGGGAATAAAGGAAACTTTTTCAATTTATATTCCTCATCTACGCACACATTCTTGATCCTCAGTGCCTTTTGTTCTGACAGTAAATTTAAACTTCCTCACCAAGATCTGTATGCACACTGCAATAATATTTTTTTTTTTACTAATTTTCCTGCAATAATTTATGAGTGGATATCCACTCAAATGCCAAAAGATATAAACTACGAACACTGTTTCCTTATCTGTAACTCCATCTTTGTTCATTAAACGTTTAGATAATGCAATGTAGTAGAAAGACCATCAGGCTAGGCATCAAAGAACCTGGGCTCCAGGACTAGCCACAACACATCCCAGTTCTGTCATACTGAGTAAGCTGCTTCACCTCCCTGACCTAGGCTCTACCTTTAAAATGAGAATAGTAACTGCTCTGCCTATCTACCAAAGCTGGTAGGATCAAGGAGGATTAAAAATGTAAAATCTTGGGGTGCCTAGGTGGCTCAGTCATTTAAGCATCCAACTGTGGCTCAGGTCATGAGATCATGGTCTGTGGTTTTGAGCCTCACATCAGGTTCTGCGCTGACAGCTCAGAGCCTGAAGCCTGCTTCAGATTCTGTGTCTCCCTCTCTCTCTCTCTGGCCCTCTCCTGCTCACACACTGTCTCTCTCTCTCTCTCTCTCTCTCAAAAATAAATAAACATTAAAAAATATATAAAATCTCTTTGAACACTACAAAGCAATCACAAGGGATCAGAAAAAAATATACAGGATCCCCAACTTTCTGATACTGCTACTTTGTAGTCATAATTTAGAAGTTATTTAACTTCTCTGCCTCAGTTCCTCTGTGTGTAATACAAGGATAATACCATCTGAATCACTAGCTTATGAGGATTAAATCAATCAATATTTGTTAACCTGTGTAGCTCCATGCCTTTTAGTTATTCATTAAACAATTATTGACTACTTAAAACAAAAGTTACTTTCTTTGGTGGTAGGGAGACAAAGATAAGAATATACTCCCTCTATGTAAGAAATTTACAGTTCAGCTGAGGAAACAAATATGTAAATAAGTACATATTGTGCTACAAAAGCTAATACGAAAGTTGGTTGTATAGAACTCTAAAGTTACTTGTCAAGGGAAATAATAGGATACCTGACTAAATCCCTGAATAAGTTTAACCCTTATATAAAAAGTACACTATAAATCTAGCCATTTTGTAGAGTTATACACGTACCAAAAACACATTCAGAATTCCAACCCTGAGAAGACAGAGATACAGCATCCCCACTCCTTCACTGGGCAATTCCCACTTCCTATACAGGACCAGGGTAATGTTTGAAATTTTCAAAAAGATGAAAAACATAGTCAGGACAATAGTGTGAGTTACTCAAAAAGCTATATTTTGTTCATAGCATCACTCTCCACAATAGCTAAAACATGGAAAGAGACTAAGTGTCCATCATCGGACAAATGGATCAAAAAGATGTGGTTTATCTATACCATGGAACACTACATGGCAATGAGAAACAATGAAATCTGGCCTGTGTAGCAACATGGATGGACCTTGAGGGTGTTATACTGAGCGAAATAAGTCAGGCGGAGAAGGACAAATATCATATGTGTGCACGTATAGGAGGATTAGGAGGAACTTGACGGAGGAGCAAGGGGGAGAAGAAGGGTGGAAATGGTGGGGGAGAGGGAGAGAGGCAAACCATGAGACTCTTGAATGCTGACAAAAACTGAGGACTGATGGATGTGGGGGGGAGGGGATGGGCATGGAGGAGGGCACTTGTGGGGATGAGCACTGAGTGTTATGTGGAAACTAATTTGACAATAAACTATTTGTAAAAAAAAAAAAAAAAAAAAAGGTATATTTTACTCCTTCAATACAATACAGAGAGCCTACTATGTCCCAATCTGTTGGTTATGTCTGAGATCCATCAGTGAAGAAAACAAAGATCCCTGACCTCCTGAAGCTTACATTCAAGCAAAGGAAACTAACAAGAAATAATAAACCTAAGGAAGAGTATGGTATGTTAGAAGATAATACGTACTGTGAAAAAAAAAAATAAAAGAACAGGCTTCAAACAATCTAGGGCTTCTAGAGGATGGGAGTGAGAAGAACAGAAATCTAGAGTTCTCTTTTTAACATGTTCAACATTAAGATACCCATTACATTTCTGAGATAGCTAACTAAATAGAGGAAGTGTGAGGTTCAAGAGAGAAGTCTGGGCTGGAAATACACATTTATTTTTTTTTAATGTTTTATTTATTTCTGAGAGAGAGAACATGAGCCGGGGAGGGTCAGAGAGAGAGGGAAACACAGAATCCAAAGCAAGCTCCAGGCTATGAGCTGGCAGTCAGCACAGAGCCCGACGCGGGGCTCGAACCCACGAACCGCGAGATCATGACCTGAGCCGGAGTCGGATGCTCAACCGACTGAGCCACCCAGGCACCCCTGGAAATACACATTTATGAATTCAATTTAAAAATTATTCTCCTCAGACCAACTTAACAATAAACTATTTGTAAGGAAAAAAAATATTATTCTCCTCAGAATATGTTCTCCCTGCAACGTTGGATGATCAAGTTCTAAAACTTGGAAAGGAGATGGTAAATAATTTTTAATGACTCTTGGCAAAATTTAATGATTTGATTTTTTTAAATTTAAATATCCATACAATCCAAAAGTCAGAAAGCCACAAAAAAAAAAATTTAAAAAGAACTAAAAAGGACTTGGAAAACACATATTCTGGGGGTAAAGGAAGCCACTGCAGCCACCTACCCAAATCCTGTTATTTTCTTTTCTCCTTGCTTTCCTTTCCATGTCTACCTTCTCAGATGTCAACCAAAATTTGTCTCTTGCATATTAAGAAAGTACTGTTCTTCTATCATAACCACATTCTTGATAATCCAACACCAAAACTCCTTCATATCCATTTAAATTTAAAGATTTGTACTCCTTAGGGCGCCTGGGTGGCTTAGTCTGTTAAGCGACCGATTTTCGCTTAGGTCATGATCTCGCGGTTCGTGGGTTCGAGCCCCGCGTCGGGCTCTGTGCTGACTGCCAGCTCAGAGCCTGGAGCCTGTTTCATTCTGTGATTTCCTCTCTCTCTGACCCTCCCCTGCTCACGCTGTTTGTCTCTCTCTCTCCTAGAAATAAATAAAACATTAAAAAAAAAAAAAAAGATTTGTACTCCTTGATTTCTTTCTCTTTTTCATTCTTTCTCTCTTTCATAAACTAATTTCTTCCTATGCCTCCTACCATCATTCTTTTTGAAAATCTTCTGTCTATGAAGGAATTTAAGATCCACAAATGAAAGCGGTAGATACCAGAGGAAGACCTCACCCCACAAGGAGTGCTGAGAGAGGGGAGGGAACTGAGGAACAAGGCCAGGAAGGCAGGCTGGGACACAAAGACTTCACATGCCATGCTAAGGAATGAGCATTTTATCCAGAAGGTCAGCGATGAGACAATGAAGTATTTGAATTGGTAAGAAACAGGATCATTGTGGAAAGTAGCATAAACAGACTGAAAATTAGTGGGAAAAGAAGAGTTAAAAATCTGTAGCAATAATTTAAAATAAACAATAAGAATCTCTAATATGCAGAACTAACAGCCCTGAAACCGTTATTGAGCTCTTCACAGGCTGCCAAGGAAGGTATACGGTTTCACACGTATCAAATTAAAAATCTAATCTGGGGCACCCGGCTGGCTCAGCTGGTAGAACATTCAGCTCTTGATCTCAGGATTGTGAGATCAAGCTCCATGTTAAGCATACAGCCTGCTTTAAAAATAAATAAATAAATACGCACACAAATAAAATTCCTTTCAAAAAAACCCTAATCTGATGCTATCCTCTCTGTCTACACCATTATTTTTTACTACTCTCGAAAATAATCTAGTCTAACCAACTCAGGCTGGTAAACCCAATATGCCTCATTCATACACAGCTAAAGCCTTCCTTCCAAGTCCTTCTTTACTCTATATTCTTCATCTGAAAAGCTTCCTCTCCTTGATTCACCCTCTAGGACACCCAAATTCTTCCTATCCTGTCTTACAAAATAACACCTTGGAGTCTCTCCTAATCATTATATCCTTATCAGGTATCAGTTTCCGACCTGTATGATGTCATCTCTACAACCAGACTCTTCAGAGCCCTTGAAGACAGATTCATCTTCATAAGCACTTTAAAACTGTTGCCTGAATGATGAATGGATGTGTGAGATACTTTTTAAAGTTCTGTAAAACTACAGTGTTTTTGTTTTCCAATATAAATCTACAAATGTAGTCCATGCGTCTGGGTGCAAAAATACTGAGTAATCCCAATCCTGACAACACACACTTTAAAAACATTTTAGAATATCCTGAATATCTATTATTTTATTAATATTAAAGTGATTAGCAAAATTAGAAGAAAAAATTGTCATGCTGAAAACAAACGGGCCATAAAATATTCCTGAAAGAGGCATAAGAAAGCAACAAAAATAAATGCAAAGCAGGAATCAAAGAGAACAGTGCTTGATTGTATTAATAAAAAATGATCATGTATAGATTGACATTGGTAAAAGCAAGGGTACAAAATGTTACCATTCAAAAAGTCTCAAAATCACAAATGAAGTTATTTTTCTTAATAGTTTGAGAGCAACACCATAAAATAACAATAAATGCAAGCTACTAGATCTAAGAAAAGAAAGTGAAAAAAATGAAAAGAAAATGTTTTGCAGGCAACCCTACCTTTCTTTTCGCTTGTGTAATACCCTAAAGTCAAGGGAAACAAAGTATTCAAAGTTCTTTCTCTCCATGTGCACATCAGAATAAGAGACCGCTTATACACTTGGAACAAACATTATAAAGTATTAAAAAACTACAGAATATCTTGGGGTGACTAGAAATATGGTTGTTTAAAATAATTTGATAACTTCAAAAGTAAATTGCATTTAAAAACTTACAAGAAATCTATAGCTTATCAATTACATAATTTAACCAAATACACTTAAAACAAGGGTCTGCTAAGTAAATATATTAAATCGTAAAGCAAAGACTTAGGAGGTTAAATAAATATATTAAATGAAGGTTTTATAAGCTTAGCTGACAGGAAAATAATTAGCAACTAGAACTCCATGTGTCATTTTAATACATGGTTGGAGGGAGTAGGTGAGTTGGGAATCATAATTGGTCTATTTTAAACCATGATAAGTCTACAGAAAACATGAACAACCAGAACTTACCATCTGATTTAAAATTAAAACCCACTACCCTGTTCTGAAGGCCACATGTCTGATATTCCATGGTACCATTCTTAGCACCATTTTTTTCTACCTATGTCATAGATGTCTCTTAACTTTACTATAACATCCTACTGCTAGATACCACTGACAACCTAAAAATTAACACATGACTAAAGCCTCAGGAAAATAAAGAATTCTGAGGCATAAGATCTGAAGCATACATAGAATTAGTTACCTGAGTAAGATAGCGTCTGTAATCTTGCCTCAATTCTTCTTTTAGTTTATGTTTCTTCCGTTCATAATCTTCCCCAAGTGGTAAACTTAATCCATAATCAATTCCTAGAAAGAGAATAACTTAAGTATATAGCTCATTTTCAAACAGAAGTCAGTTTCAACACAATACGCTGTCCCCAAAGCATAGTAGGTAAGAACATAGTCCGGCTGATTCTAAAACCAGGATCAGGATAATCAATTGTTTATTTAAAATGTTTCACTCACACAGGGAAATATCTGTCCTGCCCATGAAACGGTCACCTAGTTCTCCTGCCCAAACAACCAACATTAATGTTCCTTGCATCTCTTTTCAGAGACTTTATGCATCTATAAACAGATACTGTTAAATTACTCTGTGTGTGTGTGTGTGTGTGTGTGTGTGTGTGTGTGTGTGTGTGTGTGTGTGTGTGTGTGTGTGACCCCCTTTACATAAATGGTTCTGCATTGTTTGGCATCTGGCTATTCAGAGAGTACAAAATTAAAGCAAAGAAAAGCTGATTACCTTTACTTCTTCACTTAATTCTACTGAAATTACTATAAAAACAATACAACAATTTTAAGTTCTGTTTTAATGAATTATGTGATTTTTAACATAAAAATATCCTTATTATAAAATGTTTGAGAAAAAATTATTAGAACTATGTGTGGCTTTGAGTGAAATTTCCAAAAACTTTTATTAATGTTAAGCCACCAATTCTGATTTCACATAAATGGAAATTAATTTTTATTGTGGTAAAATCTATATATTATAAATTTTTCCATTTTTATCATTTTTAAGCATACAACTCAGTGGCATTAAGTATATTCACAGTGTTGGGCATCCATCACCGCACACACAAAAAGTAAGCCCATTTCCAGGATTTTTCATCATCCCAAACAGAAATTCTGCAAAGGGACGTTAATTTTTTAAGGAAAACCTTAATGTTGAGTCATGTTTCATTACATAGAATTCAAAAACCAAATGACATTTTAGGATGATAACAACAGTGATGGCTGCAGGACTTCTAAATACACTAGAACCAGTGTTGTATAATTTAAATGGGTAAAGTTTATGGTATATAAATTATTTCTCAATAAAGCAGTTACAATCAAATAATAAAAATTTTGAAACATTCTGACAGTAAAATACTACACCTAGCAGCACAGATAGCGAGTTTTTAGATTTTTGAAGCTCTTCTCCCTTTTTTTAGTCCTACCATGTAGTACTAAGGTATGAAAAAATTATTTTTTAAAATTTAAATCCATGACAGTTAACATAAATAGTGTAATAATGATTTCAAGAAGAGAATTTAGCGATTCATCACTTACACAGAACAGCCAGTGCGCATCCCAACAAACACCCTCATTCATAGCCGTGGCTCATTTAGCCCATCTCCCAACCAACTCTCCTCCAGCAACACTCAGTTTCTTCTCTGTACTGAAGAGCCTCTTATGGTTTGTCTCACTCTCTGCTTTTATATTATTTTTGTTTCCCTTCACTTATGTTCATCTGTTTTGTATCTTAAATTCTACATATGCATGAAACTATACAGTACTGGTCTTTTTCTGACTTATTTCGCTTAGCTAATGCACTCTAGTTCCATACACGCTAGTTACAAATGGCAAATTTTCATTCCTTTTAATTGTGAAGTAATATTCCATCCAGTCCTAGACTCTTGTTTTTTTGGGAGATTTCTGATTTTGATTCAATTTCTTTACTGGTATGGGTCTGTTCAAATTTTCTATTTCTTCCTGTTTCAGTTTTGGTAATTTATGTTTCTAGGAACTTTCCCATTTCTTCCAGATTCCCCAATTTGTTGGCATATAATTGCTCATGATATTCGATTACTGTTTGTATTTCTGCAGTATTGGCTGTGATCTCTCTCCTTTGTGATTTTATTTGGGTCTTGTCCTTTTTCTCTCTAATGTGATTACATGTTTACCAAATTTGTTAATTCTTTAAAAACCAGCTCCTAGATTCAATGGCCTGTTCTACTCTCATTTTTTTTCCACATCGTTGATTTCTGCTTCTTTTATTCCCCTTCTTTTGCTGGTTTTTGGCTTTATTTGCTCCTTTCTCCAGCTCTTTTAGGTGTAAGGTTAGGTTGTGTATCTGAGACCTTCTTCCTTTAGGAAGGCCCGGATTGCTACATACCTCCCTCTTATGATGGCCTTTGCTGCGTCCCAGAGGTTTTGCGTGGTGGCATTTTCATTTTCATCGGCTTACATGTACTTTTTAATTACCACTTTAATTTCTTGGTTACCCCATTCATTCTTTATTTAATAGGAAGTTCTTTAGTCTCCAAGTATTCGAGGTCTTTCCAAATTTTTTCTTGTGATTGATTTAGAGTTTCACAGTGTTGTGATCTAAAAATAAGCAAGGTATGATCTTTAACTTTTTGTACCTGTTGAGGGCTAATTTGTGTCCCAGTATGTGATCTATTCTGGAAAATGTTCTATGTGCACTCGAGAACAATGTTCTGTTCCGTCCTGTTTTAGGATGAAATATTCTCAATGTGTCTGTTAAGTCCATCTGGTCCACTGTGTCATTCAAACCCATAGTTTCCTTGTTGATTTTCTGCTTACATGATCTGTCCATTGCTGTAAGTTGTGTGGCTGAAGTCCCCTATTTTGGTATTATTATCAATAAGTTTATGTTTGTGATTAATTGATTTATATATTTTGGGTGCTACCAGGTTGAAGGCATAAATATTTACAATTGTTAGATCTTCTTGGTGGATACAACCCTTAATTATGATATAATGCCTTTCTTTATCTCTTGTTACAGTTTTTACTTTAAAATCTAGTTTGTCTGGGGTGCCTGGGTGGCTTAGTCAGTTAAGCATCCGACTTTCGCTTAGGTCATGA
Organism: Proteles cristata cristata; assembly: GCA_017311185.1. Taxonomy (NCBI): domain Eukaryota; kingdom Metazoa; phylum Chordata; class Mammalia; order Carnivora; family Hyaenidae; genus Proteles; species Proteles cristata. The sequence goes on along the minus strand of JAESUZ010003751.1, from coordinate 434,224 downwards.
TCTCGCGGTTGCAGGTTCGAGCCCCGCGTCGGGCTCTGTGCTGACTGCCAGCTCAGAGCCTGGAGCCTCTTTCGGTCTGTGACTCCCTCTCTCTCTGACCCTCCCCTGCTCACGCGGTCTCTCTCTCTCCTAGAAATAAATAAAAGACATAAAAAATTAAAAATAAAATAAAATAAAATAAAATCTAGTTTGTCTAATGTAAATATAGCTCTCCAGCTTCCTTGGTTTTTTTTTTTCTTTAATGTTTTATTTATTTCTGAGAGAGAGAGAGACAGCGTGAGCAGGGGAGGGTCAGAAAGAGAGGAAGACAGAATCTGAAACAGGCTCCAGGCTCTGAGCTGGCTGTCAGCACAGAGCCTGATGCGGGGCTTGAACCCACAAACCATGAGATCGTGACCTGTGCTGAAGTCAGACGCTTAACCGACTGAGTCACCCAGGCGCCCCAACTCCAGCTTTCTTTTGGTGACCAAGAGCACGATCGATGGTTCTCCATCTCCGTACTTTCACTCTGCAAGTGTCTTTAGGTCTAAAAAGGGTCTCCTGTAAGCAGCATATAGATGGGTCTTGTTTTCTTATCCATTCTGTTACCCAATATCTTTTGATCGGAGCATGTAGTCCATTGACATCTAGACTGAAAGATACGCCACTGTGGTGCCTGTAGAGTTGGGGTTCCTAGTGATGTTCTCTCTGGTCCTTTCTAGTCTTTGTAGCTTTTGGTCTTTTGCGTATTATTTTTTCTCCACTCAATGAGTCCCCCTTAAAATTTCTTGCAGGGCTGGTATAGTGGACACGAACTCCTTTAGTTTTTGTTTGTCTGGGAAACTCTTCATCTCTCCTTCTATTTTGAATGAAATCCTTGCTGGATAAAGAATTCTTGGCTGCGTATTTTTCAGATTCAGCATGTTGGATATATCCTGCCTCTCCTCTCTGGCCTGCCAAGTTTCTGTGGCTAGATCTGCTGCAAACCTGATCTGTCTTCCCTTGTAGGTTAAGGATTTTTTCCCCCTTGCTGCTTTCATCATTCTTTCCTTGACTGTGTATTTTGTGAATTTGACTGATATGCCCTGGTAATGACTGGCTTTTGTTGAATCTAATGGGAGTTCTCTGTGCTTCCTGGATTATGATTTCTGTGTTCTTCTTCGGATTAGTAAAGTTTTCTGCTATAATTTGCTCACAGAAAACTTCTGCCCCCTTTTTAGTCTCTTCATCTTCTGGGACTCCTATGATTAGGATGTTATTCCTGTTTTGTAAGTCACTGAGTTCTTTAAGTCTTGTAAGGCAATCTTTTACCTTTGTTTCCCTCATTTATTTTGCTTCATCATTCTTCATACTTTTATCCTCTAAATTGCTGATTTGCTTCTCTGCTTTCTCCATCTTTGCCGCAAAGGCATCCACTGGAGACTGTATCCCAGTTACAGTGTTTTTAATCCTGTCCTGACTAGATTTTATATCTTTTATCTCTGCAGAAAGGGATTCTATGCATTTTTCAACCCTAGCTAATATTCTTATTATAGTGTTTCTAAATTCTAGTTCAGGCATCTTGCTTATATCTGTGTTGATTTAGCCCCTGGCTGTCATTTCTTCCTGTTCTTTCTTTCGGGATGAATTCCTTCATTTTGTCATTTTGGAGGAAGAAAAAATTGATAAAAATAAAAAAAAGTTAAAAATTAAAAACAAAAAGTCAAATATGTAAACTTTAGTATAAAAATTATCATTTCTAAAAATAAAATTATTTTCCTTAATGAAAATAAGATGAAATAATAATGAACAGAAATAATGAAAAGATGAAATAAGACACTGCAGTTTATAAACTATTATGGACATCACCGTTTTTGTGCTTTATTTCATCACAATGAAGCTAAATGATGGGACTTATCATAAAAGTGTCATATCATTGCTTTATTACATCACTGATATATTTCGGGGGGGAAGGCCCAAGCAGTATAAATATAAATGAATGTTGATTTTTATGGAATAACTAAATTCTACTTTCCACCATGAACACCATGGAATTCTCTATATACATACTTCTGGCCTACACAATCCTGGTAATAGTAAGTAAAGCAGAGGATTCCTTAGAGACACCTCTCACTGATGCTCTCAACTCTCTCCCAAAAGAATTTAAAGTATCCCATGCGCTTAGAATTTGAAATCATCCTAGGAAAGCATTCTTTCCACAAAAAGAAACTAAACCGTTTTTAAAATATAATTTATTGTCAAGTTGGTTTCCATATTAACACCCAGTGCTCATCCCGCAAGTGCCCTCCTTTCTTCCGATCAGCCATTTCCCCCTCTCTCCCACCCCCCATCAACCCTCAATTTGTTCTCAATATTTAGAGTCTCTTATGGTTGGTCTTCCTCCCTCCCCTTAACTATTTTTTCTCCCCTTCTCCTCCCCTATGGTCCTCTGTTAAGTTTCTCCTATTCCCCATGAGTGAAAACATATGGTATCTGTCTTTCTCTGCCTATTTATATCACTCAGCATACTACCCTCCAGTTCCATCCACGTTGCTACACATGGCCAGATTTCACTCTTTCTCATTGCCATGTAGTATTTCACTGTATATATATAAACCACATCTTTTTTTTTTGATACATTATTGGCATATTTTCTGGAAAGGCGTATTTTATTTAATTTTTAAACCAAAACTGTTTTTATTTTAATTTTTTTATAATTTGTCAATTGGTTCCGATATAACACCCAGTACTCATCCCAAAAAGTGCCCTCCTCCATGCCCATCACCCCTTTTCCCCCACCGCCTTCAATCCTCAGTTTGTTCTCAGTATTTAAGAGTCTCTCATGGTTTACCTCCCTTTCTGTAACCGTTTTCCCCCTTCCCCCTCCCCCATTAGCTCTCTGTTAAGTTTCTCCTGTTCCACATATGAGTGAAATATATGGTGCCTTTCTCAACAACTGACTTCACTTAGCATAATACCTTCCAGTTCTATCCACGTTGCTGCACAGGCCAGATGTCATTCTTTCTCATTGCCAGGTAGGATTCCATCGTATAGCTAAAACACACTTGATCCATTCGTCCGTTGATGGACACTTACGCTCTTTCCATGATTTGGCTATTGTTGAAAGTGCTGCTGTGAACATTGGGGTACATGTGCCCCTATGCATCAGCACTCCTGTATCCCTTGGGTAAATTCCTAGCAGTGCTGGGTCATAGGGGAGTTCTATTGTTAATTTGTTGAGGAACCTCCACACTGTTTTCCAGAGGGGCTGCACCAGTTTACATTCCCACCAACAGTGTAGGAGGATGCCCGTTTCTCTGCATCCTGGCCAGCATCTATAGTCTCCTGATTCGTTCATTTTAGCCACTATGACCAGTGTGAGGTGGTGTATCGGTGTGTTTTTAATTTGTATTTCCCTGATGAGTGATGTTGGACATCGTTTCACGTGTCTCTTGGCCACCTGGATGTCTTCTTTGGAGATGTGTCTGTTCATGTCTTCTGCCCATGTCTTCACTGGATTGTTTGTTTTTTGAGTATGGAGCTTGGTGAGTTCATTATAGATTTTAGATACCAGCCCTTTATCCGATATGTCATTTGCAACTATCTTTTCTATCGTTCTGATAGAACACTATCAGAATGATAGTTCTGATATAAGATTGCCTATTAATTTTGTTGATTGTTTCCTTTGCCGTGCAGAAGCTTTTTGCCTTGATGAGATCCCAAAAGTTCATTTTGGCTTTTGATTCCCTTGCCTTTGGAGATGTGTCGAGTAAGAAAATGCTGTGGCTGAGGTCAAGGAGGTTGTTTCCTGCTTTCTCCTCTAGGGTTTTGATAGTTTCCTGTCTCACATTCAAGTTCTTCATCTATTTTGAGTTTATTTTTGTGTATGGTGTGAGAAAGTGGTCTAGTTTCATTCTTCTGCATGTTGCTGTCCAGTTCTCCCAGCACCATCTGTTAAAGAGGCTGGCTTTTTTCCATTGGATGCTCTTTCCTGCTTTGTCAAAGATTAGTTGACACTTTTGGGTCCAATTCTGAGTTCTCTATTCTATTCCATTGGTCTATGTGTCTGTTTTTGTGCCAACACCACACTATCTTGATGATGACAGCTTTGTAGTAGAGGCTAAAGTCTGGGATGGTGATGCCTCCCGTTTCGGTTTTCTTCTTCAATATTACTTTGGCTATTCAGGGTCTTTTGTGGTTCCATACACATTTTAAGATAGTTTGTTCTAGCTTTGAGAAGAATGCTGGTGCAATTTTGATTAGGATTGCATTGAATGTGTAGACTGCTTTGGGTAGTATCGACATTTTAACAATATTTATTCTTCTAATCCATGAGCATGGACTATTTTTCCATTTCTTTGTATCTTCTTCATTTCCTTCATAAGTTTTCTGTAGTTTTCAGCTTACAGATCTTTTACATCTTTGGTTAGGATTATTCCTAGGTATTTTATGGTTATTGGTACAATTATGAATGGGATCAGTTTCTTGATTTCTCTTTCTGTTGCTTCATTATTGGTTCTAAACCTTATTCTTAAAGATAATAGAATTTATGCTTGACGAGAGAAATAGTTTTTGATTCTCATATTCAGAATGGAGTATCACACATAGACCCAACTATGAAGTCAATGAATATAAGGCCATGCTTTCTTCAATTTTATAATGCCTAGCATAAAACCTATACCCAAGAAATGTTCACAAAATAAATTATGAATGAGTATACATGAATGAATGCCTGAATAAGAGGAATAACTGAGAAAATGGGAAAAAACACAATTCTTAATATTTCATTTCTGCTTTTAGGCAGTCTGACTGCGTAGAGAGCAGGAAAACTAGTAACCAAAGTTACATAACGCTAGTCACAATGGACACTGTTGTGTCAAGAAGAAAAAGAAAACAATGCTATAAGGATGATGTCTCCCAACATGTGAGGCTTTCCTGGTCAGGGAACCAGTAATTTACAGCTTTCTGAAGCCATGTATTTAAAGTTGATTTTACCACTCTTTTCCAATTCTGCTTGGTGGATTTATGTGGAACAGAAATTAAAATATGATTTTCATTTATAAATTACTATTTATACTAATTTCAATTTTACTTATCAAGAATATTTGCTTTTTATTATTGACTCAAATAATACTGTGTTAAAAGACAAGGAAGAATATATAATGCTTCTGAATTACTTTAAATGTTATTAATTTAAGGTTTAGTCAACAGAAAATACTAACTTTTTAATTCTATGTTTGTTATCTATGATCAATATTTCTGGCATTAGAGGTAGGTCAGAGAAATTAAGAACTGTATGGAACAATTTAATATTCTGTTCATCTTAAACTATGCATTATCTATGGCATCTCAATTGACTTAATGAGCTAAGAAACATGGTCAGACTTACTTATTCAGAGTAGTTGTCTTATGATGGTTCTAGTGGCAAGTAAAGCATTAGTCACCTTAGGGTCATGTGAAGTGATGTCACCTCATTAAGTACATCAGCGACTATAAGACAGTTAACATTATGCAGGGTGCCTGGGTGGCTCAGCTGGTTAAGCCTCTGACTTCGGCTCAGGTCATGATCTCGTGGTTCCTGGGTTCGAGCCCCATATCAGGCTATGTGCTGACAGCCAGCTCAGCCTGGAACCTGTTTCAGATTCTGTATCTCCCTCTCTCTGACCCTCCCTTGCTCATAGTGTTTCTATCTCTCTCAGAAATAAATATAAAAAATTAAAAAAAAAAAGACAGTTAACATTATGCTTCAGAACTACATCAATTAGAAGTATTAGTTTCTATAGTGGCTGTGGGCTAAATAAACTATTTAAAATAAAAAATATATGATCTTTTCAAAAGTAATTTACTTCTAACATAGTACAATAAATGCTTTATAAAACAAATTACTATGGAACACTGAGTTTTTATTTTATTATAACACCATAAGAAGTTATTATGTAAACATAATCAAAAGACAAATTATAGGAAATAATAAACTGATGAGTTATCAAGTGACGTGACTGCTTTAATTGAGGAGGACTCTGTATTCAAACTTTAGCTACAAAGGTATTACTACACAGGGCTCACTAGACTTGTACAAACTGAAAAAAGGCAGTAGAATGTCTGGCATTTCGTTTGTAATAAGAGAAACCTCAGGGCGCCTGGGTGGCTCAGTCGGTTAAGCGTCCGACTTCGGTTCAGGTCATGATCTCACAGCCCAAGGGGTCAAGACCCGCGCCGGGCTCTGTGCTGACAGCTCAGAGCCTGGAGCCTGCTTCAGATTATGTTTCCCTCGCTCTCTGCCCCTCCCCCACTTGTTCTCTGTCTCTCAAAATAAAATAAAGACATAAAAAAAAGAGAGAAACTTAAGACTACAAATACTAAAAAAAAAATAATTCAAAATATAACTTAAAAAAATTAGAAAACCCATCAACAATCTCCTGTTGCCTGTTTTCTAAAATCTTTACACTAACTAATTTTTTTAACTTAGTCTAAACCTCAGAGATTCTCTGCAATTGAAAATTCTGTAGTTGCTTCTCTCCTGAGATTTTTTAAATTAAATAATATAATTTATTTTATTTCTTTCCAAATTTCCATAAGTATAACTGTATTTAAAAAAAAATTTTTTTTATGAATGTCTGGTGGCTCAGTAGGTTGGGTATCCAACTCTTGATCTCAGCTCAGGTCTTGATCTCACAGCTGTGAGTTCAAGCCCCATACTGGGCTCCAACTGGGCATGAAGCCTACTTAAAACAAAGTAAGATAAAGTAAAATGATTTTTTAAAAATCACACAAAATTTTTAGTAGCAAGAGTAAAATCTCTTTATCTTACTTTGTTAATCCGTAATCACTTTGCTTGATTTCCAAAATGATTACTTTGGAACATGAAAAATAAAATAAATCTAGAAAATTTTAGAGTCTAAAATACAGATCAACAGTATTTTGATACGAGATTGAGAGTTATTACCTAGAAATGGTGGATAAACCTAGGGACCATGGTCACAGAAGATGGATCCTTCAAGTACCCAAAGTTTAGTGAGGGACTTGAAAAGGGATCAGGAAAAAATGCAGAGGTGTGTGTTGGGAATCCTCAAAGCTATCTTCTAGCTGGGTGATTCACTAGAAGGACTCACAGGATGCATTATACTCATAATTACAGTTCTTCCCCAGTGGAACCACAAAGGACATGCTTAATTCTTCTAGCAACATATGTGAAGCTCATCAGAGACTCAATGCCCATGGTTTCTGTTTGGAGGTGGTCAGACAGGCATCCTTTGTCTAGCACATATCAAGATTCCAGACTCCCCGAAAGGAAAGCAGGTGCTCTGCCTAAGTCACATTGTTTATACAATTTAGGCACAATAAGCCTTATCATTTAGGGGAAGCTTTATGTCTGTATAGGAAACAGTCTACTAGCTAAGTTCCAGATACTAGCCAAACATCAGCCTTGCAGGCAGGCCCTTCTAAGGATAATCAGTCCCAGACCAGCTTTTTTCCAAGCAAGAAGGAACTAGTAAGATCGGAGGAAAAGCAGAAGAGTAGCTCTACAAGCCACGGGAAGAAAATACTTCTAGAAGTGCTAAGATGTTAGGGGGAACAGGTAAGTAGAAAAACGTAAGATCTGAGGGGCACCTGGCTGGCTCAGCTGGTGAAGTGAGCAACTCTTGATCTCAGGGTTGTGAGTTCAAGTCCCATGTTGGGTGCAGAGATTACTTAAAATTAAAGTAAAATCTCTGGAAAAAAAGAAAACAGAAAAATGTAAGAGGTGTGACCTGCCCATGAAACGCTGTTACGTAAGGGACCACCATGAACCCTGATCTCTGTGGGCGAGCAGCACAAAAGCCAGCCTGATTGGAAAAGCTTCACGACACGAAGGTGAGAGGACTTGGAGATAAGACATCTAGACAGACAACTCTAAATATGCTACAAAGAACCTAGAAACTGACAGTAGGTGGAGAAACATAAGGGATTTTATAAAAATAGGAGATATTACAGCAATGCATAGGTTCTGACATAAATGATCTAATAGGAAAAATATTTTTCAGATTTTTCTCATTCAGATGAGGAAGAAACTTGATGACGTGATCGTACTTTACGTAAAAAGGGAAGACAAGATGCTACGTAAGTAAAGGGGGTGGTCTGAGGCACAATGACAACCTCTGGTAAGAGAAGACAAGGCAGAATATATGGTACAGATGTGGGTTGGCTGGCAGATAGAAGGACAGGAGATAAGGGTAAATTCTAATTGTTTCTATTTTTAAAGTGAAATACAAAGTAAAACCATGGGCTGGGGACTGGAGAATAGAATTTGTACAGACAGAAAAAGATGAAATACTGTCTTGTAGCATCAGATAGCAAATAGCTTAGGAAAATTCAGTAGAACCACCAATAGCATTGAGGACCCACCTGTATCAGTAGTCAGTACTTTATAAGATAAAGGGAAAGAAAGGTAAGAAAGATGATGGTATACAAAGGAGTCGATATACTGGCCCACAGAATTTATACTGCATAAGGAAGGAAATAATGAAAAAGTAGGTCCTTAAGGGTAGTAGAATCAATCAATGATAGGTCCTGGTAATGCCAATTATTTGGAACGTCAATTATTTGGAATATTTGTTGGAGGCAGAGTACAAGAGAAAATTGGCTGGAAAAAAATGGAAATGGTCATCAAAGAAAATATTTGCAACTATAATTCAGTTACTGGTAACATAAGTTTAGGATATGACTACTGTAGTGTGTGGTAAGGAACTGAAAACAATATTATGAGATGAAGTCAAGAAACTTAAGAAGTATTAAATCTTTAAGGAATTAGAGAAATGGCTCTCAATCTGTGAATAACTACAATAAGAAGCAAGGGAGACAAAAGACTAATGTTGTCAATTTCAAAGACGTCGGGTTACAGGGAGGACAGGAGGCATGAGAGTATGGAAGTCCCAAAACAAGAACATGGCGTTTACTCCAACTCCGAAGTAAATGAGGTAATAATATAGCACAGCATCTGACACACAGTAAGCACTCAATACAGGTTAGCTGGTAGTAGGAGCAACAACTGCAGCAACAGCAGAAATAATAGTGGACTTTAATATTTGTAATACATTTAATTTTTTTAAGTTTATTTATTTATGGGGGGGGGAGTAGAGAGGGGAGGGACAGAGAGAGGAAGAGAGAGAATCCCAATCAAGTTCTACTTAAAACTGCAACATCACCTCTTCCCTGGGTCACCAGTTTCGCAGCTTACCTTGCAGATATGAGACTTTCCAGCCTCCATAATCACAAGCCAATTCCTTAAGTATGCATTAACTTACACACACACACACACACACACGCACACACACACACAACTCCTACTGGTTCTCTGAATATTTATCTAAACTTAATCTAACATCTTGTTCTTCTTATCAAATTAATAAGATTTAATAGGAAATTGTTTTTCATATTTCTTTTAGTAAAATGTAAGTAAATAACATTGAAAATATTAAAAATTTTTTTGTTGTTTATTTATTTGGAGAGACAGAAAGAGACAGAGTATGAGCAGGGGAGGGCAGAGAAAGAGGGAGACACAGAATCCAAAGCAAGCTCAAACTCATGAATCAAGAGATCATGCTCTAAGCCGAAGGTGGACGCTTAACCAACTGAACCGCCCATGCATCAGAAAATATTAAATTTTTCAACTGATTTCTTCTTAGTATAAATTTTATTTTTAAAATAAATTTCAATATTGCTACATTTAAAAGTCAACCTCCCTTCCAAGTCACATACTCAGTAAATCTTCATGTTACCATTTACTGAGCATCACCCATGTGCCAGGTACTCTGCTGGTCTTGGGAAGATAAACAAGTACCTAAGTCCTTGCCCAAAAGAACAGCATCTAGACAGTAAACAAGCAGGCACACAATTTTAATATAACATAATAAGTACTACATAACACCTTTTTATAACCCACAGCAAGTACCAGTTTGGTATACAATGAATTTTCTTTTCACCCAGAGATGAAGGCTGTTTAACAGAGTTTTATGCCCAAGTCTAAGCTGCCCTTTTTTTTTTTTTTAATTTATTTATTTCTAGGAGAGAGAGAGAGAGACAGAGTGAGCAGGGGAGGGTCAGAAAGAGAGGGAGTCACAGACTGAGACAGGCTCCAGGCCCCGAGCTGGCAGTCAGCACAGAGCCCAACGCGGGGCTCGAACCCACGAACCGGCGAAAGTCGGACGCTTAACCGACTAAGCCACCCAGGTGCCCCTCTAAGCTGCCCTTTTTAACTCAAATTTCAGTTTCCTTTTCGGAGTACAGCAGGGTCTTCACTATTTACAAGTCACTTCTGAGCTGCAGAAATTCTCTCTCCATGCTTCTCCCTGTATTCCCCCATTCAGCCGTGCCTGCCACCCTACACACAACGGGCGAGGACTATTTTTTCTTCCATCTGTAATGAAAACTTTAGCAGCAGACAGTAACTGCTCCAGGTCTATCAAACAGATGCATTCCACTGCTTTTTAATCTCAAGACGTTATGATTACATCCCCACACTATAAATTACAAAACTAGTGCTTTCAAATAGAGAACAGGATCTAAAGCTACTATAAAGAACAAAAGAAGAAAGGGCTATATACACATGTATACAGTCTAATCATGAAATTATATTCAAGATACTGCTTATCAAGAGACTAGGCAACAGGGTTGGGAGGGTCATGATTTCCATGTTATATTGTTCTGTGTTCTTTATAATCATTTTGCCATTTGCAAGTTTTATTTAATAGAAAATTCTTTTTATAACTCAAAATAAAGCAATGCTTTTTATCTTCACCATATGAACCAGATACTAATTTCAAAAGCAATGTAGTCTCTATGGATGTCGGGTCAAAAATATGTATATAAAAAACAATGTTGAAAATACTGGCTGTATTATGTCAACTATTAAAAATGTCTTCCAGGATATAAAGCATTAAAAATAAAGCAATAGTGCTCAATCTAAGGGAACACACTCAACTTCTCTAAGAAAGAGAAAAGAGAAAGATGACATTTAACTGAAGTACACAGATCTATACTTAAAAAGTTAATGAAAGCATTTCTCAGTAATGGTTAGTTATTAAATAGAATAATGAGTTAGTAAAAGTTGAATTTCTTCTAATTAAAAAATGACTAACATGCCTAGAAATGGTATTAGAAGATAGAAAATATAATTTACTTTTATGGATCATTTTCAGCTAGCTAACTCTCATATTTCATTAAACCTGAATTATAATAAGAAACTCTTTACAAAGGACATCATTTTATCAGCTTACATAAAATGTACACGCTACATTAAGAACTTCGCTAGCCTTTTTTTTTTTTTTCTAGTTCCTGGGAAGTAACTTCTAAATAAATCCTTGGAATATTTCAAGTAATGGGAGTATTTTTGTTATTCATGGAAGGTGCTGCGACCCATATCCAACAGTTTATACTAACATGCTAACACCTGGTGAGCTCCCCTCTAGTTTATGCTGAAGAGATGACCTAGATAGGAGCTGGTCACATCAAAAAGACTACACCAGAAAGATGGGATTGGAGGGTTAGACCTCTAAGCCATCTGACATCAGCCAGACCTCAGGAGAAAGTAGGCAGTCTGAGCCACAGAGGCAACGCAATATCAATAAAAACTCTGGACACTGAAAATCAGGTAAGCACGCTGGCAACAGGACCGATGTGGCAAGGGAGTGATAGATCCCTGAGACTGGTAGAAGCTTCACATTTGGACCCTCCCAGGCCACACACTACGCATCTCCCCTTTTGGCTGGTTCTGATTTGTAGCACTGTTCTACAACACAACTGCAATCACTAACTGTAGCACTTCCCTGAGTTCTGTAAGTCATTTTAGGGATATCAAACTTGACAGTGTAATGGTAACCCCCAGATTTGTAGCCAGAATAGAGGATGGCTTGTGGACCCCAATACTAGCAGCTGGTGTCTAAAGTAAGAGAAGTCCTGTGGAGGGTTACGCCCTTAATCTGTGAAGTTTGGTCCACACTCTGGGTAGCTGGTGTTAGAAGTCACTGTAATGCTCCTCAAATACTTTTCTGAGAGATATAGAATGAGAATGGAAGAATGAGTCACATGGATAATCATTACCCATAAATATTAACCACTAACAAAAATGAATTTACAAAAATCGGAAAATGCTCATGATAGCTGTATATGAGCCTACCAGTAGATTTTCATTGGCTAAAATGAATATTGCCAGTTTATATATTACTGATAGCTACCTATGCTTAATTACTTATGCAAAGTATGGTGTCAAATATATTTCAATCAATATATAATTTCCAAATATGACCATTTTTAGACCAGTTTTATAAGTCCTACCTAAGACCATGTGAGAAAACTCTCCATTGCCAAATTATTCTACATTTTCCCATTGTGAAACACTACGTATTTGGTGTTCTTTCCAGTTTTATTGAGAAATAATTGACATACGTCACTATGTAAGTTTAAGGCATACAGCTTGATTACTTGACTTATATATATGGTGGGATAATTACAATAGGTTCTGCTAACATCCATCTGCATGTACAGATAAAATGAAAAGGCAAGAAAAAAAGAAAAGCTTATTTCTTTTGATGAAAACTCTTAGAACTTACTCTCAACAAATTTCCTATAGATCACAGAGCAAGATTAGCTAAAATCATCATGTTGTACATTATTTCCCTAGTACTTATATATGTTATAACTGAAAATTAAACCTTTTGACCACCTTCTATGAAACCCCCCCCGCCCGGACCCCCACCCTTCTTCACCTCTGGAAACCACATGTATGATCTCTTTTTCTGAGTTTGGTTTTGTTTTCTGTTTAGATTCCACATATGAGATCATATAGTATCTGTCTTTCTCTGACTTACTTCACTGAGCTTTCAACCCACTAACAGTGTGCAAGGGTTCCATGTCAACATGTGTTACCTTGATCTTTTTTTTTTAATCATTTTCTTAAATTTATCTCTTTATTTTGAGAAAGAGAGAGAATGTATGCATGCAGGAAAGGGGCAGAGAGAAAGGGAGAGAGCATGTGCATGTAGGGAAAGGGTAGAGAGAGAGGGAGAGAGAAAATCCCAAGTGCAGAGTCCACCACAGGGCTCAATCCCATAAGCCATGAGATCATAACCTAAGCCAAAATCAAGAGGCAGATGCTTAACCAACTGAGGCACCCATGCACCCCTTTTATCTGTCTTTTTGATGATGGTCAATGTAACAAGCATGATGTGATCTCTTTGCAGTTTTAATTTGCATTTCCCTAACAACTAGTGATGTTGAACATCTTTTCACACACATTTGATCTAATTTTAAGGCCAAAATTATTAAAGCAAGAAGTCAGCAACTGAATGTTAAGTTATAAAATAAGTCAAATTATATATTATTCTTTAATAAGATTCAATGTGCATCAAAAATAATTATTTCAGTTGGCAATAAAAGAAACATTCCATGAAAATTAAATTCTACATACCTAACAGAAGTTTATTTGTGCAATGGGGACTTTCATTTATTCAAAATATCTTCTTAAGGGGTGTAGGTGGGTCAGTTAGTTAGGTTTCCACTCTTGGTTTAGGCTCAGGTCATGATCTCATGTTTCATGAGATCAAGCCCTGCATCGGGCTCGGGCTCAGGCTCAGCCTAGGCACTGACAACATGGAGCCTGCTTAGGATTCTTTCTCTCCCACTCTCTCTCTGCCCCTCCCCAGCTCGCACCTGCACACGTTCTCTCTTCCTCAAAATAAATAAATAAACATTTTTAAAAAATATTTTCTGTAAACCCTAAAGTTCCAGGCACTGAGCTAGGCAGCAAGCATACGATGGCAGGCAAGCTGGCTTACCGCTGCAGTACAAGAGAGCTGAATAAGTTCAAAATTATACTTTATGGAGAAAACCAATGTGACAGAAGCACAAAGCATGAACAGCCACACAATCTGGGAAAAGGAATAAAAGGATAAAATTATCATACAGGAAACAAACCCATACATTGAAGGGTTTGAAGCAAAGACTAACATGATTCTAGGTGTTTTCTGAAAGGACATCAAAGGGCAGTGCAGAGGTTCAGTTGGTGCGGGGGAGGGGAGGGTTAGACCAAAAAAAAGAAAAAAAAAAACACTAGAAAAAAAACCTGAGAGACAACATAAGCCCACATAAAACAATGTTTACGGGATTAGAGAAAAGTAAATTTATTTTTAAATTCAGGTAGTAGAACCCACTGGACTTGTGTAATTACTTGCTGTGGGAGGCAAAGGGAACACAGGAGCCAAGGACGACCGGATAGCCAGCCGTCCTGCCGGAAAACCAGAAAGTCTGAGAAGAATCAAGGTAGTTTTGCATATATTGATTCTGAGGTCACGACATCCAAGTACAGATGTCCAATAGGAAATCAGATATACGGGTCTGGAGTTCAATTACAAAAATCAGGACTGGGATACAGACGTGTAAGTTACGAACAGACGGACAGTATATAACGTCTCTAAGGGGATGAGGTCAGTCAGGGAGTGTATGAAATGAAAAGAAGGCATAGGACACAGACCTAAGGAATATCAATTTAGGAAAAGGCAGAATCATGGTCTTGAAACTAGACTTTTTTTTTTAAGTTTAAGAGAGAACGTGAGGGGGAGAGGGGCAGAGAAAGAGGGAGAGAAAGAATCCTAAGCAGGCTCCACACTGTCAACAAAGGCCCAGCCCAAGCGCGAGCTCAAGCCCAAGTCCACCAAGGGGCTTGATCTCACAAACCTCGAGATCATGACCTGAGCCAAAAGCAAGTGCCAAATGCTTAACCAACTAAGCCACTCAGATGCCCCTTGAAACTAGACTTTAAACTCTCCATCATTTGTGCATGTAATGAAAAATAACTCTTAAATTCTTAATATAATTCTCAAAGCCTACATTAAAAAGATATGAGGTCACAAAAAATATTGTGTACCACTTATGTGCCAGTCAGCTTTTCTTATGTACTCAATTATTGCCTCAATAACTTTTTAAAATAGATGCCAATTATTAAGATAAGGCAAGAGAGAGCTTAAATAACCTGTGACAGGTCACAAAGACATGACAGGTACAATCCAAAGGAAGTTGGAACCCAGAATTCCAAAGTGATTCTGTCCAACCTTACTGTATAAGAGAATCTACTATTAAACTTTTAAAAAATTATCTCGTGATAATCAAAATTTCACTTCACAAAAATTTAGGGTGAGAAGACAACCCAACTTTTTTACGTTACAGATAAAGAAATTGAGGTCCTTAGAGATTAAGGAGCTTAACCAAAATATAATACAGTACTCAAATTTAAAAAGACCTTGGGGAATATGAATGGGGAATATGAAATACAAATAAAATCTATGATGAAATACCACCTTACACCTGTCAGAATGGCTAAAATTAACAGCACAAATGGGGTGTTGTTAAGCGACCAATTCTTGATTTTGGCACTTAGGTCATGATGTCAGTTCATGAGTTCAGGACCCACAATGCTTATAGCACAGAGCTTGCTTGAGATCCTCTATCTCCTCTCTCTCTCAAGCACTCTCTCTCTCTCTAAAATAAACATTAAAAAAACCCAACAACACAAGGTGACACTCGGGTGTTGGCAAGAATGTGGAGAAAGGGGAACCCACTGGCACTGCTGGTGGGAATACAAACTGGTACAGCCACTCTGGAGAACAGTATGGAGGGTCCTCAAAAAGTTAAACCTAGAACTACCCTGCAATCCAACAATTGCACTACTAGGTATATAGCACAGGACACAAAAATATTTATTTGAAGAGGTACATGCACTCCGATGTTTACAGCAGCATTACTGACAATAGTCAAACTATGGACAGAACCCAAGTGTCCATTAATTGCTCAATGAATACAGAAGATGTGGTGTATGTACACACACACACACACACACACACACACACACACACAATGGAATACTGCTCAGCCGTCAAAAAGCAGAAAGAAATCTTGCCATTTGTAACAAGGTGGATGGAGCTGGAATATATTCCAATAAGCAAAATAAATCAGTCAGAAAAAAGACAAATACCACATGATTTCACTCATACGTGGAATTTAAGAAACAAAATAGATGAATATATGGAGGGAGGGGGAAGAGAGAAACAAACCACAAGAGATTCTTTCTTTTCTAATTTTTTTTTTTGTTTATTTATTGTTGAGAGAGAGACAGAGTGTGAGTGGGGGAGGGGCAGAGAGAGAGGGAGACACAGAAGCGAAGCAGCTCCAGGCTCTGAGCTGTCAGCACAGAACCCGATGCGGGGCTCGAACTCACAAGCCGTGAGATCATGACCTGAGCTGAAGTCAGACGCTCAACCGACTGAGCCACCCAGGACCCTAAGAGACTCTTTCTTAAAAAAATTTTAAGTCTCTATTTTGGGGGTAAGGGAGGCAGAGAGAGAGAGAATCCCAAGCAGGCTCCAAAGTGTCAGCGCAGAGCCCGACACAGGGCTCAAACCCACAAACCGTGAGACCATGATGTGAGCTGAAATCAAGAGTCAAACAGTTAACAAACTGAGTCACCCAGGCACCCTGAGAGACTCTTTAAGATAGAGAGCAACATGAGGGTTGGTGGAGGGAGGTGGGTGACAGATGGGCTGACAGGCGATGGGTAACAGGAGGACACCTGTTACGACAAGCACTGTACGTAAGTGATGAATCACTGAATTCTATTCCTGAAACCAGTACTGCACTGTATGCTAATTAAATAGATCTTAAATAAAAACTGAAATAGAAAAATTAAATATAAACTCAGTTGTATTTAAAATAAAATAAGTGATCCGGAATAGTCAAAGCAATCTTGAGAAAGAAGAACAAAGCTGGAAGTGTCACAATCCCAGATTTCAGGATATACTACAATGCTGTGTGGCACTGGTACAAAACTAGACACATAGTTAAATGCAAAAGAATAGAAAGAAGGCCCAAAAGTAAATCCACACTTATATGATCAATTAATCTATGACAAAAGAGGGGCACCCGAGTGGCTGAGTCAGTTGAGTGTCCAACTCTTGGTCTCAGCTCAGGTCCTGATCTCAAGGTTATCAGTTCAAGCCTTACACTGGGCTCCATGCTGGGTGTGAAGCCTACTTAAAAATATGTATATAGATACGTAACAAAAGAGGCAAAAATATACAATGGGGAACAAATAATCTCTTCAATAAATGGTGTTGAAATCTAGACAGTTAAATGCAGAAGAATGAAAGTGGACAACTTTCTTATACCACACACAAAAAGAAACTCAAAATGGGTTAAGACCTAAAGGTGAGACCTAAAACCATAAAAGTCCTAAAAGAAAACATAGGCAACAATCTCTCTGACATTGGTCTATTCATCATTTTTCCTGGGGCAAGAAAACAAAAGCAAAAATAAAACAGTGAAGGGGCGCCTGGGTGGCTTAGTCGGCTAAGCGTCCGACTTTCGCTTAGGTCTTGATCTCGCGGTTCGTGGGTTCGAGCCCCGCGTCGGGCTCTGTGCTGACTGCCAGCTCAGAGCCTGGAGCCTGTTTCAGAGTCTGTCATTCCCTCTCTCTCTGACCCTCCCCTGCTCATGCTGTCTCTCTCTCTCTCTCCTAGAAATAAATTTTTTTAAAAAATTAAAAAAATAAATAAATAAATAAAACAGTGGATCTACCCTAAAATAAAAAGCTTTTGCACAGCAAAGGAAACCATCAAAAAAAAAAAAAAAAGAAAAGAAGACAACCCTGAATGGGAGAAGATATTTATAAATGATTCGCCCAGTAAGAGACTTAATATCCAAAATATATAAAATAACAACACCAAAAGAACAAATAATCTGGTTTAAAAAATGGCAGGAGACATGAATAGTCATCTTTCCAAAGAAGACATAAAGATGATCAACAGACACATAAAAAGATGCTCATCATCACTAATCGGCAGGGAAATGCAAATCAAAACCGTACACCTGGCTACAATCAAAAACACAATAAACAACAAGTGTTGGTGCACATGTGGAGAAAAAGGAGCCCTCGTGCACTATTGGTAGGAATGTAAATTAGGGTAGCCACTGTAGAAATCAGTATGGAGGTTAGCCAAAAAACTAAAAATAAATATAACCTATAATCCAGTAATTTATTCACTGGTTATTTAGGTTATTTAACAAACAAAACAAAAACACCAATTTGAAATATCCCATCTAAGCATATTTCAGTGTTATTTACAATAACAAGACATGGAAGTAACACAGTGTCAAGTGAAATAAGCCAGAGAAAAACAAATACCATATGATTTCACTTACATGTGAATCTAAAGAACAAAATAAACAAACCGAAAAAAAAAAAACGCTCTTAAACACAGCAAATAAACTGATAGCTGCCAGAAGTTAGATGGATGACGGGGGTGGATGAAACAGATAAAAATCCAAACTTCCAGTTAAAAGTAAATCACAAAGATGAAAAATATAGCATAGGGAATAGTCAGTAATACTACAATATTGTTGTATGGTGACTATATTTTTCATGGTGAGCAATGAGTAATGAACAGAATTGTTGAATCAATATACTATACACCTGAAATTAATAGAACACTGTATGTTATTTATACTTCAATAAAAAATTTCTATATATTTTCATGACAAAGCCATAATCAAAGACTTAGTATAGCTGCAATATTAATTTTTAGTTATATATATTTACTGGTATGATTTACATAAATTATAAGGGAATATAATTTAAAATGGACAGATGGTTCTTGGTATGCATTATATTTTATTTGTAGACAGCACAGTCACATGGAAGATTTCAGAAAGGAAAGTTACTGGGATGCTAATGAAATCTTTTTTTCTGAAAAGACAAAGCTCTTTCACAAAAGCCTGCTAATAATATTTTAAAATCAATTTAACACACCTAATGACTTACCTAAGGAACTCCTGGTCTGTTGACTATTTGGTGGTATGTTTTCCTTGGCCATGGAAATTAGTATTTTACTGTTTTCAGAAAGCTTCTCTGATGCCTTTCCCTGAAAGAGACATAATATTTACAAAAGTACAGGAAAAATCCACAAAATACACAATCTATCCCAATACTTTTATTAAATGACTTGAAAAAAACTACATAGTAATATCATCGAAGAAATTTAAGTGTGAGTTTTGAGGAATTAACCAAAAGTATTTAATACTGTAATAAATTCTAATTAAATCTTAGAATTCACTTATCAACAAATATCCACAGTTCCTACTACAAAGTGTCCCAAGCACTGGAAACATGAATGAAAAAAACATAGGAAAATCTCTGCCATCATGGAGCTCAAGCTATTGAGGGGACAAGCAACAAACGTAATATATAATTAGTCTACGTAATACGTAGAGAGTAACTGGTAAAGGCCAAGGAAAAATAAAAATAGAGCATGGTAAGAAGGGCCATAATGATGCACGAGGTATTAACAGACCTCAATGAGCATGATATTTGAACTAATACTTAAAGATCATGATTTAAGTACTATTTAATATTTTAAAAGTATAATAATGCTGTACTTAAAGCTCTGTAATAACCATTTGCAAACCCTGTAACGTAGTCCTAAGTGGGGAGTGGTTAAAACCATAGACTTTGGAGGTAGACATATGATGACTGCAATCCTGAATCTACCTGGAAATGTAACTGAATGAATTACTTAACCTCCTTTGAGCCTCACTTTCTTGATCTGTAAAACAAAAATATTCTACCTACTAAACAGAGGTATTCTGTATGATTAAGTAAAATAGTACATGTAAAGTCCTTGACACAACTCCTTGACCAGAGCAGCTATTATGGAAAAAAGGCAAACTAGTATGGTGGTTAAGAGAATAAGCACTACAGTCAAGATGTCAGGAATCAAAGCTTCTACCAACTCTCTGATCTTAGTCTCATTACTTAACTTTCCCATGCCTTAGTTTACTCTTACAGAAAATGATCATAACAACAGTATTTATCTCACATATTCATGTGAATCATAAATTTAACTCTTAAGACTAAGCCTCATTTCTGAAAGGAAAAAGCCTTCAACTAAGAATACTCTATCCACCAGGCTATCATTCAGAATAGAAGGAAAAATAAAGTTTTCCAGACAAGCAAAACTTAAAGGAATTCACTACCACTAAACCAGCTTTATAAAAAATGTTAAAGTGGAAAGGAAAGACCATAGCAGGAAAAGAAAGGAGATCTGTCAGCTGAGTATCTGACTCTTGATTTCAGCTCAGGTCATGATCCCAGGGTCATGGGATCAAGCCCCACTTCAGGGTCCATGGTGAGCATGCACCCTGCTTGAGATTCTCTTTCTTCCCCTCGGCCTCCCTAAACACTTGCATGCACATTCTTGCTCTCTCTATCAAATAAAAATTTAAAAAGGAGAGCCTGGGCAGCTCAGTCAGTTATGCTTCTGACATCTGCTCAGGTCATGATCTCACAGTTCATAAGTTCGAGTCCTGCGTCAATCTCTCTGCCATTAGAGTAGAGCCTGCTTAAGATCTTCTGTACCCTTCCCTCTGCCCCTCCCCTGCTCATAATCTCTTTCTGTCAAAAATAAACATTTTTTTAAAATAAATAATATAAATAAACATTAAAAGAAAATTTTAAGAGGCACCTGGGTGGCTCAGTCAGTTAAGTGTCAACTCTTGATCTCAGCTCAGGTCATGATCTCCAGGTCTGTGAGATTGAGCCCCTCATGGGGCTTAGGATTCTCTCTCCCCCTTTCTCTACCTCTCCCCCATTAGCACGTGCACTCTCTTTCTCAAAATAAATAAATAAGCTTACAGAAATTAAAAAGTAAAGTAGGAAAGGAAAACATTCCACAGGTATGTATAATCATAATAAGATAGAATAAATCCTTATAAAACCAACATGGAGGCTAGAATACAGAAGCCGTAAAATCAAATGTATCTATAAAAATCAGTCATGGAATTCACAAAATAGAAGGATGTAAAGCATGGCACCATACACCTAAAACATGAGGAGAAGGGAGTAAAAATTCAGTGCTCTTATAATGGGTCCAAACTTAGGCGACCATTAACTTAACAGAGACTGCTATGTGCATAAGATGTTGTATATACACCTAATGGTAACCACACATCAAAACCAGTAATAGATATACAAGAAATAAAGAGAAAAGAATCCAAACATATCACAAAAAAACAGCTATCAAACCACATGAGAAGAGAGCAAGACAAGTAAGAACTATAAAAATAACCATTAACACAAGTAACAATATGGCAGTAAGTACATAACTGTCAATAATTACTTTGAATGGAAATAAACTAAACACTCCAACTCAAAAGATAAAGGGTGACCAAATGAATAAAAAAAAGCACACAAGAATTGCTGCCTACAAGAGACTCATTTCAGACCTAAATACAAATGCAGATTGAAAGTGAAGGGATGGAAAAACATTTATCATGCAAATGAAAGTGAAAAAGAAAAATGGAGTAATGATAATTATATGGGACAAAACAGACTTTAAAAAACAAAGACTGTAACAAGAGACAAGAAAGGACATAATTATAAAGGGAATAATTCAATAGAAGGTATAACAATTGTAAATATTTATGCACCCAACATGGAGGTACCCAAATACATAAAGCATTTATTAACAAACATATTAGTACTAGTAGTAGTATTGATAGTAATACTAGTAATAGTAGGGGACTTTACCCACTTACAGCAACGGACAGGTCACCCAGACAGAAAATCAACAAGAAAACAGTGGCTTCAAACGACACATTGAACCAGATGGATCTAACATATATTCAGAACATTCCATCCGAAAACAGGAGAACAAACATTCATTTCAAGTGCACAGGGGACATTCTCCAGAATAGATCACATATTAGCAACAAAATAAGACAACAAATTCAAAAAGACTGAAGTTATATCATCTATCTTTTCCATCCACAACACTTTGAAACTTCAAATAAACCACAAGAAAAAATCTGGAAAGAACACAAAGATGTGGAGGTTAAAGAACATGCTACTAAACAATGAATGGGTCACCCAAGAAATCAACGAGAAAATCAAAAAATACATGGAGACAAATGAAAGGAGAACACAATGGACCAAAATCTTTGTGACATAGCAAAAGCTGTCCTAAAAAGGAGGGATTTTAAGCAATACACAACTACCTCAAGAAGCAAGAAAAACTGCAAAAGCTAACCTTAACTTTATTTCTAAAGGAGCTAGAAAACGAACAAACAAAACCCAAACCAGTAGAAGGAAATAATAAAGATTAGAGCAGAAATAAAGGAAATAGAAGCTAAAAAATAAATAAATAAATAAATAAAAACTTCACTGATTAGATCAATGAAACCAGGAGCTGGTAGTTCTTTGTAAAATTTAACAAAACATGGTAAACCTTTTGACAGACTCACCAAAAAAAAAAAAAAAAGAGGGCTCAAAGAAACAAAATCAGAAATTATAGAAATAACACCACAGAGGGCGCCTGGGTGGCTTAGTCAGTTAAGCGTCCGACTTTTTTAGGTCATGATCTCGCGGTTCGTGGGTTCGAGCCCGCATCGGGCTCTGTGCTGACTGCCAGCTCAGAGCCTGGAGCCTGTTTCAGAGTCTGTATCTCCCTCTCTCTCTGATCCTCCCCTGCTCATGCGGTCTCTCTCTCTCCTAGAAATAAATAAAAATATTAAAAAAAAAAAAAAAGAAAGAACACCATAGAAATACAAAAGATTATAAGAAAATATGCCTACAAATTGGACAACCTAGAAGAAATGGATAAATTCCCAGAAATATATAATGTTCCCAATCTGAATCAGGAAGACACAGAACATCTGCACAGATGAATAAAATTGAATTAGTAATCAAAAACTGCCAATAACCGAAAGTGCAGTACCAGACCCATGCAGCTTCACAGGTGAATTCTACCATTTGAAAGAAGAGTTAATACCTACTCTTCTCATACTACTCTAAAAAATAGAGGAAAGAAAGCTTCCAAATTCATTCTAGGAGTCCAGCATTACCCTGGTGTCAAAACCAAACAAAGACCATACCCCAAAAAAAAAAAGAACAAACAAACAAACAACTACAGGTCTGATGAACATAGATATAAATGACCTTAACAAAATATTAACATACAAAATCCATCAATACACTAAGAAAAATCATTCACTAAGATCTCATGAGCATTCCTGGAACGCAAGAGTGGTTCAGCATTCACCAATTGATCAACACAATAATCAACGAGAGAAAGGTTAAAACCATGATTATTTCAGTACATGCAGAAAAAGCATTTGACAAAGTAGAACATCCATTCATGCTAAAAACTCTCACCAAAGTCGGTTAGGAGGGAATATATCTCAATATAACAAAGGCCATATGTGAAAAATCCACAGCTAACATGATTAACAGAAAAAATTTGCGAGCTTTTCGCCTAATATCATGAACAAAACATGGATGTCCACTCTCACCACTTTTATTCAACATAATACTGAAAGTCCTAGCCACAGCAATCAGACAAGTAAAAGAAACCAAAAGCATCCAAATTGGTAAGGAAGTAAAACTATTTGCAGATGATATGATAACTCTATATAGAAAACCCTAAAGACTCCACCAAAAGACTACTAGAACCGATAAACGAATTCTGTAAGGTTGCAGGATAAAAAAAAAAAATCAACATACACAAATCTGTTGCCTTACTATATAGTAATAATGAAGCAGAAATCAAGAAAATAGTCCCCTTTACATCTGCACCAAAAATAACAAAATGCCCAGGAATAAACTTAATCAAGGATGTGAAAGACCTGTACTCTAAAAACTATAAAACACTGATGAAAGAAATTGAGGACAACAAAAACAAATGGGAAAATATTCCATATTCATTTACTGGAAGAACAGACATTGTTAAAATGTTCAGACAAGCCAAAACAATCTACAGATTTAATGCAATTTCTATCAAAACAGCAACAGCATAAAAACAGAATAACAGAAATAGAACAAATAATCCTAAAATCTGCATGGAACCACAAAAGTCCCAAAGGAGCCAAAATAATTTTGAAAAGAAAAACAAAACTAGAAGTACCACAATCCCAGATTTCAACGTATACTACAGAGCTGTTGTCATCAAAATAGTATGGTAGTGCTACAAAAATACACACAGATCAATGGAACAGAAAATAGAGCCCAGAAATAAACTCACACATACATGTTCAATTAATCTGCAACAAGAGAGCCAATAATATGCAACTGGAAAAAGGCTCTTCAACAGATGGTGTTAGGAAAACTGGACAGTGACATATAGAAGAATGAAACTGGATGGTCTTATACCATACACAAAAATAAACTCAAAATGGATTAAGACCTAAATGTGAGACCTGAAACCATAAAACTCCTAGAAGAAAACACAGGCAATAAGCTCTCTGACACTGGCACAGTAAAGGAAACCATCAACAAAAAGACCTACCCACTAAATGTGAGAAGATATTTGCAACTGATATAAGATGGAAGGAGGTTAATATCCAAAATGTACAAAGAATTCCTACACCACCACCAAAAAAAAAAAAAAAAAAAAATCCATTTAAAAATTGGTAAAGGACGGCTAACATCATCCTCAACAGGGAACAACAGAGAACTTTCCCCCTGAGATCAGGAACACAACAGGGATGTCCACTCTCACCACTGCTGTTTAACATAGTGCTGGAAGTCCTCACATCAGCCATCAGACAACAAAAGGAAATAGAGGGTATCAAAATTATCAAAGAAGAAGTCAAACATTCACTTTTTACAGATGACACACTATACATGGAAAACCCAAAGGATTCCACCAAAAGGTTGCTAGAACTGATACATGAATTCAGCAAAGTTGAAAGGTACAAAATCAATGTACAGAAATCAGATGCATTTTTATATACCAATAATGAAGCAACAGAAAGAGAAATCAAGAAACTGATCCCATTCATAATTGTACCAACAGCCATAAAATACCTAAGAATAAACCTAACCAAAGATGTAAAAGATCTGTAAGCTGAAAACTACAGAAAACTTATGAAGGAAATGGAAGAAGATACAAAGAAATGGAAAAACAGTCCACGCTCATGGATTAGAAGAATAAATATTGTTAAAATGTCGATACTACCCAAAGCAATCTACACGTTCAATGCAATCCCAATCAAAATTGCACCAGCATTCTTCTCAAAGCTAGAACAAACTATCCAAAAATGTGTATGTAACCACAAAAGACCCTGAATAGCCAAAGTAATATTGAAGAAGAAAACCGAAACGGGAGGCATCACCATCCCAGACTTTAGCCTCTACTACAAAGCAGTCATCATCAAGATAGTGTGGTGTTGGCACAAAAACAGACACATAGACCAATGGAATAGAATAGAGAACTCAGGGGGCGCCTGGGTGGCTTAGTCAGTTAAGCGTCCGACTTTCGCTTAGGTCATGATCTCGCGGTTCGTGGGTTTGAGCCCCGCGTCGGGCTCTGTGCTGACTGCCAGCTCAGAGCCTGGAGCCTGTTTCAGTCTGTGACTCCCTCTCTCTCTGACCCTCCCCTGCTCACGCTGTCTCTCCCTCTCCTAGAAATAAATAAAAACATTAAAAAAAAAAATAGAGAACTCAGAATTGGACCCAAAAGTGTCAACTAATCTTTGACAAAGCAGGAAAGAGCATCCAATGGAAAGAAGCCAGCCTCTTTAACAGATGGTGCTGGGAGACCTGGACAGCAACATGCAGAAGAATGAAACTAGACCACTTTCTCACACCATACACAAAAATAAACTCAAAATAGATGAAGGACCTGAATGTGAGACAGGAAACCATCAAAACCCTAGAGGAGAAAGCAGGAAACAACCTCCTTGACCTCAGCCACAGCAATTTCTTACTCGACACATCTCCAAAGGCAAGGGAATCAAAAGCCAAAATGAACTTTTGGGATCTCATCAAGGTAAAAAACTTCTGCACGGCAAAGGAAACAATCAACAAAATTAATAGGCAACCGACAGAATGCGAAAAGATAGTTGCAAATGACTTATTGGATAAAGGGCTGGTATCCAAAATCTATAATGAAGTCACCAAGCACCATACCCAAAAAACAGACAATCCAGTGAAGAAATGGGCAGAAGACATGAACAGACACATCTCCAAAGAAGACATCCAGATGGCCAAGAGACACGTGAAATGATGCCCAACATCACTCATCAGGGAAATACAAATTAAAAACACACCGATACACCACCTCACACTGGACACTGGTCGCTAAAATGAACGAATCAGGAGATTATAGATGCTGGCCAGGATGCAGAGAAACGGGCATCCTCCTACACTGCTGGTGGGAATGTAAACTGGTGCAGCCCCTCTGGAAAACAGTGTGGAGTTTCCTCAAAAAATTAACAAATAACTCCCCTATGACCCAGCACTGCTAGGAATTTACCCAAGGGATACAGGAGTGCTGATGCACAGGGGCACATGTACCCCAATGTTCACAGCAGCACTTTCAACAATAGCCAAATCATGGAAAGAGCGTAAATGTCCATCAACTGATGAATGGATCAAGATGTGGTTTAGCTATACGATGGAATCCTACCTGGCAATGAGAAAGAATGACATCTGGCCTGTGCAGCAACGTGGATAGAACTGGAGGGTATTATGCTAAGTGAAGTCAGTCATTGAGAAAGACAGACACCATATGTTTTCACTCATATGTGGAACAGGAGAAACTCAACAGAGAGCCATGGGGGAGGGAGGGTGGCAAACCATGAGAGACTCTTAAATACTGAGAACAAACTGAGGGTGGATGGGGGGTGGGGGACAAGGGAAAGCAGGTGATCGGCATGGAGGAGGGCACGTGTTGGAATGAACACTGGGTATTGTATGGAAACTAATTTGACAATAAAGTATATTTTTTAAAAAAGAATAAAAGAAAGGAATTTAAAACTTAAAAAAAATTTTTTTAATAAATAAATAAAAATGGGTAAAGGACTGGATACACATCTTTCCAAAGACCTGCAGATGGCCAACACACAAAAAGATGCTCAGTATCACCAATCATCAGGGAAATGCAAATCAAAACCACAATGAGATAACACCTTGCACCTGTATTAATGGCTACACTCAAAAATACAAGAAACAAGCATTGGTGAAGACTGGAGAAAAGGGAACCCTCATGTTCTGTCGATGGGAGTACAAACTGGTACAAGCCACTGTGGAAAACAGTATGGAGCTTCCTATATTTTCACTACTGGGTATTTACCCAAAGCAAATGAAAACATTAATTCAAAAGGATATATGCACTCCTGTATTTATTGCAGCATTATTTACAAAAGTCAGATATAGAAGCAACCCAGCATCTATCCATAGATGAACAGATACATGTATATATATATACATTTATACACATTGGTGTATAAATGGCATATGTATCAGCCTTAAAAAAGAATGAACTCTCACCATTTGGAACAACACAGATGAATCTAGAGGGTATTATACTAAGTGAAATTAAGTCAAAGAAAGACAAATACCCTATGATTTCACTCATGTGGAAGTGAAGAAACAAAACAAACAAAGAAGAGAACCAAAACAACAGGTTCTTAAATATAGAGAACTGGTGGTTTCGAGAGGGGAAATGGCAGGGGTGAAGAGCAGTAAGAGTACACTTAGAGTGATGAGCACGGAGTAATGTACAGAACTGGTGAATCACTATATTGTACACCAGAAACTGATATAAACCTGTATTTTAATTATACCGGAGTTTTAAAAATGAAGAGAATACAATTAAACTAAGCCTCTTCCACACACAGCAAACAACAAACTTTAGCTATGTAAGTAAACTTCCCCCATAATTAAACTGCCAATGTCATTGACCATCTCACCCAGATGCCCATACCTTTGCCAATACGAATGCTATAGCAGATGAGATATGGGATAACGGGTAACCCAGGACTGTCTTGGGCATACCAATA
The DNA here is from genome assembly GCA_017311185.1 of Proteles cristata cristata. Taxonomy (NCBI): domain Eukaryota; kingdom Metazoa; phylum Chordata; class Mammalia; order Carnivora; family Hyaenidae; genus Proteles; species Proteles cristata. Next base: position 406,408 of record JAESUZ010003751.1, on the reverse strand, counting down.
TATATGGTTACTGTGATTACAGTGGACTATATGACGGACAGCTTTAATCTATATCCTGTATATTAACACACTGAACTCACAAAAGAAGGTGGTACATCAGTCCAGATTAGTGCTATAGAAGAGCTTCGGATAGTATCTAGCATAGTCTCAGTATTTACGAAGTGGATAAACCACTTTTTCACCAAAACTAGGAAAGCTTTAAGAAAGGTTTTTCAAATACTGCTTTCAAGAACACTTGAAGAAATTTCTAATCTGAAAAGCAAAGATCCCAAAATAAATACAAATAAATTCACTATTCTCGATTAAAATAAAAAATTTAAGACACTGACTTACTTAAAAGATACTTTTCATAAAGAATGAGAACTTTTTAGATCTATTATATTCTGAAAGTGCCTTGTACTAAAAGTAGTCTCATCATTTTATGAAGCTCAGCAATTATTAATTAAAACCCTAATAAGAGAGAACAAACTGCGAGATACAAAACACATTCTGTACATTACTCCGCGCTCATCACTCTAAGTACGCTCTTACCGCTCTTCACCCCTGCCACTTCTCCTCTCGCAGCCACCAGTTCTCCGTATTTAAGAACCTGTTATTTTGGTTCTCTTCTGTTTTGTTTCTTCAATTCCACATATGAGTGAAATCATATAGAAGACACAGAAAAACTGCATTCAAAATCAATGTAATTTTGTCCGGAGTCAGGCTCTCAGACTCAGAATGACAGGACCCAAACTAAAGTATGAAAAAAAGATTCTCACTCATAAAAGAGGATGTTTTGCATTTTACACAGGACTAATCTTCAGAGACAATTTTAATGAAACATATTGAAAGAAAATTATTAACTTTACCTTCATTTCCATGTAAGGTGGATCATTTTCCAATTCTGCTTTGTCTTTGGCCAGTTTGGCTTTTTGCTCTTCAATGAATTTATCCAAATTATCAGCCATTTTGCAGATACTAAAAAAAAAAAACAAACCAAGAAAAAAAAAACCACTTCAATGACCACAGTTTTACCCCAATATTTTTAGGCTAATTAACAATATGCAGGTTTAACCCGCATTTAATATTCAATTTCACTTACCAAATTGAGAAATTCACATAAGCTTGACCAAAACATGCGTGACTGCTTCTCCCAACCCACCCCCAAAACCAATGACATCTGAAAATAAAGAATATGCACAACCACCATCATTTCTCTCCCACACACACTTTGATTCATGAATCAAAGCATTTTTTTTTAGTTTTTTTACAACTATTTGGAGGTAATTTTGAGTTAACAAAAAAGGTACAAATAAGAATAGCATGAAGAACATCCATACTTTTGTTTTTAACTTTCATTTATTTATTATTTTAAATTTACATCCAAGTTAGTTAGCATACAGTACAATTAGGATTTTAGGAGTAGATTCCAGTGTTTCATCCCCTATGTAGAACACCCAGTGCTCATGCCAAAAAGTGACTTCCTTAATGCCCCTCACCCATTTAACCAATTCCCCCACCCACAATCCCTCCAGCACCCCTGTTTATTCTCTGGGAGAGTCTCATAAGTTTTGTCACCCTCCTTGTTTTTATATTATTTTGCTTACCTTCCCTTACGTTCATCTGCTTTGTATCTTAAATTCCTCATATGAGTGAAGTTATATAGTACTTGTCTTTCTCTAATTTCACTTAGCATAATACCCTCTACTTCTCCATGTGGTTGCAAATGGCAAGATTTCATTCTTTTTGATTGCCAGGTAATACTCTGCTGTGTATATATATATATATATATATATATATATATGTGTATATATATATGTGTGTATATATATATGTATATATATATATATGTATACACACACACACACACACACACACCACATCTTCCTTATCCATTCATCCGTCAATGGACATTTGGGCTCTTTCCATACTCTGGCTATTGTCAGTAGCGCTGCTATAAGCCCTGGGGTGCAAGTGACCCTTTGAAACACACACCTATATCCCTTGGATAAATACCTAATAGTGTAGTTGCTAGGTTGTAGGGTAGTTCCATTTTTAATTTTTTGAGGAACCACCATACTGTTTTCCAGAGTGGCTGTACCAGTTGGCATCCCCACCAGCAGTGCTAAAGAGATCCTCTTTCTCTGCATCCTCACCAACATCTGTTGTTGCCTGAGTTGTGAATGTTAGCCATTCTCACAGGTGTGAGGTAGTATCTCACTGTGGTTTTAATTTGTATTTGCCTGATGATGAGCGATGTTTAACATTTTTTCATGTGTCTGTTAGCCACCTGGATTTCTTTGGAAAAGTGTCTATTCATGTCTTCTGTCCATTTCTTCACTGGGTTATTTGTTTTCTGGGTGTTGAGTTTGATAAGTTCTTCATAGATTTTGGATACTAACCCTTTATCTGATAGGTCATTCTTCTCCCATTCCATATCTTCTCCCACTCCATCGGTTGCCTTTTAGTTTTGTTAAGTATTTCATTAGCTGTGCAAAAGCTTTTTATCTTGATGAGGTCCCAACAGTTCATTTTTACTTTTGTTTCCCTTGCCTCCAGAGACATGTCAAGTAGGAAGTTACTGCAGCTGAGGTCAAAGAGGTTTTTGTCTGCTTTCTCCTCTAGGATTTTGATGGCTTTCTGCCTTACATTTAGGTCTTTCCTCCATTTTATTTTTGTGTATTTATTTTTGTGAAAGAAAGTGGTCCCTGCTCCTTGTGCATGTCGCTGTCCAGTTTTCCCAGCACCATTTGCTGAAGAGACTGCCTTTATTCCATTCGATATTCTTTCCTGCCTTGTCAAAGATTAGTTGGCCATATGTTTGTGGGTCCATTTCTGGGTTCTCTATTCTGTTCCATTGATCTCAGTGCCTATTACTGTGCCAGCACCATACTGTCTTGATGATTACAGCTCTGTAATACATCTTAAAGTCCAGGATTGTGATGCCTCCACCTTTAGTTTTCTTTTTCAGGATTGCTTTGGCTAATCGGGAGTCTTTTCTGGTTTCATACAAATTTTAGGACTGTTTGTCCTACCTCTGTGTGAAGAAGCTGGTGTTATTTTGATAGGAATTGCATTGAATATGTAGATTGCTTTGGGTAGTATCAACATTTTAACAATATTTATTCTTCCAATCCATAAGCATGGAATATTTTTCCTTTTCTATGTGTGTGTTTTCTTCAATTTCTTTCATAAGCTTTCTATAGTTTTCAGCGTATAGATTTTTCACCTCTTCGGTTAGGTTTATTCCGAGGTATTTTATGGTTTTTGGTGCAACTGTAAATGAGATCAATTCCTTTATTTCTCTAATGCATCATTATTGGTGTATAGGAATGTAACCGATTTCTGTGCATTGATTTTATATCCTGCAACTTTGCTGAATTCATGGATCAGTTCTAGCAGTTTTTTGGTAGAGTCTTTGGGTTTTCCATATAGAGTATCATGATGTCTGCAAAAAAAGTGACAGTTGGACCTCCTCCTAGCCAATTTGGATGCCTTTATTCTTTTGTGTTATCTGATTGCTGATGCTAGGACTTCCAATACTATGTTAAACAACAGTCGTGAGAGTGGATATCCTTGTCATGTTCCTGACCTTAGGGGGAAAGCTCTCAGTTTTTCCCCATTGAGGAGGATATTGGCAGTGGGTCTTTCATATATTACTTTTATGATCTTGAGATATAATCCTTCTATCCCTACTTTCTTAAGGGTTTTTAATCAAGCAAGGATACTGTATTTTGTCAAATGCTTTCTCTGCATCTACTGAGAGGATCCTGTGATTCTTATCCTTTCTTTTATTGACGTGATGTATTGTGTTGATTGTTTTGTGGATATTGAACCAGTCCTGCGTCCCAGGAATAAATCTCACTTGGTCATGATGAATAATTCTTTAAATGTAGTGTTCAATCCAGCTAGCTGGTACCTTGTTGAGGATTTTTGCATCCATGTTCATCAGGAAAATTGGTGTGTATTTCTTTTTAGTGGGGTCTTTGTCTGATTTTGGAATCAAGGTAATGATGGCCTCGTAGAATGAGTTTGAAAGTTTTCCTTCCATTTCTATTTTTTGGAATAGCTTCAAAAGAATAGGCATTAACTCTTCTTTAAATGTTTGGTAGAATTCCCCTGGAAAGCCATCCAGCCCTGGACTCTCATTTTTTGGAAGATTTTTGACTACTCATTTGATTTCTATACTGGTTATAGGTCTGTTCCAATTTTGTTTTTTCTTGTTTCTGTTTTTGTAGTTTATATGCTTCTAGGAATTTGTCCATTACTCCAGATTGCCCAACTTATTGGTGTATAATTGCTCATAACACTCTCTTATTATTGTATTTCTGCAGTGTTCGTTGTGATTTCTCCTCTCCTCTTTCATTCATGATTTCATTTATTTGGGTCCATTCCTTTTTCATCAAAGTGACTAGGGGTTTATCAATTTTGTTAATTCTTTCAAAGAACCAGCTCCTGGTTTCATTGCTCTGTTCTACTGGTTTTTTGTTTTGTTTTGTTTTCCGTATCATGGATTTCTGCTCTAATATTTATGATTTCCTGTCTTCTAGTGGTTGGGGGTTTTATTTGCTGTTCTTTTTCCAGCTCTTTAAGATGTAAGGTTAGGTTATATATCTGAGACCTTTCTTCCTCCTTTAGGAAGGCCTGGATTGCTATATACTTACCTCTTATGACTGCCTTCACTGCATCCCAGAAGTTTGGGGTGATCGTGTTTTCATTTTCATTGGCTTCCATGTACTTTTTAATTTCCTCATTAACTTTCGGTTAGTCCACTCATTCTTTAGTAGGATGGTCTTTAGTCTCCAGGTACTCCTGGTCTTTCCAAATTTTTTCTTGTGGCAGATTTCAAGTTGTGGTCTGAAAATATGCAAGGTATGATCTCAATCTCTTTGTACTTGTTGAGGGCTGATTCATGTCCGAGTATGTGATCTATTCTGGAGAATGTTCTATGTGCACTCAAGAATAATGTGTATTCTGTTGCTTTAGGATGAAATGTTTTCAATACATCTGTTAAGTCCATCCAGTAGTGTGTCATTCAAAGCCACTGTTTCTCTGTTGATTTTCGTTTACATGATCTGTCCATTGCTGTAAGCAGGGTGTTGAAGTCTCCTACTTTTATGGTATTATTATCAATGAGTTTCCGTCTGTTCATGATTAATTTATATATTTAGGTGTACCACATTTGGAGCATAAATATTTACAACTGTTAGGTCTTGGTGGAAAGACCCCTTAATTATGATATAATGCCCTTCTTCATCTCGTTACAGTCTTTATTTTAAAATCTAGATTGTGTGATACAGGTATGGCTACTCCAACTTTCTTTTGGAGACCATTAGCATGACAGACGGTTCTCCATCCCTTAGATCTAAAATGAGTCCTTTGTAAGCAGCATATACATGGATCTTGTTTTCTTATCCATTCTGTTACCCTAGGTCTTTTGATTGGAGCATTTAGTCCACTGACATTTACAGTGAGTTCTAAAAGATACCAACTTATTGTGATTATGTTGCCTGTAGAGTTGGAGTTTCTGGTGGTGTTCTCTGGTCCTTTCTCTTGTTTGTTGCTTTTGGTCTGTTTTGTTATTTTTTTACTTTTCTCCCCTCAAGAGAGTCCCCCTTAAAATTTCTTGCAGGGCTGGTTTAGTGGTCACGAACTCCTTTAGTTTTTGTTTGACCGGGAAACTTGTTATTTATTTTTTTTATTTTTTTTAATTTAAAGAGAGAGATAGAGACAGCATGAGCAGCAGAGGGTCAGAGAAAGAGGGAGACACAGAATCTGAAGACAGGCTCCAGGCTCTGAGTTAGCTGTCAGCACAGAGCCCGATGCAGGGCGGGGCTCGAACCCACAAACCATGAGATCATCACCTGAGCTCAAGTCAGACACTTAACTGACTGAGCCACCTAGGCGCCCCTCTCCTATTCTGAATGACAGCTTTGCAGGATAAGGAATTCTTGACTGCCTATTTTTTCCAATTCAACACATTGAATATCTCCTGTCACTCCATTCTGGCCTGCCAAGTTTCTGTGGGTAGGTCTGCTGCGAACCTAATCTGTCTTCCCTTGCAGGTTAGGGACTTTTTTCCCTTGCTGCTTTCATAATTCTTGCCTGGAGCAGTTTGTGAATTTGACTGTGATATCCCTTGCTGATAGTCAGTTTTGTTGAATATAATGGGAGTTCTCTATGCTTCCTGGATTTGATGTCTGTGTCTTTCCCCAGATGAGGTTAAGTTTTCCACAATGACTTATTCACATAATGCTTCTATCCCTTTTTCTCTCTTCGTCTTCTGGGATCCCTATGATTTGAATGTTATTCTTTTTAATGAGTCACTGAGTTTTTTGTTTTTTTTTTTTAATTTCTAGGAGAGGGAGAGACAGCGTGAGCAGGGGAGGGTCAGAGAGAGAGGGAGTCACAGACTGAAACAGGCTCCAGGCTCTGAGCTGGCAGTCAGCACAGAGCCCGACGCGGGGCTCGAACCCACGAACCGCGAGATCATGACCTAAGCGAAAGTCGGACGCTTAACCGACTAAGCCACCCAGGTGCCCCTGAGTTCTCTAATTCTTACACCGTGCTCTTTTGCCTTAGACTCCCTCTTTTTCTACTTCATTATTCTCCATAATTTTATCTTCTAAATTGCTAATTGCTTCTTTGCTTTATCCATCCTTGCCGCTAAGGCATCCACTGGAGATGCTTCCTAGTTACAGCGTTTTTAATCTTGTCCTAACTAGATTTTCTTTTATCTCCACATAAAGGGATTCTATGCTTTTTTCAACCCCAGATAGAATTCTTATTATCGTGATTCTAAACTATAGTTCAGATAGCTTGCTTGTATCTGTGTTGACTAAGTCCCTGGCTGTCATTTCTTCTGTTCTTTCTTTTGGGGTGAATTTCTTCATCATTTTGAAGGAAGAAAAGTAATTAATAAAGTAAAAAGTAGTACATAATGTAAACTTCATTTTATTATTTACTTCCAAAAATAACAATGATTTTAAAATATGGTTTTAACAAAATACATTCCAAACCAAAAGCTTATATTCTTAAGCCATTTTTAATTTGCTAAATGTGACAAAAGATTTTTTATAGTAAAAATTTAAAACAGCTCAACAGCAAACAGTAATTTTCATGTTTCAAAAAAAAAAAAAATGACTTCTGGGGCGCCTGGGTGGCTCAGTCAGTTAAGAATTCAACTTTGGCTCAGGTCATGACCTCACAGTTCATGGGGTCAAGCTCTGCATCAGTCTGCTTTGGATTCTCTCTCTCACTCTCTCACTCTCTATCCCTCCCCCACTTATACACACACACACACACACACACACACACTCTCTCTCTCTCAAAAATAAAAAACATTAAAAACATTTCTTAAAATCCTCTAATTTCCCTATTTTATGTCCGATAGAAATAAAAGATGATGGGATAATATTTACTTCGAAGCAGAATTTTATACTAATTTAAGAAGGAATGTCATTATCTAAAAAAAGTAAAAAGATAACCTGAATAATCTAAGATCTCTACATAACACTATTAATAATTGCTCTTGAGTACATACTTAAAATTTTCCTTTAGTATTATATTTTAACATCCATTACAAATTCCAGAACTGATTTTATGTGACCAGAGTAGTATTTTTAACAATAGTTGTGTGTATAACACATGCCATACCGAAAACATCAGATACATGTTTAATCATTTCTTATTCTGTTCTACTATCTGATTAAAATATAGTATCTTTAATACGAAGTTGAAAAGCCAAAGATACTAGTAAGCTTTCTCCTGCAAACGCCCTCCAACCACCACCTGGAACATTGTTGTGGTTAAACTCGTTGGGCTTATTATTACTCACTGCATTAAGGGATGCCTCCTAGACACCCACCACGGGGAACTCTGGAGTATCTAACCATGAAGGTGTTAGAAGAGACTAACAGGATTTGCAACTTAAGTGATTTGTGAGCCGAGCTTTGCTCAAGATTGAAAGCTGTCAGAAAGTGAGGGTAATTCTATGATTGATCATGTTAGCAAATCTTACCTAAAGCTGTAACTGATTAAGAGCCAGTAGTCACTTATCAGCTGGAAGAAGTGATGCCTGGTCTTTTGTGGCTTGGGTAACATTCATGTTTGTCTGTGTTTGGACAGGATTATGGAGTGGTATTCTTTTTCTCTTGACCTATCACACAGACACAGAACAGCTTTGTCAAACGCTGATGTTCTGTGCAACTGTTTATCTTCAGTGGAAGAACAATAAGCCGAAGCCGCAGTGCCAGGCCAGTTCCTAGCAACACCAAGGCCTTGCTGATAAATAGTACAGTCCAGCTTCCAGCTGCCACGGCCACTTTTTTCTTTCTCACTCCTTCAAGTAGATGATAGCTTACATAAAACATATTTCAACTACAAAATTATTCAAGAATTAGAGAAATCACACAGATTTCTGAGTTGATGGGCACAGCCTAAGTACAAAATAGATTATTTATATCTTTAAAATTAAGTTACAAAGGTACCTGGGTGGCTAGTTTGGATTAAGCATCTGACTCTTGGTTTCAGCTCAGGTCATCATCTCACAGTTTGTGCGATCAAGCCCCGAGTCTGGTTCTGCACTGACTTAGGATTCTCTCTCTCCTCTCTCTACCCCTACCCCACTTGGGCATGCACACTCTCTCAAAATAAATAAATCAATGCCTAAAAGTTTTTTAAAAGTAAAGATTAAGTTACAAGAAAAATCAGCTAAAAGAAACCTTAAAGGTATTTTTTATCTTCCTTCACCCTACAATGCAAAATCACTCACAACTTTTAAGATATTACCAAGCTGTTCCCCCCACCAGTAGCTATCTACATAGCATGTAGATGATAAACAGTTTTTAAGAAAAGTTTAACTGAAAGACCTGGATTTGAAACCTAATTTCCTCACTAATTAACTCAAGCTGATCAACCTCAATATGTTCCTTAATCTCCCTTCTGCTCTCCTCACCCACAGAAATATCTACTCCAGAGCTGTTATGAAGAAAAACAAAATGATGCATATAAAATGTGTGGCACACCTGGCACTGAAAAAAAAAATTCAACAAATCATGGCTGTTTTATTATTATATTTTCATAGTTTTTATGTACAACGGTAATCATCTTTTTAAAGAAACCTCCAAAGAACACTGGATTTTTTGAAAATGTTTTTATTTATTTCTGAGAGACAGAGAGACAGACAGAGTGAGCAGGGGAGGGTCAGAGAGAGAGGGGGACACAGAATCTGAAACAGGCTCCAGGCTCTGAGCTAGCTGTCAGCACAGAACCCGACGCAGGGCTCGAACCCACAAACCGTGAGATCATGACCTGAGCCGGTCAGATGCTCAAACGACTGAGCCACCGAGGTGCCCCGAAAGTACAATGGATTTTAAATCCCCAGTAACTGATACTTGATTATCATAATCTAAATCAACATATCTAAACCTTTTTTTAAAAAAATTTTTAAATGTGGGGCTCGAACTTACAAACTGTGAGATCATGACCTGAACTGAAGCCAAATGCTTAACCAACTGAGCCACCCAGGCGCCCCAACATATCTAAACCTTAAACTTAGGCCCTTTATACTTATCATATAGATAGAAACATAAGCAGACTAGAGCTGGCATTCATTGTGCTAGGCCTTGGTGAATCTAAAAAACAGAGAGGACCCAGAACTGAGCATACCCAATTCTTTCTCCCAATTTCTTCAGTCACAAAGAGAGGGGCAAATGTTCCCCTCGTTTTCCTTCTCAAGCGAAGTGTAAATTTCCTCCTCACCATGCAAGCATACGGAACAGAAAGTAACCTGTCTCCTATAGGACATTGTTCTAGATTCTAGGGGGATGGAAAGTGTAAGATATGGACCTCCCCCCCTCAAATTTGAACAGCATAATGCCCCCTGTTACATGGCTCCATCTGGCCAGACTGATGGGAGATACCCATAAGGGATTCAGCAGCAATATGAAGAAACAATTTGAATATGTCTGGAATTCAGAATAGAGTCCAAGATGGGGGGTGGGAAGGGCTTAGCAGTTCTTTAAATGATCATTAAAGCTATAGGAGAAAAGACTGCTTTGAAAAAGAGACCCTAGATAGAGGGAGAACAGGGCTTGGGACAAAATAGCAGAGACACTGGTAACATGTGTGTGATGTGCAGGGAGGAGCCTGTGAAAGAGTTTTAGATGAAAGACAAGGGATGAGGTTAGCCAGGACAGCGTTTCCCATTTCCCATCCATTCAGAGATTTTCCACCAAATGAAAAGTGCTTATGCATCTTTTTCTCCTGGCAGATGAGACCCACATGAGCAACTTGCTTCCATGGGCACGCCCAAATTTTGACAAACCCCCCTAAAAGTGGCCAACAAGTACCTGGGTGGGAGAAAGGAAGGTTGAGGGTTAGGATACAGATAGAGTAAATATATAAGCACACTATTAAGTCCTTTAGCAACTTACATCATTAATGGTGACTAAGGACAGCAGCCTAAGTTAGAGGGCCTTTGGGTAATGCAAAATTTCCAGGATCCTTGCTCAAACACCTCTGTCTCCCACTCAGTGGACAATGGGAACGCAAGTCAGGATGTCACAAGAACAGTCTGAAATCTAATCAAAGCTGGTAATAAATAAATCACATTGACATGAAAATTTCATTTGAGACAAACTGTACTCAACCATCCTATTCCAATGTATCCTATTTAAAACCACCTGCTCCCTTTCAGAAGGTCACCTGTACTGAAGGAGACCGAAAATTCCACACCTGAGGAGCATTTCAGCAGCTCTTTAACCACCACAAAGTCAGTATCCTCCTAGTGAGAAGAAATATGCAGAAAAGCAAGCAGCATCTTATGGATTTCCGTGGGATGTTTTTCTTGCTTGCACACATGACATGCCATTCTTTCATATAAAGCTGAGCCCCTCTGAGGGTAATTGGCTTTTTCAAACCCACATGGTTTGCTATTAGGTTACAGTATTTTCTGAGGTGTTTGGAAACTGCTGGTTTGCTTCCCAGAAATTCAAGGTAAACCTCTTAATCCGATAGTCTTGAGAGCCAACCTGTCTCAAGACACGAGTCCCACTGCTAACATTTCCTTAAAGCTGGATCCAAATCCCAGATAACAATCCTAAAACGAAGGCAATCAGGAGAGACTCGAGCGCAAGGAGCCAGAGGAAAACAACACGACCGAGTTCACAGGGCTGTTGTGATCAAGTACATTTTACTTGCAAAGCAAAGCACTGAGAACCGCGCCAAGAGCATAAGCATCGGCAGCCGTGAACCATTACCCGACGCCGAGCGGAGGACGCGCGCCCCGGGGAGCGCGGCCGCGGGGAACGAGGGCGAGCGGGACGCGTCCGCGCGTCGTCAGGCAACCGGGTCTCCACAGCACCCGCGCCCGAGGGGCCCCCGGAGTCCGGACCGCGTGACCAGGGCCCCGCCCCCGAGCCACCCCGCAGCGGCGGGACCCCCGCCCACACCGAGCCGCCCCCAGCCCTCCGCTGGGAGACCAAGCCCGGGACCCCGCGCCTCCGCCAGCGCCCCCAGCCCCGAAGCCGCGAGGCCGCGAGCGCACCCCGGCCGAGGAGCCCGCAGCCCGCGGCTCCAGCCCCGCGGCCACTCTGGCCGCCGCCTCCCCGCCCGCAGCCCGCCAGGCCCGCTCCCCTCCCGCGGCTGACCAACGCTTACTCAGAAGCGCGGGCTCGCGGCCGGGAAGACGCACCGCGCCCGCAGGAGCTCTTCGCGGGCCGAGAGGCGGCGGCGGCGCGCGGACGGCAGCACCGCGACCCGCCGCCGGCCGCGGCTCCGCCTCCTAAGCCGAGCCCTCCCCCGCCCTTCCCCAACGGCCAGCCGCGGCCCCGCCCCGCTTCGGCCGCGGAGGCACGGTCGCGCGCTCGGGCGCCCCCTAGCCTCCCGGAGGCCGCGCAGCCTCCCTGCCGTCCGCACGACTCGGCTGCGAGCCCGCTGGGGTCTCCGCCGCCCAGGTCCGCTCCGGCTGGGAGCTCCCGAACCATGGGAATTTCTTCCCGAGCGAAATCGATTCCAGCCCCTCCAAACCTTCCAAGCCCCAGGCGGCATGGAAGGAAAACGGGTAGGGGTGGCAGAGAGAAAAGCTGTCGGCATACCTTTCTGCATTTCTCTTCTCCCGGGAGTCCGGTCAGCGTTTTGTCCTGGGTCTTCGTTGCTACTTCCCACATACTCCATTCACCCCGATACTGAGCGGCCACGTGCCACCGTTAGCGAAGAGATCCTCAGCTTCCCAGGAGAGTGGAACTAAGAATCTTTTTTCCTAAATTACTTTGTAGGAGGATTTTAACAACAACTTTTCTTCAAATGTAAGCTCATGTCAAAACCGCAGGCAGGAGTCTGGATTTGATCATTTTTTAAAAATACTTTTTTATTTCTAGTTGAGAGAGACAGCGTCAGCAGGGGAGGGTCAGAGAGAGAGAGAGGGAGACACGGACTCTGAAACAGGCTCCAGGCTCCGAGCTGGCAGTCAGCACAGAGCCCGACGTGGGGCTCAAACCCACGAACCGCGGGATCATGACCTAAGTGAAAGTCGGACGCTCAACCGACTAAGCCACCCAGGCGCCCCTGGATTTGGTCATTGTAATGGCTTTGTTTTAGCTCTTTGCAACGAACCGTAGTAAGAGTGCAGGACACGGCTGATAGCAGAATGTCCTGAACTCTAAAGCATACAGTGGAAAGAAAAAATTCCAAATAAATACATTATTACAATGCAAGGTAACGGTTATAGAAGCACCTACAGACATTTAGAGAACCTTGAATCACTACTGGAGAGCGGAGGAAGTTAAGACAGATTTAAAGTTAAGACAGATGGTAAAGATCTCTGAGCTCTATTTTCAAAGATTAATTTTGAGCCCCCAGGCCAAAAAATAATAATGAGAGTATTTTTGGCAATGCTGACCATCTATGAGAAGTTTCAGGATGATTAGATAAAGATGAAACTGGAGGACTGAGGAGTGACGCTATTCTTCCCCTCCGTCCCTCACCCTAGGCAAAACACTATTGAACATCGATGTTAGGGATTAAACAAGGGACCCAAGCCTGGTTCCTAGGTTTTGGAGCTTGAAATCTAGCGTGGAGTTGAGGGGCGAAGAAGGAAAAATACCTAAAACAAGCAAATAAGTAAAATAAACATTGTAATAACTGTTGGAAGAAAACAAGTGCTGAGATTAATTTGGCCTCGGGGACAGGGAGTGGTTTCAAAGCTACGCCGAAAATTAAGCCGTAGCGAACTCGGCACTGGAATTTCAGAACATGAACAGCTCCTGTAGATGTTAATTTTTACAAACGAGTTTCCACAGCTTGGAACGCCCCAAAACACCCTCCTACGGAAGCGTAGTGCCAAACCACCTAAAGGCCTCAGATTTTACTGAAGCGCAGTGACTGGCCTGCAAGTAAACTTAGAAGGTCATGTTTAGTTTCGTCTTGGCCCGCATCCAGAACTACTTAGATCTCGAGTTTTTCACAGACATCCTCATTTTTCAGGTTTTCAACATTTCATTCGAAGGGCCGACACACACAGAAGCCGTCCTCCCGCACCCCAGCCCCGGAGCCCCCCAGCGGGAAGATGGCGGCGCCGCGCCTGCGCAGCACGAACGGAGGCCCGGCTCCCGTTCGCCGCGCGCCGTCAGCATGCCCGTCTTCCGGCACGGCAGGCCGTACCATTTCCATACCCGCTCGGTGCGTTCGTCCTGCTCACACACACAGTTTCCTAAGGTAACATGTTCTCATCCCGGCCCCCAGGAGATCCCTTTGTCTCTGTTACGTAACCGCTGTCTCTGTCGCGGCACCCGGAAGCCCTCCCGCCGTCCGCGAATGGTCTGTGCCGACTTCCCCTCCGGTTCTAGGTGTCATGGCTGCCTCGAGAGATTAGGGCGAGCTTGCACCTGTGGTGGGGAGGGTCCGAGGCCCACCCCTGGGGACCGGCGAGGCCGAGTTGCGCCCCGGCTGTGGAGGCGACAGCTTCTCCGACCCCGCGGCCATGGCGGCGTCCGGGAGCGGTATGGCCCAGAAAACCTGGGAACTGGCCAACAACATGCAGGAAGCCCAGAGCATCGACGAAATCTACAAATACGACAAGAAACAGCAGCAGGAGATCCTGGCGGCGAAGCCCTGGACTAAGGAGTGAGGAGGTCCCTGGCGAGACGCAGGGAGGGAAGGGGTGGCGGGAGTTTGGGGCGCCCCGGGGAGTGGGAGTCCCGGCGGGTGCAGAGCTTGCGCCTCACGGGCCGGGAGAATCGGTGCCCGAGAAATTTTGATCCACCTTTTGTCTCCGCAAGTAGAGCCAAAGGCCCTCCAGGGGGTTACTTCGACCCCGTGCTGCCTCTTTAACCAGCTGGCCTGCAGGGGACGACTCGGTGTGTCGTTTCTCAGGGTCCGTGTTGTCTATACGCCGCGCCCTGCCGCAGCCTTCGCCTGACACCTCGTCAGCACCTCCAGCCGCCCTCAGACGTGCGCCTGTCCTCAGAAACTAAGTCCGCCCAAGGGCTCTGAAAGAACTGTGAGCCCTCTTTTAGACCATCGGTTTTTGATTGCCATTAACGGTTTCAGAAACAGTGAGGCGCCACCCAGTCTTCCAAAATTTTACTTAATCAGTTCACGTAAGCTAGGAATTGTATCAATAGAGTTGAAAGCTCTTTGCCCCTTAGCAAAAGCCCTGTGTCCCTGGGAATGTTGGTGAGTCAAGGACTCTACCCACAGTTTCTACCTTTCCTGAAACCTGATTGTGTTAGGGAGAGAGTAAAAAAGAGCAGTCTGTCCAGTGGAAAGATAGAAAAGACAGTAGTGTCAACAAAATTCTTTTTCCTTCTTTCTCAGTTTTTTACAAGGACAAACTCTTGTCGGTATTCAGATCCAGCCGTGTTTATAAAGTATTTAATATACATTGAGTGCTGGGCTAGGAATTCCCGTATGTTATTTAATCTGCATGATGAGCCAGTGCTATATTGTTTTAAGTCCTCTCTGCACCACACGTGGGGCTCGAACTCATGACCCCATGATCAAAAGCGGCTCTTCCAGCTGAGCCACCTAGGCGCCCTCAGTACTTTATTTTCATTACTTTTCTGCAAATATAGTAACTAATTTTATGATCACACTGAGGCAGTGAACTCTTAAGTGACAGTAGACTGAAGTTCACACCTCATAACTGTCACTAGTTAGTTAATTGGCCCTAGGAAATTAATGTATCTTCATTCTTTTATCTGTAAAAAGGAATTAAGATCTACCTATTGGTAGTGTCATAAAGATTAGATGAGATAATGTGTAAAAAATGGACTGCAGTGCATGTAATAGGAGCACAATAACTATCTTTTTCTCGTTTTCCCAGTAATTGGGGGAGCCAAGGTTTTAATTCCTGTCTGGACGCCCCAAACCAGGTCTCCAAATTTTTCAGTTGTGATTGAAACCTGTGGGCGGACATCTTAAAAGGGCTTCTCAGAAACATTGACCACTTTGTTAAAGACTAGTTATCAAAGACTGCTTGTCTGCTTATTCTATAGCAGGCTATGCATTTTAGGTTGCTGTAGCCTATTAAATATTTGGAAATTATCTGCTTCCCTTACTGTCCGATGGTGGCTCTAATTAATTATATTCATCCTAGCTCTCTTGGGCTGCACCAGTGAGTTGGAAAAATATAATTGTATTCAAGAGTAGTTTAGTCACATCCACAGATGACAAACTCTGAACTAAAGATACTAGAGCTGCATTCTCAACTTTGAAGCTCTTGACACAGAAGGAAACCACACACTTCAACACACTGATCTTTAAGAGTACTGTAAAAGATGGGTTAAGGCTGATAACAGCTAGCACTTATAAAGTTTTAGCATGCGTTAGGCACTAAGCTAAACACTTTATATACATTATTGCACTTTATTTCCTCCTTACAACAACTCTGAAATATTCCTATTTACAGATGAGAAACTGAGGCACAGACATGAAGTGGTTCTCTAGGCCACAGCTAGCATGGCAATTCAAAGACTCAAACATAGGCAAATGGATGTCAGAATCCACATGCTTAACCTTAAGGCCAGAAAGTTAGACCTGAGAATCATTAGGCACAGCCATCCAACTAAAGTCGGAATCAAGAGATTTGGTGATTCCAAAATGCATGGAGAGAAAATCTATTGAACTGGTCATATAATTCCTTTCTACTTGAATAGCATATTAAAAAAACTATTCCATCCTTTTCCATTCCCCTAAAAGGAAATACTTTGCAGGACTCTGACATGTTAGCATTTCCAGCCCCCTGCAGCAATTTCTGCTTCCTTTTTCTTTCCCAATCTTTCTCCCCCCCATCACTGAAAATTCATTCAATACTTATTTGTTATCTTCACAAAAACTGTCCTTGAAATTGTGTTTTATATAAGAAAGTTAATTATACTATGCTTTTGTTTTGTAGTCACCATTACTTTAAGTACTGCAAAATCTCAGCATTGGCTCTATTGAAAATGGTGATGCATGCCAGATCAGGAGGCAACTTGGAAGTGATGGGCTTAATGCTGGGAAAGGTGGATGGTGAAACCATGATCATTATGGACAGTTTTGCTTTGCCGGTAGAGGGCACTGAAACCCGAGTAAATGCTCAAGCTGCTGCATACGAGTACATGGCTGCATATATAGAAAACGCCAAACAGGTAATAATGATGCTCCTTAAAGTTTAGTAACTCTACGAGTCTCATGGTGACTCTTGAGTTTCTAAACTTAAAACTATCCTCTTTAAAGTTTGTATTTTAAGTTGTTTTCATCAATTTCTATGTAAAATGTATGTGAGGTTAGCATGGATTTTTTTTAAACTAAATTCTTATACTCCAGAGAGCAGATCTTAAAAGTTTTCATCATAAGGAAAAAAAGTTGTACCTAATGTGTGGTGATGGATGTTAACTACATTTTTTGTAGTGATCATTTTGCATTATGTACGTATATTGAGTCATTACGATGGACACCTGAACTAATACAATGTTATAGGTCAATTACATCTCCATAAAAAAATTTTTTAAGTTCTCACACTCAAGATCAGATGTGTGTTTAAATCCAAAAGTTTGGAAACCACCTAAATGTTCCTGAGTATAAAACTGATTAAATAGATTATGGTATATCCATACAATGAACTGCAAGCCAGCCTGTAAGAAAAATAAAAATTAAAAAGTAGTTCTATATTTTTATTTACATGGTACAAACCCCACAACATTTTATTGAGTGAAAAAGCAACGTATAGAACACTGAATGTGGTATGCTATTGTGTTCGCATTAATCTACATTTATGCAAAGGATATAAATTCTATACACAAAGAATACATCTGCAAGATAGGTATGTAAGCAACTGGTTATAGTAGTAACATCTGGGCTGAGAAACAGGATAGTTGAGGTGAACGAGGTGGGAGGGAGACTGAATAACCTTACTGTACTTGTTTCTTGTTAATTTTATGCTTCAGATAATATGTTTTGGGTATTATCAATGCCAAATAATTTTTTTTTAACCGGAAAGGAGCATGTGCTGTGAACTATTCTGCATGCTATTACTTTACTATAATGCTATGTAAACCGACAAATGTTGGATGTTTCTAAAATTAAACAGAAACCTCAATCTTCTTTGCCTCCTTCATTTGTTAGGTTGGCCGCCTTGAAAATGCAATTGGCTGGTATCATAGCCATCCTGGCTATGGCTGCTGGCTTTCTGGGATTGACGTTAGTACTCAGATGCTCAATCAGCAGTTCCAGGAACCGTTCGTAGCAGTAGTAGTAAGTATTTTTGCAGCCATTCTTAAGTAAGTTCTTCATGAAGATTTATTAAAGCCAAGTATACTGAGAAATATAAACTGTAGTAAAGAGCAATGATCTGGTGTCATGCTGCCTAGGATTGAATCTGAATTCCACCTCTTATAAGCTGGGACTTTGAACAAGTTGCTTAACCTCTTGGCATCTCTTGTCCCACTCTGTAACGTGAGGGTGACCACAGCACCCATGTCTCAGTTCCCTGCACGTAACAGGCATTCAGTAATGTTGACTGAAGTGAGTAGGTCAGGAATTGCTAGAGCAGCTCTTGTTATGCTCAGTGTTTTAGATGCAATCCAGGTTACTGTAAGATAGGTAGAAATTGTTTATCTGGTAAAAGAAAATTTTTGAAAAAGAGATAAACATATCTTCAAATAACATTCTTATATAGTATAATACCTAGATCTAATTTCCAAATTAACTATGAGATTTCTGTACTTACCCACTTTATTGAACTTTTTTATCGTGTTGGTTATTTTTTTTGTTTTTTTTTTTCTATTTGGTTTATTTTACTCAGTGTTCATGTGTGTGTGCGTGCATATAGTATTATATATACATATGTATTTCTAAGTTTATAACGTTTAATCAAATGGAAATATTTATATATATATTAAATATATCTTTCTTGTAGATTGACCCAACAAGAACAATATCTGCAGGGAAGGTGAATCTTGGAGCCTTTAGGACATACCCAAAGGTAATTTTTAAATTTTCAACTCCTTATAATTTTTAAGTGACTTATTTTTAAAGTTGTATTGCGGTTTTGACCTAAAACAATTTAAAAATATTTACAAAATAGCAGTCTAACCACCACAAATTGTCCTCAGCAAAAGACAAAAACACTTAGGCCATGTGTTTTTTGTTTTTTAATGTTCATTTGTTTATTTTGAGAAAGACTGCACACACGAGCAAGCGGGAAAAGGGCGGGAGGTGGGGGGTGGAATCCCGAGCAGACTCTGCACTTGTCATGTGCTATGTATTATTAACTTTACTAGAAAGTAGTCTTCATTTGTTAATAAGTATTTGTATGCCATGGCATTCTGACAGGAACTAAATAAGTAAGCTAAAAACATCAATTTCCTTCCCTGCAATCTGAAACAGATATTAGCATACGTGTATATCACTTAAGGACAAAAAAAAAAAAAAAGAATCTGTAAGCCAAATCAGCCATCAGCCACCAAATGGGGTTGAGGGAGAGGAGAATCAACATACTTTTTTTTTTAAAGTGGAATGTTTAAGTTCAATACGTGGCTCCCCAGAATTAATGTTTCTGTAAATGGAAAGCTGCATAGGAAACATATCCTGTGTTTTTTAAAATCTTCTATTTACTTTTTGTTGAGGGCTATAAACCCCCTGATGAAGGACCATCTGAGTACCAGACTATCCCACTTAATAAAATAGAAGACTTTGGTGTACACTGCAAACAGTAAGTAATTTTAAAATGTATCTAATGCCAAAATCATAGGAAATCGTAGAGATCATCCAGTCTAAGCCCATTTAAAGAAGCCATACTAAAACGAATGAATTCTATATAATCTTTGAAATAGTGAATCTTAACAGTATATGAATTACATCTCATTTTTTTTTAACATTTATTTATTTATTTTGAGGGAGAGAAAGAGTGACCGAGCAGGGGAGGGGCTGAAAGAGAGGGAGAAAGAGAATCCTACACTCCTAGCACAGAGCCCAACATGGGGTTCAAACTCATAAACCATGAGATCATGACCTGAGCCAAAATCAAGAGTCAGATGTTCAACCGTCTGAGCCTCCCAGGTGCCCTTATATCTAAGTTTTTAAAAGTGTTAAAGAAACCAATGAAAACAGCGTTCTCTACCTTCTAAATATATCTTGCTACCTAATATTGACCCAAACCACCACCATCTGGATCCTGTACCAAAGCACTAGCCTTCTGACTAGTCTTCCAGCTTCTGCCCTTCACCCCTTTGAAGACTTTTTGTCAGCCAAACAATCTGTTAAAATGGAAGTCAGATCACATTCCTCCTTCTCCAGAATGATTTCCTGGATCACGAAGAACAGGATCCATAGTTCTACCGTGGACTACACAGCCCTATGTGATCTGGCTCCTGTTACCTCTCTGAGCTCATCTCCTGTCGCAAGACGTTTGCTTTCTCCAGTCTAGCCATAGCGGCCTTCTTACGGTTGTTAGATGTGCCGGAAGGTACCTGCCTCGGGGCTTTTGCACTTGCTGTTCGCACTGCCAGGAAAACTCTGTTCCTTATTTCCACATGGCTCACCAGCTACAATTATGGAATATCTGTTTATGGGTCACCTTAACAGAGAGAATGCTCGCTAGTCCCCTTGTCTAACAAAACACCTTCTAGTCACTCTATTTCAGTTTCCCAGCTTTATGTTTCTTCTTAGCAGTTGTCACAGTTTTTGCTTCCTTGTTGACCCCATTAGAATGGAAGCTTCATGACAGGAGAATTAATTCACTGCTGTATCCTAACATTTAAAACGGCATGGCACACAGAAGGGTAGGCACCCCCATCCCCACCCCCAAAAAATGTTATTTAAGTGACTAGTATCCATTCTCTCCAGACCTCCTATCTAAGCTTCTAGGAATACCTTGACTACCGATGTACTACTTCTATTTTTCTGCTCATAAATTCTTAGAAAATTCTAAAATTTCTAAAATTGGGTTTTTAAATATATCTGTCATCCTTGACATACGTCTGGGAAAAAACTATTCTTTTTTACTTTTCAGTTCGAGGCATAGAATTAAATCACATAATTTGTCCTACTGAAAAAAAATGTAAACCATTCCTGTTTAAGAGAGTTGCTCCGAGGTATGGAAACATCTTTGCTGTGATACATTCATTTTCAGAGTAACAATTTTTTTTCATTTATATTGAGTTATAGTGGTATAAAAAGCTTCTACCTTTAATACCTACACCGTTGTTTTCACCACCAACTGCAGCTTTTGAAACAAAGACTGAGGCAGTCTGTGTTTTCTGTATCTAAACAAAACTACATTTCCTGTTTTACTGAAATAGGAGTCCATCAGAGAAGAACAGCAATTTCTAGCTATCTTCATTGCTAGAGCCTAGAATTTTGAGCCTGTAATTGCTAGGATATTCAAAGATGTTCTCTTAGGATCAGTTTCTAAATAAGAGAGAGTAAACTTTTTCATAGGGCAAATGAGTGGCTTAATTGTCCAGTTGAAAGAGCAGGGGTTTGGGACAGGCTGCTTACAGATCCATTTCTTAAATTATTTGGTGATGAGGTATTATCTGCAGTTATATTGATCTTTTTTCTGTCCTACTTTAAATTCCCCATCACACTGCAGGCCCAAAATCCGTTCTAAACATAGAATACAGTATAGATAATAAATACTTTTAACTTTAAAGAATCTTAGTGAAAATAGGACAAAAGTGTTTTTAAAGAAGCTTGTATGTTGTCAGTATTAGGCAGGGACACTACTTGAAGATAAAATGGTTCTATGAAACTTATAATGAAAAACAACAATTTTGTACCATTCCCTTTCCCATCCCCCAGAGACAGTCACTTAAACTATTATTATAGTTATTCCTGTGAGCATTAACCCCGTATCTTCAAACATGCTGATAGTGCTACTTCTTGATTTTCAGCTCTAGGCAGTATCTATTTTTGACTTCCTGTACAGAAGAGGAGGATTTAGCTCCACAAGTAATTTTGAATGTTCTTCTTGTTTTCAGCTCTGCTACTGAGATTTGCAGCTAATCACTACATATTAAACAAAAATTTTCATTGCGTCAACCTATGGAATTAAAACAGTAATTACATTAAGGTGATCCATAAATTTTAAAACATAAAGTCTATTCTAAAACCTCAAGTTTGAGTTCCCTTATTTTCCATCCTTTATAAATCCAAATATGTGTTGCTATGTTCATCCTCTCATCTCTTTTTCCCTCAAGTATCAGAAATAAAACCCCTCCTTTCTAAAGCTGACCTTTCTGCCTGGCACCTCACTTCTTAAATACTCTCTTAAGTGTCTACAGTCCGGATGTAAAAATAAAACTGAGGCTTTTGATAATAGATACAACTTTCCATATCCTTTCTCTGGCACTTACTAGCTTTGAGTAAGGTCTTTTGTCTGTAAATGTCTGTCTGTAGACTGGGAATAATAAATGCATTCTTTGTATGGTTATCGGGAAGATTAAATGAGAATATGTGTAAAGCACTCAGGACATAAAGGTGCCCCAAAAATACACTGTTCCGCTTCCACATTTCACTAGCTATGTCTTGTCCTTCTTCAGATCTGCACAGGTATCTTACTGTTGAAAAGGCCCTCACTTAATTGCACCACGAACTTGAGCCTGAGCCTCTCTCTCTTCACGTGTGCTGCACCACAGTAGTATCTCGTGTGGTCTCCCTGCCTACAGTTTCTCTGTAAGACACCCTCCCACAGCCCGCTTTCTTAAACCCCTCTTTGGCCGTATTACTTTGGCCATATCCAGCACCTTCCATGAGTTCCCCTTTATCTAGAAGGTAAAGTTTAAATTTTTTTTTAGGTTTTTATTTTCAAACCCCAATTAGTTAACATACAGGGTAATAGTAGTTTCAGATGTATAATTTAGTGATTCAGCACTTAACATACAATACCCAGTGCTCATCACAAGTGAAATCCTTAATCCCCATCACCTATTTAACCCATCCCCCCACCAAAAAATTTAAAATTCTTAATCTTTTATGTAATGTCTTCCACCAACTAGACCCCAGCGTAGCCTTCTAGATTTCCCTCACATACTTATTCTTCTACGGCTTAACTGTCCAGACACAATGATTTCCTTACTATTCCTTTTGAGGCTTTCCTGTTTGTAAGTGGATGCTCCCTGCCTAATGCCCTCCTTGTTACCAATATGTCCACACCACAGACTCATGTAACAGTTACTCTCAGTCCCGCCTTCTCCCTGGGGCTTCTCCAGCAGTTCTGTCTACATTAAGAGTACTCATTTAATTATATTTAGTTAGTAGGTGATTAATTTCATATACGCACTATAGCATCACTTCCTGTTATTCAGCACACATACTATATTTAATTTTTTGTGGGTTCATACCACATCTCCCCTATAAACAGTAATACGCTCCTGAAGGTAAAGAAGTCCCTTGTGTTTCTTTGTATCCACTGATATACAGAATCTACTTATTACCTTTTTTAGGTACTCTTAAGGATTCTGCTTTCAAGTTTGCTTTCCCAAAAAGTAATAGGTCCTAATTAGAAGATTAGAAAGGGAGAAATGGAAAATCCACATGTCATTTTCAATATTTTTAAAAAGCTATCAAGAATTATCATTGACCCTAGAGAGCCAGTTCATTAAGCTTATGTCCTATTGGCTAGAATTTATTAATTCAATAACATGGGTAAACATATGTCATTCAGAAGTTCTGATTGTTGTTGATTAGTTTGGGGGAATTTCTGGGCTCTATAACGGGAAGAAATATAACACAAGAAAGTTTAGTTAACAAAAGATTTAAAAGAAGAGTAAGGAACCCATGGCTACTGATTGTTCTATTGGACTAAAAACGAAAACATAACTATTTGGATATAAAATGTAATTCCTTGGGGCACTTGGGTGGCGCAGTCGGTTGAGCATCCGACTTCGGCTCAGGTCATGATCTCAGAGTTCGTGGGTTCAAGCCCCGCGTTGGGCTCTGTGCTGACAGCTCAGAGCCTGGAGCCTGCTTCAAATTCTGTGCCTCCTTCTCTCTCTGCCCCTCCCCAACTCGCACTCTGTCTCTTTCCATCTCTCAAGAATGAATAAACGTTTAAATAAAAATAAAATGTAATTACATTTGGCCATAACTTTATATATGGTTGAATTTTTTTTTTTTTTTTTTGCTTACCAAATTTGTGCTTTTGTAGGTATTATGCCTTAGAAGTCTCATATTTCAAATCCTCATTGGATCGCAAATTGCTTGAACTTTTGTGGAATAAATACTGGGTGAATACCCTGAGTTCCTCTAGCTTGCTTACTGTAAGTATATATTCCCAGGGGATGTGTTTGAATTTTATCTAAGCTACATAAGTGGTTTAATATCTGGAATGCTTTTCCTAGAAAGGCGATACCTGACCTGGCCAAGACATCAGGGCTGGTATCACCTTCTGCATGACCAGACCTGGGTTGGGATACTCGGCCAAGCCAAGGTCTTTGTCTTGTACTACTTAGACTCATTCCAAATGACAAATATAAGTAGCCAGACGTGGGTGAAATCTGCCCCTGCCTTACAGAAACTTAGAGAAAAATACAAATTGTTTTTCGTTGTGTCCGGTGCCTCAGGCGGGACTCCAGTTACAAGCGACAGGAGACCCAGTCAAACCGGCCTAAACAAAAAGTTAATCTTGTAAGCTACAAAGTCCAGGAGTAGACTGGCACAGCAAGTCTGCAGTCACACGTAGTACTAAGTCTTGGTCTTTCTGTCTCAGGTTTGATTTCATGTCAGTTAGCATCAGCTTCAGGCTGGAAACAAGATGTCAGCATTAACCTCAGACCTGCCAGCCCCTCAGCGTCCCCTTCAAAAGAGAAGATCTAGAAACACACACGCAAAACCCCAGGCAAAACTTCACTGTGCCTGAGCCTTGTTTAGGCCACATTCCCTTCCTTAAACCTGCCCTGGGTCACAGAAATGAACACCAACAGTGGCTGTGCCAGGTTACATACTTCCCTGCTGGGCTGGAGCGGAAAAGTCTCTCTCAGGAGTCCACGGACTAAGAAGTAGGAAGGGTCATCCCCGGAAGAAAATCAGAATCCCATTAACTTGAAGTAGCAAATGGTGGGCAGCCAAAAATAAAATAAGTCACTGCATCTTTTCCAATAATCATTAAAACCTAATATACTTAGAAGGATATTTTACAGTTTGGCTGGCAACAGTTGCTTTCCTTTTTTTTTTTTTTTAAAGTAGGCCACCTCATATTGTACAGTATAGCATAATGGTTAGAACCACAAAATTTGGTATAAAATAAACTCCGTTCAAAAAAAAATATGGCGCTCTACCAGCTATGTGACTTTCAGAAAGCTGTTTAATGAGTCTGATCCTTTCCTTGGGTTCAGTGATAATAGTACCTACATCAGGAAGTACCCTGAGAATTAAATGGAATTTTTTTTTTTTAAGTTTTATATATTTAAGTAATCTCTGCATCCATCATGGGACTGGAATTCACAACCCCAAGACCAAGAGTCACATGCTCCTCTGAATGAGCCAGCCAGGTGCCCCTAACTGAAATTCTTTATGTAAATAAAGCCTTTAGCAAAGTGCCTGGCACATAATAAAGCCTCAGTAGGCTTTTGTTATTTTTATTATTGTTATTTTTTCTTTGGTTCATTTATTTTAATAGGAAAAGGCCTCACTTGAGCATATTTTCTATGATTTTAAATAAAGTTCTGACAAGCCTTCTGTTCTTATTTATTTATTTATTTATTTTAAGTTTATTTATTTTGAGAGAGCCCACAAGCAGAAGAGGGGGCAGAGGGAGAGCGAGAATCCCAAACAGGCTCCACACTGTCACCACTGAGACCAACATGGGGCTTGATCCTACTAACTGTGAGATCATAACCTGAGCCGAAACCAAGAGTCTGACGCTTAACTAACTGGGCCACCCAGGCACCCCTGTTCTTATTTCTTACCCTCAACGGTCAGCAATAGCAAGTTAGAAAGCAGTAGAGTGATCATTATAGCATACTTTTATTAAGTGCTTCCTTTGTGCCAGACACTGCTAAATACTTTATAGCAGTTGTTTCCTTAGAAGCAGGTATACTAATAACAGCCAGAAGTGACACATTAGGGCAGTGGAGGAAAACACGAAGACCAGAGCGGTCTAAACCTTTGTGTGGAGGAGGACAGCTCTACGTATTCAGCCAGTGGCTATCCCTGTATTCTAGCATCGCATGTATTGAGGACATTAATAATCAAGTACAGGTTAAATTATACTTTTTCTTTTTTTGTGGTTTTATATATGATACATTGCAGCATTTTAAGAAAAAAATTTATAATTATATGTTCAACTCCTCTCTTCCCCCAGCTAAAGCATGTAACCTAAAAGCTACCAGAAAAAAAGTTACTTTTCTGATTTAAGTAATTAGTTCCCTGTATTCATTCCATGTGTTTAAAATATAATATCACTTATTTCATTTTAATAGTATAACTGTTGCTGCCATCCTACATTTTTATGGCTTGAGCTAAATCTTCCAAATGTGCAGTGGTCTATAAACCTTAAAGTTTTCTTCAATCTTTGGGGGCAGGGAATGTATTGGTGTCTCAAATCATTTAGATCTAGCCAAAGTGAATATAAATACATTGTTAAAAAATATCATCATCCCATAAACTCATTGGAAGATCTGGTAGCATTGTAGAGTGCCCTCTGTAGTGACTGATGACAGCAAATAACTTCATGTTTGGTGGATGAACTGTTATTTCCCGTACACTGTCTTGCACACTGAGTAAATAGAGTAACATACTAATTGTTGCCAAGTTGTTTATTAATCCTGATTCTCTTCTATTGAAGAGGAATGAAATGGAATATGTACTTCATATCTCATCTTTGTGAAAATTTGTTTTATATTTTAGACTATAACATTTTAAAACAGATATCCCATAAAAATGCTTAAGTGTTAAATGCTTAAGTTACGTATGTAACTGTTAAAAATTTTTTTATAAAATATTAAAGGACAAAATGGTATCTATAGCACTTATCAAATGTAGGTGTTTATGCAAGCATATAGCAGTACTCTGAAAATATAACTAATTGTAGCTAGGTGGAGGGATTATAGGTATTTCCTTTTTTGTTTATACTGTTCAGCATTTTCCAAACTTTCTGCAATAACTATTAATTTTCTAGTCAGAAAAGCTAAAACAAATGTTATTTTTTAAAAACTGGTATAAGTACTAATTCTGAAAGTTCAATGAGAACAAATAACAAAATTAGCTAATAATTATTAAGCCTTTACCAGGTGCCATGACAGTCCCAGGAGCTTTATATATGTTACTTTGTATACATCACTCAATTTAATCTTTATAAGTCGCCTCAATATAGAAATTATTGCTCTCCTCCCCCATTTTCAGAAGATGACCTAAAGGCACAGAAAAGTAAAGGAATTCTCCCAAAGCTTCCAACTAATCTGCAGCAGGGTCAGACCTGAGACTCAGACCTTTGTACTTCATAGCCTCTCATAATAACAAATATTAGATTTAAGGAGTCAAAAAGAAGAATTCCAGATTTAATCTTTAAATTATAAAACGGAGAAAACTGAAATTGAACTGTTTGAACTTTGGAGTCAGTTTTTACAAATTTTGATTTTTCTTCACTGACTACTTCTATTTCATGGTAGAATTCTTTGTAAATGAAATATTCTAAATAGAAAAAAACCTATTTACATATGTATGTATGTGTCTATACACACACACTGACACTCTACCATCTTCCTTGTAGAATGCAGACTATACCACTGGTCAGGTCTTTGATTTATCTGAAAAATTAGAACAATCAGAAGCCCAGCTGGGACGAGGGAGTTTCATGTTGGGTTTAGAAACACATGACAGAAAGTCAGAAGACAAACTTGCCAAAGCTACAAGAGACAGGTAAGAGCAAACCTATTCCTGCCCCTCTTTTGTTCCTAAATTTGCACATTATATATAGTAGGATTCAAGTAAGTTTCAACTTATGTACAACTTAGAATTGTACCTGAGTATTATTAACTTCTTGGGACCTTCAAGAGTTGTCAAATGCAAATTTTAACTTAGAAAATTTCAGTTAAAACATTAAAGGCTTAAAGATCTAGGTAATGTAGCGAAAAACTCCAAGTCACCTTTTTTAGGTTTAGCTAGGAAGTGTAACAAAGAAAACCCATCATCACTGGATCTTTAAAAGAAAAAACTTTTGCAAAAGGACATCCCCATCTATTCTAACTTAATCATCTTTTATGGGTGTGTGTTGAGATTTCTTAAACTAATCAAATTTCACATTTTAATGAAGAAATCTAATATCACAAGAATTATTGCATTTCTCTTAAGTTATTCTTCTGAAATTATCCTTAATACAGTAATTTAGCATCCCAAATCTCACTCCCAAGAACTTTTAGGAACAAACCTAGAAACGTGTTCTCTAATAACTTACAAAATAATCAGGTGGCCTTTCAGATGCACGGAGGACTGGGAAGAATATTTAAATAACATTTACTTTCACAAAGGTTTGACTTTTAATGAGATAATTAGAAGCAGAAAGGAAGGGAAGACTATGTTGACATCTCTATAAACTTATACCTTGGTATCCAGAAAAATGGCACTGGTCAATAGGAAAGATAAAGGAGAGGGGAAGGGAGAGTGTATTTGGAGGAAGCCATCTTGGGTTAAAATTATCTCATTCCTTTCTTTTCCATGAGTTTTTAGAAGGTACAGAGCTAGTGGCCTGGATAAAAAGTACATTTTTCTTTGATGTTAGGTCTCATTTTTGGTACCGGCACTGAATATATGTTTTTGCTAATCTAGATATTGTCTGTGATTTGTAATTTTATCTACATTTATATCTCAGTTTCTTATGAAGCAAAAATTTCACAGAAAATTGGTGGGGTTTTTTGGGGGTTGTTGTTTTTTGTTTTGTTTTGTTTTTGCTTTCAAATTTTTATCAACTCTAAAATCTAAGTCCTTTACCCAGTGTAACTTTGACTTTTAATTGTTTGAAGGAAGTTTGTGATTACTTAAGAAGAAAAAGCATAGGAGTCTTTAAAATCTTTTTGTAATTATTCTAAGTAATAAATAATATAAGGAATAGCAGATTTTAATGTAATATTAGAATCAGTCTTTAATTATGACATATGTAATTTCAGACACCTTCCAAAACAGAACTTTCCCCAAAACTCTTGATAAGTAACAAAATTAACTGTTATGAATTACAGTAAAACCTTGGATTGCAAATAACTTGTTTTTGCAGAACACTTGCAAAAACAAGCAAATATTTCTAATAGGTTTACGTTGATAAACAAGCAGTGTCTTGCAATACAAGTAGTATGTGACCGCAAACAGCACATGAACACCACTGAGCCAATAGCTCGTGAAATTTGCTTTGATATATGAGGACTGTGGATTACAGGCATGTTTCTGGGACAAATTATGCTTGCAAACCAAGGTTTTACTGAATATCATATTTTATGCTGTTATTCTCTTGTGAAGATTCTAGTAAGTATAGTTGACTCTTGAAAGACATGGGTTTGAACTGCATGGGTTTTTTTATAAATACAGTATTGCAATGTGAATGTAGATTTTCTTAACGCTTTCTTTTCTCTAGCTTATTTTGTTATAAGAATACAGTATATAATACAGGTAACATACAAAGTATGTGTTAATCAACTATTTATCAGTAATGCTGCCCATCAACAGTAGGCTATTAGTAGTTTAGTTTTAGGGGAGTCAAAAGTTAAATGTGAATTTTTTTCAACCGTGCAGCAGAGTTGGTACCCTTAACCCCCACATTATTCAAAAGTCAACTGTAATGAGATGGTTAAGAGACATGCAGAAGGCTAAAAATCAGAAGAGTAAACTGTAAATTGTTGTGATTTGTGGAGCGTGAATAGAAATGAAGATCATTATTGGGGGTACAAAAATAGAAAGGGGGGGGAACTTGCGTGCTCGAAAGTTTTCAGTTCTTGTGACATTATGTGATGTGTTTTTTTCTTTGCAGCTGTAAAACTACCATAGAAGCTATCCATGGATTGATGTCTCAGGTTATTAAGGATAAACTGTTTAATCAAATTAACATCTCTTAAACAGTCACTAAGTAGTACTTTTGACTGAAAGCCAGTATGAGAAAAATGCTCAAGTAACACTTTAAAACCAGTTACCAAAAATCTGACTAGAAGTATAAGGTGCTCTGAAGTGTCCTGAATATTAATATCCTGTAATAAAACTGTTTAAAATGAAATTGTTCTTTCATTATTTTGTGGGAGCAGTTACATTATTTTTTTAGTATTCTTTAATGTTCTTAAATATGAGTCTTGCCTATCTAAGTCAAAGAATTTCAGCACTTCACTTGCCATACTGATTATCAGAGCCACTTTTCAGTTTGCCTATACTTTCTTTTGGTAATCCATTAGTAAAATAGAATTTAATTTTTTTGTTCTTATGAAATGTTAACCAAGTCACACACCAGAAGTTATTTTCCTGAAAATTAAATAACTTAAGATAAAGCCTAACATAGGTTTTCTAGGCATTCAAATACCTACCAAGTATCTTTACTGAACAGGCCCAGTTTTACTCTGCAGATATTCTGAGCAAGATAGACAAGGCCACTGTCCTCACAGAACTTACCATGGAGACGAAAGCTAAGTTAACAAGAACTATGTGTACTGGGAAGGGAGAGATAGTATGCTGGGAAGCTCAGGAGGAACACTTAAACCAGAGACGAGTTACAAGCGTAGGCTTCCTGGAGGAAGTGACCTGACAAACAGCTGAAATGTAAAAGACGAGAGAACTAGCCAGAAAAGCAAAACGAGGAGGCAAGTTTATAAGCAGAGAGTACAGCAATGTGTAGAAGGCGAGAGGCAGAAAGCAAGAATCTAGTACCTTCAAGAACTGAAATTCTATCAACCTGAGAGTGTCCAGTCAGACGTGAGAAGTAGCAAGACAGACTTTAATAGATGAGTGTGTTGGGGCGCCTGGGTGGCTTAGTCGGTTAAGCGTCCGACTTTCGCTTAGGTCATGATCTCGCGGTTCGTGGGTTCGAGCCCCGTGTCGGGCTCTGTGCTGACTGCCAGCTCGGAGCCTGGAGCCTGTTTCAGTCTGTGACTCCCTCTCTCTGACCCTCCCCTGCTCACGCTCTCTCTCTCTCTCCTAGAAATAAATAAAACATTTTTTAAAAAAATAGATGAGTGTAGATCGTGCAGAGGCATTTCGGACTTTATCCTAATAGCAATGGGATTGTAAAGGTTTTTAACAGCAAAAATGTACTAGATTGATGTTTCTAAGAGCACCGTTGGGAGATCTGGGGGTGAGGGCTGCCTGAGAGCAAATGAGATGACTTGTGGAAGACAGTAAAAAGACCGGAAAATCATGGAAACATCAAATATCAAAATCGGCGGAGGAAAAGGATACCACAGGAGCAGAAAACTTTAATTTACCACTGACCTGACACGCTGCCAAAAGGTCAAGGAAAACAAAGCCTAAAAGTTTTTCATTAGGTTTAGCAATGAGGTAGTCTTTGGTAAGATGAAGAAGCCCATTAATGTTAGCATCCAAATACATTCTCCGACGGTTGATGTGATATGTTAGCATTTTGGTCTCATTTTGTAATCCTTTAATTTTTTTTTAAGTAGTCTTTATGCTCAATGTGGGGCTTGAACTGATGACCCCGAGAACCAGCTGAACCATCCAGGCACCCATTATTTTGTAACTCTATATAAAAGCAGGTACCCCCAATTTCAGATAGTTCAAACTGACCTCCATTTTTATACACTTTAAGAAAAAAAATAGGGGCACCTGGGTGACTCATTTGGTTAAGCATCCGACTTCAGCTCAGGTCCTGATCTCACGGTTTGTGGGTTCGAGCTCCGCATCGGGCTCTGTGCTGACAGCCAGCTCAGAGCCTGGAGCCTGTTTAAGATTCTGTGTCTGTCTCTCTCTGACCCTCCCCTGCTCATGCTATCTCTGTCTCCCAGAAATAAATAAAACATTAAAAAAAATGCACCCAACAGGCAGCCAAAAAGATTTACTGCCATAGCCTTTAGCAACACCTTTAGGAACAGACAGGATGAATGGTTAAGTTGACATGAAAGAGTAAGGAGTCATTGGAGTCACCATTAAAACATACTAGGAGCTTTCATTCTGACTTAAATATAGTTAATCCACATTTAATTTGACATTCATGACCTACTAAACAAGACACCTTGGTGTTACGGAAAATGCATATAACAATTACTAGGAAAAGAAAGTGTTTCAGTCCTAACTTCATTGGACTCATTTTGAGAAGTCTCCACATTTCAGTAATGATGCCTTGATTAGAAGTAATATACATATAGACATAAAAAACTCCAATTGCTGGGACACCTGGGTGGCTCAGTTGGTTGAGCATGTCTGACTTCAGCTTAGGTCATGATCTCACAGTTTGTGAGTTTGTGAGTTTGAGCCCCATGTCGGGCTCACTGCTGTCAGCCTATCAGCACAGAGCTCACTTTAGATCCTCTGTCCCCTCTCTCTACCTCTCCTCCGCTTATGTTCTCCCCAAAATATATAAACATACACTTTTTAAATCAGTTGCTTAAACAATAAAAAGAATTTGTTTGCTCACCTGAGTCCGGAATCATATTTGGTTTAGGGACGGTTGGATTAGGCTTCCTGTTAGGGTCCTCAGCTCTGCCTTCCACACGTTGACCTAAACCTAAAGCTGGACTTCTTCACACTGGCTGCCCACCACACCACCCACTTAGGGTGAAAGGGTTGCTCATGACTGTCAAAATAAGATTCTAACTTCACTCTGGTCAAATGGATCATGAGCTCACTCCTGAGATTACATACAGAGACTGGTTTAAACCAATTAAGGGTCACACCTGAGATCAGTGTATTACCAAAATGTGTAACTACTATACACTGAGAGACAACCAACAATGTCCCATCTGCTCAGTGATCCAATCCAGCAAAAAATGACCCAGAAAGGAGCATTTGCCCTTTATTGTAAATGTATTTGCTTTATTAAAAAGCAACATCCTTTACAAATATTTTTAAAGCATATCTTTAAACCGTAATGTATTTTCATGATCACTTTTGGCATAAATGCTCCAATTTAGATTAATGAGCTCTTAGGAAATCAAGGTTTAATTGCAGCCATCATTCAGACACTAAGTTGTGAATTGGGGTTGCCTTTTCCTGCAAGGTATTATCTTACAGTCTTGAGCTATTCAGGAGCTGAAAAGAGCATTTTCTGAGTCGTCTGTTTTTTGTCAAGTTTCAATTTTTTTGGAGATAATTTCTCAAGTTCTTTGGTGATAATATACAGGAAATGTCACTCGTCATCAAAAACTTAATCCCAGTGTCCAAATATAAGCCTGGAGCCAGAAGCACCGGCTGGAGCAAAGATAGAAAAATCAGTGGATATGGAATGGGGATTGGGACCAGTCAAGAGTACATACAGCAAGATCCCAGAGTCAACAGTTTTCCAAATTTTCCATGTTGTTTTAGTATCTCAAGGTCCTTGTTCAAAACAATTCAGCAGTACTATGTATTATTGAGAATTTATGCATTTACTACCATTTTTTGGTTACAATGTCCAATTATGAAGTGAGTTCTTCATTCTACAGGTTTTATTTATTAACAATAAGATACCACACACACGCTGTTATTGTGAAATCAGTAGTACTGCCAAGAAAAGAACCAATGAGAAAAGAAGCCATTTGTGCTCCATTTTTTCTGAATTTGAAAAGTTCTGGGACAAACATCATGTGCTCCATTTGAGGGATCAACTGTGAAGACTGTTGTCACAAATTAGTAGGACTACCTGGTATTCAGAATTTTGAAAAATCACTGCGTTGCACAATATAATAATAAACTGACCAACAGTGCAGCCATATGGAAAATAAACACAGAAGAGCAAGAGCATAAGTAACAATGAATCACAGAAACTGAGTTGGAGTGCTGCATATTGCAAAGGTTCAGAGTTTCCAAAAACTGTTCTATGAGTGATGAGGTACAGATGCGTAAGTCATGCATGCAGAGAGGAGTTCATTTATATTGCTAAGTCTGCACTGTATCCACATGTAGCTGAATAAACTGAGCTGAACAGAGACCGTTGGATTTCCAAGGTTTCTTTCTATATTTCTGGATTATTTTAAGTATAAACACCGAAGACATAGATTGGTGGACAAAGTTGGGAGCAGGGGTTGTTTGAGTGTTGGTGGTGGTGTTTTTGAAGACAGGAAAATATATTACACAGAATGACAGCTGTTACTTTTACTCATCCTTATTACATAAAATAAGTAAAAGATTATATGTTAAAATTATGATGAGGTATTTATTTCATTCACTATTTAGTAACTGATATATCTTTATCACTGTTTGCAAAATATTAGAAAATTGAAAACCTAATTGTGTGTTCTCTTGTTTTAGCTTGTTTTCTATACAAGTTCCAACAGCAAATAAATTTACCTTCTTGGGGGGAAAGTGCTAGTTTAAGGATTTTAATTTCTTCTCAGTAACCAGTTTGTAAGTTTCAAAACTTTTCTAAACCTTTTATCCAAATATTAGTGGAAGAGATACCACCTACCTTTGTAAATATAAAGTTATGATCTACTTATCTTAGAAAATTAATAACACAAAGCTCAAGCCAACTATAACCAGACTGGCATATTTAAACTTTTGATCTCAGAAATCAGAATATTTCAAAAATAAAATAAGGAACTCTGTCATTTGGGGTCAAATTTGGGAGGAAATAGCTAAAATCACAGCTTGATAACTAGCACCAATGATTAATTGCTTTTTCAACATGTGGATTATCTTGGTGCCAAAAATTATGGAACAATTGCCTAACAAATTGTAGAGTCCCTGATGTCAGTACTCATATTTTCTTTGGATTATACTAAGCAATTATGCTAAACTTTCTAATGACTGAGTAAAATGGTATTGTGCCTTGAGGCACATTTTGATGAACTACAGTTGTACTTTTCATAACCTAAGAGGCACATGCACAAAGAAATGTATTGTCCAGAATAGGGCTTTGTGACCTTAATGTTAGATTACAGAAAATCATAAATATCTATCATGTAACTACGAATATGTTTATCATTAATAGTCATTACTTTAAACTATTTACCTTCCTGAAAAATTAGCTGGTAAAAGCTCATCTCCAAATAAATGTTTGATTTAAATAGCTCCATTTTTGTTCCTAGAATTTGCTACTTCATACCACATCCTCATATTCAGTTCAATTTATTACTTGTACTAAATTTATTTGTATTTATTACTTGTACTGTATTTATGATATCAAATAAATAACTTTAAAAGATGCATGTAGTTAGCTTCAATATTTTCCTTAAACTTCTATGTAATCTATTGTTTCTTGCATGTGTTTCCAGTATACTTGAGGCTATTATTATCTTAAGATTCTGGGCTTAAATAAAGTAACACAAATTAGGATAAATAAGAAATTAACGTATGATCTCACATTATGAGGACATAGCCATGGTTGAATAATTATAATGGTCTTAATATTTAGGTAAAATACTACATCACTTAAAATTAAGGAACTATTGACTATTGAAATAGTAATTTATTTAGACAGACAATAACACAAAGAACTTCTAGTTATTCCCAGATCTAAAGTTACATTAAATATGAGAATTTAGAGCATGAATATAAATTGTATTTTCTAACTCTCAGGCTCTTGCAACCAGATTTCTAAGAGCATCTTTGATAATACTATATTTATCATATTAATATCACATTACAATAACATTACATTTCAATCAAGATTTTGAGGGGTGCCTGGGTGGCTCAGTTGGTTGAGTGTCCGACTTTAGCTCAGATCATGATCTCACACTCGTGAGTTCGAGCCCCGCATCAGGCTCTGTGCTGGCAGCTCAGAGCCTAGAGCCTACTCCGGATTTGTCTCTCTCTCTCTCTCTCTCTCTCTCTCTCTCTCTCTCTGTGCCTCCCCAACTCGCACTGTCTCTCTCTCAAAAATAAACAAACATAATAAAAAAATTTTTTGAATTTCAACTTTTCATAAAGTAGCAACTGTTCTCTCATTCAAATTCTAAATATAATAAAATTAGTTTTTCCTAATAACAAAGGGAAATTTTACATTCTGCCTTATGGGTTAAATGCTGCTATATATCAAAATCCAAATTTCACACTGTGGCCTAAGGGCTGATCTGATTCCTGTTTTTCTTTCATTCCCTTCTCTCCCTACCCCCTCCTCAAAAGGATCCAGCCACACTGTCCTTTGGGTCCTTAAGCTCATCCAGTTCTTCACGGCCCCCCACCACCACTCTCCTCCCCACCCCTGTCCCCAGATCCTCCAAGCGGTGCTCCCTGGGCCTGGAGCACTTCCTTGCAGGCACTCAGGCCTTGCTTGCCGGTCTCCTCGTCCTTCAGGTCTCTGTCCACACCCTGAGTCCTCAGAGAGGCCTGGCCGTCTCATCTCAAGAGAACACCTCTCTCCTTCCCTCTGTCCTCCCCACTTCCACAGCCCAGTTTCACTCGACTTCTTTCACAGACTGTACCACAGTCTGAAATTGTCCTGGTCGTGGATTGATTTACTTCTTCACTGTCTGTCTCCTCTTATTAGAATGTAAGCTCCAACAGCCTGGAGACTTGGTCTAACTAACTTCTTTATCCCCAGCACCTTGAACAATGGCACATGGCAGGTACTCGGTGAATATCTGTTCAATGAAGAAATAAATGCAATGGACACTTTAACTTGTTTTTAAGAAACATTAACAATACGTGTTTTTAGAATGAGGATTAAATGTGCTCATGTCTCTGTATGGAAAACTGCCTTTTGTTGCACTGTGCAATCACTATAAAAAGAATCTTAAATTTCTTAATAGATTTAAAACTAAAGTGGAAAAAAAATTTTCAATCAAGGGTCACTATTACAGAAATATGGAAAGGGCCACACATTAGCAAAAAAGCACCAGCCATTTTAAATGCTTTAAATAAAGCAACTAAATAAGGTATATAGGTATACAAGATATTTTCACTGATTTTAACAAATTACCATGAAGGACATGAGAAGAGTGTGTTACATTGCTAAGTTTCACTCTTAGCCTTAATCCATCACCAACTAATTAAACTTTTGCTGAACTTATTATTGGCCTGATCAACTTAAGCAAAGTCTTGGATCTCTGTTAGAAAACAGAGGTTCCCCACCCCTTGTTCAAAAGATAATTTTTTTTTTAATTCTAAAAACATAAGCAATGAAATGTTCCTGAAACCTAAACTTTTTCTAAAATTGTTAAGTCCCTTTCTTGCACATGCTTTCGAAAAGACTCAAATGAAAGTGTTGGACTCTAGTGACAGTAGATATTTCAGAAATAAAGATAAGACACAGGGCACCTGAGTGGCTGGGTCGGTTAAGTGTCTGACTTTGACTTAGGTCATGATCTCACCGTTTGTGAGTTTGAGCCCCACATCAGGCTCTCTGCTGTCAGCCCTGAGTCCACTTCAGATCCTCTACCCCTCCCCCACTTGTTTTCTCTCTCAAATAATAAATAAAAACTTTAATTAAAAAAAAGAAAAAAGAAATATAGAACACTAAGTTAAACCATCAGTAGCAATGTGTACAAACTTTTCAGAAAGTATTTTAATATAAGATATATGAA
Source organism: Proteles cristata cristata (assembly GCA_017311185.1). NCBI lineage: Eukaryota > Metazoa > Chordata > Mammalia > Carnivora > Hyaenidae > Proteles > Proteles cristata. The sequence continues at coordinate 369,365 of JAESUZ010003751.1, read as the reverse complement.
CTGTATGATATGTGACTTTAATGATTTTCAGTTTAGATCCCTCAATTTATGGTCACATCTCATGTTATATTTATAATATAATAAATAATTATATATAATTATTATATATTATATATAATATATATAATTATTATATAATATAATAAATATATAATTAAATAATAAATATAATTATATTTATTACAATTGACCCTCTAGTGGAGAATGGAATTGAACTGCTTTAGAAGAGATATTTTATATATTAAACATACTAGAACTTTAAAAACAGAACTTGAGAAAGTCTTTGTATATTAAAATTAATAGAAGTTAGGGGTGTCTGGGGGGCTCAGTCGGTTAAGTGGCTGATTCTTGATTTCAGTTCAGGTCATGGTCTCACAATTCCCTTGAGTTTGGGCCTGCATGGAGCCCTGACAATATGGAGCCTGTTTGTGATTCTCTCTCTTACTCTTTGTCCTTTCCTCGAGCGTGCTCTCTTTCAAAATAATAAATAAATTTTTAAAAAATAATAGAAGTTAAAAACAGAAGTTAATACGAGGCTCTTCCACATCTACTCTTAGGTAGTGAAGGGGCAACGGACAGTCAGCTGGATTTGCAAGTCATTTCTGAGAGTAAGTGGACTTAATCCGGTGACTGACTGTAGGAGTACTACGAGCATGCGAACGAATACTCTCTTGGGTAGCAGGGTGGACGTGTGGGCAAGGGAGACTAGAGGAGGGAGGTCAGCTTTGTACAGAATGGAAATGGGTTCGGTTTTGACAGGTTCATTTTTCACTGTCTCTAGGACATGCGTCAGCGGGCTAAATGGATGTCTCGCCGTGACTTGGATGCACAGGTCTAGCAACCAGGAGACCTACCTTCCACTGTTTGAAATATAACCTATGTAATAATCATTTACATCTATAGAATACATAATATAGCAAATGACAAATCAGTTACTAAGGTGTTTTTTTTTTAATTATTTATTGGGGCACCTGGGTGGCTCAGTAGGTTAATCAACCAATTCTTCTTTTTTTCCAGGTTTTAAAACTTTTTATTTGCATATTAAAAAACTGTGCATTCCAATAATTAAACTCATTAGAAAAAAATGGCACTCTGATTAAACTGCACTTTACAGCCTGCAGTACACCTTGGACCAGCTTGGCTTTTCCTCTAGACTTCTCTGTCATCCCACCCAGCTTCTCCCTTCACCAACATGCAAGTTCTTTTCCTTTGCTGCCAGGCATACAGCAGATGGGAACGGCAGGCACCTTCATTTGTCAGTAGTTCTCGATTCTTTGATGTGACAAGGAGCAGCACAGTCATTTAAACTTGATCCAACCTCTTTGCAGCTTTTAACAAAGTTAAACAGCTAAAAGAAGTAAAATAAAAAGACAATGCTTCTGGAAAGTACAGTGCATATTGGTGGCACACACCTCATTACGATTCGCCTGCTTGCTTCTCCTGTTCAATCATTTCTTTTGAAGGCAGTGGATTTTTCCCTTGGGTTTCTGTCTTCTTCAATTTCCACTTAATTAAATTTCTCAATCTCAGCCATATCGGGTTTATCAGACATGGCTGTAGAGGAAGCAGAGCGAGTGAACGAGCAAGCGAAGTCCAATCTGTGCAGTGGCCTCTCCTGAGTGCCCAAGCCATCAATTCTTGATTTCAGCTCAGGTCATGATCTCATTGTTCCTGAGATGTAGTTTTGCCTTGGGCTCTGTACTGAGAGTGAGGATTAGGATTCTCTCTCTCTCTCTCACTCTCTCACTCTCACACTCTCTCTCTCTGACACACTCTCGTACTCTCTCAAAATAAACATTTTTAAATTTTTAAATAAATAAATTAAAAAGTTATTTGTTATTAGTTTACCTACTGTATACATCATGGCATTAGTAAGCCATGAAGCTCTTAATTCAATGATCATCCCCAGGTTACAGAAATCAGGAGCAATACCTTGAATGGAAACTGCCTTATTCATAAGCAAAGGGTTTCCTCTGTATTGATTCTACAACTGCAGCTTCTATAAATGGATTTTTCTTAAGAAACTTTCATTCCAACTAAGCTAAAACTTTCTGTAATCACTTTATTTCCTCTGAGCTTCCTTTCCAAATATCTTTTAAAAATAAGAATCATGTCCCAAATTACTAAGCAAATCTTTCTTGTTTAAGGGAATTTTCCATTGTTCTCTGTAATATTTATTGCTGCAAAACAGATTATCCCAAAATTTAGTGGTTTAAAACAATACACATTTATTATTTCACAGGTTTCAGGGGTCAGGAATTTAGGTCCTCTCCTTCAGGGTATCTCATAAGGCTTCAATCAAGGTGTTGGCCAGGGATAAGGTCCCGTCTAAAAGCTCAACTGGGACAGGACTGACTTCCAAACTTAAACAATAGGTCTCAGTTCTTCACTGGCTGTTGGCTAGAGGGCATGTTCAGTTCTTTACCATATAGGGCCCTCCTAAATGACAGTTTGCTCTATCAAGGAGTGCAAGCCAAAAATGCAAAAGAGTGTCTGCTAGCAAGACAAAAGTCACAATCTTTTGTAACCTACTTACAGAAATGACATTTCATCAACTTTGTTTTATTGGTTAGAAAAAGTCACTAAGTCTAGCCCACACTCAAGGGGAAGGGATCACACAAGGGCATGACTACCAGGAGGTGAGATCACTGAGACCATCTTAGAAGTCTGCCTACCATATTCACTAATATTTACCAATCTTAAGGTCAAGAAAAAAAGAACAGTTAACTCCAATAACTGCTAATTTTTCTGTATACAGTTATATGATGTTATACATGTCTAGGCCCTTGGTTGGTTTCTCATTGAAAGTAACTAATCATTAAAGCTTTTGCTTAGTGCTTCACAGAACACTATATAATATGTCCTCTAGAAGGTCAGGAAATACATACTGATGGATAAAAATAGAACAACGTATGAAATAAAAAGTGTCATTTTGTCTAAAGTTACTTGGAAACTCCACTGGAGACTTTTTAAAATGTGCTTCGTAGCACTATTCTTCCAAAAGTGCCTTTTTTTTTTTTTTGCCCAAGAGTGCCTCTTAAAATGATTCTCACGACTTCACATTTTTTTTTACAAATAAAAATTTACCAACATCTGTCAAAATGTAAATCTTAGAGTACTTCATACTGAATGTACAAATGTGTCACTGAAGACAAGTATTTCTTGTAGTCTGCCAAATTTCTGCCACATTGGAAGATACACAGATGACTGTTTAACACTGTGTGCCACTAGACAGGAATTATATTTCACATCTTCTCCTTTTTTTTAAGCTTACTTATTCCGAGAGAGTGCCATGCGCATGGGGGAGGGGTAAGGAGACAGAGAATCCCAGGCAGGCTCCTCCCTGTCCACGAAGAGCCCAGCTCCTCTGGAACTCACAACCCAGGACTCGAGCTGAAATCAAGAGTTGGACACTTAACCAACTGAGGCACCTAGGCGCCCCTATAGCTTTTTATTCTTTAGGCACCCCTCCTCCTCAAACTCTTTCCCCCGTATCTGAATCTAAATTGTTAGTTTCTGAATCACTGAATTATTATTTCTTCTCAGAACAAATCTCATCTCTGATGACTCTGACATCTTAACCAGCTCTGCTTCTCTCTTCCATCCAAACTACTTGGCCTAGTTATTGACTTGTTATTTCTCTTTTCCCTACCTTCACAACCATTTATGACCTCATAGTTTCGATGGTGCGTTCTATCCTGGAAACTGTTAAACCTATCTCACTTCACACTTAACATGTATAAACCAAAGTCATCTACTTCCTGTCAAAAACTTGCCACCTCTCCTCTTTCTCCATCATCATTCCTCTATCCCAGCGAATTCCCCAGAAGTATCTTCAACTTCTTCCTCCCTTTATCCTACCAATCTGTTAAATCATGTTTCAAGATGCTTCCTAAATTTGTTCATTCCTTGCCATTTCCTTTGCCTTCAACCTAATCCAGGCTGAAACTGTCTCACAACTGGACTTTAGCAACAATGTCCTGAATGGGATAAGGGTTCATCTGTCCATATCCCCCATCCTTCCTTCTACGTTACTCTTAACAGGAACAGTCAATGAGATATACGTAAGGGGACTTCAGCTTGCAATCAGGAGCCTCAGGGTAAATCCCCTCTCTGTCACCTCAGATATGACCTGTAGCCTATTTCTTTCCTTCCTCCCGGCCTGGGAGGTTCCTTGTCTGCAAAATGACAAGTTGGGACAGTCCACATGGGTTCTAAGTTGCCGTGCAACTCCAACGATCTCCTACTCTGATGCTTCTTTGCTCAAGAAACAGAAATAACAACTTTCCACTGTTCTCCACACTGACACCACTGATACCTCTACCCCCAACCCACCAAGACCCCAAATGTTACTGTTTCCCGGCATGCAGTGTTCCTTACATCCAGTTTGCTAAATTTACCACACCCCTAATGAGTCCCAGTCTTTCCACTGTAACTGTCAATTCTGTGTTCTATTCTCCTTCATTTATAAATTATTCATTTTACAAACTTTATAGAGTGACTGCTAATAGAAAAGGCACTTTTTGCTAGGTCCTGGAAATAGTGAAGTTAAGGACATAATCCTTGCCCTCAAAGAATTTACCATCTTATTGGATACAATGGGTAAGTAACAAAATATAGTAATGTGTTCAATGCTGTGCTAAGGAATTTAATACATCCTAGTTGTTCGGGGGCCAGAGAAGAGCAACACTTCACAAGGCCGAGTACATAGCAAAGCTTCAGAAAGGAGGTGCTCATTCCAGGCTGGGTCCTTGGAACTCAAAAGGGAAAATACGAATTGAGGAGGTAATAAAAACACTTTTAAAAACTTGGAAAGAATTAAGAAGGAAATAAAGCGTGTCCTATTGCTTCCTTGAAAAGCGATGAGAAGAGGGTAAATTGCTTTTAAAACAGGGCATATTGGGCCAAGTGTCAAATCAGACTACCGGCTCGAGGGGGCAAGCAGCGGTGAGGCTGGTCACGACGAACGGAGTGGACCGTCACCCTGAAGACCCTTCCCCTTGAGGAGAGGGCGGGGAGTGTGGGCTCTACTTTGCTTCCGGAAATTTCCTGCTCTGTCGCTGGGAAAAGGCGGTGACTGGGCCCGAAACGCGTAAAGCCGACAGGACGGTCCAGGAAGGGGAAACGCGGCGCGCCAAAAATTGTCCCGGCTACTGTTTGGTTCACTAAACCGCCATTATGCCCGGTGCCTCACGACCTCACCGAGTTAACCCGCTCCAGTCGGACCCCATCTAGTCGCCGTCGGCCTCGGGCCGCCGCGTCACGGAGGCGGCCGGCACCACAGCGGCCGGCGCCGGTCACAGCGCGGGACGCTCGCACGCCTCGCGCGAGATTTCCCGGAAGCCGCTGCCGCAGCAGGAGCGTCGGGTCGCCTAGCAACCGCTCCGCGGCTGTCGAGGAATCCGGCGCTGAGGAGACTCGGTTCCTCCCGCGGGAGGAGAGGGGCCTGCAGGGAAGAGGCGTGGGGACCGAGGGGCCCACAGAGCCGCGTTTCTCAAGCTTGTGTGCCAGTAAGTAAGACCTTCCCGGGCTACTGGTTAAAACGAGGACCCCTGGGCCGTATCTCCGGAAGTCTGTTTCCGACGGAGAGCGGGCGTCCGGCACGGCTGCGGCCGGCGGCGGAGGCGGAGGCGCCGCGGGCCCGGAGCCGCATCTGCGCGCGCAGCCCCGTTGGTCACGGCGGAGCCCGAGGCCGCGGTTCTGAGCTTGCCGAGAATTCGCAGGCGGTTCTGAGCTTTCGGAAGCCAGCGCCTGGGCTCGCTGCGGGAAACGCGCGAACCAAACTCGGAAACCCCTTCCGTGGGCGGGTCGCCCGTGGGAGCCCCAGAGGATCGTTCAAGCCAAGGGGCCCCCACTGGGTTCCCAGAGCCTGGAAAGCAGCTCTGAACCGTCTCCCACAGGCAATCCAGACAGACATGTACTAGCAGGGGGAACCCTGAGATAACAGGTATCTAGTAGGGAAAAATTATGAAAAAGTAGTTTTTCAAACTTTAGAAAATAATGAACCTCTTTTAAAGCAAAGCAAGGACACCCCACAAGTGCTGACATAATTTCTTTTGTTATAATGTTCTAAAATGAATCCAAATCCAAACTAGGTTCAGTTTAAACAGCTGAAGCTTATAATAGATCTAAAACAAACTACAATACCAATAAAGTTTAAATTACTATTACAGGGGCGCCTGGGTGGCTTAGTCGGTTAAGCGGCCAACTTTCGCTTAGGTCATAATCTCGCGGTTCGTGGGTTCGAGCCCCGCGTCGGGCTCTATGCTGACTGCCAGCTCAGAGCCTGGAGCCTGTTTCAGTCTGTGACTCCCTCTCTCTCTGACCCTCCCCTGCTCACGCTGTCTCTCTCTCTCTCTCTCTCTCCTAGAAATAAATAAAACATTAAAAAAAATTTTTTTTTAATTACTATTACATTAACAAGATGAATGGTGGTGTTTTGATGAAACTAAATCTTCTTGCGGATATGACTGCTACAATGCTATGGGTTGATTAAATTATTTCCCTTTCCATATTCAAGCCCCTGGGATGTTTTCTTATAGCTTGTTGATGAGGTCCATTGCCCTTACCCTGGATTAATAAATATTTCGTTTCTTTTTTTTTTTTAATATTTTATTTTTATTTCTAGGAGAGAGAGAGAGAGAGCGCGTGAGCAGGGGAGGGTCAGAGAGAGAGGGAGTCACAGACTGAAACAGGCTCCAGGCTCTGAGCTGGCAGTCAGCACAGAGCCCGACGCGGGGCTCGAACCCACGAACCGCGAGATCATGACCTAAACGAAAGTAGGACGCTTAACCGACTAAGCCACCCAGGCGCCCCAATAAATACTTCATTTCTATACCACATCTGCCTCTCTACTTTCTTAATCATCTGAGAAAATCAGATTTAGTTCCATACAAGCACCACTTAGTGCCCTGGAACCTAGAGCCAAAATGCATGTATAGCGTGGTCATTCGCGAGGATTCAGATGATCCAAAATTTCTCTGTTTTAGCCCAGGTTAGAAACAGAGCCTGAAGCAAAAATTCATACGGTAACACTTTTGGTGGGGTTGTAACTTCAGGGAAGCAGGACAGAAGGGAAAAAGGAGTCAGAGATGGAAGGGCAACACAACCCAGTATGTAACCCAAGAGAGCAGAGCTGTTTTCGGGAGGCCTTGGGACATGGCCGTCTCTCCTAGAAGTGCGTGGGGGAAAGAAGGGAGAATGAATCATGTGACCACTGTCTCCCACATGTAAAAATTACCCCCACAAGGCATCACCCCATCACAGTACAGGCTTGCTCCTACATACATAGCCACTTGTATGGCAGTTCCGGCCCCAGCCGTGAGAGAGAAATCCTGGGGTGTAAACTACTTTAAGATGTGCATTTTCTCCAGTTATCGGTGTAAACATGATACTTGAAATTTCCACAAAAAGTTCTAAAATTTTAAAATATGGGCTAACTGGTGAGGCACACATACCACAGTGATGGAAAAAAAGGCTCAATATTAGAGACCTGTTACGAATTCAGTACAATTCCTAACAAAATCCTGATAGGCTTTTTCATGGAACATAACAAGTTGATTTTTTTTTTTAAGGTTTTTTTGGTGAGTTTGTGTGTGTGTGTGTGTGTGTGTGTGTGTGTGTGTGTGTGTGTGTGTTTTGAGATAAAGAGAGAGAGAGAGAGAGCGAACACGATGGCACAAGCAGGGAAGGGGCAGAGTGGGAGGGAGAGAAAGAAAATCCCAAGCAGGCCCCACACTGTCAGCACAGAGCCTGATACAGGGCTCGATCCCATGAAAGCGTGAGATCGTGACCTGATCCAAAACCAAGGTCAATCAGTTGAGCCACCCAGGCACCCCGGCAAGTTGATTTTTAAAATGTATATGAAAGAGTTAAGGAGGAGAGGCTTCTGGGAACATGGCAGAGTAGGAAGCCTCTGTGTCCCCACCAAGACAACAGCTGCACTGGCAGACTCTGTCTGGTTAAGTATTTGGAAGCTGAAGTCTACTGAAGGCTAACTTCCAGGAGAAGGATTAGACAATAAAGTGCAATAAATTTTGGTCAATTTCAGTTCTACAGCAGCTGTTCATCCCCTACACACAACCATGTAGCAGGGTTTCTAGAGTACCTTACATGTAGCTTGCAGAAGCCAAAATGGGCAAAAACATACTAGCCACCAAATATCAAGGATCTGTCCTCTGAGCACTGATTGCTGCTTGTGATCACAGTAAAGCAGACAAAATGTGCAAAGCAAAGCAAAATTAAACATGTATACAAGAAGAAAGAAAAAGGTCTTTCTCTTAAATGTGGATAGGGAAGGGGTTACTAAATAAGCCACAAAAAGCATAAAATATGAGCAAAAAAATGGTACATCTGACTACATGAACGATACATAGCTTCTGTTTTTTAGAAGATGCCATTAAACACAAACTAAGGGGGAAATGGAGAAAAGACAAACTAAAGTCAGGGAACAGATACTTGCTACATGTATAATCAACAAAATATTGGTATCTGATAAAAATATAAATGTATCTAAAAATTACTTATAGGGGTGTCTGGGTGGCTCGGTCGGTTAAGCATCAACTCTCGATTTCTGCAGCGCTCAGTCGGTTAAGCATCAACTCTCGATTTCAGCTCAGGTCAGGATCTCGAGGTTCATGAGTTTAACCCCCACATTGGGCTCTGCGCTGATGGTGTGGAGCCTTCTTGGGATTCTCTCTCTTTCCCTCTCTCTCTCTGCCCCTCCCCTTGCTCTCACTCTCTCAAAAAAATAAACTTAAAAAAAAAAAAGAGGACACAGAAAAAGTTACAGAGGGGATACAAATGTATTTATAACTTTTTCTATTTAAGATGACCTGTAAGTCCATGAGTGTGGGTATTATTCTTTAAACTTTCATCATGAAATATTCTTAAGGCAATATTAATAAAAGTTATTTTTACTTAACTAAACTTTGCTCAGAATATTACTGTCATGTTTGAAATTTTATCCATTAACAATAATCTTAAATTTTTGTTATAATGAATTCATGCAAATTTCAAAAATCTACAAAAATTCAGTAATTTTACTCTACAGGTTACATTTTGCATTTTAAAAACTAAGGATTCGTTCACTATCTTCAAATATTTTATTGTGGGCATTTTATATAATATAGCCTGGGTAGTTATGTCAATGTATGATAATGCACATTGAATTTCTCTTCTACTGAATTCATTTTCCTCCTAAGCATTGATTTCATTTCCAGAATACTATACGAACTGAGGTGCTTGGTTGATAAAATTCCAGATATATTAGAATAAGAATGCTCAGTTTTAAACTATAATTTTTAATTATTTTTTTAACGTTTTATTTATTTCTGAGAGAGAGAGACAGCATGAGAAGGGGAGGGTCAGAGAGAGAGGGAGACAGAATCTGAAACAGGCTCCAGGCTCTGAACTAGCTGTCAGCACAGAGCCCGACGTGGGGCTCGAACCCATGTACCGTGAGATCATGACCTGAGCCGAAGTAGGACACCCAACCGACTAAGCCACCCAGGCTCCCCTAAACTATGTGTTTAAAAAACAATAAATTTTACAAAACTGTAGTATTTATCACAGTTTTGTGATGGTTGGAAAAAAATGGGTTACTTCAAACTTATGGACCACATATGGATCTCTCACATAAAGCAATAATTAATTAATTAATTCTTTTCCCCTTGCTTAACAGCGCTAATATACTCCAGGTCAAACAGTGAAGTAGACAGTATTCACCTTATCTCTGAACAAAACAATAAAGCAAAAATGGTGATAGCAAACATTTGTTGACCTATGTACCAGGCACTGTGCAGAATATTCTATACTTTTTTATCTCATATAATCTTGACATATCCCTAGGAAGTAGGTACTATTATTATCCTAATTTTATAAGAAACGGAGATAACACAGCCTCCTGGTGCTTATGAGGCTGTGTTCTTATACTGTATAGAAGAGGAGATAGAGTAAACTCATCCATATACACCTCAGCCCAGGCACTTTGCCTGGTTTGCACTGTGAATGGGGAACATGGGGGGAAAGAGAAACTGATGTAACATGCCCAAGATCGCCTAACCAGTGAGCAGTGGTACCAAAATGTGAACCCAGGCAGTCTGGATTGAGAAACACTACATCGTGTTGCCTCTTTGTGGATTGCAGCTATAACAATTTTCAAGGCCAACACCATTTTCAAGTATTTTGCACCACTGTCCTATGTGCATACTTAAGGTTTTTTTACACCATGCGTTCTGATTTGAGGATTTAGAAAATATGATTACCATGGGTACAATGGAAAAAGGAGCCAGAAGACCATTCTGGTCTCATTCTCAACTTTCACTAGCTTAAGTAGAGACCAACCTCTGGGCCTTCATGTGAAAACATCAGATGATATTCCTTGATGAAAAAAATCCTTTAAAAGATGCCTACAGTAACAACTCAATACTAGGGAGAGGAAAAGTAGAAATGAATGAGCATTGTATATTTGATTAATTTTGGTTTTTTAAATCTGTTTTTTTTTTAAATGTTTTTATTTATTTCTAGGAGAAATAGAAAGAGACAGCATGAGTAGGGGAGGGTCAGAGAGAGAGGGAGTCACAGACTGAAACAGGCTCCAGGCTCTGAGCTGGCAGTCAGCACAGAGCCCGACGCGGGGCCCGAACCCACGAACCGCAAGATCACGACCTAAGCGAAAGTCGGACGCTTAACCGACTAAGCCACCCAGGCGCCCCTTTTTAAATCTGTTTTTAAGAATTAAGTCTATCAACTTAGAAAATGCCTAAATATTTTTTATTTTATTTATTTATTTATTTTAAATAAATTTTTTTATTTAAATAAATTTATTATAAATAAATAATATATTTATTATATATTAAAATATCTCTGAAGTAGCTTATCAATTTCCATAAGAAAATTAAAAAGGAAGTCAATTTTTCCTTAATTGCCATGTACATAATGCCCCCTTTTTTTTTCTTTTATTTTTAGAAAGTTGAGAATAAAACAATACCTAAACCTGCTTCCTGACATGGTAACAGAACAGAGCTACTGCTGAGGTTTGACTTATAGAGAAATCATGGTTCGACTAAGCTTGGATCTAATTGCCAAATATAACAATCTTAAACCCCGAAAAGAAGAAACCACTTCACGGTACCTGAGGAAAATAACTCATATAAATTTTTCAAACAAAAATATAGATGCAATTGTAAGAATTCTAAATTTTCTATTTTTACATAATTAACAATGTAAAGTTTAGAAGCTGGTGTCAGAAAATGATGACATCCTTATTACCTGTATTTTGATATTTGTTAACTGTATTTTGATTAGTCAGCTATATATTGTTTTCATTTTAATTTCCTGCTTATGATGTTAAAATTATTAGAACTAAATCTCTATAAAACATACCATTGTGAGTGTTAAATCTATGTGCTAAATATATATATGTATACATAGATATATATACGTATATATGTATATATATCTATGTATATATCCCTGAAATACTCTAGAGTATAGCAAACTAGATTTGAAAGTGTTATGTTGGAAACAATTTCAAAATTTCAAATTTTGTATAATTCCAGATCCTTGGAATATGAGGGTTTTTTTAAACATATCAAGTAGTAAGAATGAACTATATGAATACCACATTTTAAAACTTGAACAGTGAAATCTTTTTCACACATAATTTATCTAATTATATAAATGTTGATTATACTGCCATTTATATCAGACCAGACAGTATACTTGGATATACTCTGACACTGTATTTTCTCTGTGTTAAGTTGGCCTTAATGTTGGAAACTTTAAAGGGAGCAATAATTCTTTTAGGCCATTTGTATTGGTGTCTATTGTCTACAATAAAATGCTAAAGACTACAGATGAGAGAAATTTTCTCAGGAACACAGGTATGTGAAGGCAGGGATGATGTCTATTTTGTTCATATCACTCTAAATCCCCCATCCAACACAGTGCCTAACCCATATTAAGTGCTTAATAAATGTTTATCAAATGAATGAAAAAAATACCAAAGCCCCAGGCACAGGTGTCAATTAAGACTTTTTTTTTTTTTTGCAGACTCTACCAAGTTCCTATTCTGTGTTTCTTTCCAGTTTTTTTAGTGAATTCTTCTCCCCATGAATCCAGTTGCCCAGAAAACTCTCTACCTTATTACATCATTAACATTACAGGCAATTATACATTGCCCTCTGCAGACAGCCTCCATTTAATGTTCTTTTGTCCTGTCACAATTAGTGCTTCTTTGATGTAGATGACCCTTGTTAGGAGAAAAGCAAACTAAGTACAGTTGGCCCTAGAAAAATATGAGGGTTGGGGACACAAACTCCCCCATGCTCAACACCCTGCCACACAACGTAATTAAAAACCTTGTATAACTTTTAATTCCCAAAAAACTTAACTACTAATGGCCTACTGTTGACCAGAAATCTTATTGATAACAAAGTCAATTAACATATTTTGTACATTATATGTATTATATACTGTATTCTTACAATAAACTAAAGAAAATGTTACTACAAAAATCATAGGAAGATAAAATACATTACAGTACTATATAGCACTTATCAGAAAAAAATCCATGTATAAGTGGACCCATGCAATTCAAATCCATGTTGTTCAAGGGCCAATTATATATAATTCACACTAAGATAAGAATAACTTATAAAGTCCCTAAGATGTCATTATATTTTAAAAGATCTTGTTAATAAAAGCTGAGATTTTTTTAAGGTTTTATTTTTTTTTAAATAATCCCTATATCCAACATGGGGCTTGAATTTACACCCCCAAAATCAACAGTTGCATGTTACACTGACAGTGCCAGCCAGGCGTCCCAAGCTGAGGTATTTTGAGTATTCTTCACTCTAGCTCTTGCATACTTACTATAGGTTGACTCTACTACCATGTAAGAAATGGCAGACTTTTAAAAATACCTTTAATTATCTTCTTATCTCAAAAGTAACTGATGATGTTCATTTCTATAAATAGATATAAAAAGAAAAAAACTGACTTGTAGTAATATCATGCAGAGAAAACCACTATTAACATGCAGGTGCTGTCCTTACAATCTTTTTTCTAGGCATGTATTCATGTAGTTTTATAATAGTGGGTCAATTGAATGTACTGTTTTCATTTTGAGATCTATAAAATATTACTAAAGAAATCAAAGAATATTTAATGGTTAAACAGCATTCCTTTCAACAGCATCATCATAGTTTATTCATCTATTATTCTTGAATATCCATATGACTTACCATTTTCAGTATTATAAATAAGTTTACTTCTAATCCCACAGAAAGATTAAGCCCTGATTTATAATGTTGAAACATTAATTTGTTAAATGCTTCAACTTCCAGAGAAACCTAACTGCTTCCAAGAAAAACTGCTTGCCCTCGGAAAATCCTTAACCAATACAATTTTACTGATACAGTTACAGAATACTAAAACCTAGAACTAATTTTATAATCATTCTAGTCTTCTTTTTACTGTGCGAATAAGAACAGAGATACATTATTATATCTTAAGGAGATTTGCAGAAAGTAGAAAACTTTCTTAAAAAGAAACAGAATTCTAAGTTTCCAGTAGACTAAGTATGACCTGTTCTTGTTTTCCTTTTAGGAAGACCTCTCTCCTTGCAAAAATCTGAGTGTTTTATATTTGTATGATAACCGCATTAGTGAAATCACTAACCTGAATTATGCTACAAATCTGACCCATCTGTACCTACAAAACAATTTTATTTCATGTATAGAGAACCTCAGGTCACTAAAGAAACTGGAAAAACTGTAAGTGCTTTTTTTTAATGTTATAGTTGGAAATCTGTTTATTAAGCCTGATATGCTTTTCTTTTGCAGGAGAGTGAGTTGTCTTAACCACTTATAAGGGTACCTAAAGCATCCTTAAAGGCTCAACTGGTGAAAAAAGTTTCCAAGGAAAATTTCCATGAAAACTTTTCGATTTTGATTTTCCATGAAAACCAAATGAACCCTGTGCCTTTCAGAATCACGCACCTCCAAGGGCAGGGTCAGAGAGTTGATCATGTTGATTTAGGTTCGAGTGTAAAAAGGCATTTACTAGCTATAATGATTTTAATTCAATGATGAAGCCTGGTGGATTCAATTTTCCCAGGCTGGAAGAGCTATCAGTGCTTCTCAAAAAGTAGCCAATAACCTCAAACTAGGAAGAAGATGAGGGGAACGCTTATTAAAAACGCAGATGGCAGGGCGCCTAGGCGGCTCAGTCGGGTGAGGGTCCGCCTTCGAGATCTCACGTGGTTCGTGAGTTTGATCCCCACATCAGGCTCACTGCTGTCAGTGCGGAGCCTGCTTCAGGTCCTCTGCTCCCTTACTGGCCCTCCCCTGCTCGTACTCTCTCTGTCTCTGTCTGTCTGTCTCTCAAAAATGAATAAACGTTTTTAAAAATGCAGATTTCTGGGTTCTGACCTAGACAGAAAAATGAGAAACTCTAGGGCTAGGCCCAAAAATCTTATTTAAAAAAAAAAGGTTACTTATTTATTTTGAGAGAGCGAGAATGAGAGAGCCAAAGAGGAGCAGAGAGAGAGGGGGAGAGGAAAAAATCCCAAGCAGGTTCTGCACCGTCAGCACAAAAGCCCAACATGGGGCTCACACTCTAGGACCGTGAGATCATGACCTGAGCCAAAATCAAGAGTCAGATACTTAACCAACTGAGCCACCCAAGCGCCCCTAAAAATCTTCATTTTTAAACCTACTACTCAGATGATTCTTATGTGCCCTAACATATAAAAGGAGCATTGGTAGATCGTTTAATAAGGACCATTCCATATCTCTCACTTTAATTAAAAAAAAAAAACTTATTTCTCAGACTAAATTAAGTATAAAATCATATAAATCTTTCATTGATTCATTGTAAAGAAAAAATTCTGCATATTTCTGCATACTGTGTATAATTTTCACACAGCTCAGTGATCATTACTACATTTTTATCATGTTTACAGACCATAATGTTGTCAGGATGTCTATTTAAAATTGTTTTATATTGAGGTGCCTCGGTGACTCACTCAGTTGAGCAGTTGAGCCTCTCGCTCTTGATTTTGGCTCAGGTCATAGTCCCAGTGTCATGGGATCAAGCCTTGCACTGGGCCCCGCATCAGGCTCCAGGCTGAGCATGGAGCCTGCTTGAGATTCTCTCTCTCTCCCTCTCTCTCCCTCTCTCTCTCCCTCCCTCCCTCCCTCTCTCCCTCCCTCCCTCCCTCTCTCCCTCTGCACTCTCCCTTGCTCACATCCTCTTTCTCTATCTCTAAAATAAAAAAATAAATTAAACTGTTTTATATTTTGCAGGTATCTGGGAGGCAATTACATTGCTGTCATAGAAGGTTTAGAAGGATTAGAAGGACTAAGAGAGCTTCATGTTGAGAGTCAGAAGCTTCCCCTTGGAGAAAAGCTTCTGTTTGATCCAAGAACTCTTCATTCTCTGGCAGTAAGCCCACATTTGAGTATTCTGACAAAGAATATAGTGATTATCAGTTATAATGGAACAGGAAGGTGGCAAAGGTATATTTGGACATTATACATACTATGTATGTGTATATGGCCAGTTATGAATTTATTTGAGGACTAAAACTAACTTTTCTCACATAATTTCTCAAAGACTCAGCAGCTATAAAGTTGGGATAATAGGGGCGCCTGGGTGGCTTAGTCGGTTAAGCGGCCGACTGTCGCTTGGGTCATGATCTCGCGGTTCGAGCCCCGCGTCGGGCTCTGTGCTCACTGCCAGCTTGGAGCCTGGAGCCTGTTTCAGTCTGTGACTCCCTCTCTCTCTGACCCTCCCCTGCTCACGCTGTCTCTCTCTCTCCTAGAAATAAATTAAAATATATATATATTTTTTAGAAAAATAAAGTTGGGATAATAATGCCTGCCTCTAGGGTACTAAAAGGATCAAAAGAAGGATGTGAAAAAGTTATGAAAATTACCAAGTTCTAATCTAGATATCAATTCATTCCTAATTTCAACCTTGGTGATTATCATGATTCAAAATTTTAAATTTTAGGAAAAAGCTTAAGGAAAGAATAATGGATAATTATTTGGTAAAATTTAAACAACCTAGAGAAAAATGTTGATGATAAATTGTCTCCTCGCTGGATTCTGATTTGATTGTAGACTGCATTACATATGATGACTCTGCCTCATCAAAAGGTAGATCTCAGGGGACCAGATTTGATGCTCTAGTTGTGACCCGACACCCAAATACATTATGGAGGTGTCACAATTAGTTGAGAAGCCAGAGGGCGCAATGGAGGCTTTTGCTAATTCTCAAAATGGGATTTGTTAGGATACAGTCCCTTCAATTTTAGAGCAAGAGACATAAAGTGAACATGGCTGTATTTATAAATTTCATTGGTTTTATTTCAAAAGGCCTAGAAATAGAATTCAAGAGGTTTGTGAACCAAATTTATAACAAATGAAAAACAGTGCTTTAAACAGAAAAAGAAAGAAGTGATCTGATTTCTATCCCACCCCTTCCCCATAGAATCTGCTGTGTCTCAGTTGACCCAAACAGACTGTTCTCACTGTGAGGATGACCAGTTTCATTATGAAATGCCACTAAAAACATTTTTGCTTGCTCAATTTTTATACAGACTCAAGCAGATTCCATAATTTTTAAAGCTGTATTTAAAGTCTTTAAAAGTATCAAGAAGTATTTTCTCTAAATGTTGCCTATATGGATGCCTTGGTGGGTAGAAACAATCTTGGTAGAGTTTACTGGGCCATAGATTTTAAGATGGCTTTGGACTATTGCTGCTCTATTGTGTATTTACGTCCTCACTAACAGCTGATGTTGATACCTCTTGTTAATTAGCTAGTTATTATTTTAAGTACCTCTGAACATGTGGATTATTAAGAGGAAACGAGAGGGAGAGAGAGAGAGAGAAATAAAAACCAGATATTCTTTCATTCTTAAAATTTTTTTTTTTTAATGTTTTTTATTTATTTTTAGGAGACAGAGAGAGACAGCGTGAGCAGGGGAGGGTCAGAGAGAGAGGGAGTCACAGACTGAAACAGGCTCCAGGCTCCGAGCTGGCAGTCAGCACAGAGCCCGACGCAGGGCTCGAACCCACGAACCGCGAGATCATGACCTAAGCGAAAGTCGGACGCTTAACCGACTAAGCCACCCAGGCGCCCCCAGATATTCTTTCATTCTTATGTATCAAATTCTTATTTTTGAATTTGATGGTTTGCTTAAACTGAAATAAGCATTTTTCTACAGTGTGTTAACATTTGTTTGTTGGGGCATCTTTTTTTATATATATAATTTATTGTCAAATTAGTTTCCATACGACACCCAGTGCTCATCCCAAGAAGTGCCCTCCTCAATGCCCATCACCCACTTTCTCCTCTCTCCCGCCTTCCAGCAACCCTCAATTTGTTCTCAGTATTTAAGAGTCTCTTATGGTTTGCCTCCCTCCCTGTCTGTAACTTTTCCCCCCATCCGCTCCCCCATGGCCTTCTGTTGAGTTTCTCCTGTTCCACATATGAGTGAAAACATACAGTGCCTGTCTTTCTCACTGACTTATTTCGCTCAGCATAATACCCTCCAGTTCTATCCACGTTGCTACACAGGCCAGATTTCATTCTTTCTCATTGCCAGGTAGTATTCCTTTGGATACATAAACCACATTTTCTTTATCCATTCGTCAGTTGATGGACATTTGGGCTCTTTCCATGATTTGGCTATTGTTCAAAGTGCTGCTATAAATATTGGGGAACATGTGCCCCTATGTATTAGCACTGCTGGATCCCTTGGGTAAATTCCTAGCAGTGCTATTGCTGGGTCACAGGGTAGATTTATTGTTAATTTTTTGAGGAAACTCCACACTGTTTTTCAGAGCAGCTGTACCAGTTTGCATTCCCACCAACAGTGTAAAAGGGTTGTTGGGGCATATTTTTTCTTTGTTTTTTGATTCCTGGCTTCTTTTTTCTATGAATATCTTTTATATTCTGGAAAGGGAAAGTCAGACTTATGAAGCAATTAGACAAAAATAGTAAGTCATATCGCAATTACTAAAGTCTTAAAATTATGTCCAAAAAAATATGGCATAGAAACAAAATCTCCATGGATTTTAATTTTATAGCTTAAAGAGCAAAGCAGTCTGAACTGATAAATCTTAAATTTTTCACAGATTAAGATTTCTGGTTCCTATATATAGTATTTAAATAGACTATTTACTAATGCTAATTTATTTTTCTTACAGAAATCCCTCTCCATATTGAATATCAGCAATAATAATATTGATGACATAAGGGACTTAGAAATACTGGAGAATCTTAATCAGCTCATAGCAGTTGACAACCAACTTCTGCATGTGAAGGTAGTGTACAGAAAAATTAGTTAAAAAATATTTACATGAAATTGTGATTAAAAGTCTTTTTTAAAATATCCATAAAAGTTATTACTTTAAAAACTATTTTAGATTTACTTTAAAACTAGCTTTTGAATCTCTACTTCTTAATGTATTTATTTGCATAATTCTGCCCTGTTACCTGGTTTTCTCTTCCGTACCCCAGTGCCTCCACCCCTCACCAAGAGAAAGAAGTTTCTCTGAGAAGGAAGTATGGGCTTTTACTCTCTGTATTATTTTTCCAGCAAATGTTTCCCTCTAGAGACTAGATTTCTTGCCACTTATCTGTGATTGCCCAATGAATGAATTTCTAGTAACTGTGGTTAGATCTAAACTCTCTCCTGGCTGCTCCTCCTTGGTGAAGTACCTGGAACTTACTCTACTTTTCACTAGCTATTTCCATGTCATGTTAGGTCATATCATCCCATATTCATTCAGTTATTTATACATTCACATCACACTGAGCACCTACATGTCTGCCAGGCACTGTACCCTTCTGTGTAGATCAGAGGAAGGAAGGATATAGTTGGGGGCTCAAAAAACCTACAGTCAACAAGTAATGAGGCTACAATGTGAGTCTGTTTTCATAAGTATTGTGGTGGCACTAACTCAGCTTGGAGTTAGGGAAAACTTCCTGGAAACAGTCGTCTGTAAGCTGAGCCACTGCCATGACCTCACAGTTTCTGATTTGGCAATGAGATGGCCTGTGGTATAATTTCTTTACATGATGCGACAGGAAGAATAAAGAGCTTCTTTCCCCCATAAACAGAGCTCTTGTTTTCAAAACTACTTCCAGACAGCTATCCACTGACCTTAAAAAGGTTTTCCCCGGGGAGCCTGTGTGGCTCAGTCTGTTAGGCGTCCAACTCTTGATTTCAGCTCAGGTCATGATCTCACGGTTAATGAGTCTGTGCCAGGCACATGGCCTTGCACTGACAGTGTGGAGCCTGCGTGGGATTCTCTCTCCCCTTTCTCTCTGCCCTCCCCTACTTGCACTCTCTCCCCATCTTTCTCTCAAAATAAATAAACTTAAAAGGAATTTTTTTTCTCTGATCTTGTTTCCAAATTTAGATTTATTACCTAGTTCATCCCATAACTTCTATAAGCAGTAGATAATTATGAAAATAAATATTATATGTATTGTACTACAAATGAATTCCTCAGAATATCCAAAATGCCACTGATCAGGATGGATGTTTAAAATATAAAGACCAATAAGGAAGCATGACTCAATTAATTGTTTCAATTTACAACATGAAGGATGTAAGAAGTTCATGGGATAAATTCTGCATTCAAAAATATTTTAAGGAGCGCCTGGGTGGCTCAGTCCGTTGGGCATTGGACTTCAGCTCAGGTTATGAACTCACAATTCATGGGTTCAAACCCCATGTCAGGCTCTGTGCTGACAGCTCAGAGCCTGGACCTGCTTTGGATTCTGTGTCTCCCTCTCTCTGTTCCTCCCCTACTTGCTCTCTCTCTCTCAAAAATAAATAAAGGCTAAAAAAATAAAAAATATTTTAAGTTTTAGGGGTACCTGGGCAGCTAATCCAGTTAAGCATCCAACTCTTGACTTCAGCTTGGGTCTTGACCTCAGGGTTGTGAGTTAAAGCCCCATGTTGGGCTCCACACTGGGCATGGAGCCTACTTAAAAAAATTGGGGGGGAGGGGTGCCTGGGTGGTTCAGTGGGTTAAGTGTCCAACTTCAGCCTAGTTCATGATCTCATAGTTTGTGGGTTCGAGCTCCGCATCAGGATCTGTGCTGATAGTTCAGAGCCTGGAGCCTGCTTTGGCTTCTGTCTCCCCCTCTCTCCCTGCCCTCCTCCATTCATGCTCTGTCTCTCTCTGTCTCTTAAAAAATGAATAAGAGTTAAAAACATTTAAAAAATGGTTTGTTTTTTTTTTTATGTTTTATTTATTTCTAGGAGACAGAGAGAGAGACAGCGTGAGCAGGGGAGGGTCAGAGAGAGAGGGAGTCACAGACTGAAACAGGCTCCAGGCTCTGAGCTGGCAGTCAGCACAGAGCCCGACGCGGGGCTCAAACCCACGAACCGCGAGATCATGACCTAAGCGAAAGTCGGACGCTTAACCGACTAAGCCACCCAGGCGCCCCTAAAAAATGTTTTTAAGTTTTACAGTGCTTTTCTAGATTTGTTCCCCACTGGCTATTTTGTATTCATCAGAATCATTTAATTTTCCTATGATTTTTCAGTATTTCTATCAATAATATGATTTTGCGATGGTAGATCAACAGCCTTATATGAGATATACTGTACAAGATATACTGTACATGTATATGATCCTATTCAAAGTGACAACCTAGAGTCCAGGTCTTTGTTAAGAAGAGAAGACCTGGGCTGTGTGTAACATCCCCATCACCACACGGAACACAGAACAGAGTGGCAAAGCACAGAAGCTCACTATTCCTGGGGAGAAAAAGGTGGAGAATTCCAGTCTCCCAAATTGGCATCAATCTTAAGTGCAGTGTAAGTATTTTTTTAATAGTGCATTTATCATTTATTATTTATCCTGTTTATCTTTTATTTTTATGTTTTTTATATATTTTTTCTTTCATCTTTTATTGTGTAAGCATTTTTCTAAAATATTTTTTAAGCCAGGTTCTACACGCAATGCTTGGCAAAAATTTTCAGTACTGAGTGATGAATATATCTTAAAAGATTATTAAGATCTTTTAGTTGTTAATTATCGTAACTGCCAAGATTCATTTCAATTATTGTCGTTACTTTTAAAGTCTTATTCTATTATGCTTTTAACTCTGGACATAAAAATGAAAGTTTGATAACAGGACAAAAATGCTTACCTCCAAATGATCCCAAATGAAGTTTTTCTAAATGACATTAAGACCAAGCTATTTCACCTAAATTGATTATTCTTAGACTACATTAATAATGTATAACCAGGATAAATGTGTAATCAAAATAAATACTCTCATTAATATTAATTATTCATTCCAATGATAAATGTCTAAATAACCAAACCCTTATTTTTTTTTAAAGATTGAACTCAATTTTACCTCCTCTGTGTAGTTTTTCCTGAACCTATTCCCATCAAGCTAGTCTATTTAGAAATATTTATGATATCATATGTGCCGTAGGCCTTCAGAAAACATGTTCTAGGCACTAAGGATACCATGATCAAGACAGACAGGGTCTTTACCCTCAAAGAGCTTACATAAAATGATACAGTGGAGGGAACAGTCAGAAAATAAATAAGCAGAGAAGATTGTGAAAAGGGCAATGAAGGAATTAAATAGGATGACATAATGGAAAAGGTGTCAGTGGATATTTTAAATCAGGTAATCAAAAAAAAGTCCTTTAAGGAAATGACATTTATGCTGAGATCTGAAGAATGATAAAGAAGAAATCTATGCAAAGAGCTAAGGAAAGAACATGCCAACCATGGAATAGCAGATGTAAAGATTCTGAGTATCCTAGAAACAAAAAAGAGGCCAGTTTACTATGATAGAGACCCCAGTGTCTAGCTCAGTGTCTAACACATTGTTAAGTGCTCAATAGTGCAAAAGTACAACATGAAATTATGATAGGGAAGAGATAATAAAGATCTTTTAGGCCATGATCATGAGTGTGACTTTATTCTTAAGTGCAACAGGAAGTCACTGAATGGATTATATTTTTAAAAGTCTTCTCTATCAGCTATGTAAAGAATGGATTGCAAAGAGATCATTTGGGAAACTACTACAGAGGCTAAGAAAAGATGGTTGCTTGGAGATGAAAAGGAGTGACTGGACTGTAGGTATATTTTTAGATTGAATCCATGGAACTTGTTGAGCAGGATGTATAAGAATAAAGGAAAGAGAAAAATCAAGGATGACTCCTTGGTTTTTGTGTGAGAAACTAGGGAGATAGCCTTTGCAAGTTGGGAAATACAAGGAAAGGAATAGAAGAATTCCTTCTATAGAAGTGCCTATTGAACACTGAAACTGACATATCAAGTAGGCATTTAGACTTCAAAGGAGAAGATAAGAAACTTCAAGAGTCAACAGCATTAACAGGACTTTTAGAGCCGTGGGACTGGATGAAAGACAGTAGAGATAGAGAACAGAGGAGGCCAAGACAAAGCCAGGAATACCCCAATATTCAGAGATCATTTAGATGAGAAAATACCAGAAGTCAATGATGTAGGAAAAGACAAGAGAAGAAGAAGCTTCAAGAAATAGGGAATGGCTACTCACATTGGATGCTGTGGAGTGGCTGACAAGAAGGCCGACAAGATATTAATAGAAATCCACTGGAATTGGCAATAGTGAGATTATTTCTGGTAAATATGTTTTTTACATATTTTGGTAATGGAGTGCTTTAACAGGGCTTTGCACTTTTTTCTTCTTTTTTTTTAATATTTTTATTTATTTCTAGGAGAAAGAGAGAGAGACAGTGTGAGCAGGGGAGGGTCAGAGAGAGAGGGAGTCACAGACTGAAACAGGCTCCAGGCTCTGAGCTGGCAGTCAGCACAGAGCCCGACGCGGGGCTCGAACCCACGAACCGCGAGATCATGACCTAAGCGAAAGCCGGACGCTTAACCGACTAAGCCACCCAGGCGCCCCTGCACTTTTTTCTTCTAAGTGAAACCACATGAACCTCCTAGAAACTTTTTTCCATGTTATGGCTTCAGAAAATTCTGGCTTTTCATGAAATACTTCTCCATACCTGCAATTTCAATATATAAACTAAATGATAAGAGAAGAGAAAATTAGAAGACTACCTGGATAGACTACCTTAAAAATAAAGTTACAGGGGACAGGTTTAATTTGTGAAGAAGGTGAACCAGAGGGACTGTGGTTCAAGTCACAGCAGAAGGTAATGCTGAAAATGAAGATTCAGTGAAAGACTGAACGAATACAGAAATGTTAGATGGCATATACTTTCTTTCTTTCTTTCTTTTTTTTTTTTTTAATGTTTTATTTATTTCTAGGAGAGAGAGAGACAGCGTAGCAGGGGAGGGTCAGAGAGAGAGGGAGTCACAGACTGAAACAGGCTCCAGGCTCTGAGCTGGCAGTCAGCACAGGGCCCGACGCAGGGCTCGAACCCACGAACCGTGAGATCATGACCTAATTGAAAGTTGGACGCTTAGCCGACTAAGCCACCCAGGCGCCCCTAGATGGCATATACTTTCTTCCTTCTTATACACACAAACCAGGCTTTACTCCCAAAACCCTTCCTAAATGGCTTAAAAACCTTGGGCAAGAGATTGGGAGATTCTTCTCTAAGGAAACTGACAAACCAAAAAGAAAACATCTCCCTATTCTGACATTTAATGGTCCCTCAGGGAACATGCCAGCAGCATGCCAACTGCCCTACAGTGAGACCAATTAGTCAAGAAGCCTGTCTCAATTGCTTTCATGAATGAAAAAGTAGCTCAGGATCACTAATTTGAAAAAGGCTTCTAAAATCAGAGAAGCGCACCTGAGTGGCTCAGTCAGTTAAGCACCCAACTCTTGATTTTGGTTCAGGTCATCTCCTAGTTCATGAATTCAAGCCCCATGTCAGGCTCTCCACTGACATACAGAGCCTACTTAGGATTCTCTCTCTCTCCCTTTCTATCCCTCCCACCACTCACACATGCACTCTCTCTCTCAAAATAAATAAACTTTAAAAAATTAAAAAAATAAAAGAGAAAGACAAATAAAAGTTTTTGGAGAAACTAATAATATGGAAACAAAAAAATCCCACTCTAATTTAAATTTCTTAAGAGAAATAAAAAAGGATTCTCAAACCTTGAAACAAAAACAGGATTTTTTGAAAAAAAAAAAGGAAATTAAATGAATGAGAGGACTTCAAAATTTAGAATAAGATAGAAGAAATTAAATGTACAATACAAAGCTTAAATGATAAAATTGGATAAGTCTCCAAGAAAGAACAAAACAGAAAGAATGGAAAATAAGCAAGTAAAAAAGAAATGTAGAGAATTAAATTCAGGAGATCCAAATGTGACTAATAAGAGTATAAGAATCAGAAAATTTTTTAAAATGGAAATAAAATTATATTTTAAAATGACATAGGGCCACATGGGTGGTTCAATCAGTTAAATGTTGGACTCTTGATCTCAGTTCAAGTCATAATCTCCCAGTTTGTGAGTTCAAGCCCCATGTAGGGCTGTGTACTGAGAGCACAGAGCCTCTTGGAGTTCTCTCTCCCTCTCTCTCTGCCCCTATCCCACTCATGCTCCCTCTCTCTCTCTCAAAATAAATAAATAAAAACTTCTTTAAGAATTTTAAATAACATAATGGGCCACAATGTATTAACCAAAACAAGAATCATTATCGCGTGTACACACACACACACAGAAGCCAAACAAATATGTGAAACAGCTTTTTCAGACGCTAAACTATAAGCAACACAGGGCTGTGGACTCTTAAGAGTTAGAAAACAAACAAGGTGAGCTCTCTAATATCCCAGCTTTCTGCCTAAAGGTACTTTCCAGACCCCAGAGCAGGGAGGGGAATAGCAAATAAGCCCGATGAAAATGTAAATCATAACTGGAGAAATGTCACTCAAGACAAACATCTAGAAATGACACGGAGGATTGAATTAGAAGACTTCTAAAAAGCTATTATAAATATGCTCTAGAATTTAAAGGAAGAAGGAACACAAACAGAAGGGAAATGGACGATGCAAAGAAAAAAAAACTTTGGAACTGAAATATGTATCTAAAATGAAAAATTAATTGGATGGTATTAAAAGTAGATTAGTCATTATAGAACAATTTATCAGTGAACTTAAAGCTGTCATTAAAACTACTGAAATTGAGGTACAGAAAGTAAAAAACACTAAAAAATGAGCAGAGCCTCACTGGCTTATGAGACACAAGCAGTCACACACGTATGAAAACGGAGTCCTAGGAATAGGGGCCGTGCTAGGGACTAAATGATTGTGTCCCTTCAAAACTCATAAATTGAAACCAAATCCCCAGTGTGATAGTATTTGAAGGTGAGGCCTTTGGGAAATAATTAGGTCTTGAGGCTGGAGTCCTCATGAATGAGCTTATTGTATTTATAAGAAGAGAAAAGAGACTACAGATTTCTCACTTAGCCATGTGAGCACTCGATGAGAAGACTGGCATCTAAACAACCAGGGAGATGCTCTCACCAAATCACAGTATCTGCCAACACTGAAAAAAAATTTTTTAATGCTTATTCATTTTTCCGAGAGAAGCCGAGTGCAAAACAGGGGTGGGACAGAGAGAGAGGGAGACACAGGATCTGAAGCAGGCTCCAGACTCTGAGCTGCCAGCACACAGCCCCATGCAGGGCTTGAACTCACCACGTATGAGATGATGAGCTGAGCTGAAGTCGGGCACTTAACCAGCTGAGCCACCCAGGTGCCCCTACACTTTGATCTTGGACTTCCCAGCCTCCGGAATTGTGAGAAATCAATGCTTGCTGTTTAAGCCATCCAGTTTGACAAGCCGCCCAAACCGAGAACGAGAAAATGTCTGTGAAGAAATAGTGGCCTCAAGGTACCCAGCGTAGTCAAAACCTTGAAAAAAAAAAGTGAAGGATTCATACTTTCATATTTCAAAACTTACTACAAAACTATAGTGACTAAGAGAGTGTGGCATTGTCATGAATGGGAAACTGGGAACCCAGAAATAAACTCTCACGTTTATGTTAATTGATCTTTGACAAGGACACCAATAAGGAAAGCAGTTTTTAAAACAAATGGTGCGGAGACATGTGGATAGCTGCATATAAAAGAATCAAGTTTAAAACTATAAAACCTGTATAGGAAAACACAGGGATAAATCTCTATGACCTTGTATTAAATTTTTTATGTTTGTTCATTTTTGAGAGACAGAGAGACAGAATGTGAGCGGGGGAGGGGCAAAGAGAGGGAGACACAGAATCCGAAGCAGCTCCAGGCTCAGAGCTGTCAGCACAGAGCCCGACGCGGGGCTCGAACCCACAGACTGTGAGATTATAACCCTAGCCACAGTCAGACATTTAACCTACTGAGCCCCCCCAGGCACCTCATTTATGACCTTGTAATGGACAAAACCTTCTAAGATACAATTCCAAAAACATAAGCAAAAAATTAATAAATTAGACTTCAGTGAAACTAAAAACTGTTGTGCTTCAAAGAAGACCATTAAGAAAGTGAAAAAGACAAGATAACAGATTGGAAAAAAATATTTGCAAGTCCTATATTTCATAATAGACTTGTGTACAGAATATATGTATTAAAAAGACTCTTGCAACTCAGTAACAAAAAGACAATCCAATTTATAAGTGGGCAGAGGACTTGAACAGACATTCTACAAAGAAGATATGCAAGTGGATAATATGCACATGAAAAGATACTCAACATCATTAGTCATTAGGGAAATATAAATCAAAACCACAGTTATATACCAGTTCACACCTGATGAGACAGCTATAATTAAAAACACAGATAATAACAAGTGTTGGCAATAATGTAGAGAAGTTAGAACCCTCATACTTTCTGAGGAAAATGTAAAATAGTGCAGCTGCTTTACTAACAGGCAGTTCTTCAAAATGTTAAACATAATATAACCACATAACACAAAACCCATTCATCACTATACACCAAGAGAAATGAAAACATACATCCACAAAAAAACTTGTACATGAATGTTCAACATTATTCATAATAGCTGAAAAGCAGAAACAATTCAAATGTCCATCAACCAATGGATGTATGTGTATGTATATGTATGTATATTCACATGGAAAATTTTTTGGCAATAAAAAGAAATGAATTCTGATTTATACTACATGTATAACCTTTGAAAACATTGCACACAGTGGAAGACGCCAGTCACAAAAGACCATATATTGTAAGATTCCATTTCTATGATATGTCCAGAATAGGTAAATTGACAGATACCGATATATTATTGATTGCTTAGGGCTAAGGGGTTGGGGAAATATAGGAACAATATTAATGGCTACAGGATTTCTTTTGGGATAATAAAAAATATTCTAAAATTGATTGTACTGATGATTACACAACTCTGTAAATATACTAAAAATCATTTAATTGTATACTTTAATTTTTAAAGTTTATTTACTTATTTTTGAGAGAGAGGAAGAGAGAGCGAAAGTGCACAAACAGAGGAGGGGCAGAGAATCCCAAGCAGCCTCTGTGCTGAAGATTAAGCACCCTTAATTATATACTTTAAATGTGTGAATGTATGGTATGTGAATTGTGTCAATAAGGCTGTTGAAAAACAAAAAGAAGGTGTGCCTGGATTGACTCAGTAGGTTAAATGTCAGACTCTTGATTTTTGGCTCAGGTCATGATCTCACAGTTCATGAGTTTGAGCCCCACATCAGGCTCTGGATTGACAGTGCAGAGTCTGCTTGGGATTCTTTCTTTCCCTCTCTCCCTGCCTCTCCTCTGCTCTCTCTCTCTCAAAATAAATAAATAGGGGCAACTGGATGGCTCAGTTGGTTGAGTGGCTCACTTCAGCTCAGGTCATGATCTTGCAGGTATGAGTTTGAGCCCTGTATCAGGCTCTGCACTGACAACTCAGAACCTGGAACCTACTTTGGATTCTGTGTCTCCCCCTCTCTCTGTGTCCCTCCCTGGCTTATATTCTCTCTCTCTCTCAAAAGTAAGTAAATAAACATTAAAAATTTTTTAATAAACTTAAAAAATAAAATAAGAAAAACAAAAAAGAAAACAACAAAAATATAAAAGTATAATGGTCCCAAAATTCCAGTATTTGATGAAAATCATAAACCCACAGAAGCTCAGTAAAACCCAAACAAGAAAACCACCAAGAAATTATACCAAGGTATATATATATAACCATAATAAAATTGCCGAAACAATGATAATAAGTATATCTTTGGAGCAACTAGAAAAAAAGACATACTGTATAGAGAAAGATGAGAATTATCATAGACTTTTTGTCAAAAATATTGCAACAGATAGAAACCTTTACACAAATGGAAAAAATGTTAAAAGTAGTAAACGCAGGGTAAATACTTTTCAGATTTTCTTAATTACTCTGAAAGATAATCAGTATTTTTTTAAACAAAAATAACCACAGACCACGAGGTTAATGACACGTAAAACTAAAATGTACAATAACAATAGCACAAATGGCAGGGAGGGTGAAACTGGCAGGATACTCAAGTTACATATGAAGTGATGTAATTATTTAAAGAAATACTGTGCTTATTAAAGATGACTGTTCTAAATCCTAAAGCAACCACGAAAATTAAAAAGATGTATATAACTAGTAAGTCAGTAATAGAAAATGAGATGCAAAAATAGGGGAGAGCAGGAGAAAAGGATAAGGGAATAGATGAGACAAATAAAAGATGGTAGTTTTAAACTCAGTTATATCAGTAATTATATTAAATGTAAATAGTCTGAGCATTCCAATTAAAACGCAGAGATGGTAAGACTGGATTTTAAAAATCCAATCATGTGCTCTCTATAAGAAACGTACTTTAAATATAAAGATACATTAAGGTTAAAAGTAAAATCATAGGGAAATATATACAATAAAAACAAATAATAAAGCTGGAGTAGCTATATATTTTTTTAATATTTTTATTTATTTCCATGAGAGAGAGAGAGAGAGACAGCGTGAGCAGGGGAGGGTCAGAGAAAGAGGGAGTCACAGACTGAAACAGGCTCCAGGCTCCGAGCTGGCAGTCAGCACAGAGCCCGACGCGGGGCTCGAACCCACGAACCGCGAGATCATGACCTAAGCGAAAGCCGGACGCTTAACCGACTAAGCCACCCAGGCGGCCCTGGAGTAGCTATATTAATATAAGATAAAACCGACTTCAGGAGTGCCTGGGTGGCTCAGTTGGTTGAGTGGCCAACTTCGGCTCAGGTCATGATCTCGCAGTTTGTGGGTTCGAGCCCCGCATCAGGCTCTGTGTTGACAGCTCAGAGCCTGGAGCCTGCTTTGGATTCTGTGTCTCCCCCTCTCTCTTCCCCTTTACTGCTCATGTCTGTCTCTCTGTCTCTCAAAAATAAATAAATGTTAAAAAGAAGGAAATATAAATATCTTTACTTGAATACATATACAATCATAAAAAATCTGGGACGCCTGAGTGGCTCAGTCGACTAAACATCCAACTCTTGATTTTAGCTCAGGTCAGGACCTCATGGTCTGGAGATCTAGTCCTGTGTCAGGCTCCGCACTGGGCATGTTAATAGTATCTTTCTTCCTGTGCCCCTCTCCCCTGGTTATGCTCACTCTCTAAAATAAAATGTAAAAAAATTGTTTTAATCATTTAAAAATCTATAAAAAGCTATTAGAACTTATAGCATAAATTTAGCAATGCCACAGGATACAAAAGCAATCTGCAAAAATCAGTTTTTACACACTAGCAATGAACTAGAAAGTGATATTTTTTAAGATGCCAAACACAATTCATGTCAAAAAACATAAAATACAGAAGGATAAATTTAAGAAAATAAGTGTAAGGGCTATACAATAAAATACTACAAAATATTGTTGGGAGAAAGTAATGAAGACCTAAATAAATGGAAGAGATATCATTTTCATGAATTAGAAGAGTCTATATTCTTAAGGTGTTAATTCTTTCTAAATTAATCTATACATTCAACACAATCCCAATCAAAATCCTTGCAGAAAGAACCTGGGGCACCTGGTGACTCCGCCTGTTAGGCCTCCAACTTTGGCTCAGGTAATGATCTCATGGTTTGTGAGTTCAAGCCCTGCATTGGGCTCTGTGCTTACAACTCAGAGCCTGGATCCCGCTTCAGATTCTATGTCTCCCTCTCTCTCTGACCCTCCCCTACTCACACTCTGTGTGTGTGTCTCTCTCAAAAATAAACATTAAAAAATAAGAAAAAAATAAAATGTGTATGATAAAGCAAAGGACCTAAAATACTGAAACAATACTGGTAAAAAGAATAATGCTGTTTCTTTTTTCATTTCATGGTAGTGTTACAATAATCAAGACAGTGCATTATTGACATAGGAGGGACACAGAGATCAAGATTTATAAGGAAATCTACACTTGTGTTCAACTGATTTTCTTACACAGGCTCTGAGATAAGTCAATAAGAAGGATATCTTTTCATCAAATTCTGGTGGAACCACTGGATACCCAAGTAGAAAAGTGAGACTCCACCCTTCATATCAAATACAAAAATTTACTCAAAATGGTATCCAAATTTAACTACTAAGACATAAAACCTCTAGATAAAAAACACAGAGGGGACAAGAGTTCTTTAAAGAACTCAGACACAAAAACCAAAGACCCATAAAAAACTGTTACATTGTGGGCGCCTGGGTGGCTTAGTCGGTTAAGCGTCCGACTTTCGCTTAGGTCATGATCTTGCGGTTCATGGGTTCGAGCCCCGCGTCGGGCTCTGTGCTGACTGCCAGCTCAGAGCCTGGAGCCTGTTTCAGAGTCTGTGACTCCCTCTCTCTCTGACCCTCCCCTGCTCACGCTGTCTCTCTCTCTCTCTCTCTCTCTCCAAGAAATAAATAAAACATTTAAAAAATTAAAAAAAAAAAAGTACATTGGACTTCATCAAAATTTAAAACTTGTTCTTTAAATGACATTTAATGAAATGGTAAGCCACAGGTAGAGAGAAAATATTAGCTACCTTATATGTAATAAACTATTTTTATCCAGAATATATAAAGAACTTTTGCAACCCTATGGTAGGAAGACAAGCAATACAAACATCCAAAGTTGGATGTTTAAGACTGAGCCCCACAGGCACCCCTTGATAATTTCTTATGAAGTTAAATATCCACTTACCATATGACTCAGCAACCCCGTTCTTGGGTATTTACTCAAGTCATATAAAAAACTATGTTCACACAACTATCTGTATGCAATTCTTTACAGTAACCAAGTTTCCCTCAAATGGGCAATGGTAAACAAATCTTATTCCATGCAGAAGAATACTACCCAACAATAAAGATGAAAGAGCTACTGAGGCACACAACATGGACAAATTAAAAAACATTATACTGAGAGAAATAAGGTAGACAAAAGAGTACATACTGTATGACTCCATTTATATGAAACTTCATTTATATGAAACTACATATAAATGTCTATAGTACCAAATGTATCAATAGTTGCTGAATGGGAATGGGAAGAAGTTGACTAGAAAGGGGCATGAGTGAGTGAGTCTTCTGGAATAATGAAAACATTCTGTCTTGATTATAGTGCTTATTACATGGATGTATATGATTTAGTTTTTTTTGTTTTTATTTTTTTTATGTTTATTTTTGAGAGAGAGAGCGTGTGTGAGTAGGGGAGGGGCAGAGAGAGACGCACACACAGAGAAAAGCAGGCTCCAAAC
The DNA here is from genome assembly GCA_017311185.1 of Proteles cristata cristata. NCBI lineage: Eukaryota > Metazoa > Chordata > Mammalia > Carnivora > Hyaenidae > Proteles > Proteles cristata. Next base: position 337,682 of record JAESUZ010003751.1, on the reverse strand, counting down.
TCTGAGCTGTCAACACAGAGCCCGATGTGGGTCTTGAACTCGTGAACTGCGAGATTGTAACCTGAGCCCAAGTTGACGCTCAACTGACGGGGCCGCCCAGGTGCCCTATGACTTAGTTTTTTAAACGGATGCGTACTGTATATAAGTTACATCTCAATAGTTAATTTTTAACTAATATTAGAAAAACTTTGAAAACCAAAGGACATGCATTTCTTGACTGAAATTGTCTCCCCAATGCCAACACAGATAGAAACTGACCCATACCCAGGTCCAACATTAAAAGTTTTTAGGACACCAAGAGTAAAGAATTCCTAAAGAATTTGACAGAGGTGAAAAAAAAGATAATCCAAAAAATAAAAATGGAATCAGAATTATCAGACTTTCTATCTGGAAGACAGTAGAATAATGTCTCCAAAATTTTGAGATAAGAATATTCAAAATCTGGAATTATATACTCCATCAATTTTTCAATCAATTATAAGGTATAAAATATATTTGAACATGCAAGCTCTCAAAAAAATGTATATCCCACATGTTCTTTCTCAGGCAACTCTTGAAAAATGAGTTCCATCTAACCAGGCCAGAAAACTAGGAAAAGGGGCGCCTGGGTGGCTTAGTCGGTTAAGCGTCCGACTTTCGCTTAGGTCATGATCTCGCAGTTCGTGGGTTCGAGCCCTGCGTCGGGCTCTGTGCTGACTGCCAGCTCAGAGCCTGGAGCCTGTTTCAGTCTGTCCTCTCTCTCTGACCCTCCCCTGCCACGCTGTCTCTCTCTCTCTCTCTCTCCTAGAAATAAATAAAAAAACATTAAAAAAAATTAAAAAAAAAAAAGAAAACTAGGAAAAGGGAAGACACAGGATGTAGGAAACAGGAGAAAGGCTAAAGAAATTCCCAGAATGAATATGAAGGACTCTGAAGGGGAGTCTTAGGACAGCATCTCCCAGCCCAGGTTACAGCAGGCTGAACTGGTGATAAATACATAGAAAAATAAGCAGATAATCAACCAAATTTTAACTGTAGAGAAAATAAAAAGCAATCATAGTGCATTATGTGATTTAGCTTTGAACAATATTTAAGTGAGCTTAATTATATAGCCAATAAATACTAACTGGATTAACAATTTTAGTATAACTCTATTGACAGGATTGGGGAAGGGAAGTTTATAAGGGTTGGAGTGGTACTTATGAGAATTATATCATCTTCTTCCAAAGCAGGAATTCAGTAGATAAATATATAAGATTTTAAAATAAATAAATAGCAGCTGTTATTTATTAAAATGTGGAGATAAGTATGTGTGGGGACAGCTGTTGAAATTGAAAGATGTTTTGTTACAAGCCCTCAAGTATGCTTTAAGTTTTGTTACAACCTCTATCTATGCTCTTATTTTTTAAACAGTGTTGACTGCATTGCTTTAGTTTTAAAAAATCAAATTTGAAAAAATGGTAAGGAACACCTGGTTATAGAATTCTGTTACATACCACCAAATTCCCCTTTACACTGAGAGCCTTTAAGAGCAAGAATTTTTATTGCTTTCAGAAATCCCTAGAGTTCAGCCCAGTGAGTGCTTGGCACATAACAGGCACCTACTATATGTTTACAGAATGAATGAAGAAAGGAACAATAAAAAAATATTCAACCATCTGAGGAAGGAATGTAAACCATTCAGCAAGTACCTGAGGCTGGGTTATGCCAAAAATTGCATTTTCGTCCCATAGAGAGAAGATACACAGGGAGTTAAGGATTAAATTTCAAGTTCTTTTATTTCCAGCAAGGAAACAAGTGATTTAAAATGCTCGCACAGCTTCTTGGAAGGGGAATATAGACTTGCCTAGCATTCATTTGAAATGTGCTCTCGTGGTCCATTTCAAATCATCTTCCAATGACTTAGTAAAAGGACATGTTGAAGTTTAGCAACAAAACATTAACTTGTTTCTTGATATGTATTACTGGGGTCAGTGTCTCCACTTTTTTTTTGGCTTTTATTTTTCCATTCTTTATGCTCACTGATTGAAGCTGCCCCAAAGCTTCTGACATCAAACCCTGTGCCACGGGAGAGAAAGCTCAATGTGCCATACATAAGGTCACTGACATCCATCCTAAAAGTCTTCAACAACAGACAGCTTTGTGCCATGGGGAAAAAGAAGTGGACATCATTAGAGGCTCCTAACAAAACCCTATAATTACCCAAGGTTTTTAGCAACTTAAAGCAGCTGCTTTTATAAAGACATCCATAGCTTCCTCGCATACACCTACAGAAAATGCATGAAAAAAGAAAATAAAAAGGGAAAATAATGGCTCCTTAGATAGTTAAATAACTTGGAATCTTCCAATCAAGATTTTGGTTTGAGCAGTGGGAAAGATATTTGGGAAAAATTAAAGGAACACATGTAACAACAATAACAAAAAATACTATCAGGGCAACTAAAAATCCTGGAGCTCCATGGAAGGAATAAGGAAAGGAAAAAAGAAAAGAGAATTGTATTACCAGTAAATATAGACATTCCCAAATGATGCCCATGCCATAGCCTACTGAGGGTACCAGAGCCACTAGTGGATACGCACCTGTTAAGAAGCTTCCTGTTATTCGGGATTCCATTCCCTCTCTTCACACCTCGCACAGACCCACAGCCGCCAAAGACTCCTGCTCCCAAGACCCTCCAACCCTGCCCTCATTTCTCCTATTCCCGTGTCCAAAGCTGGTCCAGGTCAGAGATTCGGGGCAAGGGAGTGGGGAGGTGAGGGTGGAAGAGGAGTAGAGGAAGAAATAGAAGAACAGAAAATAAATCCTGTCTTTGCTCATTCCATTTTCACAGCCCCTCCAATCAGCAAATTTTTCAAAGAAATTTTAAAATTTCTCCTTTATAATTCTCGTCCTCCTTCTAATCCCAGATGCACTGATTCATTGCATGCATTCATTCATTTCTTCTTATACATTCACTCAAAACACCCACCGCCTGGCAGTGCCTCCTAGCCTATGGGGGAGACAACAGTGAACAAAAAACAGATAGAGTCCCTGGCCTTGAAGAGCTCTCTCCTCATTGAAGGGAAGAGAAACATTAAGCATGTAATTACCCCAAAACAAATGTAAAATTGCACCTGTGGCAAATAATACAAAGAAAAAGTAGGTGATTCTGAGGGCTTCCAAAAGGGGAATTTGCCTTAGTTAGGGAGCTCAGTGAAGGCTTCCCTTAGGAAGGGATTGCTAAACTGCATCCTGAGAGAACAGAAAGGATTATCAGGTAGAGAATAGCCTGTGCAAAGGCCCCACAGCAGGTGAGAGCATGGCAAAGATGCGAACAGTAAACAGATGATGTGAAGATGCAGTATAATACAAATAGAGGCTGATGGGTAGACGGGCTACATAGATCATGACAGTTTTGTCTTTAACGTAAGAACAATGGGGAATCATCAAAGGTGTTTAAGCAAAAAGTAAAATAGTTACAGCTTAGTATTTTGAAAAGACTAGCGTAGCTACAGTGGAGAACAGACTGAAAGAAGCTAGACATGTTAGGAAGTGAGAGATGGTAGAAACTTAGAGTTGCTGTGGAAATGAAGTGAGGAGACACTCTGGAGAGCTTTTTGGGAAATCAAGTGTACAGAACTTGGTGGTGAGTTGGATATATGGAGCATTTGAAGAAGGAGTGGTCAAGAAAGATTCTCTGGGTTCTGCCTTGCATAACAGAAAAAGAGTCACATTCAACGGAGTGGGAGAAGATCATGAGTATTGGTCTTGAAAAGTTTGAGGTGGCTTTGTAGTGTTCCAGAGAAAATATTAAATGGACAATTGGATATATAAAGCCAGAACTCAATAGACAGAAGGATGTGGGTGACTTCAGCATATTGGTTACGTGGTCACTTAAGCTGACATCATGAACGAGACTGCCTAGATATGGAAGGAGAGAGTGTATGATGAAAATGCTCAATGTAGTTTCCCACAAAATCTGGTTCTTCCTGTCATGTACAGATGATTTTTCCTTCCTCGGTGTAACAGATGTTTTACTATTTTCATCAGCATGGCTATTCTTTTTCTGTAAAGGGTCTGCACATAAATTGAGTCCATGGTGGGTACAGACAAATGTTTTTCTAGCCATGATTTTACAGTCTGCTGTGCTCCAGGGAAGGAAACAAATAATGTTTGAAAGGAATAAATGCAGATTATAGAAAAGGAAGCAAGCGAATTGATTCCTGAAGGTCTGCCACAGAGACACCTATCTACTCCTGTTCCCCAAAGGAAACTGTATGCTCAGAAAACATAGTGATGCACCTGGAGAGGTTTTATAGCCACTGTCACTACACAGATTATCTTTGGGCTTCTTCTCAATTAAATAGGTTCTTTCTATGGGCTGACTCACACAACAGTCCACCAGGTATAGCTCTGTGTTTTTTTTTGTTTTTATGAGATGTGTTGTTCTCTAGTCTCAAAGGCAACTTTTAGAAAACACCTTGTTTACACATGGGGGATTTCTATGGTCAGAAGTTTGTGGGACACCTGGGTGGCTCAGTCAGTTAAACGTCGACTCTTGATTTTGGCTTAGGTCATGATCTCACCAGTTTGTGAGATTGAGCCCCACGGTCAGGCTCTGTGCTGACAGTGTGGAGCCTGCTTGGGATTCCCTCTCCCTCTTTGCCTCTCCCCTGCTCATATTCTCTCTCTCAAGATAAATAAATATGAAAAAAAGTTTTTTAAATGTTTGTTACTTGTAGAGTGAGAGATTCATGCAGGATCTGGGAGCCTGCAAAGATGTAGAATCACAAAGTCATTAGAGAGCAGTCAGTAAGGTAAGATGCTCCAAAGGAGTGAAATTTAGGAAGTCCAAGATTGGCAAGGTTTGGCTTAGTGATAAGGTTAGCAGTGCCTATTCAGAAGCACCAGGCTGTAGGAATGCTCAGTGATTGAACAAGCACAGCCAGTGGCCTAGACCAAATAAGGTCCGAGGATCAGCAGCATCAGCATCAGGAATGCAAAATCTCAGCTTCTTCCTCAGACCACACATATCAGAATCTGCATTTAATGAATGGGATCCCTAGGTGATTCTTTTTTTATGTTTATTTATTTATTTTGAGAAAGAGAAATTTTGTGTGCATGAGCAGGGGAGGAGCAGGGAGGGACAGAAGGGGCTCAATCTCTCGGCCACAAAATCATGACCTGAGCAGATATCAAGGGTCAAAGATGCTTAAATGACTGAGCCATCCAAGTGCTCTGAGATCCTTAGATGATTTTTAAAAAGTTTGAGAGACACTGCTGTCTACTACTATATCAGGAGGTGTAGGGATGGTAGGTTAGAGAGAGGATAAAAGCCATTAAGAGAGGGAGAGACTGGAAATGTAAATGCAAAACAAAGAAGATTACAAAAAGAGAAGGCCTATGGAAAAGCAAAAAGATCAAGAGAACTGATTAATTTGAAAAAAAAGAGGTGGGACTCTTCCTTTGTTGAAAAAATAGGAAAGAGGATGAAGAAGTGTGAGACCAAAGGCAGAAAACTGAGAAACCTCCATGGGCAATGACCCAGTTCTCTCCAATAAAATTGATCGCAAAGTTAAACACTGAGGACAAAGAGGTCTTCAGCCAAACAATACTCCATAATTTAAATTCACAGATCTCTAGTTTAACATTTACTTTTGGTTAACATTTCTTTGCATTTTTTCCTTTAACTCCTTTAAATAAGTATGCTTCAGTGGATTAAAATTTTAAATACTTCACTGGCCATTTACAACAAAACTTCCATTTCTACAAGTAGCTTGATAAGCCATGAACTTCATTAGGGCCAACATTATACACCTTGATGACATATTAAGTCAAATAAATATCATGGTTGCAAAAATGGATAAAAACTTGAAAGAACAGTAACATTAAAAAAATCTTTACCTATGGTTTTTATGTCTGTGAAGTTTGCTAAATCAATAAAATGATCTGAAAAGTTCATCTCACAGTCAGATATATTAGTGATTTACTTCATTGGTTTTCTGATGACCATTTATCATGAGGTTGATAGTGGAATCTTCAGAATGAATAGTGGAAATAAAAAATTTGATGTGCTTGCCTCTTAGATAAACTAAATATCTGATTTATAAGACACAAACGAACAAACCACTATGGCCTGTCATGTTTTTCCAGTTTCTAATTTATTCAACCTCTGCTCAATATTGATCCTGACAAGCAGAGTAACCCAAAGATAAATTTATTCACTCTACAGTTTAGTCAGAAACAAGCCAAAAATTATAGATTTTCCCAGGCAGATGATGACAAGCAGTCAGGGGGATGACAAATGGCTGTCTTTAGATTTAGTTAGGACAGTTAGACCAGACATTTCCAATAAAGATTGCATGCTGGTCAAATACAGGTTCATCAGTGGCCATCATTAATTGTAGAGCAAGCACTGCCAGTTCCTGCAAGCGCCTGCACAGGAGCTTGGGCACCAGCCCTGCATGGAAAATAGAATCAGCTCCTCAGTATTTCACAGCACACCTCTAAGTGATAGCATGACATGATCATTTATCAAACAGAGACTGTCCAGAAGAGTGTCTGCTCCCTTTAGTAACATTGAAGGGCAGGAAAGTGAAAGCATTTTATTAAAGACAGGAAGGCAATGAACTACCAGAGCGTATCCAAAGGGTAATCATATTTCAGCACAGGATTAGTTTAGTCTTAAATAAACATACACTGGAGGGAGTAGGTTGAGAGTCATTTATCAAGTGAGGAACAATTAACAAAACTCTACAGGACTCTCTTTATCTATACAAATTTTAAGTTCTCTTATTATTGTTATTAATTAACATTTGGGATGATGGGCATCATATTCAACACTACAAAAATGCATTGCACAATTCCTTCCTTAGAGGTTTTTAGACTAAGAGAAATACCGTGAAACTCTCACATAAAATAATCGTGGCTGTATCAAATGCTGTTGAACAAATGTTGTGGAGAGGGCATAATCCAGAGCCCAAGATTGAAGGATGAAGTTACAAATTCTGAAGAGAGCTTTATTATAAGAAGTCAACTACTAGACAGTCAGAGGCACAGTCTTCCTTACAACAGGTTTTGCTCTTTATTGACCAAAATTAAGAGAAAGGTTATTAGCTAAAAGGTGGTAGGGCAGACAAAAAGAAAATTAATATATTTATTACTTCCCTTCCTTGTTGCAGACACTTTATATGCCACAACAACTAACCCTAACTATTCGCACTGTATAAATGAGGTCACGGATTTGCCTAAGGTTGTACAGTAAGCGGGACTGCCAGGAAGGATGGGGTTGTCTGTATTTTTTTAAATTCCTATATATTTTTCACAAATTATTTATTTCGATACCTCAGAGTCTAGTACAGAACTTAGCCCATGATTCATAAGTATTTTGTTAAATAATGAAGTGGGTAGAATTGGAAAGATTTTTACCATTTTATGTAGAAAAACATTGACCTCAGGAAGACTGAGAGACCCACCATGTGCTCTGCACTAGGTCCTAGTAATTATTCCCCTAAAATACCATTTCTTCATGTAGATAGAGGCACGTATCTGGATGTTCCAAATTTGTTACCTCCATGATATCACAGAGTTTTGTGGAGATTTTTTTTTTTCATGTAAGCTCTATGCCCAAAGTAGGGCTTGAACTCACTACCCCAAGATCAAGAGTCACATACTCCACCAACTGAGCCAGCCAGGTGACCCCTGTGGGGATTTTTAATATGTGGAAAGGAACTCATAGTTTTAAAAAAATCTGAAATTTAAAGAGTAAAATGCAGCCTTATCAAAAGAAATTTTTCCAGGGCACCTGGGTGGGTCAGTCGTTTAAGCATCTGATTTCAGCTCAGGTCATGATCTTGCAGTTCATGGAGATTGAGCCTCCAGTTCAAGTCTCAAGTCCAGCTCTGTGCTGACAGCTCAGAGCCTGGACCTTGCTTCCGATTCTGTGTCTCCCTCTCCGTCTGTCCCTCCCCCTCCCCCCCCTCTCAAAAAATAAATAAAAAACAACAAAAAATTCTAATATAAAAAATTAAAAGTTAACTGATATGAAAGAAATACTGATGATTATGAAATACTTGTGTCTTGCTTTTTCTTTTCTAATTATAGGATTTGGAATTTTTACTGAACAAGTTGATGAAGCTGTGGAAAATGGATCTAAATGGAAATCCTGTTTGTCTCAAACCCAAATACAGAGACAGACTGATATTGGTGTCCAAATCACTGGGTACACATTTATATTATATTAATATAATTTTCTTAGAGAAAGAGACCTGGTTAATTTTTAGTCACTTTAACAGGAAACTTGAGAAATACAAATATAACATCTAAATCTATAAAAATAGTCAACTTAAAATTCAATAAATTAAATAAAAGTGAAAGTTAAAACTGAGAAATAAAAGATGAAAAAATATCTTCTGTTCAGAAATAATTAAGGCAACATATGCCCTTTCTTTAAAAATGGTTAGTCATAAATGTGTAGAACTTGCTGACCTTTTGCCAAATTCTTACAGGCACAAATCCTCTGAAGACCCCAAGAGAGTTTTTAGCTCTTGGATCTGTATATAAAATAATCAAAATTTTAATTGCTTGACAATTATTAAGAATGTACAGGGGTTCACTTCATTTGAAAGGAAGGAAGGTAGGGAGTCCCTTTATGAGATCCTCAGAAATAACAACATTCTGACTGTGCAGTAATGGGCCATATCTTCTCAGTAGGGACCAAGGCAGTCATCAGAGAGACCAGGACTGTCTTCTCACAAAGGGTATTTGTGGGAAGGTTTCCTATATATGAACTTTTATGACATGCTATACTTGAGTATAAAAGCAATGTATGGCAAAACCATTTCAAAGCTCATAGCTGTAGTGAACCTTGATTAATCACGATGCTAGTGCAGCAGTTCTCTTAGTGGAGGGAGGGGTTGACAGAGGGTGTATCAGAAAATCCAAGATTTTTCAAAATACATATCCAAGGGTCACACCTTGCCCATCACCCTTGACCCTACCAGTCAAAGGAAGGAAACAGAATACACGGGGAGAACAGTCATGTGTATTTTTTATACGTCATACAAAAGAATCTGCAGGGCACCTTCCCCCAACTCTCCATCTCCTTTCCTCCACACACAATTGTTATTACTCCACTTTCCTTAGGAAGTAGAGTAAATATAACTAACATTAGATGATTAAGAACCTTCCAATGTTGGGGCGCCTGGGTGGCTTAGTCGGTTAAGCGTCCGACTTTCACTTAGGTCATGATCTCGCCGTTTGTGGGTTCGAGCCCCGCGTCGGGCTCTGTGCTGACTGCCAGCTCAGAGCCTGGAGCCTGTTTCAGATTCTGTCACTCCCTCTCTCTCTGGCCCTCCCCTGCTCACGCTGTCTCTCTCTCTCTCTCTCTCCCTCTCCCTCTTAGAAATAAATAGAACATTAAAACAATTAAAAAAAAAAAAAGAACCTTCCAATGTTAATGGAACGATTTCTGGAAACTCTTTTCATGATACGGTACTGTAGGTGATGCAATGAAAGATGTGGAGATAAGGCACTGATTTCCAAATAAATAGGACTTAGTCAAACATTTTAAAATAAATATTTTCTAAGACAATTTGTGATTATAAAATTCATACACATTTTATATAAAAATATACATTTCTTATAGAAATGACGATAATATAGAGAAGAAAATGAATACCTTCATAATCCTACCATAAATCTGCTGTTAACACTTTGGTATACATCCTTTCAGTCTCTTCTCTTTGACTCCAGCTTGTCTTTTTTTCACGTTTTCTCCTAAACACAAAACCAAATTACAAAAAGTGAATTGAGGACCTGGTTTGATATGTCCCAGTAAGGACTGTGGGGGCGGGGGGGCATCTCATGCTTTGTAAGTAACCCAGTCCTCCCCCAAACAGAATGACAAGCCACATATTTCGTTTACGTAGCATGGGTAGAACAAATTTTATGTTAAGAACAACTCATTAAAACAAATCTCATAGGTCTCTGATCTTATATCCATTACCTGGCTTCACCTCCTGAACCACCTCTACATGATCATTTGCTTAAAGATGAAATAAGGCTTACTGAGGTATACCCTCCTAGTAATTTCTCAGCTCTGTCTGGAACACTAACATGAGGAAAAAGAGATCATGGTAAAGGACTTGGATTTTTCATTCCTTATCTTTATAATGGATGTTTTAATTGATTTACACATATCACATCCAAAAAGACACTAACAAATTATACAATTATTAATAAAAATAAATCTTAAAAGGTATCAATAAATCCAAGTGGTTGGGAAAACTGAGCATAAAATAATGACCTTTAATGTAAAGTGCTAAGTACTAAGATGCTTGATAATATAACATTTAACCAATTTCTTCCATTATAATTTGGAGAGTACTAATTTCAGCTAAAATAAGTACATGAGACAAAATACAGAAACAATTATACTACTAAGGTTTGTAGTTCTACTTTATATTTTCAGTTTCAGAAGTTTATTTTGTACTTAGGGTCTAACGATATCATGAGTCATATTTAAGTGGCAATGTTAATACTTTTCAGTACTGCAGTCAAGGATACTGTCAGGATACTGTCATAACGATATTATGAGTCATATGTTACTCATATGGTAGTACAATCAAAGATATTTTATCAGAATACTGTCATTTGCTCTTTAAGAATATGATTTAAAATCTTTTACTACATTCTTTTCTCATTCTGGAATCCAGTGGAAGACATTACATGGATGATAGGAGAAAATATATATTTAATTTAAAAACTACTATATAGAGGGTACATGGATAGCTCAGTCAGTTGAGCTTCTGACTCTTGATTTCAGCTCAGGGCATGATCTAACAGTTCATGGGACGGAGCCCTGCATCTGGCTCTCCACTGACAATGAGGAGCCTGCTTAGGATTCTCTCTCTCCCTCTCTCTCTGCCCCTCCCTGTTCATACTCTCTCTCTCTCTCTCTCTCAAAAGAAATAAACATTAAAAAGGCCCAAAATCTACTATATAAAAAGATAGTCTTTTTATCAAGTGAAGGCTACCTGTATTCATGTGATTACATGTAACACAAAATGTCCTATAAGGGCATATATTTTATAATATATGTATTCTATATACACATATAATGGAATACTGTCAGCCATTAAAAATTGTGTTTAAAGAAAGACATGGTAAAATGATCACAATACAATATTAAAAATTAGAATGTAATACTGCATAAAGTTCCAATTTTATATAATATACACACATGCATAGTTACATAAGCAGAAAACAAAAAATGTTGAAAATATACTGTTAGTGGACTTCAGTGATTATTTCTGGTTGTAGAATATAGGAAATATTGTTTTCTTTTTCCACTTTTGTATTTTCCAAATATCTTACAGCATACAAAAATTTTTTGTGTAATTTAAGATGCTCAATTTTCAAAACTTTTTTAGAGGAACAAAATATAAACATAGTTGAAATCTTCATAGAACCAAAAGCTAGCTGTGTGGGTTGTTCCTATTATATCTATATCCTAGAATATAATAAGCATTATTAACATATGTGCTTTTAAAATACCATGCTAGGGGCGCCCGGGTGGCTTAGTCGGTTACGCGTCCGACTTTTGCTTAGGTCATGATCTCGCGGTTCGAGGGTTTGAGCCCCCCCGTCGGGCTCTGTGCTGACTGCCAGCTCAGAGCCTGGAGCCTGTTTCAGTCTGTAACTCCCTCTGTCTCTGACCCTCCCCTGCTCACGCTGTCTCTCTCTCTCTCCTAAAAATAAATAAAACACTAAAAAAAAAAATTTTTTTTTTAAATTTTTTTGAAAAAAAAACATAAATAAAATACCATGCTAAATGTACAAAACTTCTTACTCACTTTAACATAAAATATATATTGTTTTTTACTAAGAATAATAACCATAATATGGAAATGAATAGACAGTATCTAATTTTTGTTGAATATTACAACATTTTTGTTTTTAAAGACAACACTATAATTTACATAAGATCCCAGAAGGGAAACCATACATCAAATTGTTTACAGTGATTATTTTTGCCAGTGATGGAAAGAAGAGGTATGGGTAGTTAATTGTAGTCTTTTTATGTTTTTTTCCACTATGTTTCAGTTGTTTATCATCAGCACATATCTTTTTTTGAAATCAGAAATAAAAATAATTAAAAATAAATAAAAAGGAACAAAAATGTGCAAGTAAGGTATTTTCTTTAAAAAATTACTTCAACTTACGGTGTAATTTAAGTTCAGAAATATACATATGGATATTACCTATATATTTATATATTGTATTTCTTAACATATGTATTTCTCTCTAGAATTTCTTGATGGAAAAGAAATTAAAAATATGGAAAGACAATTCCTTATAAATTGGAAAGCATCAAAAGATGCCAAGAAAATCAGCAAGAAAAAGAACAGTAAAAACGAGGATGCGAGTAACTCATACATAAGTAAGCAGATTGTCATTCATTTGTTGACCACTTCTACTAGCAAAGGGAATGTTCTACTTGGCAAAAAAATATACCAAGAAATAAGAAACTTTTGTTTAGATTTTTTTGTTTAAGATTTTGGGTTTTTTAAAAACTTATTTACAATTCTTAAGAAATTCTACCTGTAATGTTTACATATGAAAATGGTAGCTACTGTCAACAAAAGCTGTTCATATTGAGTCTGACTGTGTCAGTATGAAAACAGCCATGCCGGTGGAGGAAAATATTAATTTTATATCTGGCAAAAGTACATAGCTTAATTATGTAAATGGTGAAACAACAATCAGCTATGTAAATTGTGAAACCTAAGTCACTAGTATATTTGTTTAGCAGCAGTGCAAAAAATCACATTTTCCATCAGAATAAAAAATAAAAATGTAGGACAACCACATCTGTGGCCTATACTCTGTAGCCTGTCCCTTTCTTATGTACATGGCCCAACACTTGAATGTTTGATTATAATGTGCTTAAGCTAACATACGTTACATTTTCTTTTTTCTTTAATGTTTTATTCTATTTTTGATAGAGAGACAGAATGCAAGTGTGGGAGGGGCAGAGAGAGACGGAGAGACAGAATCCAAAACAGGCTCCAGGCTCTGAGCCATCAGCACAGAGCCCAGTGCAAGGCTTGAACTCATGAACCGTGAGATCATGGTATGAGCCCAAGTCAGACGCTTAACCTCTGAGCCACCAAAGCACCCCAAGTTTACATACGTTACCAAGGACAGATCAACCTCCCTTGCCTAACTAAGGCAACTAAATGTAGCTAAGTGTAACATGTAACAATTATCTCTAACCTACTTGGAAGCACCTTAGAAATCATTCTTCACAGATTCTATAGTCCACAACATTGGAATAAGCCTCTTCCTCTGTTCCATGATAGTATTTGAATGCTAATAGTCCTCGTTTCACAGCTAATGGGATGGGATCATAGAAAGGGGTTAGGCCAGGGGAATATGGAAAGGGAAACTGGAAGAGTGCAGTGAGGCTTTATGCATGGATACCATATCCTAGGAACTCTGCCGATCCAGAACGAGGAGGTTGAGGTGAGGAGAAGAAGAGGTAGAAAGGCATGGAGCTCTGATGATTTTGCTTTATCGTGTCCACTGAATATGAACTATGGGAAATCATTTTGAAGAATAGGACTTTCTGAACTGAGAGTATACTCATGAGTGATGATACTGTGCTGGCAATATGAATTTTTCAAGGTCTGAAACCTATAAAATTAACAGGAAGCATTTCTTCTCCTCTATTTACCCCTGGCTATTTTTGAAGGACAGAACCAGATCCAGGATAAAAATTCCAGTATTTTACATATTTTCAGTTTTATACCAAAGATGCCAAAGTACTTTCTTAATACTGAAGTATTCACAGAATTCAATACCAGTTCTCACCCAAAAATTTAACCTATTCCCAAAATAGTGCAGTTTCCTCCATCTTAATATATTTAAAAAATTCTTCCTACTTCAGAAATAATTAATCTTTTTTAACTTCTCTAATGAAAGTCAACAAAGTAACAATTATAATGTACCCTAAAATTGATACTTTAAGAAAATTACACTGTCAGGGCGCCTGGGTGGCTCAGTAGGTTAAGCATCAACTTTAGCTCAGGTCATGATCTCATGGTTGGTGTGTTCGAGCCCTGTGTCAAGCTCTGTGCTGACAGTTCAGAGCCTGGAGCCTGCTTCAAATTCTGTGTCTCCATCTCTCTCTGCCCCTCCCTTGCACTCTGTCTCTCTCTCACTCTCTCTCTCTCAAAAATAAATATACATTTAAAAAAACTTTTGAATTACACTCTCATCTGATTTTCTCAATAAAATAATCATTAATTTCTTCATAATCTAGTGTGAACACTAACTTTAAAAAGCAATCTTTCGAGCCATATACAGTAACAACAAAGTATCTTAAAAAGAAAATTAAAAAAAACAATCCTATTTACAATAGCACAAAAAAGAATAAAGTACCTACAAATAAATTTAACTAGGAAGGTAAGAAAATAAAAGATGGAAGAACTGTATACTGAAAACAACAAAACACTAATAAAAGAAATTAATACACAAACAAATGGAAAGACATCCTGTGTTCATGAACTGGAAAACTTAGTACTATTAAAATGTTCATAATAACCAAAACAGTTGACAGATTCAGTATAACCCCTATCAAAATCTTAATGGCACTTTCACAGAATTGAAAAAAAGAATTCTAAAATATATATGGAACTATACAGGACCAGAAATAGCCAAATCAACCTTGAAAAAAAGAACAAAGCTGTAGGTATCACACTTCCTGATTTCAAAATGTATTACGAGATACAGTAATCAAAACAGTATAATACTAGCATAAAACAGGCACACAAATAATGGAACAGAAGAGAAAACTCAAAACTAAATCCATCTATAAATGCTCAACTGATTTTCAACAAGGGCGCCAAGAATACACAGTAGGGATGGATAGTGAAGTGTTGAGAAAATTGGATATCCACGTGCAAAAGAACCCTTATCTTATCCCATTCACAAAAATCTACTCAAAATGGATTAAAGACTTAAACCTAAGGCCTGAAACTAGAAAACTCTAGAAGAAAAAATAGGAGAAACGTTTCATGACCTTGGTCTTGGCAATGATTTCACGGACATGACATCAAAAAGCACAAGCAACAAAAACAAAACAAACAAGTGGTAGGAACTACATGAAACTAAAAAGCTCATGCAAGGCAACGGAAATAATCAAGAGAGTGAAAAGAAAGCCTACAGAATGGGAGAAAATACTTGCAAACTATGCATCTGATATGGGCTTAAGCTCCAAAATATATATAGAACTACTACAACTCAACAGCAAAGAAAACTAATAACCACATTAGAAAATGGGCTAGGGACCCAACAAGCATATCTCCAAATGGCCTAAAGGTATATTTTTAAAATGCTCAATGTCGTTAATCAACATGGAAATGCAAATCAAAGCCGTAATGAGATATCACCCCATACCCATCAGATGGCTATTATCAAAAAAACAAAAGACAACAGGAGTTGGTGAAGATGTAGAGAAATTTGAACCCTTGTACACTGTTGATGGCGATGCAAAATGCTGCGGCCACTATGAAAACTAGTATGATAGTGCATCAAAATTTACAAATAGAACAATCATACGATCTAGCAATTCCAGTTTTCTGTATTCATCCAAAGGAACTGAAGTTAAGATCTTGAAGAGACATTAGCAATCCTGTGTTTGCTGCAGCACTATTCACAATAGCCAAGATGTAGAAACAACCTAAATGTCCATTGACAGATGAATGGATAAAGAAAACATGATATATACGTACAATAAAATACTATTCAGCCTTTAAAAAGAAGGAAATTCTGCAACATGTGTCAACATGATGACATTATGCTAAATGAAATAAGCCAGTCACAGAAAGACAAATACTGTATGATTCCACTTATATGAGGTATCCAAACCAGTTAAATTCATAGAATCAAAGAGTAGAACGGTGGTTGCCAGAGGCTGGGGTATAGAGGAAATGGGGAATTATTTGTCAAATTTCAGTTAAGCAAGATGAATAAGCTCTATAGATTTACTGTACCTATTTATTGTACCTATGACCAAAAACAATTACTTAAGAATTTGTTAATGAGGTAAATCTCATGTTAACTGTTCTTACCACATGCATTTAAAAAAAAAAAAAAAGGTTCTCTACAGCAAAGGAAACAAAAGTAAAAGATGATCTACTGAATAGGAGAAGATATTTGCAAATGATATATCCAATAAATGTTTGATATTCAAAATATATAATGAACTTATACAAGTCAACACCAAAAAACCAAATAATCCAATTAAAAAATGGGCAGAAGATATAGACATTTCTCCAAAGAAGGCATACAGATGACCAACAGACACATGAAAAGATACTCAACATTACTCATCATCAGGGAAATGCAAATCAAAACTACAATGAGGTATCACCTGATACCTGTCAGAATGGCAAGAATAAAAAAGATAAGAAACAATAAGTGTTGGCAAAGATGTCAATAAAAAGGAATTCTCGTGCACTGTTGGTGGAAAAACAAACTGGTGTACCCAATGTGGAATACTGTATGGATGTTCCTCAAAAAGTTAAAAAAAAACTACAATCCAGTAATCATACTACAAAATAGGAAAACACTAATTCAAAGGGATATATGCACCCTTATGTTTATTGCAGCATTATTTACAGTAGCCAAATTATAGAAGCAGTGTCCATTGATAAATGAATGGATAAAGATGTGGTGTATATATACAATGGAATATTATTCAGCCATAAGAAAGAATGAAATCTTGCCATTTGCAACAACATGGATGGGGCTAGAGAGTATAATGCTAAGCAAAATAAGTCAGTCAGAGAAAGACAAATACCATATGATTTCACTCATGTGGAATTTAAGAAACAAAAGAGCAAAGGGAAAAAAAAAAAAGAGAGACAAACCAAAAAATAGACTCTTCACTATAGAGAACAGACTGATGGTTACGAGAGGGGGAATGGGTGGGGAAGATGGGTGTAACAGGTGAAGGGGATCAGAATGCACCTACATGGGGAGCACTGAGTAATGTACAGAATTGCTGAATTGTACACCTACATTGTACACCTGAAATTAGTATAACACTGTACGCTATCTGGAATTAAAATTTAAAACTTAATAAAATTTAAATCAAAAAAGAATTTTAACTCCTCTAACCATAAATTTTTTTAAAAAGCCAAATAGAATGTTACATAGTACAAAAGTATCATTTCACACCTTATCGTAGTTGTTATTATAATAATCATTAATAATTTAAAATAGGAAGCACAGCAATCTGGGAAACAGAGAAAAGGGGCAAGGGAAGAAAAGAGAGGTAATTCTTACTGTATTAAACATTTCAGATATTTATAAACATCACTGCATTTAATCACTATAACCTATGGGGAAGATAATTATTATATCCATTCTGTAGATAAGAAAGCTGAGTTTTTAGAAGGATGAAATAACTTATCTAAGGTCACAAAGATAGCAAGGGGTACGGAGATTAATCAAAGTTATCTAACTTCACCGAACAGTCTGGCTTCTAGTGACTCTAGCAATGACTGGCTCAGCTGTGCTTGGATGTAAGGACAATGATGTCTGCTCTGCATAGAAATTCACTTCAGGGACACCTGGGTGGCTCGTCCAACTCCAGTTCAGGTCATGATCAGGTCATGGCTTGTGAGTTTAAGCCCTGCGTTGGCCTCTCTACTAACAGCTAAGAGCCTGGAGCCTGCCTGCCTCCGATTCTGTGCCCCTCTCTCCCTCTGCCCCTCCCCTGCTCATGCTCTGTCTCTCTTTCTCTCTCTCTCTCTCTCTCAAGAATAAATAAACATTAAAAAAAATTTTTTAAAGGAAATTCACTTCAAATTGGTGGGAATTTAAGAAAATCTGCAGATATGTAAATATGTGATAATGTAAAATAATTTTATAAATAAAAGGGAACTGCAGAAAAAATGGGATAATATGAAAAAATTTTTAAATAGATAAAATGGGATAATATGAAAAAAATTTTTTAAATACATTATATGATTTACTATACTGAAAAACAAACTCTAAGGTCAATTAAATTTGAAAAAAAATGAAAGCTGACTAGCTGCAAAGAAAATGATCTGAGTTTTCCTCAGGAATACTTAGGTATTCTCCTTCGGCTACTTGCAGGTATCTTTCTCTCTCACCTCCTACACATTTGCCACTTCTGTCTAAACAACGGCTACAGTTCTGAGCCTTACAGGTTTAAAACCAGCGACAACTACAGAAACACGTTTGAAGCGCACAGTAACTCTGTCCGGAAGTACGGGGCCAGCAGCTTAACACCACGGTCTGCTTACAAAGGCTCTGTCAGGACGGCTCCAAAAAGTGGAAAGCAAGAATTAAAGTTTAGAGCACATATTATGTATTTTTAAAATCTACAGTATTCCTTGAGGTCCTTAGAAGAGCTGAGATGAATCTTTTAAAGATACCGCTGCACATACAATCAAATACATTGTCAGTGAACAGGAATTCTTAGAAAGAGAGTAATTTTTGCATTTCCTCACCTTTTACATATTTTTGATAGCCTTATAAATTTGGAGATCTATCTCGGGGATTATGCTAAGATTATTAGGAACTATGACTTCAGACTTCAAGGATCTTAGGTTAAAAAATCGTGTCCTAAATATAGCCACTTAACTAACCCAAATTTGGAAACAAAATCAAACACTTTAATAAAATCCAAAGCACAGGCATATCTTTTAGTACATATCTTTTGTAGTGCTTCCATGAAAACATTCATTTATTCATGTAATAAATATTTGAGCACAGGACCATGCTAGGCACTGTAATGAGAGGCAAATAAAACAGTCCCCACTTACAGGGAAAGAACTGCTGGAAAGGGAGGAGGATCTGTAAACAGGAAAATGATGCGGAACGGTAAGTACCAAAATAAAGGTATGAACATACTCCAAAACTATACATAAACTATACATAACTAATGCACTCTCTAAAGGCTAAACACTCCGAAAAGCTAAACTCAGAACAGCAGAATGCAAGAAAAGTTAATATTTATATTAAAGTTGGTGTACACATTTTGTCTATGACAGTTGACCATAAACTTTCCTGGGTAGGTTTTTTTGTATGAAAGTCTATGATACTTTATCTGGGATATTATTTTTTAATTGGTCTTACTGTGGATCTATTTACTTTAATCCCGTTTCATAAATTATAATTTTGGATAGTCTAATGCTGTTGTATGCCATGTTTACAATTTAGTTATTAGTTTCAAAGCAGAATCCTTTTAATTCTTTGTATGCTACAGGTAACTTTGAACCAATGCATCACATAGTTCCTGTTTATTACCCACAGGTGGGTAAGCCAAAATTAATTTTTTTCTCTGATATACCGAGATATTTTGTAAATGGAAATGCATCCTCAGAAAGCTCCCAAGAAGATAACCCTAAAATTACTGAAGATATGAGGTAGGTTCTTTCAAATATTTGTGTTTCTTTCTTGGGGGAAGAAGGGGGAAGAGGGGATACCCTGTTAACAACACAGAGGAAGAGAGTCCCTCCAGCTGTCTCCTTGTTCTCTGTTCGCAATTCTTGACCAAGCACAACCCCCGCCCAAATAGTTCAGTTCATTATTGGTCTGCTCAAATAATCACATAGTTGTGGTGGAACGACTAGTTCAAGAAGAGCTGAGAGTCATAAACTATATGTAGTCACTGAGGTAGGGCCAACGACTCAGGACAGCCCCAGGAGGAGCAGGTAAAGACGTCTGAATGAGCAGGGATCGTATCGAAGGAGACTGAGGCCCAGCTGGTGTTGGGTGGTCCACTAGTGGGTAGATGACTGTGCCAAGGGCATCTGGTGGCAGAAACGAGGGGAAACCCGGAGCAGAGCATTACAAAGGTAGGCTATTCTTACCATTTCCCCAAATCAAAGGTTCTTAATCTGGTGTCCCTGAAGGAGACGTTAGAAGTTTCATTAGACTCTCAAAGAGGTTTATGATCTAAAAAATTAGCTTAAGAGTCACTATTCTAAACCTTGAGTATATGTATAAGGTAACTCTATATGAATCAACTTTAAGTTTCCTGATAAGGAGAAAATTGCTTTTTTAGTTTTAAGAAATGATATTGCTTCAATGTAAAGATAAACCATACCAGAAAAGAAGTTTGTTTATTCATAAAACTAAAAAGCACCTGCTACATGCTGGGCAATACTGAATATAAAAACTCAGATGAGATAGTCCTGATCTCAAAAATTTTGCAACTAGCTGGTTGGAGAGTCAAATGTGATACAATCACTGTAGCATGTGATAAATGCTATGAACGTTAGGAGTCAGGTCCTAATACATCCTACAAATTATTTATTCCACTTTTTCTCATTTATAGCCCAATTGATTTTTCCAATCATATCATGGTAGTCAATACAATGTAATGTAATGAAAGGGGCAACGGTGTATTGCATTGAGAAAGTAATCAGAGTCAGGGTACATACTCTAGAATAGATTTCCTTTTTCGAGAACTGCCTGCTGAAGATCAGGTAGGTTTATCATGGGACCCTCTTTACAGAGTCTGGTCAAGGAACGGTGACTTAGCATTCCGTAATGAAGCCCACCTAGAGAAGACCGAGGCGTATTGTCCTGCCCCCATTCCCTGAAGAGCGACTTAGGCTTGCGGAGAAGGAGGCGTAAGGGAGAAGGGTGTCTGGAAAATGCTTTATTTGGGAAGAGGGAAAATGGTATGGAGGGAGTCCTAGTCTTGCCTCATCTCCATTCACCAAAAACAAACAAAAAACACAGAAGCTGCATGAGAATTTGCTTTACTGCTTACGTCCTTTGCCATTACCAGCAAAACCTCAGCCACTCTGTCCATGGCACCCCGGTAGTTTCTAAAAGATTTACACAACTAGTGTCAATTCCATGACAGTGTTCTTCAGTTTCATTTCTTTGCCAAGCATTTTGAAAGTTCTTGCTAATAGATCATCAAGGTGGAAAGGAAAACAATAAAAATGGACACAGACTCAGAAAACAGTGTTGGTAAATTCTAATACACTGCCACACACACTGTTAGATCAGTCGTGAACTGTTGCACATACCGTGTATTCTACAGCCCCAAGCAAAGCTCTAATCACTGCACTGACAAAATAGCAAATGAATCATTCTATCCTCATGTTCGTAACTAGGAACACTCATCTCTAACTACCATGAACTGCAAAGACGGGCTGCTTTAAAAGAAGCTGGCAGAATAGAGAGGCTCCTGTGAGAAGAAAATAATGTCTTGCTTCTGTCACTGGCAATGAAGTCAATTATGTTCCATCCCAAATCTTCAGTTTTATACTGTGAAAAAATATTTTTGCTTTAAAGATGTTTTATTTCTGGGGTGCCTAGGTGGTCCAGTCAGTTAAGCGTCTGATTTCAGCTCAGCTCATGATTTCACAGTTCATGATTTCAAGCCCCATGTCGGACTCTGTGCTGACAGCTCAGAGCCTGGACCCTGCTTTGGATTCTGTGGCTCCCTCTCTCTCTGTCCGTTCCCCACTCACTCTCCATCTTTCTCTCTCAAAAATAAACAAAAAACATTAAAAAAATTAAAAGGTTTCTATTCCTTCAGATAACATTTGTACTGAGGGCATACTAAAACATCATTTTGGTATCATAAAATATTCAAGTTTACTAAATGGAAATATCAGTTCTACCTCTCTTTATTAAAAGATGACCAATATGGAATTTCATTAAGCTCTTGGTAAAGATTTTTATTGTGTGCCTATTGCTAACATTTTATGAATTTAGCATAAAACAAGAGATAATGAGAATAAAGCTAGGTCACTGAGGTGTTAGAAAAAGACCCAACCCAAACAGAAAGAATACATTTTTATACCTAAAAATCTAGGAAGTTGACGAAAACAACTCCTTCCCTTAATTAATTTAAGGGAAGAATGAGCTAGCATCAGCAGACATGTTACCTACAGTCTACATTTAATGCTCAGAGGTATAAAGGAGCTTAGAATCTTCTTCCAAAATGATAAAAGTATGTGTCCCATACTCCTTTAAGGTTCTGCACATTAGGACCTGTGTTCATATCTATGTGAACACAGTGAAGCAACATCTGTCCAATGACAGGGGAATGTTTTCCACCTTCTTTATAAATGTGTGCAGTCTGTGCTCATGTATATTTATACAAGACTGCTTTCCCTACAGGGAGGAAAAAGTCAGACTCACTGACGTTGTTTTTGACCCTCAAACTGAACTTGATACTATCGATGTACACTTTAATTAAAGATTAGCTCAAAACTATTTTTTATCTAAAGGCTAACTGTAAACAAATGCCTTGACTGTTCAATTAAAAATAATTTATGGTATTAAAAAGATTGTTTCTTTCTGTGTTTGTCACAGTAAATACTTTTGACAGGTGTTTCCTCTCTTTTCAATCATGCTAGGAGGTGCTTGAGACTTAGTAATTTTTAAATAGACATTAAATGCATTTACATATTGTAAATAAGATCCACTGAGACTACTGTAGAGCACTGTACACTGAAGGAAGCAAATTGTTACTTGATTATTTATCTTTAAACCCTAAGCTATGTCCATAGAGTCAATCCATCTCTTTTGTTACTGTAAAAATAACTGTGTAGCTGGGTAGAATGGCCTTAGGTTTCAGATACCTTCAAGGAATGTGAATCTCTGGAACCCATAATTCACAGGAAATGTTAAATGTATGTTACTTAACTATTTATAAAATACCTACTATCTTTAGTTAGAATGTGGAAGTATTAGGTTTCTTTGAGTTAAAAAGTGAACTTTAAAAACAGTGAAAACAACTTGCTTTCACCACTGCTAAGACTATGTTTGAACAGTTGTAACAACAGTTCTATGTGTCTCAAGAGTTTTTAAAACTTAGGTAATATTTTTAGTTAAAATCTCTGGGATGATCTTACAGAAACCCATCTGCAAAACTCTAAATTCCTTTAACTATGCTATGATAAACCTAACACCAGTCTAATAAGTTTTATATGCAAAATAAACTTCTATTTCTAATTTAAGACTTACAGTTAGTTGTCAAATAACTTCTAAAATTAGGACATCCCCCTCAAAAAGAGCATTAGTGGTAAGCAACAAAGGTTTGGGTGTTTTTTTTTTGTTTGTTTGTTTGTTTTTTTTTTAGAACAATCTAAGCTAGGTTTTATGACTTCTAGTTTCAACTCTGTC
The DNA here is from genome assembly GCA_017311185.1 of Proteles cristata cristata. NCBI lineage: Eukaryota > Metazoa > Chordata > Mammalia > Carnivora > Hyaenidae > Proteles > Proteles cristata. The sequence continues at coordinate 314,527 of JAESUZ010003751.1, read as the reverse complement.
AATGGCTTACTCTGTGGACAAGAGTTATATAAGATCTAATTTTTAAGAATTATGTTATTTCCCATTTTATTTTTTAAGGAAGTCATTTTTTAAAGTTTATTTTATTCTGAGAGAGAGAGAGAGCAAGCCAGTGGGAAGGGACACCAAGAGGGAAAGAGAATTCCAAGCAGCCTCAGCACTTTCAGCATGGGGCTTGAACCCATGAACCATGAGATCATAACCTGAGCCTAAACCAAGAGTCCAATACTCAAAACGACTAAGCCACCCAGGTGCCCCAGTATATTCCATTTTAAAATGTCTACTTTGATGCCTGAATCTTAACTACCCCCAAACAAATTTTTTAAAACAGCAGAACCTGTTGAGATAAGAATGAGACGAGGAATATGGACATTGGAGACGCTCAGCCAGAGAGGGATCCAAAGTCACACAACGGCCATGAGGCAGAGCTGGAACTTGAATTGAGGTCACTGACTCTAAAAACCAAGCCCTCAACAACTCTGCAAGGGGGGGGGGAGGCTCTCAAAAACGCCCTCAGGCAGAGGCAGATAAAATAAGGGAAATAGGGAGAATGTGACCGAGGTGAACTGGAGAGCACGTGTCCAACTAAAGGCACCTGCAGCTACTCTGCTCCAAAACAGTTAGCCAGGCGGACATGCTGAACTTGAGAAATCTTAGCCTTGCTGGTAAGCCAGACATCTAGATTAAGAAATCAACTGATTTTAACATACAGAAATCAGTTGCATTTTTATACACCAACAATGAAGCAACAGAAAGAGAAATCAAGAAACTGATCCCATTCACAATTGCACAAAAACCATAAAATACCTCGGAATAAACCTAACCAAGGATACAAGAGATCTGTATGATGAAAACTATAGAAAACTTATGAAGGAAATTGAAGAAGACACAAAGAAATGGAAAACATTCCATGCTCATGGATAGGAAGAATAAATATAGTTAAGATGTCATTACTACCTAAGGCACTCTACACATTCAATGCAATTCCAATCAAAATTGCACCAGCATACTTCTCAAAACTAGAACAAACTATCCAAAAATTTGTATGGAACCACAAAAGACCCCGAATAGCCAAAGTAATCCTGAAAAATAAAACCAAAACGGGAGGGATCACCATCCCAGACTTTAGCCTCTACTACAAAGCTGTCATCATCAAGACAGTATGGTATTGGCACAAAAACAGACACATAGACCAATGGAACAGAATTGAGAACTCAGAAGTGGACCCAAAAGTATACAGCCAACTAATCTTTGACAAAGCAGGAAAGAATATCCAATGGAAAAAAACAGCCTTTTTAACAGATGGTGTTGGGAGAACTGGACAGCAACATGCAGAAGAATGAAACTAGATCATCTTCTCACACCATGCACAAAAATAAACTCAAAATGGATAAAGGACCTGAACGTGAGACAGGAAACTATCAACACCCTAGAGGAGAAAGCAGGAAACAACCTCCTTGACCTCCACCGCAGCAACTTCTTACTTGACACATCCCCAAAAGCAAGGGAATCAAGAGCAAAAATAAACTGTTGGGACCTCCTCAAGATTAAAAGCTTCTGCACAGCCAAGGAAACAACCCAGAAAATTAATAGGCAACCAACGGAATGGGAAAAGATAGTTGCAAATGACATATCAGATAAAGGGTTGATATCCAGAATCTACAAGGAACTCACCAAACTACATGCCTGAAAAACAAACAACCCAGTGAAGAAATGGGCAGAAGATATGAACAGACACTTCTCCAAAGAGGACATCCAGATGGCCAACAGACACATGAAACGATGCTCAGCATCACTCCTCATCAGGGAAATACAAATCAAAACCACACTGAGATACCACCTCACGCCAGTCAGAGTGGCTAAAATGAGCCAATCAGAGAACTCTAGATGCTGGCGAGGATGTGGAGAAACGGGCACCCTCCTACACTGTTGGTGGGAATGTAAACTGGTACAGCCCCTCTGGAAAACAGTGTGGAGGTTCCTAAGGAAACTAACAATAGAACTCCCCTAGGACCCAGCAATAGCACTGCTAGGAATTTACCCAAGGGACACAGAAATGCTGATGCATAGGAGCACATGTACCCCAATGTTCATAGCACACTCTCCACAATAGCTAAAACCTGGAAAGAGCCTAAGTGTCCATCAACAGATGAATGGATCAAGAAGATGTGGTTTATCTATACCATGGAATACTCCATGGCAATGAGAAACAATGGCATCTGGCCATGTGTAGCAACATGGATGGACCTTGAGGGTGTTATGCTGAGTGAAATAAGTCAGGCAGAGAAGGACAAATATCATATGTGTGCACGTATAGGAGGATTAGGAGGAACTTGACAGAGGACCAAGGGGGAGAAGAAGGGAGGAAATGGTGGGGGAAAGGGAGAGAGGCAAACCATGAGAGACTCTTGAATGCTGACAAAAACTGAGGACTGATGGATGTGGGGGGCAGGAGGGATGGGCAAGGAGGAGGACACTTGTGGGGATGAGCACTGGGTGTTAGGTGGAAACTAATTTGACAATAAACTATTTGTAAAAAAAATAATAAAAAATAAAAATAAAATAAAATAAAATGTTTCCAAACTTAAAAAAAAAAATCAACTGATTTTAGAACATTGAGTCAACAATTTTTCTTTAAAAAAATCTATTAAAATGGATAAAAAGAAAACGAATATGGTAATGACAGCACAGATACGGAGCAAGTGGGGCTCCGGTGCATACTGGCGGGAAGGCAGAGATAGTGCAGCCGCTTTGGGAAAATACTCAGACATGGTTTTATAAAGTTAAATATGTACTCACCACATCTAACAGTCCCACCCAAGGTGACATGAACACCTATCTTCCCACAAAAATCTGTACCCAGATGTTTATAGTGGCTTATTCATGATCACCAGAAGCTGAAAACAAGCCAAAGCTCTCCCATTGCGGGATGGATCAGCAGAGAGTGGTAAATCCATGCAATGGAACACTACTCAAAATTAAAAAGGAATGAACTAGTGATACTCAAAACAACATGGATAGATCTCAAAAGCATTCTGCTCAGTAAAAGAAGCCAACCTAAAAGGCTGTATGATTCTATGATGTTCTGGCAAAAGGGAAACTACAGAGACAGAAAACAGATCAGTAATGGGCAAGACCTAGGGTTAGGTGCGAGCTGGGGTGATGAAATGCTGCATCTCGTTGCTGTGGTAGTTTTTGGCAAAACTTGCTGGACTATATACTCAAAAGGGTGAATTTAATTACGTAAATTATACTTTAAACAATAAGGGAAATAGTTGACAGGTGAAAAAAAGCATTGATTATATAAAACCTATTGTTTTATTATAGTATACATTTATACATATAAAATGCAACAATATATTTTCTTCACCGATATGTGTGTTTATTTTACGTTATAAAGACGGGAAGCTAATGACAATTTGACGTAATTAGAAAGACCTCTAATTTTACGATCTACACCACACACTGTGAAACAAACTCTATAACACTGTAAAGCCTTCTACCTTCTGGAAGACTAAACAAGAACTCCAAACAGTCCAATAATATACTCTACCATGAAAACAGTATTTGAATTGTTAATAAGAAGTCAAGTTAAAATATTAACTTTATTGAAATAATAGATACAAAAAATGTTTTGCAAGTAATGAAGAACTCTACAAATATTAAATTGTAATTTGTATGGTAAATTTCAGTTTGTATGGTAAAAAGCACAAGTATTAGGGTGAATCCGCCTAGCTTGAATCCTCTCTCCGCCACTTATTAGCTGTGTGACTTTCACACGTTACTTAATCTCTCTGAGCTTTCTCTTCCCAACCATAAAATGTAAAATCCTCAGAGTTTTTGCAGACTGAATGAAAAAATAAAGTGCTTTTTTGGAAAGCACTGAGCACGTATAAAAAGTTAAATAAAGGGCCGGTTACTAATGTATGTAATGTTGAAGATTTGAGGAGGATTCAGACAGGCTGCTTAGGGCAGCAGCAGGTAAGACCCGGTGGCCCTCAGTGGTCAGGACTGTTTCATCAGTCCTTTCTTTTGAACCTGACTGTCGGCAACAAAGCTGTCCATTGTCCAGCCCGTTCCGGGTGGGCGCTTCCCGGGACCCCGCCGCCAGCAGGCGGGCTGAGGCCCGGGAGACGCCCGGGTGCGCAAGTCAGGGCGCCCTGCGCACCTAATTCGCCTCACCCTCGCCTCGGCCCCCTTCCTTCCAAAATCTGTACTTCCACACTTTTCCCAACACGTAGGTTCCCACATTCTTCCTACTCCGGGGAAGCAGGTGAATCTTGCTTCCTGAAGCCTGAAGGGACTCACCCAGGTTAGTGACTAGCTTTCCCGGGGACTAGCGGCTTCTATTGTTCGAAGTTAGAGTCTGTGTGTTTGTGCCCGTTTCGGATGAATTTCATTTTTGAAATAACGTTGCTCTTTTTTTTCTCTATTAATACAGGAATCTCTCTTTGAAGGAATCTGAAAGCTTGCTGACCGAAAATGATATGCATGAATTTCACCTCCATAACCCAAAGTAAAAGGAAATTTGTTTCTAAAAAAGATGAGTAAATTCATCCTTAAGTGCGCTTTAACATTTGTGGCTTGTTTTTTTTTTTACCTTTACCAGGCAAAATCATCTTCTGTAATTTGTAGCTTTATGGTATCTCATTATGTAAAGAAAACCTTTAAGTTGTTTGCTTCTTTACGCAACTGAAACATTGCTTTTCACTTGGTTTATGCCTCCTGCCATACAATTTACTGAGAAAATAAAGATGTGCTTCCTCACTCATCAAAAGAAAGTAAACCTCTCCTGAACCAACGGTACCGCGGTGCGTTCCTTGCCAAGGCGTACAGCTAAGGACAGTTACTGAATGGGAGCTGAAGGTATGCTGATTCCCTCACACACCTCAGGTGCGGAACGACGACGTATTAAAAGACTAGCGTCCCCATTACCACACGCTACTGAAGAGTTCCTGAAAGTTTAAAAATCTATTGTGAAGATATTATGTCACATATACAACAGCGGATTCATTAATGATATTTCAAATTTGATATTGTCTTGACTCGGAGGAAGATGGAAAATTTCTAAATGTCCTGCTCTTCGATATACAGGCATCATTTCCAGAATGTACTAATTACGTTCCAGAAGACACCGCGCGTCCACTAGGACTCCACCCTGAGGGCCACGCACGGGTCCCCAGGCCCCGCGGGAGCCGCAGGGTAGGGGCGTCTCGGCCCGGCCGCCTCCACACGAGCCGGTGACTCCCACCGGCGCGCGGCCTCTCGGGCGAGGTCCCCGCAGGAGGGCGGGGCCGGGACAGATTTTAGGTCAAAGAGAAAGAAGCAAGCCGGGGCCCCGCGTGTGCGACCGGGGAAAAACGACCGCGACCCCAGGCTGTCGGCCCGGGTCTGAGGAGCGTCAGGTGCCACAGCGATGAACCAGTCACGCACTTCCGAGGCGGAGGCCAAACGGCCGCAAGCCGTCGGGGCGCACGGAGCATTACCTGGGCGGTGAGCAGTCGCGCGGCGCGGCGGCGCACCCCGCGCTCCCTCGCAAGCGAAGGCGCTCCCCTCGAGCCGCCGGCGCGGCGGGCGCAGCCGCAGCCCCGCAGCCGGGCGCGCGGAGCCCGACGCCGCCGACGCCCCGCCCGCGGCGCCCGGAGCGGCCGCAGCGCGGACCGCGACGCGGGGGCGGGGCCAGGAGCACGCCCCGCCCCGCCCGACGTTTGATTAATGACTCCCGGCCCCAGGCGGGGCTCCGCAGGTGGGCGCGTGTCGCCGCTCGCAGGGCTGCTCCGCCTGACGTCGAGTGTGGCCCGCACGCGCCGGGCCACGGGGGCGCCCGCATCGCAGGGGCTGGAGGCGACCGCGGACGTCGGCTAGACGAGGATGGAGTGACCCGCGCGGCCCTGGACGCGCAGACCCAGCTGGACGCCCCCCGTCCGCCCGCGCCGCGGAGCCGAGCCCTGCGCTGCGCCTCCAGGAAAGGTGAGGCCCTCGGTGCGACCCCCGACGCGACGCTTGGGCCCCAGGTTTCGGAGGCGTGGCGGGCGTCTTGGGCCAAGGTGAGGTCGGGGCCCCCGTCCCCCCCCGTGGAAATGAGAAGGAGCTCCCGCAGCCGCCCCGGGTCCGCGGCCTCGAGAGCGGCGGCGCACGGCCCGCCCGCCCCAGCGCCGAGGCGGGGGCGGCCAGGGCTGCCCGCTGCGCCCGCGCCGTGTCCCCTGCGCGGCGGGCGCCCGGCGTCAGCGGCCGAGCTCTGCGTCCGACGTCTCCCTCCGCGGTGCAGTCGCCCCTCACTCATTGTCCGTGAGAGCAGGGCCGGCGCCGCGTCCCCGCCCCCCCCCCAGCCCCGGAGCGGGCAGGCGCCGCCGCTCCCCGACGCGGGGAGGCAAACGCGCCGTCCAGACGCCGAGCCCCGAGAACGCCCGCGCGCCGGGCCCCGCCTGCCCGGCCTCACCGCGCCTCGGCTCCTCCGCAGGGCACGCGGCGCGGGAAGCCGCCATGGACCGCGACGGCCCCGCGCGCAGCGCCTCGATCGCCAGCGACCGGCCGCGCCGCCGCCGCCCGCGCCCCGAGCCCGGGCCCGGGCCGGGCGGGGGCGGGGCGCGGGCGGGCGGCGGCGGCCGGCGGCGGCGAACGCGGCGCGGAGCGCAGCCGCGTGCAGACGCTGCGGCTCGCCTTCCTGGAGCTGCAGCGCGCGCTGCCGGCCGTGCCGCCCGACACCAAGCTGTCCAAGCTGGACGTGCTGCTGCTGGCCACCACCTACATCGCGCACCTCACGCGCAGCCTGCAGGACGACGGCGGCGCGCCGGCCGACCCCGCGCCCGGGCCCCTGCGCGGCGACGGCTACCTGCACCCCGTCAAGGTAGGCAGGCGGGCGGCCCCTGCGGGGCGAGGCGGGCCCGGGCCCGGGGAGAGAGCTCGTCCCGCCGCGCGCGGGCGCGACGTCCCCGCTGCAGACGGCTCCCTGGTAACCTGGCCGGTAGTGGGTTTAAACCCGAGCGGGTGTAGGCAGGGGTGTCTCGCGCCTCTCCCAGGACGCAGCCTCCGCAGTGCCTCCTAAGTGGAACCTTTTGGGGGGTGGCGGGGCCGGCACGGTGTTCGGTTGGCGGGTTCTGGTGATTTCTAGAATCCAGAGTTACATTTATGAGCCTCTGAGAGTTTTTAAGTGTTTTTGATTTACGTAATTACATTCCATTCTGGTTTTTATCAAACGTTTGAAAAGTTTAATTAATTAAAGGGGGTGACAGAATTATTGCCCTTTAAATAATACAGGAAATAAGACTTCAAATTTTTTTGTAAACCTGTTAAGAACAAAATGAGACCTTTCTGCCATCCTACGGAGTCAATTTTCGGTCGCTTTTAATAAAGGCTAATTATCACGGGTTAGGCAGTTGCCTAGAATGTTAGAAAAACAAGAATTGTTGATGTAATTTTCACAATCGATTGGCCCATGTTAATCAAGCAGATACAATACTATATTCAAATTCTGTGTTGTGCCAGATTAGCCCATAGCGTCCGTTTTGTATAAATTTTTACATTACATATAGATAAAGTGGTCAGAGTTTTCATTTAATATAGTGTATATGATTATGATTACCTGTATTGCAGTATTTAGACTTTGCATCATCCTTTTCGCCTAAGATTTTTGTTTTGTAATCTAGCATTCATCTGGTTTTGTTCAAAATACACCATCTTCCCTATTTCCTCCAAACCTAAATTTTTGAATTTTTGGTTCTACATTTTGTCACACACACGCAAATACAAGATTAGGAATTAGCCTTAAGCATATCAGTGTTCAATAAATTATTGAATAATCATCGTTGAAATGTGGTAAAATCCACTAATACACTCTACTTAAAATTCTGTGTTGACGTTCAGATTTACAATCAACATGATGTTAGGTTCAAAGTATTTCAAATATAGAAATTTGGAATCTCATTTATTTATGATTATGATAGGCCTTATTACGTTCATGTGATATATAGTATAATCTCTGCTGAAAAGTCATTCATTGATAATTAGGGGGTTTGCACTACAGTCTGCTTTGGGTTGATACTCAAATGTATCATTAATATTATTAGATTTCTTTTGGCTTGACATTTTTCATATACTCTGAAACAAGTTTAACATTAAATAGACTTTAATACCAAAAGTGTCTCTTAAGTGCCTCTGTGGGAGATAGAATTCAGATAAGAAATCAACTTGTTTTCACCTTTGTTTCTTGTAGTATCTTTTTGGATGAATACTATTAATTTTCATGTAACAATAAGCTTAACAAGAGCATTTCTGTACTTGTTTTTTCAGGTACCAAATGTTTTTGTAGTCCTTTAACTCATTTTAAAAAATTAAATCTCATTTGCCCTTGAACCAATTATTTTCATTTTAAAAGACAATCCTAGGGATAAAAAAAAAAAAACAAGGCCAAGGATTATCTCCTTAAATTGAAATTGATGATGGTTGAACAAGTGACTGGTCTGTTTTAAAATTTACTGAGTGTCTGCTGTGTGCAAAGCATTGTTAGGAGATTGAATACAATTAAGACTAAGACTCAATCTCTACCTTAAATGAACATATAATAAAGACAAAGACAAAAATAAAGCAACAGTCTGTAAGGGTAATGTTCTGTGCGCCATAGGAGAGCTGTAAGCATGTGCTGCGGAGGTTTGGAGGAAAGAGTTCATAACACATAATTGAAACCACCTGTAACACATTATTTTATGGACACGCTTAAGTATTAAGTCTATCTTTGATTAATGCAAAAGGAATAAAAATCTTCTGGTTATTTGTACTTTCGGTTAACAGTTAAAAAATGTTCCAAGATTCTGCCTCACACCATAGTATAGCTATGTCTTTGATGATTAAAGATCTGTTAACAAACATTTCCAGGCCATGATTTTGAATCATCAGTCCTTATTATCAGTATTGGGGTCTAGCATTTTGGGAGATTTACCTTAAGAGTATCTCAAATGAAACTGGAAAGTTCAAGTGAATGGGCAGCCTGAAAGAGCAGTTTGCATCCCTTGGGATGTGAGCAATGTGATCAGCACCAATGCGCCAAATCGCAGTGATTCTGCAGGAGAGCAGGGGTGTATTTCAGATTCTGAATACATTTCAGGAGAAAAGCACAAATGACTTTATTAATTGCCGTACCCCTGGAGATTCAATGTTGATAATATACATATAAAATAATTTAAAAAATAAATACAAGGTTTTGTCATTGTGGGGTCCAAAATCCAAAAGTGCATTTTTAAGATTTTCAGGGTTAATTCAGTTAATTGTATGAGTTTACTTAGATAGTTCTAAGCCTAATGACACAACATGGTTTCAAATAAACTTTAATAGGTAAAATAGAGGTCAGAATTGTGTTAATCTACACAGTGTTAAAACAGACCAGTGAGAAATGAAATGTAAATCCATCAACTGGCTGTTTTGGCATGACGCTGACATGCAGACTAACCAATATTGTATTCACATTTTATTTCTGTGTCTTAATACTATGTATGTACAGTAAATTCAGTTGAGTAAAATCAGTAGAAGCCTTTTTTAAAATCGAAGTAGAAATTTCTTAGAAAGTTTTATTATTAACTTCATGAAAAATTAGGCAAAAATCCATATATGCATTTTTTAGATTTTATTTATTTTTTAGTCATCTCTACACCCAACGCGGGGCCTGAACTCCTGACCCTGAGATTAAGAGTCACACAGTCTGGGGGCGCCTGGGTGGCTCAGTCAGTTAAATGTCTGACTCTTGATTTCGGCTCAGGTCATGATTTAACATTTCGTGAAATTGTGCCACACGTGGGGCCTGGGGCCGACAGCAGGGAGCCTGCTTGGGATTCTCTCTTGCACACATTCCCATGCACTATCTCAGGCTCTCTCAAAATAAATAAATATATTTTTTAAAGACCTGAAATGGAGTTGCAAAAATAAGAACACTGTCAACCTTATTACTGTAACAAATGTAAAATATAAGGTTATTTATAGGAAGATTACATAGGAGTAGGCCATTGTAAATTCTAAGTAACACAGATTTTGTTCTGTGTTTAAACTATAGATATCCAGCCAGAATAATATGAATTTGGGACTCTAAAATGGACCTGAACTGCAGGAGAGCAAATTCACTTATCATATCTGGAGGCATAAAAATAGGACTTTTGTTGGTTGCTAAGAACAGAAACTTCCTGGATAATATCACATGCCTACTTATTATCCCTTATAGCTACATTTCACATCTGGAATGCCAGTTTAGGTGAAAGTAACTGTACTCAGAAGTACCTTATATTCAACTTCTGCAAAAAGAAGTCCATTCTGATTTAATTGGTCTGATGTGTGACTTGGTCATCAGTCTTTTTTTATTTTTTATTTTTTTTTTTACACAGGTTCCTTTTTTTTTTTAATGTTGTATTTTTTAGAGAGAGAGACAGACAAACAGCATGAGCAGGGGAGCATCAGAGAGAGAGGGAGACACAGAATGTGAAGCAGGCTCCAGGCTCCAAGCTGTCAGCACAGAGCCCGAAGCGGGGCTCAAACCCACGAACTGGGAAGATCATGACCTGAGCTGTAGTCGGGCATTTAACCAACTGAGCCACCCAGGCGCCCCATCGTCAGTCTTTTTTAAAGCTCTTATGGTCTTTGCCTTGTTAATAATTGTATCTCTGTTTGAACACCGCAGATTATCTGTCAGGAGTTTAAGAACATTTCATGGTGCTTTTTAGCTAGCAGTCTGCCTGTAAATGTTCAGTGATAAAAAATAGCCTGCTGATCATGACAGCATTTACTCCCTATAAAGTGTGGGATCCCGTTACCGACCTTTGGACGTTAAACTTTATTAGTCTAAAGACTTCTTTCTCCTTGTATAAAAGTAGTATTTCTCGGGGCACCTGGATGGCTCAGTCAGTTGAGCGTCCGACAGGGCTCAGGTCATGTTCTCACAGTTCATGAGTTTGAGCCCCACGTTGGGCTCTGTGCCAACAGCTCAAAGCCTGGATTCTGCTTCAGATTCTGCGTCTCCCTTTCTCTCTCTTTCTCTGCCCCTCCCCAACTCATGCGCTGTCTCTCTCTCTCTCTCAGAAATATATAAACATTTAAAAAATTAAAAGTAGTATTTCTCTGATTAGTATTCCGAGGACCTATTACAAAACTATCAGACAACCCCCCAAATTCTGAAAGTGCTACTTATGTAATATGTTTTTTCATCATAATGTCTATTTGGCAATAAGTTATATTATTTTTTTAATGTTTATTTATTTTTGAGAGAGAAAGAGAAAGCACAAGCCTGGGGTGAGGCAGAGAGAGAGGGAGACACGGAATCTGAAGCAGGCCCCAGGCTCTGAGCTGCCAGCACAGAGCCTGACACAGGGCCTGAACCCACGAACCATGAGATCATGACTTTGAGCTGAAGTCAGACGCTTAACCAACTGAGCCACCCAGGTGCCCCAAGTTATATTATTTTTGAGAAGTCCATTTTTAAAATGATTTTAGAAAAGTTGCAATCAAAATACAAATGTGATAACTACTGAAGGTTAGTGCTCTATGATGCTGCTACATCCAGGTATTTATTTTAAATGTTTTATCTATATAACACCAAACATTCTAATATTTACAGCTTTGAGATCCTGCTTTTAGCTAGATAAAATGTTTAGATCCTTGAATTAGTCACTTTTCATTATAGTTCTGTGACAAGTGGAGACATAATATTTACCATGTATCACTTTTTATTTATTTATTTATTTTTTAAAATTTTTTTCTAGGAGAGAGAGAGAGCGTGAGCAGGGGAGGGTCAGAGAGAGAGGGAGACACAAACTCCAAAATAGGCTCCAGGCTCTGAGCTGGCAGTCAGCACAGAGCCCGACGCGGGGCTCGAACCCACGAACCGCGAGATCATGACCTAAGCAAAAGTCGGACGCTTAACCGACTAAGCCACCCAGGCGACCCCATGTATTACTTTTTAAAATATCTTTAAAACCAGGAGTCTTGTTTTGGGCTTAACTTTGCTTTAGGTTTAGTTTTTTTTTTATTATTATTTAATTTATTTATTTTGAGAGAGAGACAGAATCTGAAGTAGGCTCCAGGCTCTGAGCTGTCAGCACAGAGCCTAACGGGGGGATGGGGAGGGGGGTGCTGGAACTCATAAACTGTGAGATCATTACCTGAGCCAGCCAAAGTCGGGCCCAACTGAGCCACCCAGGTGCCTAATGTTTATGTATTTTTGAGAGAGAGTGTAAGCAGGGGAGAGGCGGAGAGAGAGAATCCCAAACAGGCTCCACACTGTCAGCACAGAGCCCAACACAGTTCAAACTCACAAACAGTGAGATCATGACCTGAGCCAAAGTCAGACACTTAACCAACTAAACCACCCAGGTACACCTATGTTTACTTTTATTGTTAGCATTAATAAACAGTTTTTCATGTTGTTCCTTAGATTTTACAGTTACAGTTGTTACAAATGTCATGATACTGGATTTGCCTTGAGGCATTTGGCATTTTTAGTATTACTATTACAGGCATATCTGTCATAGATACTAACTTTTGGATTCTTGTTTAAATATTCTTTTTCAGAAATGGCCCATGCGATCAAGATTATACACTGGTGCTACCGGTCAGTTTCTGAAGCATTCTGTGTCTGGAGAAAGAGCAAATCATGGCAGTACTACCACAGACTCACAGCCTTAGGCTTTCCTCTAAAGGGTGCTGGTAGAAAGCGGCATGATTTTTAAATCATAGGAAATCATTCTATATTTATTACATCAGACATAACAAACATCATTCCTGAAAGTTTACATTTGAATTCATGGTTGGAAGTTCAGATTTATCTGTCTAATATAAATAAATGTGGATTTAAATAATTGGTCTTATATAAAACACCCAGCTTATCTATTGTGAGAGATAGTCACTACTTTATACTGTAAGGAAAACTTGAAAAAAAAGAAAAATACCAAAATCAAAGAATTATGTACGTATAAAAAGAATGCACACATTTTCTGTAGTAAATTTAGCACACACTGAAAACCTGGTATCAATAGTCTTGATATGTTTGAAAAAAAAAAAAATGACCGCAGTATTCCATCTTTGTGAAACCCAGTTTGTCCTTAAAGTTGGTCTGAGAAGCCATTTCAGTCAGAAAGTGTGAGACCATGTATTCAGTTTTAGCTAAACACGTGTGAAAAGAATGTTGAGATAATATGAAGTTGCAGTAACTTCTATAACTAGTTATTTTTCCCTCTTAGAAAACTTGGAGTATTAGAATAGTTTGCTGTATCCGACAGGGCTTGGCCACCTTCCTAGATGACTGTTAAACATCTTACTATGTTTCCAACTTGTGGAGGCTCTGGAGGCCCTGCAGCCCAGCATGAATAGCAGGGGAGGGTCAGTGGGCAGTAGGGTTTGCCACCCTCCCCGCTCGTTGCTCCATCTCCGTCCCACCCTCGTTGAGGCCCTGGACTAGGTGATCAGATGCAGCTGCAGCCACCTTGCAGCGCCAAGCCCGTCGGGCTTCCAGTGAATGCCCATGACCCTTGACAAGTCACCGCTTTGGCTAGGCTCCTTCTCCCCCTTGCCAGTTGCTATTCACAATCTACCTACTCGGCCAGGGCGCCTGGGTGGCTTAGTCAGTTAAGCGTCTGACTTCTTGGGACATGACCTCACCATTCATAGTTCAAGCCTTGTGTCTGGCTCTGTGCTGACAGCTCGGAGCCTGGAGCCTGCTTTGGATTCTGTGTCTCCCTCTCTCTCTGCCTCCTCCACTGCTCATGCTGTCTCAAAAATAAACATTAAAAATTTTTCTAAAAATAGGGAAAAAAAAAAACCTGTCTGATTTGGGAATTCTGGCACTGATCTGCACCTTGAGAGGGTCTGAGGTCACAGAGTGACTACCCTGAGATAAATCAGCCCAGAGGAGACCCCACTGAATCTGCCCCAATTTAACCTACAACCAGGAAGGTCCCCTGCTATGGGCCTCTCCCGCCACACTACACACCAAATGCCCAGGGAGCTGCTCTTCTGTCTGATTGCGCCAGTTTCAGTTTTCAACAGGAACTTGGGGGTCAGAGCCAGAAAGAATGCCCGGGAACACACTGGAATCTCAAAATAGAGTGTAATAGACATTTAAAAAATCATCAGTCTCTTATCATGTCTTTACTCCCTTTTTCTCCTCTGCCCTTACTATTCCACTTTCCGACTGTAAAGTTCATTTATTTCTAAATAACCCAGGGTTAAAGTAGCTGAATTTGATCCAGGATTAACAGAAAGGTATATTAATGAGCTTACGGACCTAGTTGGATTAATATAGCTGTTGACCACCATTTTATTTTCTCCTCACCTCAGTTTTCTTCCAGCTTTTGACACTGAAATGATGGAAGAGACCATTTGAAGACAAAAACTGCCATTCAGTTGATTGAGCTGATCATGACCATATTTTGGCTCATACCTGATAGTCTGTAATTTTTGTTACTTTAATGTGAATACTCCTTGTAATGTGACCAAAGCATGTCTTTAAAAGAAAAAGCACATAATAAAAGTTTTCTGCATATAAATATGTAGCAAAAATGTTTACATACTTAAATATTTGTGAATATATTTACCCACTCATGACATTGAAAGGAACAAAATGTAAAATGAGATATGAATTCGGCCATTCACTATTATAAGTTATTGCCATAAAAATAGAATAATCTTTTAAGGAATGAAATCAAACTTCTTTATAGTTACCTGAAACTAAACTCTGAATACTACATATGATAGCAAGAATTTCAGAAAAATGGTTTCCTTTCTAATAATCTATTTGGTTACAGTTGTTAAAGAATTTGGGGGAAAATAATGACTTTTGTTGAATTCATCTTGTTAAATAGCTAAGCTTTGCCTTTAACATTATTACTTTTTATTTCTTCTTGTCCACTTGCAAAAAAGAAATGTTTCAATGCCAAAGAAGTATATTTCTGTCATAGGTTCACATAGCATTTCATTAAATTGCTAAATATGCTAACAGCTTTTGGTAGGCTGGAAGATCTCAAGGGAGAAATTCAGTATTTTCATCCAAAGGTTCAAAGGAGCATGCTGTTTTACTTAATGGTGCATGGTCAGGAAAAGGGTATTACTAAAATAAAGCATTAATTTGAAAATTTAGTCTGTTAAATTTGCATCTGTCTCCATGGATATTTAACAAATATTTAAGGTACATTTTACATTTTTCTAGTAGGTAACTGGCATTATACTCTTCACCATGCTTTCCTTAGTGGAGTGTATATGGGTCTGGGGACAGGATATAGTTGGATCACAGTATATCCCATAGTCTGCAAAGAAAATCCTTAAATTTCTGTCATTTCACTCAGCTCTCAGGATGACATACCTTTAAATTCCTCTGTCATGAACATTTTGGAGGATAGAGAAATGTCTTTAGAAGTATAACCGGTTCCAACAGACTTTAAAAATGTTTTTTCTGATTACAAGAATACAGTACAGTTTATTAAAAGTATACATACCCACTTTAAAAATTATAACAATAATAAAAGGTATAATGTGGAAAGTACAAGCCCTACAATGGAAAAGGGTATTTGGGATATAGAGTAAGGGTGAGGAAATCTACGTTACCTGGGAGTAAAGAGTGGTTTTGCATGTTTATAAGGTTTATTTGGCTCAACTACTTCAATCTGCAGTTACAGATACCCTAAATAGTGGTTTTCTTATCTATCTATCCATGGAGACTTTATTTTTATTTCTAGGAGAGAGAGACAGCGTGAGCAGGGGAGGGTCAGAGAGAGAGGGAGACAGACTCTGAAACAGGCTCCAGGCTCCGAGCTGTCAGCACAGAGCCCGACGCGGGGCTCGAACCCACGAACCGCGAGATCATGACCTAAGCGAAAGTCGGACGCTTAACCGACTAAGCCACCCAGGCGCCCCATGGAGACTTTATTTAAACATAGAAGAAGCTGTGCAAAAGAAAATAAATGGTGATTGACCTTCCTGAAATTATGTCATTATTTTAGTTGAAATTGCTTTTTAGGTTAAATTATTCAGTAATTTCGCTTTCTCTCACTGGGCCTCATTCTATATTCATGAAAGCAACTAATCAGTTATTCCCAAGAAAAGAAAAAGTATTCAGGCTTAGTAAGATCTCTCTCTCTCTCTCTCTCTCTCTCTCTCTCTCTCTCTCTCTCTCTCTCTCTCTCTCTCTCTCTCTAGTGGACAGAGATAATTCCCTATATATTTTCCAGCACATGACTTAATCTTTTTCTTTAAGCCTTCATATAGTGCCATTCTGAGGAAATAAGCCAATATAGAAAAAACATCTCTGTGGTGGCCTACATGAGTCCCTTAAAAATCAACACATGAATTGTATTTGGCATAATTATAAGACAACTTGCTTGTTGGCTCCACATAAAATTGTATTCTTAGCTGGAGGGGAAACGAAATTATAAATCAAAGAGACTGTTTATGATCCAAATTTATATATTAGATATCTGACTTTGAGAGGATGGCTTAATCCAAATACTCTTTCCTAACCCTGTATAAGTTATTGCAGATTATAGCAATCATATTTTATTTGAAAAGCTATGAACTTGAACTCTGCAAGCATTGGCAGATTCTGTTTTAATCTGGTAATAGATTCTTTTTTTAAATCATTGCTGGAGGATGTGATATCTACAGTTCCCCAAATGACTTAAAACTAGCAGTGTTCTATTGCTACCTTTCTCTATGATACATGTTTTTAATTTTTTAGTTTTGTTTTTATTCTTACTGTAACTTTAAAAATATCCAAGAGTGCCTGGGTGGCTCAGTCGGTTGAGAATCCAACTCTTGGTTTCCGCTCAGGTCATCATCTCATGGTTTGTGAGTTCGAGCCCTGCATTGGGCTCCATGCTGATGGTGCAGAGCCTGCTTGGGATTCTCTTTCTCTCCCCATCTCTCTGCCCCTCCCCCACTTTCTCTCTCTATCTCTCTGGGTCTCTCTCAAAAATAAATAAACTTTAATAAAAATATCCCAAAGCTAAGATTTCCAATTTTTAAAAGGAACACTAAGAAATATAAAATTGTAGGTCTCAAAGATATTAATATGTATTTCTGTTACATACTGGTAGCAGTATGAAACTGTTTTAACTGGAAAAAATGCCCCTTAAATCCTATAGATTTGCTTCCTACAGACCTTGAGGACAGCACAGTTGGGGACGTGGGACATTAAGTATTCTTGCCTAACTACATAAACTGGGAAGGGCTTCCCTTCCTATGTTTATACAAGTCTTAGTTTCAACTCATAAGAGAAACCAGCTCAGTGAAATATACCTCAATCACTCAAACTCTTTCATTATAAATTGTACCATAGCATTCAGCTGTCAGAAGCTTTTAAATTATAAACTGAAGAATAAACAACTATTAGGCTTAAAGATTATGTCAATAGTGATTTCCTGTGCATATGATGTTACTGAAGAAACTCATGCACTCCTGCCTTCTCAGGACCAGGAAGTATGTCCATGGGGAGCTCTGGAGATGGACTTAAATCACTTGTCTCCATTTTTATGGTCAGTGTAAAGTCTAAATAAAAATTGATTTCAAACATTCTTATTTTCCAGTAAGTTCTGAAACCACTCAATTTAAAAATTTTAAACAGGTCTTACTATAAAGCATCTTAATGGTTTACATAGATGGGTATATCATACAGATCAATATATTTTTTTAATTAAGTTGTATTTTAAAAAAAAAAGTCCTGCACCGGACAGTTTCTCCTTTGTGTCCAGCCCTCTGTGCCTCTTGCTGATTGTAAGTTCCTGTGCGGGACGCATCTTGAATGTAGGCTGTAACCACGTGGGGAAAGTGACGTTCTTCGGCAGAAACGGGAGAAGGAAGAGAAGGAAGAAGGGGGGAAGGTGGAAGCTATTTCTACATCCTCCTTTCAGGAGGAGGAGGAGGAGGCCGGTTCCTCCATGGAGCCGATCAGCCTGGAGGAGTTCCTCCGGGACCTGCCGGAGACGCTACCTTCGAACGGAGGCCTGACCTGCCGGAGACGCTTCCTTCGAGCGGAGGCCTGACCTGCCGGAGACGCTTCCTTCGAACGGAGGCCTGACCTGCCGGAGACGCTACCTTCGAACGGAGGCCTGACCCGGGGACAAGAGCGGAACAGGAAACAGAGCTGCTGGCGCGGGCGGGGGCTCGGCAAGGACGAGGCCGCGGCCGTTCTACTCTCCCCGGGCCAGCCGGCCAGTGCCGGGGCCGGACCACGTCTACAGGGACGGTGGCGGCGGCGCCGGCTTGACTGGGGCTCGCACAGTAAGCGCAGGCCCCAAGGCCGCCGCAAGCCGCCCCCCCCCGCTTACGGCCACCGCGGGGACACACGCGCGTTAGTTGCTGCCCTGCCCTCCCCTCCCCCGCCCTGTCCTGCCCTGCCCGCCCCTCCCCCGCCCTCCCCCGCCCTCCCGCCGCCCCGCCCTGCCCTCCCGTCCCCTCCCCCCCCTCCGCCCTGCCCTCCCTCCCCTCCCTCCCCGCCCTGCCCTCCCCTCCCCTCCCTCCCCCGCCCTGCCCTCCCCTCCCTCCCCTCCGCCCTGCCCCCCTCCCCTCCCCCGCCCCGCCCCTCCCCTCCCCTCCCCCCGCCCGCCCTCCCCTCCTCCCCTCCCCCCGCCCCGCCCTCCCCTCCCTCCCCGCCCCGCCCTCCCTCCCCTCCCCCGCCCCGCCCTCCCCTCCTCCGCCCTCCCCTCCCCTCCCCCGCCCCGCCCTCCCCTCCTCCCCCGCCCGCCCCTCCCCGCCCCGCCCTCCCCTCCCCGCCCCCTCCCCCCTCCCCTCCCCCTCCCCCGCCCTCCCTCCCCGCCCTGCCCTCCCCCTCCCCCGCCCTCCCCCTCCCCCTCCCCCTCCCCGCCTCCTCCCCTCCCCGCCTCCCCTCCCTCCCCGCCGGAAGGAAGCAGGGCTTCCTGCAGGAATGAGGGCGAGGCGACAGCCTGTTACTCAAGACGCAGCTCTAGTCAAACTTCAGGAAATGAGGGACGGGGAGGCCAGAAGAGATGGGAAAAGAAACAGACTGTAGATAAAAACCTAAATTCCACTCCTAATAAGGGTTGAGTTGGGGGCACCGGTGAGGACATTCCCCTGGGCACGGAGTGCCTCACTAACTTACCAGTGAGGAGGGGATCGCGTACTTTTAACTACTACACGGACTCAATAGTCTGTAGGCTCCCTCCTCACTGAACTAAGGACCTCTGGTTAAGGGGAGCCTCCCTAGAAGGAAGTCATTATACACTTCTGAAGTCACAAACTGACTCAACATTGCTAGCAAGAAAATGGACCTAAAATTCAAACTTTATTAAGAGAGAAAATAAAATTCCAAATTCCCTACGTTGCCCTCTATGTGTCAAGAGGCAAGACTGAAGGCTTATAAACCATTGTGGTTCTTTTACTCTGAGAGGCAACAGACGGGACAGTCAGGCAAAGGGGCAGAGTGAGGAAATGCGGGGCAGAAAGGGTATGGGAAGGGCTGGCCTCGCCACCCTCCTCTAGACAAAGCCCGAGGGGCTGCAGACCCCTGCGGAAGCCTGGGCCCCGCCCCGAGCCCCCCGCCCCCCGAAGGCGGTGAGAGGCAACGGCTGGGCGCGGGCGCGAGGGCCGCTGGCATGGTGCGGCCACTTGCAGAAGCCAGAAACGCCAGGAAACCGGGGAGGCAGCAGAAGGCGGTCAGGCAGGGCTCAGGGCGCCGGCACGGTCACCGGCACGGTCACCGGCACGGTCACCGGGTAACAGGCACGCGACGCCAGTCGGGTGCGGACCCAGGGGGCGGAAGGGCGCGCGGCCGCGGCGTCTCCCTGCCCTGAAGCCAGCCCGGGGCTGCGGGGAGGGCGCTCACGGAGCCCCCGTATCTAACGGCCTGTTTGGCAGATGTTTTTCTTCTTCGTCTTCTCCGTAAGATGAAGTTGGATACGGGACATAAAGCTACATTACTTTCTTCCCATTCAAGTCGTGGCGCGGACATTTCAACCCACTCACACCACCGAGACTGACAATTTACAACATGATTGTTCAGTTGTGTGTTTCTGACCTTTCGGTCTAGAACACACCTCAACGAGCGACTGCGAAGACGCTGAGGACATTCACGGACCTCTCTCTGCACATGGATTAGAAAGCGTCCCAGGGTGCGAGAAGCGGCCAGGGCTGCCCTGCGAGCCAGTGGCGCAGCCAGGATTCAGACTCGGGCTCTGAGCGTCCGGTTCTTACCCGCCCGCGGCTGCCTGCCCTGCTGTGCACTTGGGTGCTTCAGGCATTCCAGCCTCCCAGCCCCAGTCCTGTGGGAAAACATCCGCCTTTGCTTCCGGTCTTTCACTGCGATAAGCATTTGGCTTAGCGTCTGCTCGCCATCAGTTTCCCTTGCCTTTTCCTCATGTTCCCCTCAGCTCACAAAGTTGATGTGAAATAATGGCTGAGAAAGTGCATGTAGACATCAGAGAAGTTAGGAATGTCTTCTCTGGCTGGTGAGCTCAGTCACACGGAGGGGAAAGATCTCATTCTTTTTTATGGATGAGTATTATTCCATTGTGTGTATACACACACACACACGCACACACGCACGCACACACACGCACGCACGCACGCTGCATCTTCATTATCTGTTCATCTGTGGATGGCAGCTGGCACTGCTTCCGTATCTTGGCTATTGTAAGTAATGATGCAAAAAACACGGGGGTACAGGTATCTTTTTGAATTCACGTTTTCATATCCTTGGGATAAATAGCCAATAGTGGAATTACTGGGTCATATGCTATTACTATTTTTAATTTTTTGAGGAAACTCCATACTGTTTTTCACAGTGGCAGCACCAATTTGCGTTCTCTCCAATATTATCAGAGCTCCATTTTCCCCACATCCTCACCACCACTTTTTGCATCTCATGCTTTGGATTTTATTCATTCTGACCAGTGTAAGCTGATATCTCATTGTGGTTTTGAGTTGCATTTCCCTGGTGATGAGTGATGCTGAGCACTTTTTTCATGTGTCTATTGGCCATCTGTATGTCTTCTTTGGAAAAATTCCTATTCAGGGGCGCCTGGGTGGCTTAGTCGGTTAAGCGTCCCACCTTCGCTTAGGTCATGATCTCGCGGTTCATGGGTTCGAGCCCCGAATCGGGCTCTGTGCTGACTGCCCCTGGAGCCTATTTTGGAGTCTGTGTCTCCGTCTCTCTCTGACCCTCCCCTACTCACGCTGTCTCTCTCTCTTAGAAATAAATAAAAATTAAAAAAAAAAAAATTCCTATTCAGATCCTCTGCCCATTTTTAATACTATATTATACCATACTATAACAATACTATATTATTACTATGCTATTTTCTTTTAACACTACAGCACACATTGTTCAGTGCTTACTGTATCAGTTAGGAGTTGCATTCAGCTGCTAATAAAAAAGACCCAACCAGTGGTGCCTGGGCGGCTCAGTTGGTTAAGTGTTCAACAATTGATCTTAGCTCCAGTCTTGATCACGCGGTCATGAGTTCATGCCCTGCAATGGGCTCTACGCTGGGTGTGAAGCCTACTTAAAAAAAAAAAAAAAAAAAAAAAAAACACCCAACCATAGGGGCTTAAATAAATTAGGATTTTATTCTACTGTGTAAAAGAAACCCATAGGTAGGCAGCCATCTGAAGATGGCTTCAGAAATTCATCAGGGTCCAAGGCTTCTACTTATCTCTCATTGGCCAGAACTGGGTCACAAGGTCACCCCACGTAAAGAAGGCATATCAGTCTGGTTTTGTTGAGGTACCTGCTCCAGCTAGTTTAAAAAGATAGAAGCTTGGGGTGTCTGGGTGGCTCAGTCGGTTAAGCATCCGACTTTGGCTCAGGTCATGATCTCACGGTTCATGGGTTCGAGCCCCACATCGGGCTCTGTGCTGACAGCTCAGAGCCTGGAGCCTGTTTCAGATTCTGTGTCTCCCTCTCTCTCTGACCTTCCCCTGCTCACACTGTCTCTCTCTCTCTCTTTCTCAGAAATAAATAAAACATTAAAAAAATTTTTTTAAAGACAGAAGATTATAGTCCCTTCAGGATAAAACAAACTTGGGATGAATTTATAGGAATAATTTCCAAAGTCATTCCATGGAACTGGGCTGCCAAGGCAGCTGATACTTCTGCAATCATTTGGACTCTCCCTACCAAATGGGAAGCCACCCCCACAATGGCTGACTCTAGAAGCACACTGCCTCTGGTGCAGATATGTCAGCAAAATGAATGGCTCAAGGCATCCTTTTCTCATCACATAACCTGATTTAGAATTCAGGCTTTGCACCAACGCATCTGATTGGCAGGACCCAATTCACATCCAGAATCCTAGCTACAAGAGAGTCTTGGAATACGTAATACTTAGCTTTTCAGCCTCCGAAGTACAGAAACACAGATTAAAGGAGGTTGGAATAGCTATCGAGTGAGCCAGTCTCCAGCACCTACCACAGGAGGCAGGGAAGACAGGCTAATGCATTAGCTTCTCCCTAAGACAAGGCACAAAACACAAAGAAAATCAGGTTTCACTGTCATATCAGGGAAGAGGGCTAGGATGGCTACAGAGACAAGAGCGGCCGCCATGGGTACCTGACCCAGCCTAAAGAGATCAAGGAAGACTTTCCTGAGAAGGCAAAGAGGGACAAGAAGAATATTCCAGGCACAGGGAAAAGCAAACAAGAAGAATGTTGGAAGACAGAGCATGAGGAAGGCGGACGGATACCTCACATACATTATTTCATTTCATCCTCACAAAAATTATAGGATTAAGTAACTATATCATCCCCAATTTTCTAATCAAGGAGGATTTTGAAAGGCACATTAAAGAATTTGGATTTAAGGGTAGCCAGAGGTGTCGGGTGTTAGGAAGCTGCAGGTAAGCAGAGAGAAGAGCACAGACTTCCAAACAACATAAAACACCATTAAGTATAATGCTAAAGAAAAGACTGGGAAAGATTATGCGCAAGGCATGTAACTGTTAACTGTCAAAACATAGTGTCCAGAATATATAAAGAAATCCCATAAATCAATGTAAAAAAATTATAAATACTCCAATAAACAACTGTTGAAGGCTAGGACTTACAGAAGAGAAAACCCAAATAATTAAAAACATATGAAAAAATGTAAGGAAAAAAGAAAATATATGGAAAGTTATCTTTCAACCTCATGGTAAATGCAAACTAAAATAACAATAAATACCAATTCCACATTTATCAGATTGCCAAAACTGTTTAAATTCTGAAATGAGCAAATTTTGACAGGGATGTGGTACAACCACCTGGAAAACAATTTGACTCTATCAAGTATGAAGATGTGTTTCCCTTCAGTCCTTCAAACCAGCAATTTGGTTTCGTGGGACAATGGTGTTCTGTGAGAACCAACTCTTAGTTATTCAAGTATTCAAGGAGGAATGATGTAAGCCAGTTGTTAAATAGTTAGCATCTTGAAATCAGCCATGATGGGAATATTTACACCACAGAAATCTGCAAATGCCACAAATCAGGGTTTGGGCATTTTGTCTTGTTTTTATTTTTTTTTTATTTTTATTTTTTTAATGTTTTATTTCTTTCTAGGAGAGAGAGAGAGACAGTGTGAGCAGGGGAGGGTCAGAGAGAGAGGGAGTCACAGACTCTGAAACAGGCTCCAGGCTCTGAGCTGGCAGTCAGCACAGAGCCCGACGCGGGGCTCGAACCCACGAACCGCGAGATCATGACCCAAGCGAAAGTCGGATGCTTAACCAACTAAGCCACCCAGGCGCCCCGAATTTTGTCTTGTCTTTAGAACCCATTTACGAGAAAACCACTGGACACAGAGAAACTCTCATGCATATGCACAAGTAGACATTGTGGCAGAAACATTCAGAATCTACGCCATGTTTAAGTTAATGGAGTATTAATTTCAGGACATAATTTGCATTAGATCATCACTGAGGTACGAATAACAACATAATTTAACCTTAGTTTGAATTTTTCAATTACTTCCACATTTTCAACTCTCTGTGTAATCATTCTTAAATAATTTTTAAACAGTAAGAAAAGTGTATTATTTCACAAAACAAGAAGCTTAAACCGGAGTGGCCCCCTAGCTAGTTAATTTGGTGACCATTCAATGTCTTTCAGTTACTTGATTTCTCCTTTCTACTCGGCCATTTCCGGCAGGCTCCCCTCATCTAACAAGATGGCTGCAGCAAGGCCAAGAGTCCTGTCACAGATGACATCTAGGGGAAGAAGAGCTGTTTCTGCCCATTTGTGTCTTTTTATCAAAGAAGAAACCTTCCCTGAAGTCTCCTAGTAGGCTCCCCCTCATGTCCCATTGGTCGGCTTGAATAATTTCAATAACATTCCATTCCATTTAGAATTTGTCCAAGGATTTAAGTAGTTGTTTGCAAGGCTTACTCTTAACATAAAAGTTAAATTTTTCAACAGAAAAGGAAAACCCTAGTGTCTCACATTGACAATTAAAGCCACTCATTATTTTAGATCCAGGCAGAAATCATAAGTAATTTAGGTAATTTTCACCAAAATTATCTCAGTAAAGTTCACATACTTCAAGTGTTTAAGAATCAACTTTCATTCAGATCAGTGCCCTATTTTCTGACAATTTAATGTATTTTTCACAGATTTGGAACTTTAACCTTGACGAGA
Source organism: Proteles cristata cristata (assembly GCA_017311185.1). Taxonomy (NCBI): domain Eukaryota; kingdom Metazoa; phylum Chordata; class Mammalia; order Carnivora; family Hyaenidae; genus Proteles; species Proteles cristata. Next base: position 289,930 of record JAESUZ010003751.1, on the reverse strand, counting down.
GGTATAAATGCTATGATTATCTTAATGTCAATATTATGTTTAAAAATAATCTTGCCTGAGGTAAAAGGATCTCATATATAAAAGTCATGCATTTACGACTAGGGTCATTTACATTTCTCTTGCATTAACTCTATTTTGACATGCTTACTATTGAGCGAGGGAGAGCCCAAGCATATGGTTATTATAGCCAACTTCCTTCCAGTTCCAACCTCATTTTCTGCTGCAAACATCTAGGGGAACTAGGAGGTTCTCCAAATCATTCACTAATATGAAAAAGGACTGAAGGGCAAATGTATTAATTTACTAATGAGATTTACATGTGTAAAGCAGAGACTATAGATTCTGACAGCTGAAGAGAAAATAATATCCTATATGCTCTCAATCCACACATATGTCCATCTACAAAATGTAAACTTTTTAAGGTAATCCTGGTTATACTGTCAAAGAATGGCTCTTTTTTAAAAAATTACTTTTGTTAATCTGCTATATCGTATTAAACCACATCTTTCCCCTAAAAGTGGTTTTAGCTGTATTTGCAAACTGGCAACATTAACTCAGTTCAGCAACTTGGAGACCAGGAACCCCCAGGGACGTGCTCACTGCTGGAGAATAGGAACACTCTTCATAATGCAGGTCAGGGGTCAACGACGGGGTGATGGGCTTAAGGAGCAAATCTTAGAAATGATCTATTTTTGCAGTTGAGAGAAAAAATGTACTATTTTAATAATTTTTTTGGAGGCACCTGGGTGGCTTAGTTGGTTAAGCATCTGACTCTTGATTTCTGATCAGGTCATGATCCCAGTGTCATGAGATCGGGCCCTGCCTCAGGCTCGGCACCAAGAATGAAGCCTGCTTGAGATTCTCTCTCTCTCTCTCTCTCTCTCTCCCCCCCCGCCCCACCCTTCTCCCCTGCTCATGCTCTCTAAAATAAAATAATAATTATTACTATTTTAAAGTTTAATTATAGTATTGCATACACATAGTAAAAACCCAAACAGAGAATAGTATACAGTCAAAAATTAAAATACCACTTTCCCCACAAACCCCAAGTTTTACTTTCTAAAGGTATGCATGGTAAACAACTGCTGTTATAGACCACATTTTGTTTATTCATTCATCCATTGATGGATATTTGGTTGTTTCTACCTTTTGGCGATCATGAGTAACACTGCTATGAACATTGGTGTACAAGTATTTATTTGAGTCTCTGCTTTTAATTGTTTTGAGTATGTACCCTATGGAATGCTGGATCACAGGGTAATTCTATGTTAAACTTTCTGAGGAGCTACCACAGTCTTCCAGTGGCCACACTATTTTATACTCTCGCCAGCAATGATACAATGCTTCCAATTTCTCCACATCCTTACCAACACTTGCTGTTATTGCTGTTGTTTTTTTAACTTTATTTTTTTAATGCTTTGTTTTTAATGTTTTTATTTCTGAGAGAGAGAGACAGCGTGAGCAGGGGAGGGTCGGAGAGAGAGGGAGATACAGAATCCAAAACAGGCTCCAGGCTCTGAGCTGGCTGTCAGCACAGAGCACGACGCCCCTGAACCCAGGAACCACGAGATCATGACCTGAGTGGAAGTCCCGGATGCTTAACTGACTGAGCCTCCCAGGCGCCGCTATTGCTGTTTTGATAAAAGCCACCCTAATGGGTGTGAGGTATATATTCACTGCAGCTTTGATTTGCATTTCCTGATAAGCTAGTTATATTGAGCAACTTTTTCATGTGGTTATTGGCTACTTTTATGTCTTCTTTAGAGAAATGTCAATACATATCCTTTGTCCACTGTGTTGTTTTTTTTTCACTGTTGAGTTTACAAGTTTTACAGATACATGCTTTGCAAACATATTTTCCCACTCTGTGGATTATCTTTTCACTCTTTTGACAGTGTCTTTTAATGCACAAGTTTTTTATTTTGGTGAAGTCCAATTTATCTATTTTGTTGTTGTTGTTGTTGCTTGAGTTTTTAGTGTCATATCCAAGAAATTATTCTCAAACCCAAAGTGATGAAACTATTTCCCTGTTTTTTTCTAAGAGTTTCATGGTTTTAGCTCTTATATTTAGGTCTTTGATCTATTTTGAGTTAATTTTTGTCTGTACAAGGTAAGGGGCCAACTGCATTCTTTCACATGCAGATACTGTTTTCTCAGTACCATTTGTTGAAAAGATTGTCTTTTCCCCATTGAATGGGCTTAGCACCCCTGTCAAAATCATTTGACTATATATGCAAGTAGGTATTTTTCAAAATATTAAAAAAAAAATTTATTCTGAAAGAGAGAGAGAGACAGAGTGGAGCAGGGGAGTGAAAGAGAGGGAGACACAGAATCCAAAGCAGGCTCCAGGCTCCAAGCTGCCAGGACGGAGCCAGACATGGGGCTCAAACTCACAAACTGTGAGATCATGACCTAAGCCGGTCAGCAGCTTAAATGACCAAGCGCCCAAGCCCCGATCAGGTGGATATTTTTTATATTTATGTAAAATATATTTATATTTATATCCTATTTATAATAGGAAATTATTCATATTGTTAACCAAGATTATCAGGCAACCCTGGGTCTCTACACTGATTTTTTTTTAATGTTTTTTATTTATTTCTGAGAGAGAGACAGTGTGAGCAGGGGAGATACAGAATCTAAAACAGGCTCCAGGCTCTGAGCTGGCTATCAGCACAGAGCCTGACGTGAGGCTCGAACACACGAACTGTGAAATCATGACCTGAGCTCAAGTCAGATGCTTAAACAACTGAGCCACCCAGGCGCCCCTCTACATTGATTTTCTTAAGTCCCTTTGAAGGTGATGGACTTGAAAGGGAACAGAGAATTCTAAATTCCAAAAATCCCTTTACTCTTAAGAGCAAAGTTTAAAGCAGTAAGCATTAAATTATGCATAGGAAGCGGAATCTCCAGAAATGACATAAACCAAGTTTCCATTAGAGAGGATGAAGAAATACAAAGCCTTCAACAGAAAGAGAGAAGAAAACAAAGGTCAAAGATCAGGTCTAGGTTCATGACCTGCCCCACCCTCGGCACTAGAGACGGGGAAGTAGGAAAACACCTGAGTGTTAGGTTTGGAGGGGGGGTCCGAGGAGGAGGGGTAAATTTGGGCAACATCAAAACCTGCTTTTATCAAAAGACGTAGTAATGGATACATTCCCAGGTGAATGTATTCATTCCAAAATAAATTGTGTATAGCTAACAACTCATCAACAAACAGTCCCAAGAGGCTGGAACACGTTTCGTGCTGCTGGAACGGTCCACTGGTAAGGGGCAGGGGTGAGGCGGGAGAGAGAGCACACTCAAAGGAGCCGGTCTTTGAGCAGGTGAGAAGGGTCAGGACTCCACCAGGAGGGCCCCTCTGGGCAGCAACAGGACAGAGTGACAAAGTGGGCACTAACGCACAGAGCAGGATTCCATACGGGGGCTCCTCTTTGTTCAGTGCAGAGGACAGAATGTGCCAGTTACCACCGTACCGTCTTTCACCTCCAGTTCTACCCCGGCACCTGCTCGGTGACCACACACCTGGACTACAGAAACATTTCTCGCTTGCCACGTACGTACTGTTAAGGTTTGTCAGCACGGGGTGCTTCCTGTCTCTGGCTTCCCCCTCTCCGCAGCATCGCACCTTCCGGGGAGGAGCTTCCCCTAGCAACCCAGAGGGCAGCTTACTTGTCCTCCATTCACTTGGCCACAAAGTCTGGGATGGCCTCCACCGAATCTGTTCCTTGCTAGGTTCTGCCTCAGCTCATAGCGGGTAGCAGCTTCATACATGCTATTTCCATATTCTTTAAAATTTTCTTTTTCTCTTAGATAATCCATTACGGTTAATTCTTTTTTAAAGTATTTATTTATTTATTTATTCATTTAAGTAATGTCTACAAGCAACGTGGGGCTCAAACTCATGATCAAGAGTCACATGCTCTTTTGACTGAGCCAACCAGGCGCTCCCACAGTTAATTCTTTATATTAAGCTTTTGCTGTTTTATTTCATTTAATTTCATTTCGAGAGGGAGGGAGAGAGGGAGTGCTCGTGGGGACACCCAAGTGGGGAAGGGGCAGAGGGAAAGAATCTTAAGTGGGCTCCACACCCAGTGCATAGCCCAGCGCAGGGCTTAATCTCACAACCATGAGATCATGACTGAGCCAAAAACAAGAGTCAGCACCTCTAAACTTATGCCGTGTAAATCACTTTGTGGTTTCTCTTTGTGGTCGCTCTTTGTGGTCTGCAAAGGGTCCTGACTCACCTAACAAGTTGTTAGCTAAGAATGCGGGGGAGGAGAAAGAGGAAGTCTGGGGAGAAATGGGCTGCGATACTCTGGAGGAAGGGCTAGAAAAATCTGCCAGACAAGAGTAGCATTTCTATTCCACTGTTTGGATGTGTATAACTCATTTTACCAGTCTCTAGCTATTTAGGTTGTTCCACACACACACTCACGTGTGCGCACGCACACACGCACGCACACACACACACAATGTAGATGTGGATGAATACTCTTCTAATCTGTTTACCTATGTTCTTGGAGACATCTTTCATTTTCTTCCTATACATTGTTGACTGCTGTGACTGCTGTGACTGCTGACTCCCTGAAAAGACCCCCAAAATAACCTGTTGGTGGAACAAAGCCAAGTTCCTTACTTATCACAAAACCCTGTAAAAGAGGGAAGGATAAGGGAAATATGGGAGGCTACTGCCTGACAGTCTTGATAGCGTCTTAAAAGGGGGGGGCAGGGGCGCCTGGGGGCTCAGTCAGTTACGCGTCCAATTTCAGCTCAGGTTATGATCTCTTGGTTCGTGAGATTGAGCCTGCATGGGGGTCTCTGCTGTCAGCACAGAGCCCGTTTCAGATCCTCCGTCCCCCTCTCTCTCCACTTCCTGAACTCTCGTGCTCTCTCTCAAAAATAAATAAACGTTAAGAAAAAAGAAAAAGAAGAATGGGGAGGGCAATGGCAGAATATTTACACGTTTTTTTCAGAGTCTGGATTAGGATGAGTCTTTTGATGTCGACGGGGCTTACTAGACTTCAGCAAAATTCATTACATAATTCATACAGGAATAGCTCTGAATCTTGGATAGAAACAGTCATTTGATGAGCCTGGTTGAGTGATCGTCAGTCCTGAAAAAGGCATATTTATTCTGCTGAAGAGTAACTGGAAAGGTCTATGGTTGGGGGGAAGGGGGCGGTAAGGACTTTCCATAAGTTTTGAGTTACATAAAGTTTCTTAGACATAACAGCTAAAGCCAAATCCATATACGAAGAAGAATAAACTGTTTTTCATCAAAATGAAGAACATCTATTTTTTTATATTTATTTTTGAGACAGGGAGAGCACAACTGGAGGGGCAGACAGAGAAAGGGGGACAGAGCATCCAAGTGGGTTCTGCACTGACACCAGTAAGCCCATTGTGGGGCTTGATCTGACGAACCATGGATCATGCCCTGAGCCAAAATCAAGAGTCCTAATCTTAACCAACTGAGCCACCTAGCAACCCCCTCACAGCAGTGTTATTTGTAAGAGCCAAACACGGACACATCCAAATGTCCATCAATGGACCTATAGATAAACAAGTTGTGACATATCCTTATATGGGAATACTTCTCAGCACTAAAAAGGAATTAACTATTGTTACATAAAATAGCATGGATGAATTTCAAAACAATTATGCTGAATGAAGAGAGCCAACAAAAAGTACACACTATATGATTCCATTTAAGCAAATTATAGAAAAATGCAAACTAATATGTAGCGAGAGAAAGTCAGCAGCTGTCTGGGGATGGGGTTTGAAGATGGAGTTTGGGGGCATGAAGGAGACATTACAAAGGAGCATGAGGAAGGGGCGCGTGGGAGCTTAGTCGGGTGGGCTTCCGACCTCGGCTCAGGTCATGGTCTCACGGCTCGTGGGTTCGAGACCCGCGTCGGGCTCTGTGCTGACAGCTCAGAGCCTGGAGCCTGCTTCAGATTCTGTATCTCTCTCTCTGACTCTCCCCTGCTCACGCTCTCTCTCTCTCTCTCAGAAATAAATAAAACATTAAAAAAAATTTTAAAACAAAGGAGCATGAAGAAATGTCTGGGGGCGATAAATATGTTTATTATCTTTTTTCTTTTTTAAGTAGGCTCCAGGCTCAGTGTGGAGCCCAGTATGGGGCTTGAACTCACAACCTTGATATCAAGACCTGAGCTGAGATCAAGAGTTGGATGTTTAACCCCCTTAGCCACCACGCACTCCTGTTCATTATCATTAGTATGATGTTTCACAGGTGTATACATGTCAAAACTTAGAAATTTTTCATTTTAATATGTGCAATTCTTAGTATGTCAATATAGCTGTGTTAAAAAGTTATTTTTGCTTTTGTGGTAACTTCTGGGGCAGAAGTTGTTGAATATTTGCACCCATTTTTTCTCAGAATTCCCATATCCTTAATCATGGCCCTATAATGTTGTCTCCCTTTGTAATTAGAAGAGAGCTCTTTTTTAAAATATTTATTTATTTATTCATTTATCTTAAGTAAGCTCTATGCCCAATGTGGGGCTTGAACTTATAACCCAAGACAAGAGTGCGTGCTCCACCAACTGAGCCAGCAGGTGTCCCTAGAAGACAGCTCCTGATGTTCATAGCAATGAACTTCACTGGGGAATCTTAAAGTTCAGATTAGCTGTTGTGGCAAGGGCCGTTGATAACTCTTTTAACAGCCATTCCCCTTTCTCTTTCTTTTCTACCACAAACCTACATTCTCACATACAAGCCAATAATCTCTGGACATGTAGCCCAACCATAGTCAATGGCACTAGAAGGGCATTCTTGGTAATACCTCTCACCGAGATTAAAAGAGAAACACGGTGGGGCACCTGGGTGGCTCAGTTGGTTGAGAGTCGGACTCTTGACTTCGGCTCAGGTCATGATCCCAGGGTTGTGGAATCGAGCCCTGTATCAAGCTCTGTGCTGAGCATGGCGGCTGCTTAAGGTTTTCTCTCTCTCCCTCTTCTCTTCTTCCCCACTTGCGCTCTCTCTCCTAGCTCTCTAAAAAGAATAAAATAAAGCAATAAAAAAAAAAGAAACTTAAAAAAGAAACACCTGAAAAAAAGTCCTTCCTGCCTTTGAATGTTTTTACAAGAAGACGTGATGTTTATAGCTGTGGGAGCCTTTTTGCAACCGTGAGAGGAAAACCAAGAGTCTCAGAGAAGACCACAAACTCTGACGGTGCTGTGCTGCTTAATTAACCAGCCCTAGAACCAGCTACCTCTGGGCCTCCTGAAATGTGGAATAATATACTGCTCATTTTTTAAAAGCCACTTAGTTGTGATGTATTTGAAAATATAACATTTATTTAATCAATGAAACTATTAATCAATTAAAATAACTGACTTAAGGGGCACCTGGCTGGCTCAGAAGAGCATGCAATTCAAGGGGCGCCTGGGTGACTCAGTCAGTTAAGCATCCAACTTCGGCTCAGGTCATGATCTCACGGTTTGTGGGAGCCCCCCATCCAGCTCTGTGCTGACATCTCAGAGCCTAGAGCCTGCTTTGGATTTTGTGTCTCCTCTCTCTCTGCCCCTTTCCCTCCCCACTCACACTCTGTCTGTCTGTCTGTCTCTCTCTCTCTCAAAAATAAACATTAAAAAAAAAAATTTTTTTTACAGGTTCTTTTTTTCTTTAATTTTTTTTATTTCTTTCTTTTTTTTTTTTTTAAATGTTTTATTTATTTCTAGGAGAGAGACAGACAGCGCGAGCAGGGGAGGGTCAGAGAGAGAGGGAGATACAGACTCTGAAACAGTCTCCAGGCTCTGAGCTGGCAGTCAGCACAGAGCCCGATGCGGGGCTTGAACCCACGAACCGCGAGATCATGACCTACGCAAAAGTCGGACGCTTAACGGACTAAGCCACCCAGGTGCCCCTATTTATTTCTGAGAGAGAGACAGCGTGAGCAGGGGAGGGTCAAAGAAAGAGAGGGAGACACAGAATCTGAAATAGGCTCCAGGCTCTGAGCTGGCTGTCAGCACAGAGCCTGACGTGGGGTTCGAACCCATGAACTCTGAGATCATGACCTGATCCGAGGTTGGACACTTAAACGACTGAAGCCCCCAGGCGCCCCTCTGAAGAACATATTAAGTCGTTAAAACGGTGGTCCGTTCCATATACTACCCTCCCAGGTCAGGTAGCCTTCAGAAGCAGAGGCTAATAAATGCCATGTGAGCACCCACTGAAGGAAAACTAGCAACTTAGGAGCTATGCTGTAGGAAACTCTTGCAGGAGCATCCGTGCCGGTGTCCAGGTCCCTCTCCTATGGCCGAGGCACTGAGACTATGCCTAAAACGTTGCCAGAGCATCTATGGGTTCAGCATCCAAAGTCACCCTCCTCTTTCAGTACAACGTTCAGTAACGGTACCTTCTACACCAGCCCATCCACGTGTCGCCAGAGGCCTGCGGGAGGTGGCTGTCCATGCAGAATTCGGTTGTAGAAGTTACATCCAGCCAAGAGTCTGCACCGGCAGGCTGAGGGCCAAGCCACCACCTGACAAAATAAATTGCCCAGTGGGGTCCCGAACAAAGAATGTTAAACCCCTGCAAAACATTCAGCAAAAACGTTATATAGAGAGAAATTCTTTGATAAAGTGAGTATAACCAACGATTTGTTTTGCTAGATTTACATATATATATATTTTTTACCATGTTTCCTTGATGCAAATTTATTTGTACTGGATTTTGAAGCAGTTTCTTAGAGTCCCAATTTTTAAAGGAAAGATGATGGCCCTTTTACGGACTCAGGTGTTTAACCACGTGCATTCACGTGCGTTCGTTCTTTCTGGCACCAGGACCCGCAGCCTGTCTCCTCTAACCAAGTCTAGTGTTTCGTAGCCAAGACTCAGATAAAATGACTGGAAGAAATAAGAGTGAAAAAACACAAAACACAAATATCAAGAGCAAATCAGAACACGTTTGTACACAAGGCAGGTGACTGCTCTGTTTTTAAATGCTCCGTAAGTACTATCAGCGAGAACAGCAGCGGTAACTACCACCGCTTCGTTCTTCTCTGGTAACCGGTCTTTGTGCTCCATGGGGCCGACTCCAGACACGCTTACTCTAAATGGGACGCTAATACCACGGCTTCTCAAGCACAGAACGATGCGAGGCAGCAGAAGACTGAGGAAACATCGTTCTGGGAACGGGAGGCCTTCCTTTCCGGAGCACTTCCCGCTCTCTCGGGTCCATTACAAACGGACAGATTACACACTCGCACACTCGCTGAACCAAACGGACAGATTACACACTCGCACACTCGCTGAACCGGCCCTGAGCGAAGGCCTCCCGAGCCTTGAACGCCGCCGACGCCCCTTCCACACGATCTTCCGGCGCAGGCGCCACCGCGGCCTCAGGAGCAGCGCCCGGGCGGCACCACACGCCCGCCCACCGCAAGGAAGCGGCCCAACCACAGCCCTGCGCGGCGCGGGCTCCGCCGCCCGCCGCCCGCTCCCCTGCCAGGGGCGGGGCCGGCGCCCGGAAGGGGCGTGGCCGCGAGCCCCTGACGCCCCACGTTGGGAGCTGGGCGTTCTTTTCCGCTCGGCTGTGGGAGGAGGCGGCTGCGGGGCCGCGTCGGTCATGCGGGCCGGGCGGCAGCGCCGGCGGACGGGTTGCTGGGCCCTTCGAGGTGGGAGTCCTTGCGGTCTTGGTTCACCCGATTCTGCCGGCACCCCGACTCGGCGCCGGAGTCCAGGCCCGCCTCCGCCCTCGGGCCCCCGCGTCCAGGGCTCCGACCCTGCCGCGCGCCGCCGCGTCACCCGCGTGGCCGCGGGGTCGGCCCGGGAGGCACCGTCCCTCCCCCGCCCCGAGGGCGTCTCAGCTGACCTTCTCTTTAGTAGGCGCCCGTTCCGACGGGTCTAGACTCAGAACTCAGGGGCCTTCTCGGATCCCGGCGGTTTCGAGGCGGCTGGAGCTCTGGCGTGTGGTTCGGGTGTGCCCTGGGCGGCTCCTCCGCTCGTGCGGGAGCGCGTTGTACACGCGGAGCGGGATTATCTCTAGGATTTTAAGACTTTAACTGTACTTTGTGATTGGCTTTCAAAATTGTTAACAGCAGTTTAGTAACCGTCTGGTAGCGACTTAGTACTGTTAACTTGGCGTATGTGTTTGAGACTCTTCCTTTGTAAATATCTTCTGAAAAGACGTGGTGTTGAGGTTGAGAGAAGAGTTAGGCACTGCTCCCCAGGCCATAAATGCCTGCTCTGCCATTAAATGCTTGCGTTTATGTAGAAATGTGTGTTTCTGGACATAAGAGGGAAGAAACTGATCAACCCTCAGCTGGGAGGCTGGAAGAGTATGTTGCCTATTCAGAAACAAGTTGTGGGGGTGCCTGGCCGGCTCAGTTGGAGGAGCTTGGGGTGGGGGTTGTGAGTTTGAGCTCCACTTAGGGTGTAGACATTACTTAAATACTTTAAAAAGGTGTTAATACCACGTCGATGAGACCATATAATCCGTGGGGGGGGGGGGGTCCCTCCCACAAAGTGTTGCTCTCACCAGGGCAATTGATGGCTAAAAGTAGTTTACATTTGGTATTTATTTTGAGGTAGAAGTGGCATCAGTCTTATTTTTATTACTAAATATTGGGCTTTAAAAATTTTTTTTAACTAAATGTTTGGTAAAAATATTGGTAACACAGGTAAATCCTGAAGCATAATAAATGCAGAGCCCATCAAACAATTCAAGAACTGTGGTTCTTCTCATTACCTAGCATCTAATTCCTTATCTGCCACATACTCCTGCCTTCCATCCTGAGGTGCCTCTCATCTGGGATTTTGTATCTAGTCCGTTAGCTTTTAGAGCTGAGTGGAAGGATAGCAGTTTCATTACAAGTATGTATCACTAAACATTGTTGTAGGCTTTACACAAATGAGATTACGCATGTAGTTCTCAGTAGTTCCCATGAACCTCATTACACTGAAACTTTCCAATGTGGAATTATTCATAACTAATAGTTTGTGTTCCTAATATTGACAATGTGAAATTATTTCCAGACTTGAAAATGATAAATTGTTTTGCAAGGTACAGCGTTTGATGTGTCTTCATAAATCATTTCCAGTAGCTGTCTGGTTCAATGATTTATCCTCCTGGGGAGCTGTAGGAGATGATCCGTGGCCCTGGCCATTCCCCTTGCACCACCTAAGTGTGCTTTCAGGCAGCCTGGGACTCAGTTCTACAAGACTGTCCAATAATGATGCCAACGTAATGTATCTGCTCCAAAAGTACATTAGATTTGCCATTGTGATGCTTTAGTTGGAGGTCTACACACTTGTTTCTATATATCTTAACCTTTAACCTGACTCATATCTCATCCTTGTCAAGCTCTGAGACAGAAAAGCAATGGCTAGGTACTCATTAGGACCATCAGGTCTTAAAATCGATACTGCCATAGTAAAGAACATCCTGTATATATCCAGTTTTTCCTAACCATGTTAATAAAACCCATTTCCAGCTTGGAAAGATTTATGGAATTATTACGGCCTAAACAGTCAAAAGTACTTATCTCAAATCATTACAGAGGTCTAAATTTTGGGGTTTATCCGTTTTGACTATCAGAAAAAGTAGAACTAACCACAAGGTACTTTGTTCCATGAGAGATGTGTTAAACAACAAAATTATTCCAGTATATGGCCTCAAATGTTAGTAGTTGTTATTAAAAAGTTGGGAGTTGGGAGTTAGGAAGGTTGTAAATATAATTATGTAATTTCCAGGTGAAACCGAGCCTGTGAGGTGAAGATGAATGAACGTTGTGATGCTTTCCAAAAACACGTGAGAAGATGTCTGTGATAAAACCACTAGGAGCAGAACTGCATGTAACGAGGTACCAAAAGTTAATGTTAAGCTGTACTTTTTCATGTACTTACGGTACTGGCTGGGAAGAGCAGTACCAAAACTGTTTAGTAGGTTTCTGACCTAAATAGGTTTCATAACTGGCACAATGATGACTTAAATTACTTTTTGCCGTTTACCCAGCTGAGGGTTTCTTTGAAGAAATAATTTGAAGACTGAGATGCCAGTTATCTATATTATTTATGTGAATTACTCAAGTATAATGCAATTTTTTCTTAAAATGGGTTATATGTTCTTTTCAGCATATAGGTAGCTGCAGATGAATGTTCAAGTCCATAACTATCATGGTTAAAAATTCATCATTGCCTCAGGTAAGGAATTCTGATTTGTCAAGTAATCACAGCTATTCTAAAGTATCTGAAACTTCAAAGGGCTAGAGCCATAACCTGTTAAAGTTGCCTGTGTGGCTCGGTTGGTTGAGCCTATGACTTCAGCTCAGGTCAGGATCTCCCAGCTTGTGGGTTCAAGCCCTGCATCCAGCTCTCTGCTGACAGCTCAGCCTGGAGCCTGCTTTAGATTCTGTCTCCCTCCCTCTACCCCTCTCCCACCACCTCTCTCTTTCTCAAAAATAAACATTTTTTATTTTTTTATATATATATATTTTTTCTTTTCTAGGAGAGAGAGACAGCGTGAGCAGAGGAGGGTCAGAGAGAGAGGGAGTCACAGACTGAAACAGGCTCCAGGCTCCGAGCTGGCAGTCAGCACAGAGCCCGACGCGGGGCTCGAACCCACGAACCGCGAGATCATGACCCGAGCGAAAGTCGGACGCTCAACCGACTAACCCACCCAGGCGCCCCAAAAATAAACATTTTTTAAAAAGATGCTTTGTGTGTGTCGTAAGTCTGATTTTCCTTTGATTTTGACTACGGAATGATTTTCACTGGTTTCTGATCCCCCCCCCCTCCAGACGCATGCAGTTGGAGTAAAAAGTGAAGAACTGGTCAGGAAGACATGAATTGAAGCAGATGATCAAAATTAATACTTTATTTAACATTGATCACATCATAAGAAGTTATGTTGAGAAATACATGCTTTTGAATACTTTTCATTGCTGGGCAATAAAGTCTGCTATCTTTAAGGTAGATCAAGTATTTAAACATCTCCCATTCCATAATCACTAGTCAGACTTGTTTTTAGCATACTGAGATAGTATGTTGTCAAACAAGTATATGGAATCTCCTAATTTTAGCATATGTGCTGCCAAAGTGAGCACGAAATCTAAACGCCTTAATGAATTATCCCTTACAAGTAATGATTTCACCTATGACCTATACAGTGTTTAATCCTACTCTTTGCTTTTGCCTTTGAACAAAAAAATCCTGATCCTATTACAAATAATAACATGTTATATTAAGGGAAATAGTGACTGGACAGTCCAGTACGACCAGGACTTAGAATTTATAGAAATTCTAAAGCTGAATTCTTAACTGTGTGAAGACAAACTTTGCTAAATCTTGCTTTTCCCTTTGAGTCCCACAGTACATAAGTTAACTTTCATCTAGGTTATAATTTCAATATGACAAGTATAGAATTCTAGAATTGGAGTATATAAATTGTTTTTAAAAACTAGCTTTGCTGACTCCATTTTGGTTCAGGTTATGAGATCAGGCCCAGCCCCATGTCCACACTGAGCATGGAGCCTGCCTGGGATTCTCTCCCACGCTCAAAAAACAAAAGCTTTAAAAAAAAAAAACCAACAAGCTTTGCTTTCTGAAAAGGTAACAAGTCTCTGGCACTAGTGAACATTCAGTAAATACTGTTGAGTGACTAGGAGTGATTTGTCAAAGGCCTATCGAGAGCTGTCCACCTTTATGGTTAAACTCCATGAAGTGCCAGTTTCTACAGAATTCAGCATGGTGGTATCTTATTTTTTTATAATTAACTTACGGGTGGCACCTGGGTGGCTCAACTGGTTAAGTAACATCAGGTCAGGATCTCATGGTTGGTGGCTTCAGGTCCGACATTGGCCTGGAGTCTGCTTCAGATTCTGGGTCTCTTCTCTGCCCCTCCCTCATTCACACTCTTAAAAAATAAACATTAGAAAAATTAACTTACTAAACCTTTGAAAACTGAAAAAAAATGAGGGGTTTTACAAGTTAAATGTTTTTTCACAGTTTTCCCCTTGTTCTCCCCCCATTTTCAGAATAGATTTCTTCCCTCCAAAAATGAAGACGGTTTGCGAATTGGTATCTTTACCTTTTGGTACCTTTCTTGTAACCAATTAGGTTTAAAGAGCCAACTCTTGCCCCTTGATTTGTTATAGATTACTTTTTTTCATTTGACCCGGCTTTAAAAAATGGGAAATTTCCGAGCTTTCCCTGAATCGTTAGGGCTTCCAAAACTAATGGACATAACAACGGGTATGAAGTGTCCTTAAATTGGAGGCTTCTGGTTCTATAAGTTGCTGTCATTTACTCTGTCAGGTTCACGGGTGCAAGAAAAATGATTTATTTTTAGGTAAATATCTTAAAATGTTATTGCCATCTTGTGATCAGTAAAGGAAACTACATAAAGATGACCATTTTTTACATTGCTTAGTTTCCAGATTCTTGATATTGAGACCTTTTATATTTTTAAGATAGCTTCCTAATGTACTGTGTACATAGTATTATCTGAAGCATTACTTAAAAATCATACCTTTTCACTGTTTATATATGAGTGAAGAAAATAATCTTCCGCAGATTACCTATTCATCGCTAGTGAAAATAGCTGTCCCAGGTCCATATGTGGCAATAAACTGTTGGAGCTGCTGCTGGCACTGAGTCAAATAGATATCCCTTTGCTCCAAATATTCTTCGTTATACAATTCAAACGGAAATACTGCATTTGGAGCAACACAAAATACAGTGGCCCCTAAATAAAGAAGGAAAAAAGCGTAAATGAGAATTCCTTAAAATGCTGACTGTGAAATCACATTTTCAATAAAATAGGATGAGTCTGTTTTATAGAGTGCAAGGTAGGGAGAGGGGCAGAGGGAGAGACCATCCCAAGCATGCTCTACATTCTGCAAGAGTCTGGGGCAGGTCTTGGCCCCATGTCCTGGATCATGACCTGAGCTGAAATGCAGAATCAGATGATTGGGGCACCTGTACGGCTCAGTTGGTTGAGCATATGACTCCACTGGCTCAGGTCATGAACTCCCAGTTTATGGAGTCGGGGCCCATATGGGGCTCTGCACTGACAGCTCAGCCTGCTTGGGATTCTCTCTCCCGTGTTCTCTCTCAAAAAAGTAGGATGCCCAATCTACTGAGCCACCCAGGCCCCCCAATAGTAAGCGTTTTAAAATTAAGTTCTGACCCATTTAATAGAATATTTCAATAATCATTTCAAGCTGATCTATTTTTGAGACGCATGACATAGTTCAGTATATGCACAGACTTACCAGAGCCAAGAAAAAATACGATTACATTTTAGTGTAGGAACTAGAGGGGCACCTGGCTCGGCAGATTGTCCCAACTTCAGGTCACATCCTGATCTCACAGTTACGAGTTGGAGCCCCACACTGGGGCCACTGCTGTCAGCACAGAGCCCACTTCAGATCCTCTGTCCCCCTCTCTGCCCCTCCCTAGCTCGTACTCTCTCTCAAAAGTAAACATTAAGTGTAGAAACTAGAATTTTGTTATCTTTTGGCCTAGTCATTACAGTTTTGAACCTGAATAGTGCTGTGAGGAAGTGGAAGAAGTAGGGAGAGAAGGTATTAGAAGGGAAACACTAAAGGTCAAGTGGATAACTGAGGATAAAGACATCATCTTTCCGCCATAAGCCTGGAAAGAACCCCTCAAATACAAGGTTAAATGATTTACAATAAGGGTACCAAGACCAGTGAGGAAAGGACAGTTTCCAACAAGTGGTACTGGGAAAACCATGCCCATAAGGCAAAGAATGAAGTTGGTCCCTAATATCACAGACCCAAGCATAAGAACTAAAACCAAAACAAAACATTGGGGAAATGCTTCATGACATTGGAGTTGGCAGTGATTTCTAGAATTTATAAAATGCTAGATTTCTAGTGTTATAACACCAAAGCACAGGCAATGAGAGGAAATAGATAAGTTAGACCACATCAAAATAAAAAATTTGTGTATCAAACACTACAATGAAGAATCAAAAGACAACCCATGGAATAGGAGAAAATATTTTCAAACTGTATCTAATAGAGGATCTACAACTCAACAAGAAAACAACCCAATTAAAAAATAGGTGAAGGGGGGGCGCCTGGGTGGCTTAGTCGGTTAAGCGTCCGACTTTCGCTTAGGTCATGATCTCTCGGTTCGTGGGTTCGAGCCCCGCGTCAGGCTCTGTGCTGACTGCCAGCTCAGAGCCCGGAGCCTGTTTCAGAGTCCGTGTCTCCCTCTCTCTCTGACCCTCCCCTGCTCACGCTGTCTCTCTCTCTCTCCTAGAAATAAAAAAAAAAAAAAAAAAATTTAAAAAATAGGTGAAGGGACTTGTATGAAAACCAATTTGACAAATTATATTTTTTTAAAAAGCCAACTTAAAAAAAAAAAATGGGTGAAGGAGAAATAGACATTTCTCCAAAGACAGGCAGATGAATGATGGTCAGCATCACTAATCATTAGGAAAATGTTGTTAAATACCATCTCATACCCATAAGGATGCCTACCATCAAAAAAGCAAATGTTGGCAAGGATATGAGGAAAATGTACTCTTGTGCACTATTGGTGAGAATGTAAAATAGTGCGACCCCTACGGAAAACAGTAGCAGTATATTCAAAAAATTACATGATCCAGGGATTTCATTTACAGGTATATACCCAAAAGAATTTAAAGCAAGGTCTCAAAGAGGTTTGTATACAAAGAGGTTTGTATACACTCATGTTTATAGCGTTATTCACAATAGCCAAAGGTGCAAGCGATCTCAGGTCCATTGTTGGATGAATGAATAAACAAAATGTGTGTGTGTGTGCGCGCGTGTGTGTGCATGTACACATACATACAATAGAATATTCAATCTTGAACAAGAAGGAAATTCTAATGCATGCTACCACATGTATAAACCTTGAGGACATTATATGAAGTGAAGTGAGCCATAAGACAAACACATATGAGATACACAGAAAAGTCAAATTTATAAAAATAGAAAGAATGGTAGTTGCCAGGGACTGGGGGAAGGAGAGATTGGGGAGTTATTGTTTAATGGGTACGGAATTTCGGTTTGAAAAAAACGAAAGAGTTACAGAGATGGATGGTGGCAACAGTGTGAATGTCCTTAACACCACCGAACTATACACTTAAAAATGGTTACGATGGTAAATGCTATGTATATTTTACCACAATTTAAAAGAAAAAAGCTTTGACTATCACTGTAGGAGTTAAGCTCTTAAATTCGTTTCATCGTTGATTCACTGAATGGGTACGTGCAAGTGGCTGGCCAGGAGGACAGCTGCCAGCCCGGCCGACGGTGCCGACCTTCCTATCTGCCGTCAGCACACCCTTCCGCAGCCTCAGGGTGCCAGACTGCTCCCTTTACTACCTCCTTTATCTTACCTGAGTCCTTACTGTCCCTTGAGACCACTGTCCCTGCTTTCCCTGTGGCTCTCTAAAATGAAGCTGCTTTTTCTCACAACACCCCTCATATCGTAGTATCACAAGACAGAGACAGTGACTACCTCGCTGGCCCTTGGCTGCTACCAGACCATTCTCACCGCTGCTTTCCTCTTAAGAAAAATCTTTCCTTTGATGCCCAGTGCCATTTGGGCTTACTATCCTTTGTCTTCCTTGGTGAAGTCAACCACCCCTCAGCACGTGGCTCACAATATTCCTCTGTGCCCTACTGCCATTCAGCGATGTCCATGTGAATGACCCATTTAACTCCAGGCCTTTCTGTCTGGACCATTTTTCCTCTACCTCCACTACAAATAGGAAGATCACAGGAACTGATATCACCAAAAACTTGCTTCAAAACCAATAGTTCAAATGTCCCCCTTCCCTATGCTACCTCTTACACTTCCAGCTTCTATCCCAGAGACCTCCAACTGGCTTCCTTCAATTCACTTCCTTCTTTGAACCTATTTAAGAATCCCTCCCAAGTCAGTGTCCCCACTCCCTTAGCCCTCTGCAACACTATCATACTCGCCTAGAAAAAACCTCACCTCTGCGTGAACCCAACAATTTACTTTCTGCCTGCATTCAGGCTGCTAGGCAGAAAATCACGTAATTGGCATTTCTTGGTTTCAATTTCAATGAATCACAGAAACCTCAAATGGATACATGCTTGACTGCCAGACAATCCTGCTGAGTTTGTCTAAGACAAATGTTCTTCTCCCTCCTGCCCCTATGACTATGATATTCTCTCCTCAATCCTTTTGGTTTTAGCTGATGGTCTTGTGTAGAGTGTATGGCCAAATCTACGGACCTGATTCTGTATCCATTTGTCTTCCTTCCTATATAATGAAGTGACTCTTTTTATTAGAGGCCAATATCTTCACATGTGCTCTGGATTTCATCCCCTCTCACCTTTTTAAGGATTTTACTCCTTTGCTCTTCCCCTGATTCTATAAATTCTAATCTTACACTGTTTTGTTTCTGTAACTACACTTGATTTTCTTACTACATTGTAGCTGGAGATTCTCATTCTCCTCTCTTAGTTCCTCCTCCTCAACCCCATTTCGAAATAGTAGAATTCTTCAAGGGCAGTCCTGGAGTTCTCTGTATAGTCTCAATCTAGGTTATTTCAGGCAGTTTCATCCATTCCACAGCTATGAGTACCATCTTTGGGCTGATGGTTCCCAAATGAAATTTCTAAATTACAACTCTCTCTAAACTCCAGATAATTTTATCAATCTAGTTGTGTCTCTATAGGGCGTCTCAAACACATCTATCTATAATTTGGTTTTTCTCCCAACCTCCTTGCCATTTGTGGTAAATGGCATCATGCTTCACTCAGTTGCTCAAGGCAGAAACTTGGGTGTTTTCTTTAATTCTTCCCTCTGCCCTCTGTCCCAACTTCTAAATCTAGTTCACGGGCACAACCTATCAGTTTTTGCATCAAGAAAAATGTCCCTGAGTAGGGATCAATTTCCTGCTATGTTTTTCTTTTTTTTTTTAATTTCCTGTTATAATTGAAACATTTAGGGAGCTGTGTGTATGTGTGTTTATTTATTTTTGAGAGAGAAAGAGAAAGACAGTATAAGGGGGAGGGACAGGCAAAGAGAGAGGAGACACAGACAGAATCCAAAGCAAGCTCCAGGCTCTGAGCTGTCAGCACAGTGCCCCATGTGGGCTGGAACCCACAAACCGCAAGACCGTGGACCTAAGCTGAAGTCAGATGCTGAACTGACCCAGCCACCCAGGTGCTGCAACATTTAAGGATCTCTTAATATTGTTTTGTTTAAGACTTAAAAACCAATATGCCTAACTGAAATTCATTATGAAAACAAAAAATAACTAAAGGAAGAAAAAATCTTCACATAGTTTTATTTTCTTCAACAGATGCTTTCTTAAATGCTTCAAGAAACTCTTGACAAATAGTTACTAAGTGAAATTAGCCACATTCTACCATAGGGGTCTCTACCAAGTAATACTATAGTTTCTAAATTCAAAGACACAAATTTTTATCTTCTTATTGAAATCTATTCATATCTGGGGCGCCTGGGTGGCTTAGTCGGTTAAGCGTCCGACTTTCGCTTAGGTCATGATCTCGCGGTTCATGGGCTCGGGCCCCGCGTCGGGCTCTGTGCTGACTGCCAGCTCAGAGCCTGAGCCTGTTTCAGTCTGTGACTCCCTCTCTCTCTGACCCTCCCCTGCTCACGCTGTCTCTCTCTCTCTCCTAGAAATAAATAAAAACATTAAAAAAAAAAGAAATCTAATTATATCTTAATTTTGATAGCATGTCATAATAAAATTGTCAACATTTTTGTTACAGTACATTACAAAAATGTGTGTTCGATTTTATCAAGTATGCTTTTTTTTTAGAACTTTTAAAAAAAAATCTTTAATTTTCTAATTAAATACATTATTCGTTTCTCTTGTTATGCAAATGAAACTTTTTTCTTTTTTTTTTTTTTTTTTTTACAAATAGTTTATTGTCAAATTAGTTTCCACATAACACTCAGTGCTCATCCCCACAAGTGTCAAGTAGGCTTTTAAATACAAATAGTAAGGGGCGCCCCGGTGGCTTAGTCGGTTAAGCGTCTGACTTTCGCTCAGGTCATGATCTCACGGTTCGTGGGTTTGAGCCCCACGTGGGGCTCTGTGCTGACTGCCAGCTCGAGCCTGGAGCCTGTTTCGAGTCTGTCACTCCTCTCTCTCTGACCTCCCTGCTCACGCTGTCTCTGTCTCTCTCTATCCTAGAAAAATTAAAAAAAAAAAAAATTTTTTTTTTTAATATTTTTATTTATTTCTAGAGAGAGAGAGAGACAGCGTGAGCAGGGAGGGTCAGAGAGGGAGACACAGACTCTGAAACAGGCTCCAGGCTCTGAGCTGGCAGTCAGCACAGAGCCCGACAGGGCTCGAACCCACGAACCGCGAGATCATGACCTAAGCGAAAGTCGGACGCTTAACCTACTAAGCCACCCAGGCGCCCCAAAAAAAAAAAAATTTAAATACAAATAGTAAGAATGTAAAAGATATGGTGCCTAGCTGGCTCAGTCAATAGAGCATGTGACTCTTGATCTCAGGGTGTAAGTTTGAGCCCACGTTGGGTGTAGAGACTATTTTAAAAAATAAAATTTGGGGTGCCTGGTGGTTCAGTTGGTTAAGTGTCCAACTTCGGCTCAGGTCATGAACCCTTGGTTCATGAGTTCAAGCCCTACAATGGGCCTCTGCGGTCAGTGTGGAGCTCGCTTCGGATCTTCTGTCTCTTTCTCTCTGCCCCTCTCTCCCATCAAAAATAAATAAACATTAAAAAAAATAAAAAAAAATAAAAAACATAAACAATATAAATCTTTAAAAAAAAGAAGCCTGCAAAAGATAAAGCATATTAAAAAAATATTTTTATATCCTTCCTCTTATTTAGTATTGGTTGGGAACCAATATTTTTCTCTTTTGGTACATAAAACTAATATGAGATGATAACTAACTTTTTCTGGAGGTCGTGAACCTATAAATACTCCGTAAAACTTACCATTCATCTCTCTAACCAAAAAGATGTACATATATATAAATATTTTCATATAATTTAGAGATTCACAAGTCCCTACTTATTCACAACTCCATGAATCCCGGGTTAAAAATGTTTGATTTTGATAATTATAGAAAAAGGTTCTAAAGTTCTAATGAGTTTTTGTGAAAAGTTATTACTGTATAAGTTGAATTTAAGGCAAATTTAAGCACTTAACATATACACACAAAAACGTCAGTGTTAATATATCCTTTAAGTCCTAAACTTGGAGCCAAAGTTTGGCTTCAAGGATTGTAATATCTTAGGAAAATTAATGTCTGATCCAAAGAGGTGTGAGACCTCTTTACTCTTACTTTAGGAGCCCTTTTATGTTTTTATTAGCAAAACCATAATAAGCCCAAATTCATTTCAGATAATTAAATGTTATAGCCACAGTATTATAGCTAGTAATTCAGGAAGGCAGTGATACAAAATGAACACATTTTCTTTGGCTCTGTGCTTAACTGCATTGAGGGAGACAAGTAAATGTTGCTTGTTATTTTATTATTTATTTATTTATTTATTTATTTATTTATTTAATTTATTTTAAGAGCAAGAGAGAAAACACAAGCAGGGGAGAGGTAGAAAGAAAGGGAGAAAGAGAATCCCAAGAAGGCCCTGTGCTGTCAGCACAGAGCTTCATGTAGGGCTTGATCTCACCAATTGTGAGATCAGGACCTGAGCCAAAATCAAGGGTTGGATGATTAACTGACCTAGCTGTCCAGGTGCTCCTGTTGCATGTTATTTTATTTTATTTTATTTTATTTTATTTTATTTTATTTTATTTATTTCTAGGAGAGAGAGAGAGACTACGTGAGCAGGGGAGGGTCAGAGAGAGAGGGAGTCACAGACTGAAACAGGCTCCAGGCTCAGAGCTGGCAGTCAGCACAGAGCCCGACGCGGGGCTCGAACGCACGAACCGCGAGATCATGACCCAAGCGAAAGTCGGACGCTTAACTGACTAAGCCACCCAGGTGCCCCTGTTGCATGTTACTTTAAAAGGAAGCTAAATTTATGAGGTGCCTGGTGGCTCAGTCCGTTAAGCATCCTACTTAGGCTCAGGTCATGATCTCATGGTTCATAGGTTCGACCCTTGCATCGGGCTCTGTGCTGATAGCTTAAAGTCTGGACCTGCTTCAAATTCTCGTGTGTGTATGTGCACCCCTCCCCCACTTGTGTCCTCTCTCTCAAAAATAAATAAACATTTTAAAATGTTTAAGTAAAAGGAAGATAAATTTAGAATCATTTCATGTTGCATTTAGTACATGTTTTTCAGAACTCTACAAGCAATGCAAAAGTTTAAGTATCAAAGCAATCATGCATAACAAGGAACCTACCAGAAAATGACACTACCTATAATTAGTAAGTGTTTAAATTGAAACAGGCCTTACCCAACAAAAATGTATTATTCTAGGGCACCTGGATTGTTCAGTTGGCTCAGCACCCAATTCTTCTTCAAGGCCCAAGTCATGATCTCAAGGTTTGTGGGGTTGAGTCCCACATAAGGCTGTGTGCTGACAGTGCATAGTCTGCTTGAGATTCTCTCTCTGCCCCTTCCCCATTTATACATGTACTCACTCTCTTTCTCTCAAAAATAAATAAATAAACTTTAAAATTTATTAATTTTTAAAATAATATTTAATATATAAAATATTTTAGCAATCCCTATCAAAATAACAGCAGCATTCTTCACAGAGTTAGAACAAACAATCCTAAAACTTGTATGGAACCAAAAAAAGAACCTGAATTGCCAAAGCAATCCTGAGAAGAAAAACGAAGCTGGAGGCATCACAATGTGGACTTCAAGCTGTATCACAAAGTTGTGATCATCAAGCCAGTATGGTGCTGGCACAAAAACAGACACATAGATCAATGGAACAGAAGAGAGAACCCAGAAATGGACTCACAAATGTATGGCCAACTCATCTTTGACAAAGCAGGAAAGAATATCCAGTGGAAAAAAGCCTCTTCAGCAAATGATGCTGGGAAAACTGGACAGCGACATGCAGGAGAATCAACCTGGACTACTTTCTTACACCATGCACAAAGACAAACTCAGAAAGGATGAAAGACCTAAACCTAAGACAGGAAGCCATCAAAGTCTTAGAGGAGAAAGCAGGTAAAAACTTCTTTGATCTCAGCCACAGCAACTTCTTACTTGACATGTCTCCAGAGGCAAGGGAATCAAAAGCAAAAATGAACTATTGGGACCTCCTCAAGATAAAAACTTTCTGCAATTTAATTTAAATTGATATTAAATGTTAAAATTGTTAGATTCTGCACTTCAATTTAAACAGTGAAGAAAACAATCAGCAAAACTAAAAGGCAACCAATGGGATGGGAGAAGATATCTGCAAATGACATATCAGATAAAGGGTTAGTATCCTTTATAAAGGGTATAGTATCATCTTTAAGAACTTATCAAACTCAACACTCAAAAAAACAAAAAAATCCAGTAAAGAAATGGGCAAAAGACATGAATAGACACTTCTCCAAAGAAGACATCCAGACGGCTAACAGACACATGAAAAGATGCTCAACATCACTCATCATCAGGGAAATACAAATCAAAACTACAATGAGATACCACCTCACACCTGTCAGAATGGCTAAAATTAACAACTCAGGGAACAACAGACGTTGGTGAGAATGTGGAGAAAGGGGAACCCTTTTGCACTGCTGGTGCAAAACAGCTGGTGCAAACTGGTGCAGCCACTCTGGAAAACAGTATGCAGTTTCGTCAAAAAATTAAAAATAGAACTACCCTACAACCCAGCAATTACACTACTAGGTATTTATCCAAAGGATACAGGTGTACTGTTTCGAAGGGGCACATGTACCCCAATGTTTACAGAAGAGCTATCAACAATGCCAACATATGGAAAGAGCCCAAATGTTCATCGATTAATGAATGAATAAAGATGTGGCATGTATATACATATAATGGAATATTGCTCAGCAATCAGAAAGGATGAAATTTTGCCATTTGCAACAACATGGATGGAACTAGAGTGTACTATGCTAAGTGAAATAAGTCAGTCAGAGAAAGACAAATACATGATTTCATTCATGTGTGGAATTTAAGATAAAAAACAGATGAACATAAGGGAAGGGAAACAAAAATAATATAACAACTGAGAGGGAGACAAACCATAAGAGACTTTTAAATACAGAGAACAAACTGAGGGTTGCTGGCGGGGTGCCACTTGGGTGGGTGCCACTTGGGTGGGGGGCGGGGTGCCACATGGGTGAAGGGACATTAAGGAGGACACTTGTTGGATGAGCACTGGGTATTATATGTAAGTGATGAATCACTAAATTCTATTCCTGATATCATTATTAAACTATATGTTAACTAACTTGGATTTAAATTTTAAAAATAAAAAATTTTTAAATTAAAAAAATATCTATATTTTATTTTATAAATATTATAACATTTATAAAATGTTAGATATTTTAGGGGCTCCTGGGCGGCTTAGTCGGTTAAGCGTCTGACTTTCGCTTAGGTCATGATCTCGCGGTTCGTGGGTTCGAGCCCCGCGTCGGGCTCTATGCTGACTGCCAGCTCAAAGCCTGGAGCCTGTTTCAGTCTGTGACTCCCTCTCTCTCTGACCCTCCCCTGCTCACGCTGTCTCTCTCTCTCTCTCTCCTAGAAATAAATAAAACATTAAAAAAAAATGTTTAAAATAAAATGTTAGATATTTTAACAGACTAAGAATATAACAAATTAATAATAGATTACCATATTTCAGTGTGAGAGATGCTTCAAATAATAAGGCTGCAATTAATACATCTTCTTTAAGCACTTTATTCCTTAAGTTCAGTCGAGCATGTGCTTCAGCTAGGGAAACTCTGAAAAAGAAAATTGATGCTAATTAAATATGTTGGTATTATAAAGGTAAAACATATTCTGGCAGGAATAAACCACGTTATATGTATATACAAGCCATACCTTAAAGCACAGCATATTTTTACTTTTAAAAAAATATCAGTTTCTTTTGAAAGCATTTTTTTCCTATCAACTTTAATAAACTATGCCAGAACAAACAAGTATCTTGACTTATTATCAGACTTCATTTCTCCTCTGTCTTATATTCATTTTTATGATTCTACACCCCCTTCCTCAATGCACAGTTAAGAAAATTAACTCTTATAGTCATCTTTGGTGTTTCTTTCCAGTTCTTTATCTATTTGAAGTCCTCATAGAATCTTGAAATGTTAGTTTTGAAAGAGACCTTAAAGTTCAAACTCCCATCAGGTAATTGAATTTTCTCCACAATATCCTAAGCTACTTATTGTCCAGTTTCTTTTAAATATTTCCCATGGTTCACTGGGAATACATTCCTTTTAACTTTTATTTTTAAACGAACATTTGATTACTAAAAAATCTCCCTCAGGGGCACCTATGTGGCTCAGTCAGTTAAGCATGCAACTCGTGATTTCAGCTCAGGTCATGATCTCATGGTTTGTGAGTTCAAGCCCCAATTTGTGCCTGCTTGGGGTTCTTTCTCTCCCTCTCTCTCTCTGCCACTCCCCCACTTTCTCTCTCTCTCAAAAATAAATAAACATTTAAAAATTTTTAAAAAATCAATCTCTAGCTCTCATTAGGCATATGTAATGTACCTGAATGACTGCTCAACTTGGAAATCAGAAAACCTGGTCTAATTACTAGCTGTATGACTTCATATAAATCATTTACTTTCTGAAAAAAATTTGAACCTCAATTATAAAATGGGGACAATATAATTCACAGTTATTATGATTTCAGATAAGGCATTTGAAAATTTTGGGACTCACCCACAAAGAGTATATAAATTTAAGTTGAAATTGGTTTCACTAAAATTTCTACCCACTGGTTCTGTCTTCTGTGAATATTAAAAAAGCTTAATACTTCTTAAATATGACATCTTTTCAAATATTCAAAGATAACTTTTCTCTTTGCCCTAAGCTTCCTTTTCTCCAAAATAAAATATTCCTAGCTCCTTTAATATCTCATAAGGCATGGGGCACCTGGACGGCTCCGTCGGTTAAGTGTCTGACTTTTGGTTTCGGCTCAGGTCATGATCTCACGGTTTGTGGGTTTGAGCCCCATGTCAGGCTCTGCGCTGACCGTGTATAGCCTGCTTCCTGTCTCTCTCAAAATAAACAAACTTATAAAAGGTAAAAAAAAAAAAAAAAAGAAAAAGAAAAAAAGTCGTAAGACATGATTTTCAGGCCTTTCAACATTCTGGCTGCTCTCCTCATGACCAGATTTGGTTAATTTTTTTTTCAGGGGCACTTGGGTGGCTCAGTCAGTTAAGTGTCTGACTTTGACTCAGGTCATGGTCTTGTGCTCTGTGGGTTCAAACCCCTCATTGGACTCCGTGTTGACAGCTCAGAGCCTGGAGCCTGCTTTGGATTCTGTGTCTCCTTCTCTCTCTCTGCCCCTTCCTCCCTCTCAAAAATAAATAAACGTTTGAAAAATGTTTTTAAATATATTCTTTTTCAGTATAGTACTACAGGTATGATTTAACCAGCAATGTAGAGGTGAGGCAGAACTAGAATTTTTTACTCTTGATACTATGTTCTATTAATACAACCTGAATTCATAGTATTATTAATAGCCATATTACATTGTTACTCATATTAAACATTTCAAAAAGAATAAAATCTCAAGTCTTTTTATAATAAGCTGTCAACCTTTTCTTATTCATTCATACTCAGACCAAGATCATCATTTGAGTTCGTGGAGATTACTCCAGAGTTGTTTATTTTCAGATTTGACTACTATGTTTCTGATGTCCTTGCCTAAGCTCCTTCTAAAATGTTGACCACAACAGAATATGGATAAAGCCTATCAGGAAAAGAGAAGAGAGTACTGTTCAGCTCCACTTCTCTAGAAGAGCAAGGATAGTGTTATTAGGTACCTGTGTATAGAAGTGGGAGAAAAATGTAAGGTTTATGACTCTTCTGAGTTCATTTGCTTTCCTATTTAAAAAAAAATTTTTTTTTCTAATGTTTTATTTCTTCCTAGGAGAGAGAGAGAGACAGCATGAGTAGGGGAGGGTCAGAGAGAGAGGGAGTCACAGACTGAAACAGGCTCCAGGCTCTGCGCTGGCAGTCAGCACAGAGCCCGTCGCGGGGCTCGAACCCACGAACCGCGAGATCATGACCTGAGCGAAAGTTGGACACTTAACCAACTAAGCCACCCAGGCGCCCTTGCTTTCCTATTTCTTAAACCCCTCCTACACCTCTACACTTTCCATTTCCACAATGGGAAGTAGATTTATCATATTAAAATTAATTCTGCTTTATAGTTGGATTAATAGAGTCAAATGCTAACTGAGGCTATATGAGTTTAAATAAATATCTTTGTGCTATAGAGAAATAGGACTTCTGAGGCTTCAAGTATTGACTCTTTGAGTATTGAGTAACGTTTATTTTTTTTTTAATTTTTTTAATGTTTTATTTATTTCTAGGAGAGAGAGAGACAGCGTGAGCAGGAGAGGGTCAGAGAGAGAGGGAGTCAGAGACCGAAAGAGGCTCCAGGCTCCGAGCTGGCAGTCAGCACAGAGCCCGACGCGGGGCTCGAACCCACGCACCGCGAGGTCATGACCTAAGCGAAAGTTGGATGCTTAACCGACTAGGCCACCCAGGCGCCCCGAGTAACGTTTCTTTTTAAGTAAGCTCCACACCTAATGTGGGGCTTGAACTCATGACCCAGAGATCAAGAGTTGCATGCTTTACTGACTGAGCACCCCTGATTTGAGTATTTTAAATATTACTTCAGAAAATGGAAAATATTACAAAATTCCATTTACTATTTTAAAACATCACAGTTGATTTCTACCTTCTCTTATCTTCAGTACTTTTTTTTCAGTTCTATGAAGATAAATATACAATTGGAAAAGTTAGCTAAACATATTTATCTCTTGGAGACCTATATCTGACATTTCCTTCCAGTCTTTCACTTACCTTATTTTATATTATAGTTATAACAAGATATTTATTTATTTAATGGATGATTTTACTCCTGGTAATATTTCATAATTTGTTTGAGATTATACATTAGTTTGTATCAAATGAAATATCAGGAGGGGACTGCTTAAATTATGGTACAGCCACATCAAAGCACACTGTAATGCAGCTATTAAAACAGAATAAGGTAATTCTTTATTTTCTGATGTTATTATAATACATAAACCATACATGATTCCATTTGTGCTAAAGGAGAATATATCCATATGAATATATAGATATTTATATTTAGATCTTCCTCAAATTATATACCAATAAACCCATTGTAAACCAAAAATATTGTAAGTCAAAAATACATTTAATATACCTAACCTACCAAACATAGCTTATTCTAGCCTACCTTAAACATGCTGAGAACACTTACATCAGCCTTCAAAGCTGATTTTATAATAACATGTCGACACTCTCACATAATTTATTGAATACTGCACTGAAGGTAAAGCACAGAATGGCTGCATGGATACAGCATGGATATCAGTTTTACTCTTTTATTCTTTAAAAAAAATTTTTTTTAATGTTTTATTTATCTCTGAGAGAGAGAAAGAGAGAGAGAGAGAGAGAGAGAGTGATCAGGGGAGGGTCAGAGAGAGAGGGAGATACAGAATCTGAAGCAGGCTGTCAGCACAGAGCCCGGCAAGGGGCTTGAACCCACACATCATGACCTGAGCCGAAGTCGGATGCTTAACCGTCTGAGCCACCCAGGTGCCCCTCTACCCTTTTATTCTTGTGGCTGACTGCGAGCTGCAGCCCACTGTCACTGCCCAGTTAGAAGAGAGCATTGTACTGCATATTGCAAGCCCGGGAAAAGATCATATTCATAATGCAAAGTGATTTCTACTGAATGTGTATCATTTTCACACCATTATGAAGTCGAAAAATCCTAGGTCAAACCATTTAAATCAGGACCTGTCTCTGTCTATAATATGTTTACATAACATATTCATTGAAAAATATATAACATATTCTATATATTTCTACATGTTAGTATTTAGATGGATAATTTGGGAGGGCACCTGGGTGGCCTAATTGGTTAAGTGTCCAACTCTTCGTTTCAACTCAGGTCATGATCTCTGGGTTTATGAGATCAAGAACTGCCCTGGGCTCTATGCAAACAGTGCAGAGTCCACTTGGGATTCCTCTGTCTCTCTCTCCGCTTCTCCCCCACTAGCATGCTCTCTCCCTCTCCCTCTCTCAAATAAATAAATAAACATTAAAATAAATAAATGGATAATTTTTGGAAGAATACATAAAAATTATTAACAGTCATAACCTCTCTAGAGAGTAAGACAGCAATGGGTAGAGTTAGCTAAGACACCTTAATCATTATTTTAGACTTTTCTTTTACTGTGTCTATACTTTACTTGATCATAAAAATTAACTTAAAAAACTTTAAGGAACAACAATAGATGAGTCTATTAAAGTATTTAAAAATACATAGAACAATATACTTAAAAATAATTTTTTCTGAGTTCAACTAAAAAATGCCTAGAATGTAAAAAAGCCACATTAAAAAAAATCATTTTATTTCAAATCAGTGCACTTTACTCAAACACATCTCATACAGAAGTTCCAATAAAAAATAATTTAGTGAAAACATGTATTGGAGTTTCAGATGATGCAACAATAGCAATTGTTAAGTCGCCTTAAATTCTTTTGGAACAAGATAAATGAAAAACCAACCAACCAACAAACAAAGAAACAAGTGAAACATAAACACATCACTTAAAAGTCAATACTGGCTTTAAAGTTTTATACTGAATACCTACAAATATTTTAATGCAGATGCTGACAGTTTTGATCCACTTATAGAATCTGTTCTGATTCTGCGACTTGCTAGATAATAGCCATGGATCATTCTTTCTGCCTCCAAACTGAATTCTACATTCAAAGTCTTTGCAAAAGCCAGCAGCTAAATTAAAAGTGTGAAAATTTTAAGAAATTCAAACTTTGTTAGAGAATATTACAAAAATCCAAAGTTTGTATATTTTATTTACAACAAAATTGATTAACTATCTGGGGCTGTCCCAAAGTCATTGAGCACTTTAAATCACAGTCTTATACTTGTAAATATTATTAAAGTTTATCCAGAAT
This sequence comes from Proteles cristata cristata, assembly GCA_017311185.1. Taxonomy (NCBI): domain Eukaryota; kingdom Metazoa; phylum Chordata; class Mammalia; order Carnivora; family Hyaenidae; genus Proteles; species Proteles cristata. The sequence continues at coordinate 259,842 of JAESUZ010003751.1, read as the reverse complement.
AATCTCTTTCCCCCTTAGTGCAGAAATGTTCTGTGCAATGTACTTGAATGACTATCAAGTCTTCGCTTCCAGTGGGATAAAGGCTCGCTCACTCAGCTCCTTCAGTAGGAGAGAGGCTTTCCTTAACAGCTCATTTCCCTTTGAATAGCTTTAATTCTTTGACAATTTATTTCCTTATAACTTTTTCTCAGGGGCCCTAGAGCTACCTGCCCTCCTTACTTCCTTTCCTTCCTTTTACACACAAGCGAACACTAGCAATGTGGGAGGCACTGTGTTAACTACTAAAAAGGTGGGCCTGGGAGATTCCAGTAAGCCTTCAACATAATGATTAGCACTGTTTTCTCTGAGCTTTGTGCTTTTATTCTGAGTGATTCTCAGTACCCTAAATCCTTAATCCGTGACATCATTTCCAGACTTTTCACCATCCTGTTGTTTTCTGCTTTTTTCAACTCAGAATCAAAAGGAAAATTTAATCATGATAAGGTTGCTATTAACTATAATATTGTATTTTAAATATAACTTTTTAAAGGATCTAGATATGTCTTCTCTTCTTTATTCTCCTTACACTCCACAGTTCCCTCCAGACCTTCACAACTGGATAATGATACTATTAATAATATCAGTAGCCATTTCTAGGTTCTACCCTGTGGAGTCACAGGAATGTGCCAACTATCCCTGCCTCGGGAAAGGACTTGCCCCCAAGGGCCGTCAGCACTGACCTCCAGTTGCCAATTCTTCGGGGAATGCCTCAGGACAGTCCGTCAAATGACTGACTGAAGTGCAAGTGGGGGCGAGTGTTACAGAAATAAGTCTATTTCTATCCAAAGCAGGACAACTCTAGTGGTCTCTTGAACTCCAGAGCTCATTGTGGGGCTATCTTTGGGCCTACACTGCAGCTTGACTCCCTCCTCTGCCCAACCCTGCTTCCTTCCCTTGCACGGGTATTGCTACAAGAGCCAGAGGAGCACTCGCTAGCTAATAAACAACGGCACACTCTCCGTCAGCCTCCTGGAGAGCCCGGTCGTGACACACTCCCTCCAATCTGTTTTGTGAAATGGGCAGATGTATCTTCTGGAGAAATCATTTTCGCTCTTTCACAAGCCTAGTAAAGTCCAGCTGTTCCCTACAGCCCGATGAATCAGCTATAAAATGTTTTGCTGAAGTTTCAAGGCTTATTGCAAATTTGCCAAATCTTAATCCCAATGACTCTACAATAAAATTTTTCCTCCAGTCGGTTATGTCTTCTCAGAGTTTTCTGTGTATATTCATTTCTCCTTTTATGTCTTTGCTCCTACTTTTAATTCTGTTTAGAATGCCCATCCTTCCTGGCATCTAAATCATACCTTTCCTTAAGGACTGACTAAAGTCTCAGCTACTTAAAGTCTTCCCAACTCTTAACGTTCTACTTGATGTCTTCCTTCCTGAATTCCTAAACTACTTATAGTTAGCACCACCCAGGTTAGCACTTAAATTGTCCCTTATGGTTTTATATATTTTGTTTATATCTCAATTAAATGATAAACTATTAAAGAAAATGTATTTTTCTCAAAGAATATAAAAGAGCAGAAATAGGCTAATATACATAAAATATTCAGTAAATACCTTATTAGTAAATTCCAAGGGGTTTTTTTTTGGCTGTTTTTCAGGGAAAAACTGGGCAAAATTTTCTCAGGGTCATATATATCTAGGCATATATATATGTATATATATGCCACCCTAATTCCTAGAGACTAGCTACTTTTTTCTTATATACTAAAACAAACAAAAAGCTAATTTATCATAAATATTGTTCTTTTTCATTGTAAGTTATGTCAATAAACAATGTTCATAATTCAGCTTTAAGTCCACCTCACTTTTCAGCTTTTTACCCCTGCAACCTGCCCACAAAGAAGGCAGGTATGAACAAAATTGTTATTGACTCCTAGATTCCACTCCCAATACTCCCTGCCTTTTACCTAGCCTATCCAGATCCTTTAACTCTACTGTGGCTAGATTTCTGAATAGTTAACATTACAAGGGCTTCACTTCTACTCTCGGGTTCTGTGAACCATGTCAGGACACTGAAATGGGTTAGTGAGTCATGACAGGTATCCTCTAAAGTCAGAACTTTGAAGGCATTCACATAAAGTTAATCCTTCTCAATAGTCTGTAAAATGTAAATAACTCTATACCGTTACAGCCTCTCATCATAATTTTCCATAGAAATATTCTATTGGTTTTCCTTTTAATGAGAATTTTTAAAGCTATTTGGACAGTGGTGCAAAGAATTAACTCACCACTTTAATATTTATGTCCTTACGCAGTTTTTAATTTAATTATAATCCTAAATATTTTCTACACAGTGTCCTTAAAATATTTAAAATCTGAAAGGAACCTGGAATAAAAGAATTTTAAACAAAGAAAATTGGATGCTCAAAGTGAGTTCTATTAAAATTGAGAAACCTTAGCCCATGTATTCTTGGTAATCATTTTTTCTACCTCTACCTTTTCAAAATCTTCAGTTGTGAACTTCTTAGAAGCTACATAAAGCAGCTCTTCAGGATTCATGGCTTTTTTAAAAGTGTGTTGCACAGTAGAAATAAGTGGGTAGCAAGAAGATGATTCATTGCAGTTAATCAATAATCCAAATGCCTCTACAAGATTAGGTGGAATCAAACTGCAGTCCTACATCAAATAAAAATGTAAAAGGCAAACATTAAACTCTGGCATTCAGACAAACTTTAGATAATTATAAACTAAATGCTGTTTATACAATTATTTATATACATTATAAATACATTATATAATTATTTATATTATTAATATATTTATATTATAATATATAGCTATTTTTATATTATTATTTGATATTATTATTATTTAAAGTGATTCCTGAATAGCATGGGAACTTATTATGACCAATTTTCTTAATAGTTTTTATCATTTTATTACACATTATTCATTAAAGCCTACTCTACTGCCTAGTCAAATAATAATTTATAGTAAACAGACACCTGCTTTGCATGACTAAAAGAATGAAAATTTTCAGACAACTGCATTGTTATTTAGTTCCAATACCTGATTAAGGATAAAAATGAGTTAATAACAAAACATTAAGAACAACAAAAACATTAATATTAAAATCTGTAAATAAATCTCCTAAATAACATTCTAAAAATAAAAAATACATATACCTTACCATTTGACCAATGAGAGTGCTGGTTTTCTGCATATTTCTCCTTGAAGATGAATCCATATCAACAAAAGACCAAAAACTGCACTGAACTGGAAAAGTCATTTGTTGGTTAATATCATCCCCAAACTTCTTTCCTGGGATGTATACTGTGATGCTCCTGCTTTCCACAACTAAGACAAAAGACATTACCCATTTAAGTTTATTTTGATCCATATGTCTACAAATCACTAACAAATATTTTTTAAATTAATTTTTTAATTTATTTCTGAGAGAGAGAGAAAGAGAGAGACAGTGTGAGCAGGGGAGGGTCAGAGAGAGTGAGAGACACAGAATCCGAAGCAGGCTCCAGGCTCTGAGCTGTCGGCACAGAGCCCAACGCAGGGCTCGAACCCACGAACCGTGAGATCATGACCTGAGCTGAAGTCGGGACGCTTAACCAACTGAGCCATCCAGGCGCCCCCAACAAATATTATTTTTAATAACTAATACTATTATAAGAATTTTACTGTCTAAATATGGAACAGTAAAGACACAAGTAAATGTGGTTGTTTTGCAAGATATGGCTACTTAGAGGATCTAATAAAAAGAATAGAGGGGTGCCTCAGTTAGTTAAGCACTTGGCTCTTGTTTTTGGCTCAGGTCGTATACGATCTCATGGTTAGTGCGTTTTGAGGCCTGTGGTTGGGCTCCATACCTGCATTGCAGAAAGTGCTTGGGATTCTGTCTTCCTCTCTCTCTGCCTCTCTCCTGCTTGCCCTCTATCCCTCTCTCTCAAAATAAATAAGTACACATTTATTAAAATTTTTTGAAAATGAACAAGGCAAGAAAAATATTTGGATGTCTGGGTGTCCCATGACTTGATGAGAACAGTAGTTCTGGAGTTATGTAGCTGGAGTTATGGTCAGTGTCTGGGTAGAATAGGCAGAGGATTGACATTGGTTATATTAGTGCTGGGTTATATGAGGGGCTGAAATTAAGTAATAGTCTTTTATGTGGAACAAAAAGAAAGGACATCTATATGAGAATGAAAGAGAGTAAGATTGATAGAGAATATAAACTACAATGCTAAGGGAAAATATATAATCAAATTCAACATGTTGAAAACCAATTCATCATTTTTTCCTCCTCAGATGGCACTGTGTGCATTATCTACAATTAAGGGAATCACCATCCAACTACTTAAAACCCAAACAAACAAACAAACAATCTAGAAACAACATACTTTCCTTTTTATCCCTCCTTCATCCCTTATAATCATTCAACCTATGAATTCAATGTTAGGATTCCGTGTTCCAACTATTTCTCAAATTAAACTTCTCTTTATTCATGATAAGAGAGTCTTTTCTTTATATTTATCTTTCTCTTGGGTAATAAGGTAAACATATATTTAACTCTATGGAAACTGCCAGAGCAGTTTTCAAAATGGTTGTACTATGTTATACTTTCAGTATATATACCTACAGTATATAAGAATTCCAGTTTTTCCATATCCTTGGTAACATTTGTTTTCAGTCCTTTTAATTTTTGCCAGTCTAGCAGCCAAGGCCAGCTGCTTAATATATGGGGCCCAGTGTAAACTAAAAATCTGGGCTCTGTAATCAAAAGCAGGGGAAAAGCGACTATTTTTTTTTTTTAATGTTTTATTTATTTCTAGGAGAGAGGGAGAGACAGCGTGATCAGGGGAGGGTCAGAGAGAGAGGGAGTCACAGATTGAAACAGGCTCCAGGCTCGGAGCTGGCAGTCAGCACAGAGCCCGACGCAGGGATCGAACCCACAAACCGCGAGATCGTGACCCAAGGGAAAGTCAGACGCTTAACCGACTAAGCCACCCAGGCGCCCCGAAAAGCGACTATTAAGAGTACTAATATAAAAAGCTTTTTTCCTTTAAAAATATTTTATTGCTTATGAAATGTAATAGGACTGATGTGGAGAAATTAGAAACCTCATGCTTTACCAGTGGGAATGTAAAATTGCACAGCCACTGTGGAGAACAGTTTGATGGTTTCTCATAAAGCTAAACATAGAATTACCTTATGATCTAGCAATTCCACTTCTAAGTATACACCCAAGAGTTGAAAGTAGGGACTCAAACAGATACTTACTTGGACTCGAATGTTCATAGCAACATTATCCACAATAGTCAAAAGGCAGAAACAACCTAAGTTTCTCTCAACTTATGAATGAGCTTTTTTAAAAAGTGGTATATACATAAAATAGGATATGATTCAGCAATAAGAAGAAAAGAGATTCTTAAATAGACAAATTCATAAGGACAGAAAGTAAAATAGAGATTACCAGTGGCGGGAGTCTCTAGGGAATAGGGTTCTTGTTTAATGGGTACAGAGTTTCTGCTAGGGATTATGAAAAGTTCTGGAAATGGATAGTGGTATTGATTATATAACATTTTGAATGTACTTAATACCACTGAATTGTACACTTAAAAATGGTTTAAATGGTAAATTTTATGTTATGTGTATTTCACCATAGAGGGGAACTCCTTCAACTTGAAAAAGAACATCTACAAAAAACCTACAGCTAACTTCATATTTAATGGTAACAAACTCAAAGCTTTCCTGCTAAGATCAGAAACAAGATAAGAATGTCTCCTTTCACCACTGTTTTTCAGCATCAGAGTGGAAGTCCTAGTTAATACAGTAAGACAAGAAAAGAAATCTGGACCAATACAAACTCACATGTTCACAACTTAGAGCAAAAATTAAAACAGTACATTTGCATATTAAATTCCTTTCTTTATTAATACAGGTAAAATGAGAGTGTATGTATAAGAAATATAATTTCTCAGTTCCTAAAATATGTACAATACAATCTTAACCATTAGTAATTCCTTGAGACTGATGAGACTGTAAGTTAAACAGGTGAAAATTAATTAGAAAAAAATATTGTTTACCTGACTGAAGCTGTTCTAGTTTATCTTTTTTGTGTGAGGCCAAGTCTCCTATAAAGCAGATACCACCTTTAGCTAGTAAAGCACTGCCAGCTTGAATGCTAACTGCTCCAGTTCCATACTTATTCCTGGATAGAGTAGGAAAAATTTCAGTAGAGACTGGATGACGTATGCCACGAGGTACAAGGTTAATACTAAAATTCAAAAGCCTAGGAAAAAATAAATTATTCATTACTATTATTTAATATTTGATTTTCAGAAGTCATAATACATAACAGCTACACAATTAAATTCGATTCAGTGTTTAGTGAGCAACTTTTTCTTTTTTTAAAGATTTTATTTTAAAGCAATCTTTACATCCAACATGGGACTTGAACTCGACCCCAAGATCAAGGGTTACATGCTCTATCAACTGAGCCAGCCAGGTACCCCACCCCTAGTGAACACTTTGCTAGGGATAAAACCATTTTTGAGACTTGGTCCTTAATCTGGAAAGTTCACAGCCTAGTAAGAGAGACATAAAAACCTAAACACAATGTGGTAAGTACTAAAACAATATCATGAGCGCGCCCATATGAGAGTATTATTTCTTTTTGGAAGGAAGTTACAGAAAGCTACAGAGAGATGACATTTGATCTGAGCCTTTCTCTTTATGGATTGCTTTCTCTTGTTTATTCAGAATGCTTGTATTTAGGCTTGCCAATAGCCCATCATGACTATTCCTGCTGCCTATTTATCATGGTAACTCTTAATATATCTTCTTGGTTTTTTTTTTTTAATTTTTTTTTAATGTTTTATTTATTTCTAGGAGAGAGACAGCATGAGCAGGGGAGGGTCAGAGAGAGAGGGAGTCACAGACTGAAACAGGCTCCAGGCTCTGAGCCGGCAGTCAGCACAGAGCCCGACGCGGGGCTCGAACCCACGAACCGCGAGATCATGACCTGAGCGAAAGTCGGACGCTTAACCGACTAAGCCACCCAGGCGCCCCTTTATCTTCTTATTTTCTAATCTCTTTGCCAATTGCCTCATCTTCTTAATTTCTCAAATTTAAATTCTAAGAAAGGATGATTATTTTAAGCTTAGCTTTCAAATCTGATGCCACGGAAATCATAGCTCACTGGTGTAATCAACTATGATGAACAGACATAGACATATAGTACAAAAGAGGGTGAAGCAGTATTCTTTATTTTCAGTGTTTTTACTTACTTATTTATTTATTTTACAAATAGTTTATTGTCAAGTTGGTTTCCATATAACACCCAGTGCTCATCCCCACAAGTGCCCTCCTCCGTGCCCAGCCCCCTTCCCCCCCACATCCATCAGTCCTCAGTTTGTTCTCAGCATTCAAGTGTCTCTCATGGTTTGCCTCCCTCCTTCTCCTCCACTATTTCCTCTCTTCTTCTCCCCTATGGTCCTCCGTTAAGTTCCTCCTAATCCTCCTATACGTGCACACATATGTTATTTGTCCTTCTCTGCCTGACTTATTTCGCTCAGCATAACACCCTCAAGGTCCATCCATGTTGCTACACAGGCCAGATTTCATTGTTTCTCATTGCCATGTAGGATTCCATGGTAGAGAAAAACCACATCTTCTTGATCCATTCGTCCGTTGATGGACACTTAGGCTCTTTCCATGTTTTAGCTATTGTTGGATGTGCTGCTATGAACATTGGGGTGCGTGTGCCCCTATGCATCAGCACTCCTGTGTCCCTTGGGTAAATTCCTAGCAGTGCTATTGCTGGGTCATAGGGGAGTCCTATTGTTCATTTTCAGAGGAACCTCCACACTGTTTTTGACAGCGGCTGCACCAGGTTACGTTCACACCAACAGTGTAGCAGGGTGCCCGTTTTTCCACATCCTCGCCAGCATCTAGAGTCCTCGGATTTGCTCATTTTAGCCACTCTGGCTAGCGTGAGGTGGTATCTCAGTATGGCTTTGATTTGTATTTCCCTGATGAGGAGGGAGAAGCAGTATTCTTTAAACGTGGATAGGTTGTGTGGGGAAATGGGTTGTGGTTACATAAATGGGTTAGAAAAAAGCTTAGGGCAGAAAGCTGCCACCATGAGGCAATAAGCACCCAAGGTTAGCTATCGAGATACTGTAATGGGATCACGAATAACTTGTTATATCACCTACAGGAAATTATTTTCCATCTGGCACTAATGTACCTTGATCACAAACTCCACTTGCCGCCCAGATCCTTTGCTTCTTACACACACAGGTTAATGATTACTGTCTGATTGTTTGCTCCATGTTCACCACATGTGTAATATCTTGTGTTTTCTTCATATCCACCATGTGGGTAATATTTTGTGAGCTCAATAAATACAGAGATGAAACCCCTGTTTGGGGCTCTTATCTACTCCTGGACATTAGCCTCTCTCATATTCAATTCTACATCTGCTCTCTTGCTGAACCAAAGAGAATTCCAAACTCTTACTCTGCAACAAGGTTGATATAAAGTTTCTAGTGTATATGCCATTCCAAGGAATTTGGATGTTAGTTTATAAAATGGGGGAATGAGATTTAGAAATAAACTTTTGCAAGCCTGTAGAGCAGTGTTTTTCAACCTTAGCTTACATTAAAATCACCTGGGGAGATTTAAAAAATTCTAATGTCAAGCCCCACTCCAAACCATGAAATTAGCATTTCTGGGGGTGGGCCAAAGTCATACACATTTATTTTTTTACTTCTCCCAGGTGATTCTAATATGCAGGCAGGCTCAGAACCTAGTTATACAGAAAAATGGGCCTGACACTTGTCTACACATTGGAATCTAATGGGGAATCTTAAAAAGTACTGATAGAAGGTCATATAATGTAGGGTCAAAATACAAAAATCAATTATATTTCTATATATTCACAGAAAATATTTAAAGAATAAAATTAATAAAACATTACCATTTTAATACCATCAATATTTTCAAATATTTAGAAATCACTTTAATAAAATATATGTATGACCTTTATAAAACATTGCTGAGAAAAATTAAGCAAGATTTAAATAAATGAAGATAAACATAGATAAACCATAGATAATGAAGAAATGGAGATAAGCATAGACAAACATAGAGTCCAAATAGATTTATACCCAGTTCAATTTTATACCTGGTTTATACCCAGTTCAACTGATTTTCAACAATGGTACCAAAGCAGTTCAATGGGGAAAGGAAAATCTTCTCAACAAATGGTACGGAAAAGCTGGATAAATGCACAGGAAAAAACATTAACCTTGACTCCTAGCTCACAGCATATATAAAAATTAACTTATGATGTCTAAGAGACCTTATATGAAAGCTAAAACTATAGTGCTTCTAGGAGAAAATATAAGAGTATCTTCATGACCTTAGGGTTGGCAAAGATTTCTTAGACAGAACCCAGAAAACACTAAACTTAAAAAAAAAAAAAAAAAGCACAATAAATTGGATTTCAACAAAACAAAAAAATCTGCTCATCAGAGGCATTTTTAAGAAAAAAATTACAATTAGTAACTTTATATTGAAAGAAAAATTTCATGGTACATATATGTGACAAAGGACATGCATCTAGAACAACCCCACTTACAAGTAAGCAAAAGACTTGAACGAACACTTCATAAAAGAAGATATATGAGCAGCCAACAAACACACAGAAAAAAACTCAGATCAGTAGTCATCAGGGAAATGCAAATTACAACCACAATGTGATACCATTTCACATGCACCAAAATGGCTAACGTGAGAAAAGACTGACAACACCAAGATGCTGGCGATGACAGAAACAGCTGGAACCTTACACTGTTGGTAGGAATATGAAATGGTATAATCACTCTCGAAAACTGTTCGGCAGTTCCGAATAAAATAAAGTTAAATTTTTATCTATCTAATTACATAGCAGTTCCACTTGCAGGTATTTATCCAAGATAATGAAAACAGATCCACTAAAAGGCCTGCATAGGAATGTTTATGGTAGCTTTGTTTATAACAGTCAAAACATGCAAACCCTATGTCCATCACTAGGAGAATGGATAAGTATATTCTGCTATGTTCATATAATGGAATACTACTCATCAATAAAAACAATGAGCTGCTGATACACAAAACTGGGTCAATGTGAAAGAGACTAGGCTCAAGACAGGCATTGCAGTAGTTCCATTTTTACGAAGTTCAAGAACAGGAAAACTGACCTTGACGACAGAAATTACGTATGGAGACAGGAATTGACTGAAGGAACTTTCTGAGGTGAAGGAAATGTTCTATATCTTATTGTGGTGGTGGTTATAGCAATGTATATACTTATCAGAACTTACATACTTAAGATCTGATTATTTACTATGTACAAATTTTAACTAAAAAATAAAAACCTCAAATCTCTCATACCACCCCAAATACTGTAGGAAAAGTCAAAGGTTAATGACAAACAGGAAAAGACACAAAGGTCTTAATTTACAAGTGGTATCACAGATCATTTAGAAATAAACAATAGAAAAGTGGACATTGGTCAAGGAGGTTTATGGAAAAATATAAAAATGTTAAACAAGCTCTTGGGGTGCCTGTGGCTCAGTCACTTAAACGTCTGACTCCTGAATTCAGTTCATGTCTTGTCTTAGGTCATGCCCTCCATTGGGCTCCACACTGGGTGTGAAGACTACTTTAAAAAAAAGTGTTTACAAGCTCTAAATAATACTAAAACTTCTTTTTTTAAGATTTTACTTTTAAGCACTCTCTATACCCAATGTGAGGCTTGAACTCAACCCCAAGATAAAGAGTTGCACACTCTTCCAACTGAGTCAGCCAGGTGTCCCATTAAAACTTACTTCTAATTAGGGGCGCCTGGGTGGCTTAGTTGGTTAAGCGTCCGACTTTCGCTCAGGTCATGATCTCACGGTTTTTGTGGGTTGAGCCCCGCGTCAGGCTCTGTGCTGACTGCCAGCTCAGAGCCTGGAGCCTGTTCCAGTCTGTGACTCCTCTCTCTCTGACCCTCCCTGCTCACGCTGTCTCTCTCTCTCCTAGAAATAAATAAAACATTAAAAAAAAATTAAAAAAAAAAACAACTTACTTCTAATTAAAGAAATGCAAATCAAAATAAAATACCATTTTCTACCCATCAGATGGCTACATTTCATAGTTTGACAATACCCAGTGTTGGTGAGGCTGTGAGGAAAGAAATACCCTCATGCTCATCAGTGGAGGATTAAATTGATGCAATCTGTAGCACTTAGTACCACATTTACATTGAAATTTAATTTAATTTGCTAAAATTAAATTTTAGCAAAACAGATATCATCTGTCCAACAGTTAATTTGCATCTTTTAACTTTTAAATTCATTCTATAAATTTGTTTTTGCTTTGCAAATGCATCCAAGGTATTAATACAAGAAGCTTATTCCTAGCTTTTTGAACATTTAAGTAACTTTAAAAATGGTACTTGTGGGCCGCCTGGGGGGCTCAGTCGGTTAAGCGTCCAACTTTGGCTTAGGTCATGATCTCGGGTTTCGTGAGTTTGAGCCCCACGTCAGGCTCTGTGCTGACAGCTCTGAGCCTGGAGCCTGCTTCGGATTCTGTGTCTCTCTCTTTATCTGTCCCTCCCCCCTCATGTCTCTCTTTCCTTCAATAATAAACATTTAAAATTTTTAAAAATAAAAAATAAAAATAAAAACGGTACTTGCTAGTGGGGACCCCCAAAATGCTGAGTAAAGGCTTATTCCAAGCTATGGTGATAGCCCCAGAACAGTAATTCTGGCACTTTTCACAGCCTTATTTGGGCACAGTGAATCAGTATTACTGAATGGACTCTTGTAGAAAAATAAGACAATGGTTTGTTGGTTCTTGGTAGGGGAAGATTATTTTTAAATGAAAACCAAGTACAAAAGCAGAACATTGAGCAAGGGAATTGCACGGAGGGGAAAGGAAGCCTGTGAAGGATGTATTTATTTGAAAGGTGTGAGTGGGGAAAACTGGTTGAAACTTTTGAGTGGTTAAATTCTCAAAATATTGAAAGCAAATATCCAATTTATCAATTCCTGTGTTTAAAGTTTTGAACTCCATTAATAAAAGTTTATTTACATACTTATACTGCCCAGACAATCCTAAACATTTGTCTTATAATAATGCTCATGGAAAGGATTTATGCAAATCTGTCACCAATTTATAATTTGAAAACACTCATGTCACATATTTTACCTGTCTACAAGTAAAGTATCACTTGTCATGATTAAAATATCCAGGCAATCTTTCAGTTCCTTGTTACGGTCACTTGTCTGTACTAGACTCATCAGCAAACAGAGCTTGAGCAAATTGTAAGTCCCAGGAGGAACAATTTGTGACGCAAAGATATTGGCAAGTATCGCTGTAAATTTCCAGCATGAGTTGGAAGTCAATGAGAGGAGATACCTAAAATTGTCGCTTATTCCTGAAGGAACTGAAAGTAAATATTAACACATATATTAAAAAGGGATTTAAAATAAGAAAATGACATTATAGATATCTAATTCCATTTACCTAAAATATTACCAAATTGTAGTTCTTCTAGTGATGCCATATTTGAATGTTTATAATAATATTAAATTATCATTAGAGGTCACTCTAGTCTCTCAATTTTATCTCAGGGATATAATAAAAGGAAGCAGTTATCCCACATGTCCACACAAATTGGCTGTGGGGTATAAGCAAACCCCTCATTCTTCTCCTTGTAAGACCTACATAAACACAGCCAGATCATGGGACGCCGGTATCGCAGTGCTGCCTTCTATATTTCTATGTTTGAAATAATATCACCTTTAGTAAGGGCTAACTAGCAGAATGGGAAATTTTTGAATTTTGATGTTAAAAGGGAAGATTTAGGGCCCCTGGGTGTCTCAGTCGATTAAGTATCCAACTCTTGGTTTTGGCTCAGGTCATGATCTCACAGTTCATAGGTTTCAAGCCCTGTATCAGGCTCTGTGCTGGCAGTGCAGAGGCTGTATGGGATTCTCTCTCTTTCTCTCTTTCTCTCTCTCTCTCTCTCTCTCCTTCTCTCTCTGCCTTCCCCTGCTCACTCTCTCTCAAAACAAATAAATAAAAATACACAAATAAAAGGGAAGAATTATTCTCTACTACTTTAAAAGCACTGTACTGAACTATACTGTAACATTCTAGATCTTCTCTACTCCCTTACTCTGTCCAGCTCCTGAAATGAGGCTTTTAATCCAACTGATTATTGACAGGAATTGCTATCCATGCATAAGCCAGTCCTTTTCTCCTAACTGTTGAACTGCCACCATCCAGCAATGATTTCATCTATTCATCCAGGGTCATGGACCAAGGGAGGCCTACCTAAGTGTAGCTATTGCCACATGTGGGTGGTTAAATCTGCCTGCTTCTGGAGTGTAACATGAGAAAGCACACGTTCTCAATTACATATACGTCCTCTTCTCCTTCCAAATCAATAAATCTGGGAACACTTCACAACAAAAATTATTTAAAATATCACTAAAATATCTATTGTCCATTAGTGCTTTCTTTGCTCAATATTTTTATTCTTCTAAGAAGCTTTTCTCTTCAAGACAAACAGGGTATCTAGAATATAACTGCATTTATTTTTTATTTTTAAAAAACTTGCTTATTTAAATGTATGTTTACTTTGAGAGGGAGGACAAGCATGCACATGGGTGAGAAAGAGGCAGAGAGAGAAGAGAGAATTCCAAGCAGGTTCCTTGCTGTCAGCACACAGTCTGACCTGGGGCTTGATCTCACAAACTGTGGATCATGACCTGAGCCAAAATCAAAGTTGGACAGTAAAATAACTGAACGACCCAGGCCCCACCCCCCACTTTTTTTATTTTAGAGAGAGAAAGAAAAGAGTGAGAGGGGCAGAGGGGGAGAGAGAATCCCAAGCAGACTCCATGCTATCACCACAGAGCCTAGTGCTGGGCTAAATCCTATGACCCTGGGATCATGGCCTGAGCTGAAATCCTGAGTCAGATCTCAACCAACTGAGACACCCAGGCACCCCAAACAGATATTCTTATTTATTTATTTAGTTACTTACTTATTTCCCCATTTTTCTTGAGAGAGAAGGGGAGAGCACACGCATATGCATGAGTGTGAGTAGGGGGAGGGCAGAGAGAAAGGGAGAGACAACCTTAAGCAGGTTCCATGCCCAGTGCAGAGCCTGACACGGGGCCAGATCTCACAACCATGAGATCATCACCTGCGCCGAAATCGAGAGCTCATGCTTAACCAACAGAGCCATCAGGTGCCCCTAGAATCTATATGCATTTAACTCAATTTGGGCCTCTATTATTGTGGATGATTATTTAATGACTCCTAAATAATAAATAGATAATAAATAATAAATTTAAATCCAAATCTATTCAAGAGTTAACTAGTCCTTCCTACATTTAAATATTTATATGCCAAGTTGAAAGAGTAGGTCTGCTCTCCTTTACTTAATGCTTATTTGTGTGGGAGTTGTTAAAGGAAATTACTAGTAATAAAGATGATATTTTGGCCCCCATTTGCCTTTCTCTTTTGTCTCAAATCTTGATTAGTTCAGTACTCAGATGAGGAATAGGATGCTACTTTATTGGGTTCTTTTTCTCAGACAACAAAGTACTTAACCTTGCCTTAGCTAGAAAATAAAAGGTGGGATGAAAAACCTTTTGGTGAATCTCAAACTCTTGACATCTGGACACAATTTTCTCATTGCTAATTATGAAAAAAATCAAAATAAAGTTTAGACAAAAAAAGAAGTCCTTCCTGTGGGCAAGATTCTACATTATCACTTCTTTCTTTCATACCCTTTATTATCTGAAATCATCTTACTGATTAGTTTATAGGTTTACTGGCTGGCTACCACATGACTAAGAGAAGGAATCTTCATTGTCCTGATTAATCTATATCTCTAGTGCTTAAAAGTGTGCCTAACAATACTTATTTCCTGAAAAAAATACTTATTTCCTGAACACATGGACTTAAATTTAAATATTTGTTAAATATGATGCTAACAATTTCCTTACCTTCTGGATTGTAAGAAATGATACTGTTTGCCTCTATACAGACAGCAGTTTGTGAAGTCCTTACACAGGTTGGAATTCCAATAATTTTATACTCATTTCCTATATTCATCTTACTCACAGATTCATCTAAAATTATTAATCACAAGAGAAAATATGTATTCACTACATGAAATTTTTACATGATCATATGCTTCAATGATCTAGAACTAGTAACAATTCGGTAGTTGAGTTTGTTGTATTTACTTCTGTTTAGTATAATACCTATATAGAGTGGCACTAATAATGTAAGTCGAGGCAATTTTTTTGCCGATAAATTTTGATACTTATAGGCAACGATGAATTAACTTCAAGAACCATGAGACATAGCAATTAGATAGTCTCCTATAATACAATGAAAGAAAAAAACAAGATCATTCTATCTAAGATGAAACATCCTTGCATTAAATGACGAGAAATGTTAATAAAAATGACCTTATAAGTAATCATTTAATTTGGGAAGAAAATAATTTAAAAAGGTTTTATTCACTGTCTATGATATAGGCAAGGTATTGTTACATATAGCATATAATTGAAAAATGTTAGATATTATTATTCCTACTTTGTATATAAAGAAACTGAGAAATTAAGTGATTTGCAGAAAGCATTTACTAAACGGTAAGTAGCAGAACTGAAATTCACATCTACATCTGCTTATCTCCTTCTTGAACTATGCTAGGTTTCCCTTCTCATATCTACAGATTGTGCAAAGCTTTTGCACAAATTCAAAATTTATTTTACGAACATACACTAAAAATCTTGATCTTCCATTACACGAAGTTGGGTGGTTATAAAGCTATGAAAAAAAGGCTTATAAGGAGGAATAGGATTAGCTTCTCTGTGAAGAAGATCAAACATTGGTCTTCTCCAGCATTTTTTTCTTCTCTCTCTCTCTCACTCTCTCTCTCCTTTTGGAGGGGAGGGGTTCCAGAGAGCATATTGGTGTACCCTGTACACTGGAAGGGAAGAATCAGGCTTGAAAACTGAGAAAATAAAAACTGCAAGCCAACCAAACAAATAATAACAAAAAACAACTATCTGAAGGATACAGTATGAATTACAAGGGGAAAATAAAAGCAAACAGTTTTTCAGCTGTGCCATGGAATCATAGCGTTTGGTAGATGTATCCTGAGGCCAAGGAAAGGAGAAAAGCAAGAAGACCAGGAAGTCTGCCTATCTCTTCTAATATCAACCCCAAAAGACCTGTTTTTATTAATTGAATCTTTAAAAATTCATTTAGTTTCCATGTAAGAGTTTATTTAAAGAAAGGGTTTTCTTCTAAAATATAAGTTGCATAGCCACTTATATTTCTATATTGTATGGTGTGGATAAGGTATGTAACAGAATTAAGTAGATAAAAATTACTGCTTTGAAGCTGGAATGCCTGAATTTGAATCATGGCTGTGCCACGTACTAGCTATATGACTCTGGACAAGTAACTTCTCTGTGCCTCAGTTTCAAAATTGTAAAATTGAGATAACAACCTGGCACACAGTAACTGCTATATAAAAATAACCTATTCTCATCTGAGCTTACACGCCTGCCTCATCCTTGCCAAGCCACGGTGGTAAGAGTTCTTGTTTGATTCTCTATTTTCCTAACTCTTGAATTTCCTATACATGGTTGACATACAAGCTCTCTCCTTCTAAACAGTTTAATTCCTCCAATTTCAACCCAAGAAAGGAGGATGAGCCCACCCTCATTTTCACTGTTCTGGCTTTTCAGCAAGGACTCATCTCTTTCCTGGGTGACTGTTACTGATCATGATTTCCTCCATGGCAGCCTCTGTCTACTCACAGGTCTTTACTCATGAAGTTCTCAACAATTAATCATATGTCACAACTTATTCATTATTTTTAAGTTTATTTATTTATTTTTGAAACAGAGAGAGAGAGAGAGAGAGGGAGGGAGGGGCAGAGAAAGAATCTGAAGCAGGTTCCACACTGTCAATGCAGAGCCCAATATGGGGCTTGAACTCATGAACTGCAAGATCATGATCTGAGCCAAAGTCAGATGCTTAACTGACTGAGCCACTCAGGCACCCTCATTCATTTTTAAACAAATTTATTAAGTTTTTACTATGTGCAGTAAAAAAAAAAAAAAAAAGACTTGATGAAGTTTACATTATAAAATAACCCCAATATTTACATAAGACACAACACAGAATAATGGGAGGTCATTACCATAAATAATTGTGGCCCTGAGACTTAATACAGTGCCTGGGACATAGCAGGTGCTAATATATTTGTAAGTAAATGATGTATGACTCAATAAATAATTGATACATTAGCTAAATATAACTCTTTAAAACTCCAAAAAAGACCAACAATTCTTAAGCTATAGAAGTGGCAATTTATAATAGTCATAAACAAGTCAATTACATATTTTATACATCTTACAGCAATTTCATTTTAGTTCACACAAAACTTACTTACCTCTCAGAAAAATTGTAAGAGATTGGAACCTAAACGGTTGGTTATTAGAATATCCTTGAAAAGCATGAAGTGCCTTTGCTGTGATTATTTCAACTATCTGTTTATCTTAAGACAAATAGCAAAAAAAGAATTAGGTATTCGAATACACATTCAATTTAATTTCCACATTAAGATATCAAACACTATTTTGAAATTTGTAATTACAAAATGTAAATGCATTTTTACCACCAAGTACTCTAAATTTTCTGTCTTCTTGAAGTGAAGATGAACAGAGATTACACAAAAAGTCATTTCTTACTGTTGCAGATTCTGTAGCACCAGGCACATGCACTCTTATATACTCAAATCCTAAAAGTAAACAAAGGTAAGCTAAATTTACTTTTGGACTTAGCTATCCATTTTCAATCTTTTATTCTTTTTTAATGTTTTTTATTTATTTGTGAGAGAAAGAGAGACAGACAGCATGAGCAGGGGAGGGTCAGAGAGAGAGGGAGATACAGAATCTGAAGCAGTCTCCAGGCTCTGAGCTGGCAGTCAGCACAGAGCTTGACGCGGGGCTTCAACCCGGGAACCGCGAGATCATGACCTGAGCTGAAGTTGGAGGCTTAACCAACTGAGCCAACCAGGCGGCCCTAATCTTTTCAAATTAGTCTAATTCAGAGAGGGGGACAAAACATAAGAGACTCTTAAATATGGAGAACAGAGAGTTGCTGGAGGGGCTGTGGGAGATGGGATACGCTAAATGGATAAGAGGCATTAAGGAATCTACTCCTGAAATCATTGTCGCATTTATATGCTAACTAATTTTTTAACTAAATTAAAAAATAAATTAATTAAAAAATAAAGTAAAATAAATCTAATTCAAAGCATAATTAACTCAATTTTGCATGTGGGTTCAGGAGCAGTTGGATTAACATTTATTGCATGGCTATTTATTGCCAGGCACTGTGTTAAGGCACTGATGATATGGATACTTAAACCCACAGTTTCAAAAGGCAGCAATAAGAAACAAATAGTTTCAATATGGGGTTTTCATTTAGACTGTTGAGAGGGATGAGAGGAATGGCATCCAACCCAATGAAAAGTGGGGATGAATGGAAAAGATGTCCTGAGAAGGAATGAACTGAATTCAAGGCAAAGGTTTGAGAGAAGACATTACATGGAGAAGAAACAGCATGAACGAACAGTCATGAAACCATGTGTGACAGCAAGTACTTCAGTAATCCAAGAGCACTGGTAAACTGTGGGGAAAAGAGAGGGAAGAAAGAATGTACTTCAAGAGTATGCAAAATAAACTTAAAAACAGAAGACAACAAGTTTTATTTCATTCTTTCTACTCTATGAATGTATCTTAACTAATGACAAACATGATTTAGTATTAAACGATAATCACTTGGTGTTTTGATTTTACATTTTAACACCTACCTTTTGACAGAGGGCATGCTTCATCCGAACAAAGAAATCTTGCACCTTGTGTGTACTTGGTTACAGTTGTCATTGCAATCACAATTCCTTGCATCATATAAAATCTTTGAGATGCATAATCAAGTGGAAATTCACAAAGATCAAGACTATAACTTCTCAGAGGAGGTAAATGTGTTAACTTCAGCACTATATTAATCTAATAAGAATGTAAAAATGGTATTAATAAAATTGCAGATCCAATGGCACTTGCATTACACTACAGTAAGTATATTTGTGGAGTAAATCAAATGATTTGTTAGTGTTCCTGGGAATCAAAATTTAAGCAAATTTAAGGAAAATTTTGAATATAAAATTAAAGATGCAAACCCCTCAAATGTTACATTTTAATTAGAAATTTCAGTATGAACTCATTAGTTTTCTTTAAAACCACACATTTTCCTGACTATATCCATTGAAAAGACCTATAAAAACAATGACAACCCAATAGCAATGAATACCTCTAGTGCCCAGCTTGTGATCTCTTAAATACAATTTCTCATCAGTAGGAACCAAGGCTGACTAACAGAAATGGCTGACTCCAGGTCTAGGGTGGAAAATATACCAGATGGACCTGGTATATCTCCTTGTGCCAGAAACCAAGAGAACTACAAAAACCTAAAACATGGGGTCTGTCAAAAGGACATAAAAGCAAACTTTAAGGGACTCCCAGTGACCAAAGGTAGGATAATATAAACATCAAAAGGAATGACAAAGAGTCATTGAAATATATCAGATATATTTTAAATATATTAAATATATCAGTTATGTTAAATATATCAAATGTCAGATATATTTTAAATTCCTCATAATAAAAAAAAAGAAAAAACAAAACCAAAAAAAGTATTGGTCATTACTGGAGGCTAATGGAATCATGATTTCAACTCATTCTCTGAAAATTTATAAATGGAAAGAATTAACCATTTATTCTGCCTTTCTGGTACAAATTGTATTTCAGGGTAACCAAATAGTTGATAAGAGAAAACTTCTGTTATAGAATAATTTCAGCTAGTAAGTTCAGAAAGGTTGCTAACATTAGAAAAAAAATCACAATTTTTCAACTTTAATGAAATAATGGATTCAGGGCAATGGTCATCAGTGGCTACAAAAACTATTAGGAGGAAGTTGATGGGAGACTATTGAAGAAATTAGACTGACTTCATCCAAACCTGCTGATCAATTGTAGGATTACTAAAAGTGGACAACGGATAGTGTATTTCTCCTAATGTAGTGCAATATGAAATACATGACACTAAGTATGAGGTATTCTTGTCAAAATGAGTTGAATCTGAATTTAAGCAAGTTTTAAGAGCAAATTTCCTTTTCCCAGAAATGTGGGGTATGGGGAAATAAGTTAAATGCCAAAAGAACATAGGGCATCTGGATGGCTCAATCAGTTGAGCGTCCAACTTTGGCTCAGGTCACAATCTCATGGTTTGAGAGTTTGAGCCCTGCGTTGGGCCCTGTGCTGACAGCTCAGAGCCTGGAGCCTGCTTTGAATTCTGTGTGTCTCTCTCTCTCTCTGCCCATCCCTCACTCATGCTCTGTCTGTCTCTCAAAAATAAACATTAAAAAAAAATTTTAATGCCACAAGAACATAATCAGACAAATCCAGATTATGAGACATTGTAGAGGGCAATTATCTAGGTTTTCAAAATTCCAATGGTATAAAAGGAAAGGGGGAGGAAACTGCTCTAGATTAAAAGAGGTTTAATAAGATATAAGGACCAATTGTAATGTGTAGACCTTGTTTTGGTCCTGATTTGAACAAATAAGTTGTGAGACACTCTTGAGAGCCCAATTGGGTAAATTTAAATATAGACTGGATATTAGATGATACCAAAAAATAGTTATTTTGTAGAGGGGTCATAATGACATTGCGATTATATAAGAAAAATTTCCAAAATTTTTAAAGGCTGGTAGTAAAGTATGCAGGTGTGACATAAGGATGTCTGGAATTTGCTTTAAAATATGTTGGAATCCTGAGGGGGATGCTCTGAAGGAAGGGTTGCAAGGAACAAAGATACCAGAGACACCACCACAAACATGAACCCTACAAAAGATACAAAGACTCTAAACCCACATATTTCAATAATAACACTGAATGTAAATGGGCTGAATGCTCCAATCAAAAGACACAGGGTAGCAGAATGGATTAAAAAACAAAATCCATCTATATGCTGTCTACAAGAAACTCATTTTAGACGGGAAGATACCTTCAGATTAAAAGTAAGCGGATGGAGAAATATATATCATGCTACAGGAAATCAAAAGAAAGCCGGAGTAGCGATACTTATATCAGACAAACTGGACTTAAATTAAAGACAATAACAAGAGATGAAGAAGGGCACTACATAATAATTACAGGGTCCATCCATCAGGAAGAACTATCATAAATGTCTACACACCGAATATGGGAGCACGTAAATATCTAAAACAATTCATCACAAACAGAGACAAGCTTATAGATAAGAATGTGCTAATAGCAGGGGACTTTAATACTCCGCTTACAGCAATGGATAGGTCAACCAGACAGAAAATCACTAAAGAAGTAATGGACTTGAAAGACACATTGGTCCGGATGGATCTGACGGATATATTTAGAACTTTACATCCCGAGGCCAGGGAATTTACTTTCTTCTCAAGTGCGCATGGCACATTCTCCAAGATAGATCACATACTGGGACATAAAGCAGCCCTCAATAAATATAAAAGAATTGAGATCATACCATGCACACTGTCAGATCATAATGCTTTGAAACTTGAAATCAATTACAGGAAGAAGTCTGGAAAACCTACAAAAACATGGAGGTTAAAGAACACCCTACTAAAGAATGAAGGGGCCAATCAGGCAATTAGAGATGAAATTGAAAAATATATGGAAACAAATGAAAATGAAAACACAACAATTCAAAATCTATGGGATGTGGCAAAGGCAGTCCTAAGAGGAAAGTACATTGCTCTCCAGGCCTATTTCAAGAGATTAGAAAAAGCGCCGGTGCAAAATCTAACAGCTCACCTAAAGGAACTAGAGGCAGAGCAACAAGAACGCCCTAAACCCAGTAGAAGATGAGAAATAGTAAAAATTAGAGTAGAAATAAACAACATAGAGACCAAAGAAACAATTGAACAGATCAATGAAACCAAGAGTTGGTTTTTTAAAAAAATAACAAAATTGACAAACCTCTAGCCAGACTTATCAAAAAGAAAAGAGAGAGCTCCAAAATAAACAAAATCACAAATGAAAATGTACTTATTACCACCAACCCCTCAGAAATACAAGCAATTATCAGGGAATACTATGAAAAATTATATGCGAACAAACTGGACAACTTAGAAGACATGGAGAAATTCCTAAACACACACTCACTACCAAAATTCACACAGGAAGAAATAGAAAATCTGAACAGACTCATAACGAGTGAAGAAATCGAATCAGTTATCAAAAATCTCCCAACAAATAAGAGCCCTGGACCTGACGGCTTCCCTGGGGAATTCTACCAGACATTTAAAACAGAATTAATCCCAATTCTACTCAAGCTATTCCCAAAAACAGAAATCAAAGGAAAACTCCCGGACTCATTTTATGAAGCCAGCATCACTCTGATTCCCAAACCACACAGAGATCCAGCAAAAAAAGAGAACTACCAGCCAATATCCTTGATGAATACAGATGCAAAAATCCTCAACAAGATACTTGCAAATCGAATCCAACAACACATAAAAAGAATTATCCACCAAGATCAAGTGGGATTCATTCCTGGATGACGGTGCTGGATCAATATTCGCAAATCAATCAATGTGATACATCATATCAACAAAAGAATTGAGAAAAACCATATGATCCTCTCAATAGATACAGAAAAAGCCTTTGACAAAATACAGCATCCCTTCTTGATAAAGACCCTCAAGAAAGTCGGGATAGAAGGAACTTACTTAAATATCATCAAAGCCATCTATGAGAAGCCCTCAGCTAATATCATCCTCAAGGGGGAAAAACTGAGAGCTTTCCCCCTGAGATCAGGAACACGACACGGAAGTCCACTCTCACCACTGCTGTTTAACATAGTGCTGGAAGTCCTCGCATCAGCCATCAGACAACAAAAGGAAATAAAAGGCATCAGAACTGGCAAAGAGGAAGTCAAACTTTCACTTTTCGCAGATGACATGATACTCTACATTGAAAACCCGACAGACTCCACCAGAACCCTACTAGAACTGATCCAAGAATTCAGCCAAGTGGCAGGGTACAAAATCAACGTACAGAAATTGGTTGCATTTTTATACACCAACAATGAAGCAACAGAATGAGAAATCAAGAAACTGATTCCATTCACAATTGCACAAAAAACCATAAAATACCTAGGAATAAACCTAACCAAGGATACAAGAGATCTGTATGATGAAAACTATAGAAAACTTATGAAGGAAATTGAAGTAGACACAAACAAATGGAAAAACTTTCCATGCTCATGGATAGGAAGAATAAATATAGTTAAGATGTCATTACTACCCAAAGCTATCTACACATTCAATGCAATTCCAATCAAAACTGCACCAGCGTACTTCTCAAAACTAGAACAAACTATCCTAAAATTTGTATGGAACCACAAAGTAATACTGAAAAATAAAACCAAAACGGGAGGTATCACCATCCCAGACTTTAGCCTCTACTACAAAGCTGTCATCATCAAGACAGTATGGTATTGGCACAAAAACAGACACATAGACCAATGGAATAGAATTGAGAACTCAGAAGCGGACCCAAAAGTATACAGTCAACTAATCTTTGACAAAGCAGGAAAGAGTATCCAATGAAAAAAAGACAGCCTTTTTAACAGATGGTGTTGGGAGACCTGGACAGCAACATGCAGAAGAATGAAACTAGATCATTTTCTCACACTATGCACAAAAATATGAACTCAAAATGGATAAAGGACCTGAACGTGAGACAGGAAACTATCAATACCCTAGAGGAGAAAGCAGGAAACAACCTCCTTCACCTCCACCGCAGCAACTTCTTACTTGACACATCCCCAAAAGCAAGGGAATCAAGAGCAAAAATAAACGTTGGGACCTCATCAAGATTAAAAGCTTCTGCACAGCCAAGGAAACAACCCAGAAAATTAATAGGCAACCAACAGAATGGGAAAAGATAGTTGCAAATGACATATCAGATAAAGGGTTGATATCCAGAATCTACAAGGAACTCACCAAACTACACGCCCGAAAAACAAACAACCCAGTGAAGACATGGGCAGAAGATATGAACAGACACTTCTCCAAAGAGGACATCCAGATGGCCAACAGACACATGAAACAATGCTCAGCGTCTCTCCTCATCAGGGAAATACAAATCAAAACCACACTGAGATACCACCTCACGCCTGTCAGAGTGGCTAAAATGAGCAAATCAGAGAACTCTAGATGCTGGCAAGGATGTGCAGAAATGGGCACCCTCCTACACTGTTGGTGGGAATGTAAACTGGTGCAGCCCCTCTGGAAATCAGTGTGGCGGTTCCTCAGGAAACTGACAATAGAACTCCCCTAGGACCCAGCAATAGCACTGCTAAGAATTTACCCAAGGGATACAGAAATGCTGAGGCATAGGAGCACATGGACCCCAATGTTCATAGCAGCACTCTCCACAATAGCTAAAACATGGAAAGAGCCTAAGTGTCCATCAACGGATGAATGGATCAAGAAGATGTGGTTCATCTATACCATGGAATACTACATGGCAATGAGAAAGAATGAAATCTGGCCTGTGTAGCAACATGGATGGACCTTGAGGGTGTTATGCTGAGTGAAATAAGTCAGGCAGAGAAGGACAAATATCATATGTTTGCACGTGTAGGAGGATTAGGATGAACTTAACTGAGGAACAAGGGGGAGAAGAAGGGAGGAAACGGTGGGGGAAAGGGAGAGAGGCAAACCATGAGAGACTCTTGAATGCTGACAAAAACTGAGGACTGATGGATGTGGGGGGGGGGGGGGATGGGCATAGAGGAGGACACTTATGGGGATGAGCACTGAGTGTTATGTGGAAACTAATTTGACAATAAACTATTTGTAAAAAAAAAATATGTTGGAAAAAGTTGATGCAGGCATGGCAAAATACTGCAAACTATTAGATCTGAATGACAGATATATAAGGGTTCACTGTATTATTCTCTTTATTTTGGGGTATGTTTGAAATGTTTTATTATAAAAATATTTAATGTTATCAGTGATAATACAGGAAGTAAAGATGTGTATTTAAGACAGTCTATTCAACTCTAAAAAATGATTACCTTTTTAGATAAGCAAAATATTCATTTATTATTTAATAATAAAATATTAATAAACAAACTATGAATATAAACATATTTACTTACAAGTAATATTCAAAGTATTTTATCTTAGTAATCTTTGTTAAATTTAACAAAAACTTACTTGAGTTTCAGTCTGTAATTGTCCAATTAATGAAAGAGTCTTAACAGCAACAAAACATACCTGCAATTTCAAACAAACAAAGTTACCCAAAACTCCATGTGGCATAAAAATGATTTCTTTCTTTGACTTACTGATTGAAAAATCTGAGCAGCTTTTAATGGCTGATGTAAAATGTGATTTCCTAGTTCAGCATCCAATTCAACAACATCAGAGGGATTTATTAAAATACTGAACCGATAGACCGCATAACTTTGTTTTGAATCTGTAAAAATACACAAACATAAAAACGAGGATAGTTACACATAGGAATTTATCTTAAAGTTTCTAAAACATACAGTCGCCTTTGCTGAACATACCATTGTAGCACTTGCAATCATCTATAAACTTTTGGAGGCCTCCACTTCTGTCAAGATAGATAAGGGCAGCCTCTTTCATTTTTAGATTTGACATTTCTCCTAATGATTCTTCTCTATTATAAATTGATTAAGCCACAATTGCTGGTAAAGAATACAGATGGTGAAACACACAGAAAAGCTGAGAATACCTAGAAATAAAATAAATTAAATTTATACTTCACGATCTCCAATAAAATCTTACACAGTTACATATAAGACTGAGAATGAAATGAAATGAGGTAAAATTCCCAACTTAAAAAAAATTCCGACGCAAGAGAAAACAAACTTTTGTTCAATAACATTTTTTATCAACAGTAGGTTATGAGATTCTCCACAAGATTTCAAACTTAAGAATAGGAACCTTAACCATCTCTTTACAGAGGCGTTTCAAATAAATGTCTGTTGAAATAAATACTAGATGATGATGTTTAAAAAACAAGAGTCGTAAAAATTGTTTCAAAATTCAACCTAAGTAAAGTGTAGTTAGCCTAAAAAATCTGAAAACTTAATACTAGATCTAGCATTTCCTAGTTGCTTTGGGGCAATCACCTGAGCTATCTCAGCTCAGTATCTTCACGTGTAGGAAATGAAAGGCTTGTATCAGATGATAAGGTCTCTTCTGGCTTTAAATCTTTTTTATCAGTGACCAACATAAAATATTAAACCTTGGTAATGAGAATGGAATATGCAGAATTCATTTCAAGGTAGCAGACAATAATTGGAAACAATATATATCAATAATTGTATTAGGTGCCAGGGATAAAATGATTTAAGATTGGATCTTGGCATCAAAGAGTTGCCAATTTGGAGAAGTCAGAAATAATGACCATCACATTTATTAATTATCAAATATTTATTGGGCATTTACTATTTATTGGATACTAGACTGTCATAGGCACTGAAGCTACAAAAATGAGTAAAATATAATTCCTATTGTTCAGAAAGAGTACAGTGAGGGATGACAAACAAGTAAAAAACTTACAACTTAACTTGCTATAAAAGAAATATTAATGTACTAAGGAGTGTAAAAGGAACACGATATATTAAATAGTTCATAAAACATCATCATTCTTGGGTACGGATCATAATGTTCTCTACTGGTTGAGGTCATTTTGATATGATACAATGACTCATAGGGAAAAAGCAATGAATTCTACTTTAAAGGTGGTATTTGATAAAGATTTCACTAATTGGAGGAGAGGTGAAGACAGTACGACTTTTCCAAAGACAGGGGTAATTAACCCTAATTAACAGACTTACACGATTGAATCCATACTCCTACTACTTGGAATTCAGGTCACTTACCAAAGAAAAGTAATTGAGACTGTCCTTTTTGCCTTTATAAAATAGAAACACTTCAGAGTTTCTCCGTGGCCATAAATACAATGATCTTTAAGTGTAAGCTGTGTTCAGGACATTTCACCTGTGCTTCATTAGAACATAAGGAAGGTTTCTGGGGCTGAAAGAAGAAAGGCTGTTGATGATGAACTGGCTGGGTGAGTCCCAATCAGACTATACAAATGTTTGAAGTTCATGATGATTATACAGGCGAAAAGAACCCATCAAAGTTTTTAACAGGGAAAATTATGGCCAGATTATCGTGTTGATAATCGATGCCTACAGCCATTGTGGAATATGGGTTGGATAGAGGAAGAGACGATAATCAGTTTCTACTACTGAAATAGTCCAAAGAGATGCATGACCAAATCCTGGGCCTTAGGAACGGAATTAACTGGAGCAGATGCATCCTAGACTTTTAAAGATTTCAGGGTGACCGGCCTGTGAGCGAGTTTTCAAAAAGGGTGTGGGGGAATGCTGCTGCTCAAACGGAAATACGGAACCCCGGAAAAGAGTAGGAAAATGACAACGCAAAGTTCATTTGAGGTCATTCCGACGGGTTCTTGGGACGCCAGACATATGTAAGCACTAACGCCGTAAGCAGGCCGGGATCCGGCAGCGCTTGGGGGCGGGGGAGGGGAGCTAGAGCTAAAGCTCTGGTGTCACCTGTGTCAAGCGGGGTCCTGGCAGTGGATGCGCTTTTGAGAAAGGAAAAGTAGAGAAACGACACGCAAGCCTGGGGAAAGCATTAAATACGCGAACGGGGATAAAATTCTACAAGTGTTTCCAAACCTAAAGATTCACTCGGCACAGGTGCAGGAGGTCAGGCCCTCTCCCCCCGCCGCGTCAGCAGCAAAACACCTCACAAGGCGGATAACCCCGGGATCCACGACCCCTCCCACCCTCACGGGGACCCCGGCCCAGCAGCGCAGGGCGCCCCCTCCTCACGCACCGCGCTCGCTCGCCCACGCGAAGGCCGCCGGAAGACGCCCACGCAGACCCCCGCGCGCATGCGCTCCCCTCGCGGCCGGTGCTGGCGCGGGGGCTGCCGGGACCGCCTGCCCCTGCGAGCCCGCGCTGAGGCCTTCCTCCTCCTCCGCTGATGAAATCAGCGATTATCCCCCGGCAGGCGACGAAGAGGGAGAACGAGAGACGCAAACCTTTGCTAGTTGTTGTTTTCACAGGTAAAGTGTGCCCATGGTTGTTTTTTGTTTATTTACTGAGGGGAATGTAAGTGGTGTGATCGGTGTGGAAAACTTTCTGGGACCCCCTCAAACGCGGCGTGACTGATGCAACAAGTCCCTGCCACATGGAATGTCAGGATTTGAACCGTACTTTCACACAGAAGCTGACACATAACACGTTCATAGTATTCATAATGGCCGAAAAGTGGGGAAAAGTGATAAATGGATACGTAAAATGTGGTAGCTCCCTACAGTGGGCTGTTCCTTGGCCCTGAAAAGCCATGCTGTGCTAACACACGCTGCAACACGGACGAGCCTCGCAAACACTGCAGAGCAAAGGAAGCCAGAAACACAGGGCCGAGTATTGTGTGATTCCACTTACATTGTTACCGCCCCTCCCGTTTATAACCTTTGGCCAGAGAACCAGAGGATTAGAACACTGCGCACAGCAAGCTAGCCTCACCCTGCGAGAGAAGCTTCTCGAGAACTGCACCAGGAAGGCCGGAAGCGAGCACAGGAAGTGCGCTGTCGAACCCTGTGCCCGACGCGGGGCGGTATTTGTGTCTTGGAGAAACAGGAGCCCGGGAACCTCGTCCAGCCTGATGAGCTCGACAGTGTAAGCTCCTCCGCCGCTCTCGGCGCTCCCCGCGCAGGCCCAGCGCTGAGGAAAGAAGTGTGTGTGACGCCAGTTCACTGGTCTCGGCTCAGGTGGCTACAATGAAATAGCCACCTATGAGAGGTCTATAATAAGCAAATCTATACAGAAAGTAGATTAGTGTTTGCTTAGACTTGAGGGGAAAGGGAGACTGACTGCTAATGGCCATAGGATTTCTGCGTATTTAAACAGTTTTTTAAATGTTTATTATGAGAGAAAGAGTGTGTTGCCTGCATGTGCAAGCACCTTCAAGTGGGGGAGGGGCGGAGGGAGAAAGCATCCCAAACTCGCGGCTCAACCCTCAGCTCGAACTCACAGACTGTGACATTGAAGAGCCAAAAATTAAGTCCTCCCTTAAGAGCAACCTCGGGCTGCACGTGGCCCCAGTCCCAGGAAAAGCCTCAGACTGTTCAAGGCTAAAGCCATCCTCGGACCGCCCTCAGGTCAGCTAATCAAAAAACATTCCTATGGTCTGAGTCAAGGCTGGGAACTGCAGATACAAACTAGCCAATTTCTCACCGCTTGCCTGAACCCCATGTGGGCCCTTTGAACTCACCTCATAATTGGTCATTTTCAAAGGATTCTCAAGAGTCATGATTGAGTCCCACCGAAAGTAATGAACACCTCACAGGTACTGAATGGTCAAAGCTGTTACCACAGGTGCTGCCGTACAATTGTAATTGGTGCTTACGTGATGATGCTACACGTACTGTAACACCCCCATCCCTTACTCCTTAAAAACCCTGTTTGCTATTGTTCTTCACTTCACCTTGCTGCCATGACACCCGTAGGCGGGTGAGCCCCTGCTCGAGCTTGTCATAAAGACCGTTTTGTATTTACATCAGTGCCGGCTCCTTGGAAGCCTCTGGGACTCGTGATTTGGGCACAACAAGATCATGACCTGAGCTGAAATCAAGAGTTGGGAATGAGCCACCCACGTGCCCCAGATTTTTTTAAAATTGTGGTAGCATATACACAACATAAAATAAAATGAAACTCTGTACCTGTTAAATAGTAACTCCCCTCACACACCCCACCACACCTACTGCCTTCTGTCAGACCCTGACAACCACCATTCTACCTTCTGTGTCCATGAATTTGACTACTCTAGTAGGAACCTCATATAAGTGAGGTTCTTATCTTTTTGTGACTGGCTTATTTCACTTAGCAAAATGTCTTCAAGTTTCCTTCACTTGTAGCATTTCCTTCCAAGACTGAATAATATTCCATTGTAGGTATATATAGCATTTGGTCTATCCAGCCATTAGAAAGAAAGATTTCTTTCAGAGGTGATGACAATGTTCTGAAATGGATTGTAGTGTTAATTGCATGACTCTGAGTAAACTAAAAGCCAGTGAATTGTACACTTTAAATTGGTGAGTTGTATGGTGTTGGAATTAAATCTCAATAAAGCTGTTACCAAAAACAAACTTAAAACGTGCTGACTCCTTCACCATTAGTATTACTATAATAGGAAAAAAAAAAAAGTGGGCGGGGAGGTTGGGATAAAATAGGCAGAGAGGGAAAGGATTACGACCTGAGGTCCCTGGGTGGGGAAGACATATTTTGGAACAATGCTGGGAGTGTTTGACCACAGCAAACCCTTCTCCCCTCCCCCAGGCATAAAGGTTCCTCTTAATGTAACAGACACCACCTACAAACCCTCAGGTTCCCTCAGGTATTTGACAAAAGACAGAATGAAAAATAAGTAGACTATAAAACCTATGACCCACAAGGAATGGTTTGGCCATAGACCACCCCTCATACAGGCCAAACGGTTCCTTGTGGGTCACAGGTCTTAGGACAACCAGACCTAGAGTTATCCAGCCAATAAGGGTAGGAAGTGAGAAGGAACAAAGGGCAGGGAAGGGGCTGACCAGAACCTTATGAAACAAGTGCCCTGCCTGTGGTCCTTGGGCATTCCTTCTCAAACGTCCCTCTCTCTACAGACAGCTTTCCTACTATTCTTACTTCCTAATCTTAGGCTCGAATAAACTTTTGCTTGCTGCTCACTTTGTGTCCACCTCTTCATTCTTCAAATGAATCCGGGAGACCAGCTATCCTGGGTGTTGAGGAATAAAATTCTGCAACAGTACTTGGTACAGTTATCCGTCCTGATGTATCCCATGGTTTGAAGAGGACCCAGGTGGTGGAATAAAAGTAATTCTTTTTAACATTTACTAGAGTTGACAAACATCTCAGGGTTTGTTTTTTGGGGGGAATATAATCTTTTTAGTGATGAGGTGATGAAAACGCTTTGCTGGAGCCAAAATCAACTTGTAACAGCAAAAGGATATTAAAACCTTTGGACAACAATTCTGCAGTTATGGATACTATTTTAAATGGAAAGTTCTGCTGATGGCCTTATATTTTTAGAATCGATTCACAAAAAGGTGCTCATATATATATTAAGGTCTTGGTTAATCAGTCAACCATAACAATTCATTTCCATGACAAAGTAATAATGAAGTTTTTTATCAACCAAATCCAGGAAAACCTAATAGGTTTTTACATATTTAATACAATATTTAAAATATATTAGACATAAGAATAGCATTTAAAATCTTAGGTAGTCAGTGCATTGCTACATGTTGCAAACTCTGAAAATGATAATGATATCTAGAGTCAAAATTTCATTGCTTCTTTTAAAAGATTTTTTTAACGTTTATTCATTTTTGAAAGAGACATACACAGAGTGTGAGGGTGAGGGACAGAGAGAGAGGGAGACACAGAATGCAAAGCAGGCTCCAGGCTCTGAGCTGCCAGCACAGAGCCCGACCGGAGTCTTGAAATCACAGACTCCGAGATCATGACCTGAGCCAAAGTAGGACACTCAACCGGCTGATTCACCCAGTTGCCCCAAAATTTCATTGCTTCTTATTGCTACATTGCTATACTTACACTTTATTATTATAGAATATCACTGAACAGCATAAATAATTTTGTGTGTTTGTTTGTTTGTGTAAGAGAGAGCATGTGAGGGGCAGAGGGAGAGAGAGATTGAGAATCCCAAGCAGGCTCTATGCTGAGCACTGAGCCTAAATATGGAGTTCGATCCCGTGACACCAAATCACAACCTGAGCAAAAATCAAGAGTTAGACACTCAACTGATTGAGCTACCCAGTTGTCCCTTTCTCCTTTTCTTAGTTAGCCTGATTAGAGGCTTATCAACTTTATTGGTCTTTTCACACAATCAGCTTCTGGTTTCATTGATTTTCTCTGTTGATTTCCTCTTCTCAATTTCATTGATTTCTGTTGTAGTTTTTATTTCTTCTGCTTACTTTGATTTTAATTCGTGCTTCTTTCCATTGTTTTCTCAGGTAGAGACTTAGATTATTGATTTTGGATCTTTCTTCATTTCTAATATCTGCATCCAATGCTATAAATTTTCCTTTAAGCACTGTTTTCATTATATCCCACACATTTTAGTAATTTGTGCTTTCATTTTCATTTAGTTCAAAATATTTTAAAGCTTCTCTTGGGATTTCTTCTTTGACTCATGTTATTTATAAGTGTGTTGTTTAATCTCCATTTGTTTTGGTTATCTGTTATTAATTTTTAGTTTAATTGTGGTTTTATTTTTAAGTTTTTTTTTTTTTGAGAGAGACAGTGCATGAGTGAGGGAGGAACAGAGAGAGAGAGAGAGAGAGACAGAATCAGAAGCAGGCTCCAGGCTCCAGGCTGTCACCACAGAGCCGGATGTGGGGCTCGTACTCACAGTGAGGTCATGATCTGAGCCAAAATCAGATGCTTAACGGACTGAGGCACCCAGGCGCCCCTGGATCTGTCCATTTCTAAGAGAGGGATGTTGAGGTCTCCAACTATGATAGTGGATTCATCTGGTCTCCTTACAGTTCTATCAGTTTTCGTCTCATGTAATGTGTCACTCTTTTGTTAGGCACATATACATTAAGAATTGTTACATCTTCCTGAAGAATTGACTGCTTTATCATTACATAACTCCCTTCTTTATCTCTGATAAATTTCCTTACTTTGAAATCTGCTGTGTCTGAAGTTAATATAGCTACTCCTGCTTTCTTTTGGTTAGTGTTAGCATAGCGTAGTTTTCTCCATCCATTTACTTTTAATCTGTGGTATGTGTCTTTATATTTATATTCCTTGTAGACAACATATAGTTGAATCTAGTTTTTTTAATCTACTCTGACAATCTATCTTTTAATTGGTGTATTTAGGCCATTTATGTTTAAAGTGATAAAGTTGGAATTAATAGTTACCATACTTGTTACTATTTTTTATTTGTTGCCCTTTTCTTGTTTTTATTTTTGTTTTCTATTCTGACTTTTGTGATTTTTAACTGATTCTATTTTTTCTTTTAGCATGTCAGTTATACTTTTTTCCCCTCTTTTTATAGTGATTGCCCTAGGGTTTGCAATACATTTACAACTAATCCAAATTCATGTTTGGATGTATATTCACAGTATAGTGAACCACCTCAGTATGAGTATCTTATAATAACAAAATAAACTGACTTCTTCGCTTTTATCTTTTGTATTGATATCATTCATTTTACGTGTCTAAAAGCATTAAGTAAACATATGTATATGATATATACCTATGCATACATTATCAAATACATTGTTGCTATTTTGAACAAACTTTTATCCATTAGATTAATTAGGAATAAGAATAGGGACCCTGGCTGGCTCAGTTGGTTGGGCTTCCAACTTTTGCTCAGGTCATGATCTCATGGTTCATGGGTTCCAGCTCCAAGTGGGACTATGCGCTGACAGTTTACAGCCTGGAGCCACCTTTGGATTCTGTGTCTCCCTCTCTCTCTCTGCGCCTCCTTTGCTCGTGCTCTGTATTTCTCTCTCAAAAATAAACATTAAAAAAAAGAATAAAAGTTTCATTTTACCTTTTTATTCTTTCCTTGAGGCTATTCCTTTATTTTAAAAATGTTTTATTGGGGCGCCTGGGTGGCTTAGTCGGTTAAGCGTCTGACTTCAGCTCAAGTCATGATCTCATGATTTGTGGGTTCGAGCCCCGCGTCGGGCTCTGTGCTGACAGCTCAGAGCCTGGAGCCTGTTTCAGAGTCTGTGACTCCCTCTCTCTCTGACCCTCCCTGCTCACGCTGTCTCTCTCTCTCTCCTAGAAACAAATAAAACATTAAAAAAAAAAACATTTAAAAAAATGTTTTATTTACTTTTGAGAAAGTGCAGGAGGGGAGGGGCAGAGAACAAGGGACAGAGGATCTGAAGTGGGCTCTGTGCTGACAGCAGCGAGCCCAGTGTGGGACTTAAACTCAAGAACCAGGAGATGTGACCTGAACCAGAGTCAGATGCTCAACTGATTGAGCCACCCAGGGGCCCTGATGCTATTTTTTTCTTTATGTAGATCTGAGTTTCTGACCTAGGTTATTTTCTTTTTCTCTAAAGAACTTCTTTCAACATTCCTTGCAAAGAGATCTATGGGAAACAAATTACCTCAAGTTTTGTCTAAGAAAGTCTTCATTTTTCCTTCACTTTTGAAGGATCATTTTGCAGGGTACAGAATTCTAGGTTGGTAAAATTGTTTCTTTTTTTCTCTTAGCACTTAAACTTTAAAAAGAATTTTAAAATGCTTCTTTCTTAGAGAGAATGTGCAAGCAGAGGAGGGACAGAGAGAAAGGGGGAAGAGGATCCAAAACCGGTTCTGACAGCAGCAAGCCCGATGTGGGCCTCAAACACATGAACCATGAGATCACAACCTGAGCTGAAGTTGGAGGCTCAGCCAACTGAGCCACCCAGGCACCCCAATCTTTTTTTAAAAAAATATTTTTTTCCAGTTTATTTATTTTTGAGAGAGAAAGAATGAGAAGGGGAGGGGCAGAGAGAGAGGGAGACACAGAATCCGAAGTAGGCTCAGTGCTGTCAGCACAGAGCCCAATGCAGGGCTCAATCCCATGAACCGTGAGATCATGACCTGAGCCGAAATCAAGAGTTGGACACTTAACCGACTGACTTCTGTTACATTCGGCAAGAAAGTCCCTATAGGTCACATTCTGATGGACTAGTTTTTCCTGTAGTCAGGAGAAGACCAGAATGTTAAGATCCGAGTGTCCTGGCATATTTGAAAATTGTCCTTGGGGCACCTGGATGGCTCAGTGGGTTGGGCATTCAACTTCAGCTCAGGTTATGATCTCACAGTTGCTGAGTTCAAGCCCCACATCGGGCTCACTGCTGTCAGCAGAGCCGGCTTTAGATCCTCTGGCCCCCTCACTTTGCCCTTCCCTTGCTTGCACTCTTTCAAAAAAAAAGAGAGAGAGAGAGAGAGAGAGAATCGTCCCTTTTCTCTTCCTCCTGCTGGAAGTACAAGAGAATTCCCCCCAATATTTATTGTGAGAAGCTAGGTGGCCAATTTCACAAAACTGTGGGGCTCCCTATGACTGGGTCCCCCGGACTTTTGAACGCTCAGTGGTCTACACTTCGCCTCCGGCCATTTGTTCCTCCGGTTCAGGTTGGCCCCGTCCTGCACTGGCTCCTGAAGGGATGCTCTCTGCTCCAGGAAGTTGCAACTCCCTGTATTCACCCACGTCCCCAACGTCGGGGGTAGCAGTTTGCCCTGTGTCCTCGCTTCTCCTCAGTATCCAACCGGAGCCGTCGATACTTCAGTCTGTCCGCTTTTCACCGGGCGACTCTAGGCTCCTTACAGGCGGAAGAGGAAAACGGAGTCCCCGCGGTGCGGCCCTGCCTGCTTACAGGGCTCGGGTGGTGCTGGGTTCACCTCTTTGCCTTTGGTTTTTCTTTGGCTGTAAATTGCTGAATTCTTTCATAATGTGGTAAAATGGCTCAAATACTTCTTTTAAGATGGTAGCATTATGGATTATCTATACTTTTTATCAATATAGCTTTTTTATTTTGAATATTTTTCACCAAGGTGTAAGTTACATAGAGCAAAATGCACAGCTCTTAAGTATTAAAGTCATATGAGTTTTGACAAATACAAAGCTTTGCTTTTGATATCTAATTGAGGCCTATAGCTAGGGCTATCTTTCTGAGATAAATATTAATGTTCAACATCAATGTATCATTAACAAAGTAGGCTGTAATTTTTATATTATTACTATCATTGAAATATAAGGAAAAATTTCAAAACAAGGCTATTTGAACTACTATCTGGAAAGAACTGAAAAAGTCTAACACACTGAGATCGAATTAGACTACATGGGTAAATGTTTTATCACCTACTGGATTCCATGAGTTAACACAGTTAACACTTAAATATTGACAACTCATTGCAGATTTTCCCACAGAAACTTACCTAAAATTGAAGTGCAAATCTCTGCTTCCTAGTTACATAAAAAATGCTGAAAAATATGTTAGAAGAAAATGATAAATCTGTGAGATATATTACTGCAAGAGAGAATTTATAGTAAAAATTTCCATGTTACATTTGAGCACAAGATCTGTAAAATCACCAAATGAGTCTGGTCCTTCCAGTAAGAAGGGTTATGTAAAGTGATATAATTTTTTATTTTACATTAAGATTCATGCAGTGATTCATCATCTTCAGTACATGTAAAAATAACTTTTGGTTTGTAGGATTCTTTGGCTACTTCACTGTTATAAATAGCATTTGAATTTATACTTCTCATAGGCTTTTTTTGTGTAATGTTGTTTTAAGCTATTCTCTACTATCCTGACTTTGGGTAAATTATTTAAAAGGTACATTTTGAGACAGCTATATTTCTTTGACTTAATAACCTCTGTAAAAATGGCCATGGTGTAAGAGAATAGTAAAATATTTTTGCACAGGGGTCCTTTTAACTATCAGGGACTATGTTCAAAGGATTACAAATGAATGATTATGCAATATTGGTAAGACACCAAAAATGCTAAAGATATAAAAAATTCCCAATTGGAATGCTTTCAGGGAAGTTAGAGAACAATTTATTTCAATAAAATTTTTTTTTAAATTCTTTTTACCTTTATTTTTAGAGAGAGAGAGAATCTTAAGCAGGCTACACACCCAGTGTGGAGTCCAATGTGGGGCTCGATCCCACAACCTAGGATCATGACCTGAGCTGAAATCAAGAGTCGAATGCTCCATCAACTGGGCCGCAGATGCCCCAAGAGGAATTTCTCTTAATAGTAGATAAGTAAAGTAGAACTAAAATGACAGAAAAGAAACACAATTATTTTTACAGCAGTGAATCTTTTTGGGCATCAGAACAAAGTCATGTTAACACTTCCTGTCCCAAGTCAATTTCATTTATACACAAAACTTGGCATACTATTTCAAGGTATTCAAGTCACCCTGTAACTCAGGGTTCTGAGTAGGGTGCTACATAAATGAACAAATCACCTTGGAATATGGAATAATTTGTAAAAATCCACAGAAGTAAAAACTGACTTTAAAGTGAGTGGCAGGAAATGCCACTTTTAAAACAGACCTAACTTCCAAACTACCTAAATGAGGAATTAAATTATCAATTTCAAAACACTTTATTGAAAAAGTCATTCTAGCAACACCAAAAACATTCCTATAATTCTCACTCCTACTTTTCATACAGTGTATGATGTACAAAAGAATGACTCAAAATATCTGGGTAAAGTTTTATAATATTATGCTCTGGATAATTACTAGTTAACAGGTATGCTAAAAGACACTGGTTTTAACATTTTACAGTATATTTCAAATATTTAAACCGCCTTTTAAATGTTCACCATTGCTAAAATTAAATCCAAACAGTGTTGGCTCTCTCTGTAAATATCTTCAGTTCAGAAATTATCTTGGAATTTAAGAATCTTGAACAGAGAGCCTGTTGCCAGTATCTACATCATTTAGCACTTCTTGTTAGGTGTGCCAAAAATTTGTAATTTTCAGTGTGTGCTATGATGTAACAATGGCTGGGAAGCTCTACACTGTACCATATGCAATAAAATAAGAGGTATAGATAACATGAAGAATGTTAGAGAGTCTTCATTTAGACCTCTGAGGTTATTTTGGTAATAGCCATGAAATGGTTCAACTATTCAAAGGGCACACATTTCTTTTCTAAAAGACTTAGCACACTATGAAAGAAAAAAAACCTTGAAACTTGGGAAAGGTTTTGTTCCCTGAATATTAAATATGTCAGCCTATGATAATCTAATTTTTATGTGTCCAAATACTTAAAAGTTTTATACTTTTATCCCTCACATAGACAAATAATTTATTTTTGTAATGACTTTTATAAACCATCACCAATTTAATTTAAAATAATGACAGGAATTAGAGGATTATTAATCTTTTTGCTAGATTTATTACTATAAGATTTGTGTTTCTTGTGATCCAATAAACATCAACATAATTTTTTAAATTTGTTCTTAAAAATATACAATATTGCACTTTAATTTCTGGCAGTTTAATTAAGGAGTGGCTGAGTAAAAAATAAATCATACAAGAGACTACAGTTTTTATTTTGCTTTATAATAAGCAAAGAGCTTTGTGTAAAAGCAGAACTTACAGTAGTGCAAATAAACCAAATATTTACAGTGTCACTATTAAAAGTCTTACCTCTAAAGTAAGATTCAGTGTATTGGAAGCGAATGTTATTAATCTGACAAAAGCACGCTCCCTCCCCCCATTTTGCTGAACATTTTTGAGCCAAAGCGTATTGGTGTGAAATGCTTTTGTGAGTTTTTTTCCTCAAGAGAAAATACATGGAAAGAATGCTTGCTCCTGAAGCATTTAAAGTTGGTCTCTAAACTTTCACAATGTTTCCTACATGATTTGAAAAACTTCTAAGAAGCAGAATTCCAAAACAAGCATTCTTTTTAGTTTTTCTGTATTCATGATGAAGAGTCGTGACAAGTCCATGGTTAGTTGGTTTTTAGTATGATTTTAAGGTCAGTTTCCTGTAGTTTTTTCTAAGACAAATAAGATACTGACATTGATCTGCCTGAATTATTTTTAACTTGTTACAATGTAGCGAAATATGTGTTTATACTGACCCAGAATTTGCTATTCTCTTCTTTAATTCCCAATTAGGTAAAAATTCTAGAAAGCTCAATATTTTTCACTTATTAACCAATCAGAAAAACAGTTTTGCACAGCTGTCTGCAAAAGCAAATACTGAGATTTAGGCCTGCTTAACAATAACATCAAAAGACCAGAAAAAACATAAATAGAATGTATTTGTAATATAAATACATGACACAGAGACATTAATTTTTGGCACCGCCTAAGAAAAAAATCCAGTAGTATTTTATTACCCTTCAGATCTCTGGGAATATTTAAACTTTCTAACTATTAAGCCTTTACTTTTCTTCCAGAAAAAAAAAATAATTCGCAAATTTGAATTGGTATTTCAAAAGCAAAGAATCTCCTTGTTATTTCTTAATTTGATCTGCAGAACAAACACTCTTCCAAAGTGTTAACTCACAGCCCATGTATTAACTATGCTTTTACATTTTAATCCTACTAAGAACTGAATTTGTCAACCAATGACTTCTCATGGAAAGATGTGGTTTCTTCCTAACTACATACCAATTGCATAGTTCTGATCTGAGAACAAAGGTCCAAGTAGAGAGTTACAAAGGCATTAATGCATGTTAACTGAACTGAAATAGGCTGTTGAAAAATAGTCTTGGGTAGATGTTAGGGTAAACTCAGGGGGAAAACAGTCATTAGCAAAAAGTTTTCTTTAAAAATAGGTTAATGCTGAGAACAATAGCTTTTAAAATTTGTTTAAAAATAAGCTTAATAAACAATAATACAAATTTTAATCCAAAACTTAGCTCTTTGAAATGCCCTATTTTCTTGCATACAGCAGAAAATACATTTTTCATAGTTTTTAACATTACATGTAAAAATGAGGCACTAGTTAAACAGAGTTGAATATATTCACACAAACAGGGGTTTCAGTCTCATCTGTGGGCTTGTATCTGCTCAATGGTTTCTGGATGGCAGACTGTTCACAAAAATAAATCTTCTGAAGGAGGTGCGTAAGAGAAACCGACAAATGCATCATCCGCCTCCAGGACGCTGGCATTCACTATAGAGTAGTCAGGAGACACACACACAGAATACGCAACTGTTTCCTCTGTAAATGTTGCATCGAAGTTCCTGATATCATCCGGTCCCGCCTAAAACATCAGAACCATATTATTGTTCATCTTAGCTTTTGTTTTCATTAGTCTTTCATTAAAACCCCTTCACAGGGGCGCCTGGGTGGCTCAGTCGTTTAAGTGTCCGAGTTATGCTTGGGTCATGATCTTGTGGTTCATGAGTGCGAGCCCCGCATCAGGCTCTGTGCCGACAGAGCCTGGAACCCGCTTCAGGTTCTGTGTCTCCCTCTCTCTGCCCCTCCCCTGCTCATGCTCTGTCTCCCTCTCAAAAATAAATAAAACATTAAAAAAAAAAAAAACCTCTTCACGAATTTGTATATTTATTCCTGGCAAGTTTAGATGTCTTCCTACTTCATCATTTCTTTGAAACAATTTCTGCTTTTCTGTTCCAGAGTTTATTACTCAGGTGAGGATATCTGTCCTAACAAAGCTCCTTTTTGTTAGAGGTGTAGGGAGACAAAGGTGGCTAGCGTAGCAGAGTCCTTACCTATGTCAATGTGAACCTCACGCCCTCCAAATGACTCCCTTTCTCTCTACCCATCACCACCTCTAAGTTAGAAAAGGAACTCAGGTAGGTTGTCAGGATGGCACTTCCCACTTGAGCTTCCATAAACGCCTGCCCGTCCAGTTTCTGTACTCTGGGTAGGTAAAGCCTTTTGATTAAAGAATGAAGGGGCTGTAAATAAAACTGTGAGAGTTAACTCTCCTTGTGCTACAGAGGTCATTAAGCATGTGGCTGCGATGCCTTACCTTTAGAGTCCTGAAGTGGCCGGGAATCTGGGAAGTAAAGCTGCTCGATGGCGGCGGTTCTTAATCTTTACAAATCTGATACAAGCTAATGGACTCTCCCCTTCCAATGGAGTTGCAGATAAAAGCTGAGATACACATTCAGGTGACTGACTCTTAGAGCTCATCCCTGAATCTCTAGGTTACCTCTGCTCTGAGGGGCCACAGGGGAGGGAATCCTTAACATGTCCAAGTCATCAAGTCTAACTGAGGGTAACAGACAAGGATCCAGAGAAGATATTCTAAGCCAAGGATACAGTTATTTGTCTGGTAGGTGGGTCTACAAATAGCAGAGCAGAGACCAGGGAAACCCAGACTATTAGATCCCTCAATATGAGAAATTCCCCCACAGAGGAGGAAGAAACTGAATTTAGGTATATATAAAATATGTTGTCAAATCCTTACATGTTATTTTTGAAGTACAGGCTCTGGAATGAGATGAATTCTGGCTATGTAATTTGCTAGCTATAATTTTTTATGTAAGCTACCCTATCCCTGTGAGCTCATTTCCACTTCTGTAAAGTAAAAAATAGTACCACCTATTAAGGTTGTTGTGAGGATCTGATACGTGAATACATAAAATTCCCAGAATCTGACACGTAGAAGGTATTCAGTAAATGATGGTCAATGTTCTTTTACTTGACTTTATAGGTATTTTGCGAATGCCCTTATGGGCTGGCTGGCACTAGAGGGCTAACAGTATTCCTTACGTTAAGAGTTAGGGAGGCATTGTCTTCAAAGAACCTGCGCTCAAATTCTAGTTCTTCAACTTTATTTAAAAAAAAATGTTTACTTATTTTGAGAGAGAATATGTGAGTGAGCACGTGTGTGAGAGGAAGAGAGAGAGGGAGAGAGAGAATCCCAAGCAGGCTCCATGATGTCTGTAGAGAGGACGAGGGGCTCAGTATCATGACCTATCTGAGCCGAAATCAAGAGTCAGAGGCTTAACCGACTGAGCCACCCGGGCACTCCTAGTTCTTCCATTTTATTTATTTATTTTTTTTATTTTTTTTTATTTTATTTTTTTTTAATTTTTTTTTTTAATGTTTTATTTATTTCTAGGAGAGAGAGAGACAGCGTGAGCAGGGAGGGTCAGAGAGAGAGGGAGTCGCAGACTCTGAAACAGGCTCCAGGCTCGAGCTGGCAGTCAGCACAGAGCCCGACGGGGCTCGAACCCATGAACCGCGAGATCATGACCTAAGCGAAAGTCGGACGCTTAACCGACTAAGCCACCCAGGCGCCCCCTAGTTCTTCCATTTTAAACTCTGGGCAAACTATTTAACATTTTCTGTGCCTAAGTTAACTCATCTGTATTATATGGAAAATAGCAGCATTCGTTCAAAGAATTGCTGTCAAGGTTAAATAAAAGGATGTAAGTATTGAGAACATCTACTTTATTATACTCTAGCTTTCTGATCTTTGTTAATCTGTTAAATGAAAAATGGTAACCTGAGTTTGAACATCTTTTCATATATTTAAAAGCTATCTGTACTTATTCTTCTGTAACTGTATTTTGTGTCTTTTGTCCATGTTTCTGTTGGTCATTGGTTTTTTTTTTTCTCACTGACTTACAAGAATACTTTATGTGTTAGAGAAATTTTCCCCAGTTTATTGTTTGCAGTTTTTTTCATGTAGACATGTCTAGATTTAAGGTGGCCAAATCTACCAACCCCCCCACCCCCACCCCCCCGTGGCTTCTTAGTTGTGGATCTTGCTTTAAAAAGTTTACTAGTCATAAAAAAGCAGGGATCCCAACTGAGGTATCTAACTCTGAAGTCAACATTGTTTTCATTTCCAGTTAATGTGCCTGATGACATATTTATATGAACATAACTAAACTCACTAAGACTTTCAATATAAAAAGAAAAATAAAATAATTCTTAAAGGCCCTAGGTTCTTACTGCAAAGAAGTAAACTCTAGAAATTAGGAACAGAAACTGTCCTTAATGGAGTCACTTCTGAAATAGTCACTTCTGGATAAACCAAAATGAAATTAGGGAATCTATAGATATCATTATGTTAATAGGTGTACAATATCACACCTGTTAAATATTACCAGCCATGAGCTATGCACTGAAACAAACATTTAACAAAATCTGAGTAGACTAAATAACACTTTCCTAAAGCTATTTCCTTATCCTGCACTTATCTACTAAGAAAGTATTTCATGAATTTCACTACACCAAAAATCTTTAAATAAAAGAAACACAAGTTGACCCAAGATACTGCAATCCCCAATCAATCTTGGTTTACGTTATATTCTCTTCCCGTTCTTATCTGTTATTTTTACTGCTATAATCATAAGTCACAAAAATTATAATTGCCATTTTTTTAAAGTTCATTTATTTTGAGAGAGAGAGCACAAGTTGGGTAGGGGCAAAGAGAGAGGAAGAAAGAATTCCAAGCAGGTTCCATGTTATTAGTGCAGAGCCTGACGTGGGGCTCGAACTCACAAACTGTGAGATCATGACCTGAGCCAAGATGAAGAGTCAGAGACTTAACTGACTAAGCTATCCAGGAGCCCCAACATTGCCATGTTTTTATTTAATATTATAAGAATTTTCTAAGTGACTACTCATTTTAAAAAATATTTATTTTTGAGAGAGGGAGTTGAGAGAGATAGAGATCTAGAGAGAGAGAGAGAGAACCAGTGGGGGAAGGGCTGGGTGCGGGGGACAGAGGATCCGAAGCAGGCTCTGTGCTAACAGCAGCAAGCCTGATGTGGGCTTCAAACTCACGTGAGGTTATGACATGAGCCGAAGTTGGATGTTCAACCTACCGAGCCACCCAAGTGCCCCCTGCTTATTTCTATATTTATTATTATTATTTACTTAACAAGAAAAGGCACTTGAGCACAAGTAAGCATAAAAAGTCTAGTGATTTTGGAATAAGGCACAGATTTGAATCCTTGCTCTGCTACTTTTTAATCCAGCTAGGTGGTGGCATCTCTGACTTTCTATTTCTTCATTTATAAAACATATATAATAAGGATAGTAATGGTAGTAACCTGGTTAGTATGGGGAATAAATTTCATACTGTAATGAATAAAAGTATATATGTCTATATATATATATATAGCTATCAATAGTTAGTAATATTATTGGTCTACTACTGATAATTATTAAAAATGTTTACATAAATTTTTTCCATCAGGTGATTTAACAAGTCAAGCTAAATGAAAATTTTATTTTCCAAAAAGGTATATGACAATTTACATTACCATTAATAATATTTGCCTGTGTCTGGTTTTATATAAATGTAGAAAAAAAGATGCATTAATGTTACTTAAAAATTTAAAAAAATTTAAAGCACAATCCTCTTTAAATCTAGAGGTATGCCTTTACAATTTTTAATTTTTTTTTTTATTTTTAAGAGAGAGCATGAGGCAGGGGAGAGGAGCACAGGGACAGAGAGAGAATCTTAAGTGTGTAGCCCAACGTGGGGCTCGATCGCATGTCCCTTAGATCATGACCTGAGCCAAAATCCAGAGTTGGAGCTTTAAC
This sequence comes from Proteles cristata cristata, assembly GCA_017311185.1. Lineage (NCBI taxonomy): Eukaryota > Metazoa > Chordata > Mammalia > Carnivora > Hyaenidae > Proteles > Proteles cristata. The sequence continues at coordinate 215,507 of JAESUZ010003751.1, read as the reverse complement.
AGACTAAGCCACCCAGGTGCCCCAATTTGCATCTTTTTTTAAAATCTAATGAGCTCATCTCTTTCTTATACATACATGCTCCAAAGAAACACTGCACAATTGCTGTGCTAGCAGATACTTTTACCAATGTAACAAAAGTATAACCTTATTGGTCATCTTGAAGTTAACCGTATACGAGAAAATGCTGCGAGACAGATTTTTCAAATATTTAGGTACTGAGTCAATTTCACTCACATTAGATTTTGAGATCTATTGCTAAAGTTATGATGAGCTATACAGTTCTACATTTCACAATTTTTAAAAAAAAATTTTCATTTTACTATTTTAGAAAGCAAGATTTAGATATATACTTACCACATTAGGATTAAATGGTGGTGGAATCCTCTTTTGTACAAGATCAGTCCAGCTGAGTGATTCAAAAAAAGGATGATTCTGAATTTCAAGCTGGAATGTTAAAGAAAATACATATATTTTTTATAATGTTGAAAAATATAAGTAAGCACTCACTGAAGAATTACACGAAGGCAAACCATTACCACTCTGTCCCTCAATAATTGTTTTTAGTACATGTTTATGTTATAACGTGTTTGTGATGCGGCAAAGCGGTACAGTGGAGACCCTGCCAGGGCAGAACGGGAACGACAGCCACGCAGAATGACCAACCTAGGTTATACCCTCTTCACAGTCATAGTTTCTTCACAGGTAAAATGGAGTTAACAGTTCTGTCCTAGATAGTCACAGGCTGTTTTAAGCACCAGTAGAAAATATGGAAATTAAAAGAGATACGAAAAGAATAAGGTCCTACGGAGCTACAAAGAACTGTAAGTATTACCTGCATGGTGGAGGTAAAAAAGAAGTTAGGCAAAAAGGTTTTTTACACGGTGGGGCAGAGGTAGAATCAAGACGATGAACTATTTTACCAAAACAAAACAAAATTCCATTCTGGGTTAGTAGTATTAAAAGTTGGCATGATCTGATTCCAGTTATTTTCCCTGTGAGGTGACACAGAAGTGTATAAAGGAGGATCCAACCTAATTTGGCGGGTTTAAAAAGACATCTTGGAGACTAAGTAATGTTTGATGGGAAGTTTGAAAGATGATAAAAATTAGATAAAAATGAGGGGGAGAACATTCCAGGCAGAATATGAAGGCCCTGAGGTGGCAAAGAGGTCAGTCTGATGAAGAAAATGAGCCAAGGGGCACGTGCGGGGCTCAGTCGGCTAAGTGTCTAACTCCTGGTTTTAGCTCAGAACATAATCTCACAACTCGTGAGTGAGCCCTACATCGGGCTCTTAGCTGACAGCACAGAGCCTGCTTGGGATTCTCCCTCTTCCTCTCTCTGTCCCTCCCCTGCTTGTAAGTGCATGCACATAGGTGCTCTCTCTCGCTCTCTCTCAAAACAGATAAACTTAAAATACAGGGAAGGATTGGGACTGTCACACAAGGCGAAGCCTAAGAGTTACACTGCCGTATCATATTGAGTCTATGTTAAGAATTTTGGATTTTATTCTAAGATTATGAGAAGCCATTGGGAAATTTTAGGGAAGGGAATAGCAGAAATATGGGGGATCTTTGGTTTGTTTTTTCGGATCTGACTGTAATAGGGAAATGGGCTGGAAAGCCATGGCCAGATTAAAGAAACAGAGCTATTGTCGTGGCCCAAAAAGTGCTGAAAGTATCAGGGGTACCCGGCTGGGCCAGGTGGTGGGGTGTGCAACTCCTGGTCTCAGGAGTGTGGGTCTGGGGAGCAAGTTGGATGCAGAGGTTACTTAAGATTAAAATTTTTTAAAAAGCTGAAAGAAGTAAGAAAAGTGTAGTCACAATGGAGCAGCAGAGTGTGTAGGTAAGGGAAGGACTTAGGAGACAAATACAACAGGCTCTGGCTGTCTGCTGACAATGGAGGTGAGGAAGAGGAAGGACCGACTCAGATTTCCGACCTGAGGCACACGGAAGGTAGACACAGAAGGAGTTCGGTCTTGAACATGCTGTGTTTAAGGTGATCTTCAGAGTCCAAAGACTGGTGTTGAACAGGCAGATAATATGAGTCCAGAGTTAAGAAGAAAGGTCTGGAATGAAGTTATAAATGTGTGAGATGAAAGCATAGAGATAACCAAAGCCATTGGGCCAACTGAGACTGTCCAGAAAGAGAACACAGAAGAAGAAAAGGTTTAGGCCAATCCCAAGGAACCACAACATTTAACCATCAGGTTGAAGAAAGTAGCTCACAGAGGACACGACAGAGGAAGGCCCGGAAAAACAGAACAAGATGATTGTGGGCTCTTGCAGAAGCCTATCGAACAAGAAAGAGTTGGAAGTTTAAATGCTGCTGAGAGGGCAAGCTGAAGAATAGAGGGATTTAGCAATTCTAGCAGCTATTTTTGGTAAACTGAGAAATGAGAAGAGACTGGGAAAGAAAAAAATGAACACAGAAACTTTTACAAGGGGAAGAAGTTATTACCTGCAGGGCAGCATGGTTGACGGCTAATTTCAGTTTAAGAAGCCAAGAGACTTGATAATGCTTAATTAATCCCTGGCAGGAACCCTAACAAAAGGAAGCAGTTATCTGTGCAGAAAAAAAGCATGCACAGGGTTCCCTGCAAGGAGTCAGGATCCAGTGCAGATGTAGAAACTGGCCTTTTCCACTTTATTAGGAAGAAGGAAATGACAGCAGGCAGGTGTGTGCAGGTCTGCAAGTCTGACAGCAGGGCTGAGTGAGTTCTAGCTGCTGATTCTATGCTCCTTATAAAATAGAAGGCAAGATCATCTGCTAAAAGTAAAGAAGAAAAGGAGTCTGGAAATCTGGAGAGAAGGTCTGAAATCATTCATTCAGAGACTAGGAGAAGCAGCCAGAGAATCACAGGAACACTACCGGCACCGAGGAAACACAAAGGAGATTAATGACTATGCCTTCACAGCGCTTCCAAGACGCCCGGCGCTGCACTTTCTTCAGCACGATTCAGCAGCCCAGAAGGTAACAGGTGGATTCATCCAGGGCTGTGACTTCTGTCCGTGAATTCCATGAAAGGCCCAAGGGGCAAGAAGAAGTGAAGTGACAGCAAGAATGAATGAAACCAATGGACTATGGAATGAATCCAAGCCAGGCAGAAAACCGCTGACAGAGCTACTTACCAAACTGGGAAGTGTGGGAAAGGAAAAGCACTAGCAGACAAGTTCGTTACTCACAGTTCAAGTTCACGACTGACAAAGAGTCCCCAAGAATTTGTGAGAAACTTAAATGAATTTAAAAGTTCACGATCCTCAGTAGTTCGTGAATTCAGTGACACACCAACGTAACACTAATAGCTACATAAGCAATTTAATTACACTGATTTTTTAAAAAGATTTTTTATTTTTAAATAATCTCTACACCCAAGATGGGGCTCAAACCCACAACCTCAAGATCAAGAGTCCCACACTACACCAACTGAGCCAGCCAGGTGTCCCTAATTGCCCGGATTTTTAAAAAAACGAACCTGCAGATTCTATAATTACCTCAGAGAGGTGTCACCAAATTCTCAGAAAAAAAAAGTTATTTACTGTTAAAGGCAAAAGGCACTACACCTCATGCAAACAGGAGCAACTTAATAAATTTAGCAAATTCTTGTTCAATAAAATGATTTAAAAGTTTAGGTAATCAAAAAATTCATGCCACACATTTTTTACAAAGGGAGGGAAATTTCTTATAAATGAAAATAAAATAAGCAAAAGGGTATGAAAGGTGTCTGGGTGGCTCAGCTGGCTGAGTGTCTGACTCCTGATTTCAGCTCACAGTTCGTGGGATCAAGCCCTACACTAGGCTCCACGCTGAGTGTGGAGCTGGCTTAAGATTCTTTCTCTCTCTCCACCACTCTCCCCACTTGTGCTCTGAAATAAAATTAAAAAATTGTAAAATAGGGTATGAAAGCAGGATGTGAGGAATTAAGTGAAGAGGGTAAAACTGTCATAAATATGAAATGAAAAAAACATCCATGCAAGTGCTTCACGCAGTATAAACACTGGTAAAAACTGCTGGGACACACATACTTTTTTCACGCTGCTATTTAAGAGTTGTATTCATCCCGTTAAATGCCACATAAAATAAGAATCTATCTTCAAATCTCAAATAAGCTTAAATAAAGCAGTACTGGGAAGGATGTACATACAAAGTCTTCTTTGGCACCGAGTCGATTTTGCCTGTCTTTCTCTAGCAGTTCTTCCAGAATGGACCAGGCTGTGAGGCTCACTCCTGGCCTCAAACTTAGGGGCTTGTGAAGAATATTGTCATACATTTCAGCTACATCTCGGCAATAAAAAGGAGGCTGGGAAAAACAAAAAGGAAGAAAAGTTAACATTTTCTAAAATTATTTTTAACATTTATTTATTTATTTTGAGAGAGAGAGAGAGAGAGAGAGCGCAAGCGAGTAAGCGAGCAAGCAGGTGAGGAGCAAAGAGAGAAGGATGGAGAGAGACTCCCGAGCAGGCTCCACACTGTCAGCACAGAGATCCACGCGGGGCTTGAACCCATGAACAAGGAGATCATGACCTGAGCTGAAGTCAGACACTGAAATGACTGAGCCACTCAAACACTCAGTGTTTTATTTTTTAAATACTTACTTTTTAGAGAGAGCGAGCGAGGGGGGTGGGGCAGAGAGGGAGGGAGACAGAACCTGCAGCAGTTCTCGAGCATTGCAGAGCCTGACACAGGGCTCTATGCAGGGCTCGACCTCACGAACCATGAGATCATGATCTGAGTCAAAGTTGGACACCTAACCAACTAAGCCACCTAGGTGCCCCAAAAGTTAGTGTTGATTGAACTATACTGAAATGGGGTTCAAAGAGTTGTACTTGGCCTTGATCTACAGGGATCAGCCTGGGTCTGGATCGCTGCAGAAATGCAAAGGCCTCTGTGGCCACGTGTAATCTGCAGTGTAGTCTCCAATGCAAAGAGGTTTTTATTTTTTTATTTATCTTAGAAAGAGAGAGAGAGCATGGGAGCGCATGAGTGAGAGCATAAGAAGGGGAGGGGCAGGGAAGGGAGAGGGAGAGGGGGAGAGAGAGAGAGAGAGAGAGAGAGAGTCCCAAGCAGGCTCTGCACTGCACCAGATGTGGGGCTTGTTCATGACCTGAGCCGAAATCAAGAGTCGGTTGAGCATCTGACTTCAACTCAGGTCATGATCTCACGGTTCACGAGCTAGTCCCGCACTGGGCTCTGTGCTGACAGCTCAGAGCCTGGAGCCTGCTTCGGATCCTGTGTCTCCCTCTGTCTCTGTTCCTCTCCTGATCACGTTTGGTCTCTCTCTGTCTCTCAAAAATATATAAACATTAAAAAACGTTTTAGAGCCAGCATCATGTAGAGCAACGTGCTCACTGAATGTTTAAGAACACCATGCAGACAGGTGTAAACTGTGTAAAAGTATCTGTGAGAGAAAACCAGCAATCTCATCAGAAGCACAATGACAGAATTCTTGCAGAGATTCAACACAGATCAAACATTAAATAATTTCTTGAGATGTGAAAATAAACTAATTAAAACAAAGGTTGCTAGTAGAGAAGACAACCTAAAGATAGTGCTCCTTCCGACAGACGTGAGCCAATGCAGTGTTATGGGTGCGCTCTGCAGACTTACAGCTCTACCGCGACAGCCTAAAGACCTACACAGCTTCAACATGAGGACTAGCCAGTTAATCGTTAAGTTTTAAACTGAAAATAATTTAAAAAATTTTTTTTAGTTTATTTATTTTTGAAAGAGAGAGAGAGAGTGCAGGAGAGAAGCAGAAACAGAGGGAGGCACAGAGGCCGACACGAGGCCTGAACTCACGAACTGCGGTATCACGACCTGAGCTGAAGTCGGATGCTTAACCGACTGAGCCACCCAGGTGCCCCTAAAAATAATTTCTAAAGTTAAGGGAGTTATAGGTTTGTTGCTTCCTTATAGGAAATAAAAATGTTTTTACTTTTACATTTTTTAAAGGTTTATTTATTTTTGAGAGAGAGAGAGAGAGCAAGTGAGTGAGAGAGAGAGCAGCAGCAGGGGAGGGGCAGAGAGAGAGAGGGAGACACAGAATCTGAAGCGGCTCCAGGGCTCTGAGCTGTCAGCACAGAGCCTGAAGCGGGGCTCGAACCCACAAGTTGTGAGATCATGACCTGAGCAGAAGTCGGATGCTCAACCAATGAGCCACCCAGGCACCTGGTAACATTTTTTTACTTTTTAAAACTGAAATTCATTTTTTCATTTTTCTATTTAAAAATTCTTTTTAAAGATTTTGAGAGAGAGAGTGAGCAAGCTAGAGCATGCAAGTGAGCTGGGGAGGGGCAGAGAGAGAGAGAGAACCCCAAGCAGGCTCCACACGCAGCACGGAGCTCCACACAGGGCTTAATCTCATGACCGTAAGATCATAACCTGACCCAAAATCAAGAGTTAGATGCTTAACTGAGTCACCTTCGAACTTCATTTTTAAGTAGTTAATAAAGTCTCATTAATGTAATATATTTCAAATGTTCCCTTTTGAATCAATTGCATTTTATGTTCAATGATAAAATTTTACTTTCATAGTCCTGATTCAGCAATATCAGGATGGCAAATATCCAGAACTTAAAGTAAGGCATATGAGGTATTCCAAGCCAGCAGCATGATCAGAAAATTAAATTTTTTAATAAGCAAATGCAAAGACAGTGTTGGCTGTCATAGGAATCTAACATTCAAAGTTAGCAACATGAGACAAATGCTCTAACATGTACCTCACGTGTTAGATTTCACGGAGAGCTTCGGGGAGGGGAAGCCCACACAAAACAAGCGAAAGAAACAAACGAAACCAAGCCCCAGTTCAGGTCTCAGCTGATGGTAGTATTTGGCTCTGTGTGGGCAGCAGCACAGGAGATGAGTGCACGGTTCCCAGCATGAGGTTGCTGGGCACTCAGGGGTATCACAGAAAGACTCTAGAATCTAAATATCTCAAAAAGCATAAAGAAAAACATGTGTTGTTTCTAGAAGAAAATGTAAACTGATTGCCTAAATTGTTTGCTCTTGTTTGGAATATTAATTTAGTACAACTTTACACATGTTAATTAGAAGCTCTGGTTGGCCTATGTGTCTTTAATTAAAAACTGGGGCAATTGATTTCCATAGCAAACACCCCCTTTTTTCAATAAAATCTTGACATGGTGTTTACGGTAAAGGCAATAGAAAGTTCCCAATGGTGGAAAAAGTGGAGCACCAGTGTATTATATCCTATAAAAATAAAATATAAGGCAAAACCCAAAAGATATTATCTTCTGATAAATACAAAAACATTTTTCTTTCCATCATTTTGAAATTGGGTGGAATGATGACTGGGGTAAATTGAATGAAAGTGGATATTTTTTATTAAATTAAAATTAAATAATTTTAACTAGTGTCTATTTCTAAAAAATCCAAGTGGGATGAGAAGACCTGATTAGTATAAGTAGTGATTAGTATGACAGAAGAAATTACATTAAAAGACCAGTAACAAAGGAAAAGGTGTGTGTGTGTGTGTGTGTGTGTGTGTGTGTGTGTGTTTACATAGCCCTAATGTGATTTTGGGCTCATTTAACCAGCTTACTACTGCTCTATTAGTGTTTACCAAGAGTCCTCCAGATTATTAAAAAAGAGAGTCAACAAAGATTTAAAATATACTGGAATAATAATGAAAGAGCAGAAATACATACCAATCCATACAGCATTTCATAGAGAACAGCACCAAGGCACCACCAATCTACAGTATTGTCATAGGGCTGTTTTCTGATTACTTCAGGAGCAAGGTACTATGGAAAACAGTAAATATTAGAGCAACTCCATAAACAACTCATGATAAAATTTAGGAATAATTAAGAAATTTAAAAAATTTTAGATGTTACTATGACACTAAAAACCTATTATCTAGATTTTTAGTTGGTTAGGTATTCTCATCCTACAGGAGTGGCTCTAAGGTGATAATACTCTTCAGAATCATCTGGGACATTTTTCAAAATACATATACTCAAGCACTTATCCCCCCAAACTGTGATGCAATTAAAGTAAAGAGAAGATGAGAACAAAGGTAGAAATCTATAATACTATGTAAACTAGGTATTGGGCTGGAGGGGAGGGGGGAGTCTTTCATAAGAAATTTATGTTAGAAATTCCTCTAGTCATTACTCATAATTGTTTCTCTTTAAACAAGAATTTTTAATGTAGCAATTAGAATGTATTTTCCCGTCAGTTAAAGAAAAAAGAATTCTCTAATTTTTACTAGAGAATTACAATAGCAATTCTCTAATATAATTATTCAGGAAAGTTGTGTTAAGTTATTGGATGGCTAGGCACATTTTAATTTGCAAAACATTTAAACTCATCACAGTTTCACACATATAAAATGGTGAATTTGAATTCTAGGTTCCAAGATATATATTTTCTCTTCCCATATGACATAAGGAGTTAAGCTTTTTGTTTTTAAATGTGATCCAAAGAAATGGCAAAATATACAAAAAGGGTCTAGTAATTTCTGACTACATTTAGATGTAGATGACCATGAAATTTGTATTTCCTTTCTAAAAATTACAGGACTTAAAGATTTTGTTAACTATGAAATCAACATACATTCACACACACAAAAATGTTTTTTAATACACAAAGCAAATCAGAATGATTACAAATATACACAGAGCTAGGGTTAGATTAAAGGAAAAAAGAAAAAAAAATTTCTAAGTACTTTCACTTTTAATTATAAAAATTTTTTCTGATCCTGATTAAAAGTCTCATGTGAGCCACTTTATCACACACTGCAATATGATATTCGCAATTAGTCTATGATAAAGATGAAATACTACCTGGCATCTAAGATCACCATAAACACATTAAAATTAGAATAGTTTAAAATAGGCTAAATGTACATGTATGTGTGTGTGTGTGTGTAGTGAGAATAACAAAGCTTTTACATAACTTGTAAGGATTATTATTGTCTAAAATAGAAGGATACATTTTTCTGCCAGCTAACATGGTTAGAGAATGAGATGTTTTGATTAATTCTTATTTGCCATTTTTTCCCTCCATATCCACTACTTTACCTTCTTCTGTTAAATGAACACTTAGTATAATTCAATGGCTATTATTACATTTAGAATAGTGTAAACATTACCATAATTTTATGACCTTTTCACTGCTGATTTGTGATTTTTTTAAAAATAAAGGATATGGTAAACTTTTAACACTGTAAGTATAATGTATATCTTTGTTGGGTTATCTGTGATAGCTCAAAATCACAATTAAAAATACTATCAGTAAACTCTAAATGTTCTCAAGGGGTGATTATCACATAGTTCCAAGTGGCTAGAAGCTGAAATTCTACTTCAGTAGAAAGCAGAAAATTTTCTCCTTTTCTTATTTCAAATATTATACATGCAATTTGTGATTCATTTTTGCATTTTACACAGGATTATATAAATGACAAATGAGACACACTCCTTACCTCTGGTGTCCCACAGAACGTTGCTGTCGTGTCAGAAATAGCAATTCCTTCTTTACAAAGCCCAAAATCCGTTAAGACAACATGTCCCTGAAAATACAGGGCAGTAAGATAAAAGAGTGCAGCAGCATAAACTCACAAGGTTTAAAACCATTTCACTTTAAAATAATTGAGGACCCACAGGAAACTGCAAAACTATTAAACAGAGTTTTGTGTGCCCTTCACCCAGCTTCCCCAATACTGGTCTCTTAAATAACTACAGTAAAATATCAAAACCAGGAAAGGTAGAATTCTACGTTGGTAGAATACTGTTAACCAGACTACCAACTTTACTAGTTTTCACTTTTTTTAGGTGCATTTGGGTGTATGTGTGCGGCTCTATGCAATAGAGAAGTGCAGATTTGTGGAACTATCACCACAATCAAGAGAGAGACCTGTCCGTCATCCCAAAGGAACAAAAGAACTCACTCAGGCCACCCCGTTATCTTTTCACTCTGCTTTCCCCTCTGTCCCGGTCACCTTACAACCATTAATCTGTTTTCCATCTCTATACTTTTGTCATTCTGAGAACGTTATGTAAATGGAATCATGCAGTGTGGAGCCTTTGAGATTGATTTTTTCCCACTAAGCATAAATGACAAAATTGAGAATTAGTAGATTTTTAAAAATACTTACTACTGAATCCAGAAGAATATTTTCTGGTTTCAAGTCCCTATTGAATTAAAAGGAAAGAAAAGCAAAACTGGATATTGACTCAAATAAAGTAATAAAATGACATTTTTACAAGAAATTATTAAAATTCACCTGTACACGATTTTGATGGAGTGCAAGTAACCCAATGCACTGGCAATTTCAGCAGCATAAAACCTAGCTCTATGTTCAGGAAAGGACCGTTCTCTCTGTAAGTGGAAAAACAGCTGTAAAATGGGGGGATATTAAGATCATTCACACAGAAAGTGAAAGAAATATACCCTAAAATACAAAAATATGATTTCTGTTATTCTGAACATGAGATTAAAATGTGCCAAAGCCCAGAACCTTGACTCTCCCCATCTGTGTCCCACGCCTGGCGGTTATTCTCTCCTGACCCATGCATCGAGTTACTCTCGCTAACTTGCTCATCCCTCATTTACTCCTCAGTCCTCAATGCGGCAGTGTCCTTCTCACTCTGGAAAAGATGATCAACAAAGACCACAGCTTTGTGATTATCTCACCAGACCTTTCTTGACTGTGCTTTCATTTGGAAAAAAAAAAGAAAACTCAAACCCTATTCAGAGACTGAAAACAAGTGGCTGGCAGACCAAATATAACCCACAGATCTCATGTGTTTGAGCCAACTACTGTTTTTAGAAAAATCTCAATTAACTGGTAACATTTAAAAACGGAGAAATTATTTTGGGATAAAAACTCATAGTTTTGGTTTCTTATGGGGGAAAAAAGGAAACTGCGACATTTAAGCCTAAATTCCAATGTGGGAGCAAACGGTGGGAACTGAGCAGCAGCTGGACTCCGCAGCTGTTCTTACACTTAACTTCTGAATTCTGGTTCCTTACTTACAATCTGAATTTGCTGATTAGGTTACCTGCCTGGGTGAAATTTGCCCCAGGTCCTTCCTCTAAGTTCCCTGGCTTTTAAAATACTGATCTTGCCTTAGGTCTTCTTCCTTGGAGGGTTCCGTGTCTGCTCCTTTCCGGCCCTTACTCTGCAGGGGTAACGAGGGTTTCACCCTCAGTGGCCTCCAGTTATCCCTTCCCGGGATGCCCTCCCTGCCCAGGAGACCTAACCCACCCCGTGATTCTGACTACCACCCTCTCTGCTGAGGTCTTTCACGTGGCCATTCCCCACCGACACCTCTGCGCAGAGCTTCTCCGACAAACACCTGCCGCCTGCTGTTCTTTCTGGAGTATTTCACAAGCCAACAGGCTCGAACTTGTCTAGAACAGAGTCCCTCGTCCTCTTTCACTAACTCACTGCTGCTGCAGGATTCGACCCCTTTCACGACATCACTTTGCATCCAGCTCTCCAAGCCACGCAAGGCACAGGGTACAAACAGTCAGAAGAGTCAGGTTTTAAAGCTGATCAGACTTGGATTCAAATCTTCTCCTTTTGTGTGCAATTAATTAGTTCTACTTCTCCTTCTCTGACTTAATAAAAATTGTCTCCCAATTTTTCTTAACCTCTTCTGAAAGGTTATGGTGAAGATCAGTTATAACAGATCCTGACAGAGGAGACATGTGGAGGCTGGCCCGGGACTTACCTGGAATGCTCCTTTACCCGTAGCTTCTATATCTAACTAACTAATACATTCTTCTGTTTTTATCTTTTAATTATTTATGGAATACTCCCTCCTACTGAGTCCTACTGCTGCCTTTGTTAGCTGTGGCTTATACTATTACAATATTCTATTTATTGATTTGATCACACCTAATATAACAGTAATTAAAATTACCTAAAATGAAAAACTGACCATTCACTAATGATAGCTAACACTATTTACTAAACCAAAGGCAGTATGCTAAGGACTTTATACACTTGTATTATTTAATCCACCCAACTATTTTGAGATAGAAAATTAACGAGGAAGCTGAGGCTCAGGAAGGCTTGTTTGTATCCCTAATGTCATAAAACTTACTTCTTTATACTCTACCTGGCTCCAAAACAGATGTGAAGTAGCAAGCAAAAGGGAGTACCACACATCTAGGTTAAAATGTTAAGTATGAGAATCAGGGGACAACACTAGCAATAACAACAGGAAACCTTCAAATCTTCGACTTTCATAGTCTTGCTTCTACACTGAGGAGGCATATGGCACCTCTGTCGTGGATGCAGGGGGTTGAGTAATGATTCTTTTATGATCTTCCCCCCCAAGATGATCCAGGGATAGGGCACCTGGCTGGCTCAGTCAGTAGAGTGTGTGATGCTTCATCTTGGGGTTGTGAGTTCAAGCCCATGTTGGGTGTACAGATTACTTAAAAAAAATCTTAAAAAAAAAAGAAAACAACAACAACCCAAAATGATCTAGGTATGTCTGATCATCTTTCAGGTTTGCAGAATAGACAGTAGTCTTCCTTCTAATTCCTTTATTCTATAGCTAAGTGTACTATCCTAAGGCTGAAATAATTATTTTCCTCTCTTTCTGCTCTGGGACTAGAGGATGAAAGATCCCTTTGTAAAGGTATGACACTGTCTACCAGAATAATATTTAGAGACATTCACAGGTCAGAGATCAAATTAGAAAGGTGCGGGGGCTGAGAAACAGAGGAACAGGGGGTGGTCCGCTGCCTAAATCCTGGAATCACACTGCCTGAGTGTAATTCCTGGCTCTAATACTTACTAACCACATGACCTGAGCAAGTTACCTATCTTCTCTGTGCCTCAGTTTCTTTATCTTATATAACAGGATTGTTGTCAAGATAAAATAATACCTACAAAGAGCCAGAATGCTGGGCACATTAGTACATACACTTGATTGATGTTAGCTATTACTGTAATTCTCATCGTGATAGTAGCATTTCCAGTGTTTCAATATCCCTCTGATGCAGAGTTTTGGGGATATTATTGATAGATTTGGTTCAAACAAAAATGGACTACATGGTAAGAAAATATTTTCAAAGAAATCTTTGCTTTCTTTTAGGCAGAACTCAAAATCTTTAACAGGTTGAAACATATTGTGAGTCACCAAGAAACATACTGTTAATTGCCAATGGGCCAGAACACGAAGCGTTTTCCACTGACTTCACCCCAGAACTCTTTATTAGAGGATCACCTCATCTGATTATAGTTTGCACGTTTTAGAAAATGACAGGCTAGAGTAATCTTCAAAATACAACTGTGGAGACAATAATTATCTAAATGCAAATTATGTTTTATTCTCATGTTTCAGTATATGATTCTTGCTATAGTATCTGTGAAGTCTGTAGCTTCACACCAAGGTTCTTTAATGAATCAACGATTCCCACCTACCCCATAAGGGGTTGAAGAAAGAAGCTCTGTTTACAATTCTCCATTGCCTTGCTTTGTGCCTATGAGCCAGAATCCCGACTATAACAGCTGCTAACGCTGGCCTGTCCTTCCAAAACCTGGTAAGTGAAGAAAGCTGTGACCTCATCCTACTTTTTTCTAAGCATCACCAACCCAAGAAAACGAATCATAGGGGTGCCTGGCTGGCTGGGCCAGAAGAGAAAGCCACACTGGGTGTAGACATTACCTGAATAAATAAAAACTTTAAAAAAAGAAAACAAAACTAATTATACAACTCACCTCCCCTCCATTAACAAAATCCAGAACAAAATAAAGCTTTTCAGTTGTTTGGAAAGAATAATGTAATCCAACCAAAAATGGATGTTTCACATTTTTCAAAAGCACATTACGTTCAGCCATAATATGTTTTTGCTGTAGGAAAAAAAAAAAAGTAAAGGATCAACTTGCATTATATGCCAGAAAACACTTGTTATTTGAGGAAATGGATTTAAGAGAAACAATGCTATTTTACCTCTTTTCTGTTGAGAACTATTTTTTTCTGTAATACTTTGACAGCATAAAATTTTCCATCCAGTTTCCGTTTTGCAAGGAGAACCTGTTGTAGTTAAAGATTGTACATACTATTAGAAATTTCAGTATTTAGATAGAAATAATTCACTTGTCAATAAATTCATAAATTATGTACAAAGAAAATCTACAAGGGACCTACATTATATAATGTTTTAGTTTTGAAAACCGAAAACTACTGAATTTATTTGTTTCACTTCTCATATTAAAAACATTAATCACTTGAATAGCCAGGTACCATTTCTTTGTCACTTAATGTGCCGATGGTCAAGATTTTTACGAAATTTAAGTCCCCAAAACTAAACAGCTTGAGATCCTCAAGAGTGTGTGTGCACGTACACACGTGTATGCATCAGCCCTGCGTCCTAAAAAGTGAAAATATTGAGGGTATAAACTTCATGGATACATTAAAAAAAAAAAAAAGAAGGAAATGGTTGCTATGTGATCAGAGTGCCTTTCTGTTTTAACATTTAGGTTTTTCTCATAAGTCTCAAATTCAGAAGCATTCGGAGGAAGAAGCACCAAGTATGGCCGAGTTTCTAGCTACTTTACTGGGTGGGTGGCATGCACTTTCGAAGATGTGAAGAAACTTAGAGACTCTTACTCCAGAAAAAAGTAACAGACTTAGGGCCTTTAAAATAATTTTAAGGGATTCAAGATGTTCAGCAAGCTGTGTAACTATTAAACGGGGTATGTTCCAAAGCTTATCTGACAAAGCAAGTAAGGACACTGCTGGACCTTACTTCTAGTCCCTGTGGGGTCAACCTCACTAACGCTTATAACCCCAGACTAATCATGAGAAAAGGATCAAATTCCAATCTTACAATATACCTAACTAGTACTTCTGAAAACCATCAAGGTCCTCAAACCAAGGAAAGTCTGAGAAACAGTCACAGCTAAGAGAAGCTTAAGGAGACATGACAACCTAACGTAACGTGGTGTTGTGGATGAGATCCTGGAACGAAAATGGGCCATTAGGTGAAAAGCAAGGAAATCTATAAGAACAATGGATGTTAGTTAATAATATGCATCAATATTGCCTCACAATTTGGAACAAATGTACCATGCTAATGTAAGATATTAATAATAGGGAAACTATGTGTGGAGTGGAGGATGGTTTGGGAATTTTCTGAACTTTCTGTGTTTTCTCTTAATTCAATTTTTCAGTAAATCTAAACTGTTCTAAAAATACAGCTTATTGATTTAAAAAAATGTTAATCAAGGCAGCGTCAAACATCTTCAAGGTAAAAATGTCCTGTGTTCAACTGCTGGCATTTCTCCCATCTTCCATTCTTTTGGTTTGCTACAATATTTGACTCTCTGAACATCTTTCCTTCTTACATTTTTCCTTTTCTCAACATCTCCCACCTCCCTGACCTTTCCTTCCCTATTTTGATTGGTTCATCTTCAAGTACATCACAAGAAAATATTTCAAATGTGACAAGTAGGGCTACTGATTCCCTTAAAAGAGTATTTTTTCAATAGACTGGTAGATTTGGAGGACAGTTAAGAAACAAACAAGAAAAGGAAAATGGAACCAAGACCACTCAGTGGAGAAGAGTTTGTAATAAATTTTGGTTGCCATTATTTATTTTAGTTTATCATATATTTTTTTCTACTTTTCAGACACACTGTGGATTTGCATTTGTTTACTTTTCCTTCTTTTTGTTATTTTGCCTTTATTTATTATACTTTATTGGTTTCTATCCATTTTATAAGACTTTTAATTTTTATTAAACATAATATACATATAAAATAACTCCCAAATCATTACAGCTCAGTAAATTACTACAAAATAAAGTCACACTGTGTAACCACTATCCAGGTCAAAAAAGAAAACATTATCATATAGTTGTGGGTTCATTCCGGGTTTTCTATTCTATTCCATTGATAAATGTGTCAATTTTTGTATTTACCCAAAAAATACAAAACTATTAATTTGAAGGGATACATGCACCCTGATGTTTATAGCAGCATTATGTAAGATACCCAAATTATAGAAAAAGCCCAAATGTCCATTGACAGAATGGATAAAGAAGACATGGTATATATACACAATAGAATATTATTCAGCCATAAAAAAAAGAATGAAATCTTGCCATTTGCAATGACATGAATGGAGCTAGAACATTTATGCTGAGTGAATAAGTCAGAGATAGACAAATACCATATGAGTTCATTCATATGTGGAATTTAAGAAACAAAATAAACAATCATAGGGCAAAAAAAGGGAAAGGCAAACCAAGAAACACATTCTTAACTATAGAGAAGACACTGACGGTTATCAGAGGGGAGGTGGGTGGGGGATGGGTTAAATGTGTGATACGGACTAAGGAATGCACTTGTGATGAGCACCAGATGTTGTATATAAATACTGAATCATAAATTGTACATCTGAAACTGATTATTACACTGAATGTTAACTGAAATTTAAATAAAAATTTTAAAAAGACAGAAAAATAAAAACAATCAGTAGCTTGAAGCCTAACCTTCCCCCTATTTCAGAAACTACTTATTGCTGTCTTCCTCAACTACCAAAGTTCGTAATAACACAGATTAAGTTTTGCCTTTTTTGGTAATTTTATGTAATTAGAATCATATAAAGTTGTCTCTGACTTCTTTCACTCTAAAGAATGTAATATGCATTCACGTTGTGTCATATAGCATAATTGTTTTTTATTGTCCAGAATAATGTATTATTTAATTTTAAAAATTTAATTCCAGTATAGTTAACATACAGTGTTTTATTACTTTTAGGTGTATAATACAGTAATGCAACAATTCTATATATTACTCAGTGCTCACTATAAGTGCACTTTTTTAATGGTAAGTGTATTCTTAATCCCCTTCACCTATCTCACCCATCGCCCCAGGAACCACCCCTCTAGGAACTATCACTTTGTTCTCTACAGTTAAGGGTCTATTTCTTGGTTTGTCTGTTTTCTTTGTTCATTTGTTTTCTTTCTTAAATATCATATATGAATGAAATCACATGGTATTTGTCTGTCTCTGACTGACCTATTTCACTCTCTAGATGTCCCCATGTTGTTATAAATGGCAAGATTTCCTTCTTTTTCATAGCTCAGTAGTATTCCACTGTATATATAAACCACATCTTTATCCATTCATCCACTGATGGACACTTTGTTTCTTTCCATTATCTGGCTATTGAAAATAACGCCACTTTAAACAGAGGGGTGCATGTAGCTTTTCAAATTAGTGTTTTTAATTCTCTGGGTAAATACCCAGTGGTCGAATTATTGGATCACACAGCAGTGCTATTTTTAATTTCTTGAGGAAGCTCCATACTATTTTCCAGTGGCTGCACCAGGTTGCGTTCCTACCAACAGTGCACAAGGGCTCTTTTTCTCCACATCCTCACAAACACTTGTTTCTTGTGTTTTTGATTTTAGTTATTCTGACAGCTGTACGGTGATATCTCATTGTGGTTTTGATTTGCATTTCCCTGATGATAGATGATGTCGGGCATTTTTTCATGCGTCTGTTAGCCATCTGTGTGCCCTCTTTGGAGAAATGTCTGTTCATGTCTTCTGCCGATTTTTCATTGGACTATTTGGTTTTTTGGTGCTGAATTGCAAATTCCTTATCTATGTTGGATATTAACCCTGTATCAAATATTTCATTTGCAAATATCTTCTCTCATTCTGCAGGTTGTCTTTTGGTTTTGTTGATTATTTCCTTTGCTGTGCAGAAACATTTTATTTTGATGTGATCTCAATGGTTTATTTTTGCTTTTGTTTTCCCTGCTTCAGGAGACATATCTAGAAAAATACTGTTCTGGCTGATATCAGACAAATTGCTGCCTGTGCACTCTTCTAGAACTTTTATGGTTTCAGGTCTCACATTTAGCACCTTTATCCATTTTGAGTTTCTTTCTGTGTATGGTGTAAGAACCGTGGTCCAGTTTCATTCTTTTTGCTGGAGTTTTCCAAGCACCATTTGTTGAAAACACTGTCTCTCTCCTGGTGCATATCCCCGCCTCCTTTGTTGAACATTAACTGACCATATAATTGTGGGTTTATTTCTGGGCTCTCTATTCTGTTCCAATGATCTATGGGTCTACTTTTGTACCACTACCATACTATTTTGAGGACTATAGGTTTGTAGAATATCTTGAAATCTGGGATTGTTGATGTCTTCAGTTTTTCAAAACTGCTTTAGCTATTCGGGGTCTTTTGTGGTTCCTCACAAATTTTATGATTATTTGTTCTAGTTCTGTGAAAAACTGCATTACACAATTAAACACACTCTAAATGACAGACGTTTAGATTGCTTTGAAGAACAACACCATGAACATTCTGACATATGCCTTTCTTAGTGCATCTGTGTATGCATTTCTGCTGGACATACAGCTAGAAGCAGAATCAATGTGTCACGTAGGTAATGCATACATACAGCTTTAATAATTAACATCAGTTTTCAACAGCATTAAGAAATGAAACACATCGGAATAAATCTAATTAAAGATGTGTAAAAGCTCTACAGGACGTCATAAAACAATATTGAGAAAAATAAAAGATAAACTAAATTAAGAAAGGGACATCCATGGTTAATGGATTGGAAGACTAAAAAAAATAAAAATGACAACTGTTCCCAAATTCATCTACAGATTCAATGCAATTCCAATCAAAATCCAACAGAATTTTGTGGAAACTGGCATGCTAATTAAAGAGATATGCAAAGAGCAAGAAAGGAGGACTTGTTTCGTTGGCTATCAAACTACATAAACTAACAGAACAAAATATAAAATCTCAAAAGAGAAATATAAAACATAAAATCTAGAAGCATATCCATGCATAGATGGACACTGGATAAATGATGAAAGTTACCCTGTAGAGCAGTGGCGGATAGGACAATCTTTTCAATAAATTGTGTGGGACTAGTTCGATATCAATAGGGGAAAAAATGAACGGTGACCCTGTAACTGCACACTATATGCGAGAACCAATTCCTGGTAGACTCCAGATCTAAACATCAAGTTTCCAAAAGATAACGCTTATTGCTTTTAATGACAGCTTATCTTTAACATCCCAACAGACTGTGAGTGAGCATTTTGAGTGCACTATCCCATCCTAACTTTCTGTTGCTGTACTAGCACAATGTCCAGCATGTGTGGGTGGTCAATATATGTGCTGAATTAATAAACACACATGGATTTAATTGTATGGTCACAGTTTCTGGTATCTAGGGAACGCAGAAAACAAACTAGAGATACCGAAAGCTAGGAATGTAGCAAACTATAATTAAACACATGCATATTTATTTTCACTACAGATTGAAGTGTAGTGCAAAAATGCACTTAAATGTATCTGATGATTCTGTTAACTCCATCTATGATGCTTCTTAAAGTAGATCTCCTTCCTTGGTTTGGCTACACAGTCAAGTTACGGGATTCATCTGACACTGTATGAGGAAGAGCAGGAGTTCACAACCCCCCCTTCCCCTATGGTTATTTTCATAGCTGCTCATTTTGGCCTTTCAGCTTCAGCTTAAATAGCGTATCTTTAAAGAAGCCATCCTTGGGGCGCCCGGGTGGCTTAGTCGGTTGAGCATCCGACTTTCACTTAGGTCATGATCTCGCCGTTCATGGGTTCGAGCCCCGCGTCGGGCTCTGTGCTGACTGCCAGCTCAGAGCCTGGAGCCTGTTTCAGTCTGTGACTCCCTCTCTCTCTGACCCTCCCCTGTTCACGCTGTCTGTCTCTCTCTCTCCTAGAAATAAATTTAAAAAAAAAAAAAAACATTTTAAAGAAGCCATCCTTGGGATGCCTGGGTGGCTCAGTTGGTTAAGTGTTTGACTCTTGATTTCAGTTCAGGTCATGATCTCATGGTTCATGGGTTTGAGCCCTGTGCTGTCAGCACTGAGTCTGCTTGACATTCTCTCTCTCCCCCTCTCTGTGCGCCACTCCCTTGTGCACTTTCTCTCCCTCTCTTTCAAAAATAAACACTAAAAACTTTTTTAAAATCCATCCTTGACCCATCTAAGTAGGAACTTTCCCACCACTGCCTATTGTCCTCTATCACTTCACTCTATTCTTCATTTACTTAACAGTCCCATTACTGCTTTTAATAATTTGACTTTAAAAACAATTTTGTTTTAACATTTACTTTAGAGAGAGTGAGAGAGTGACAGAGCACGAGCAGGGGAGGGGCAGAGAGAGAGAGAGAGACACAGAATCTGAAACAGGCTCCAGGCCCTGAGCTGTCAGCACAGAGCCCGACGCGGGGCTCCAAATCAGACTGTGAGATCATGACCTAAGCCGAAGCTGGGACACTTAACCAACTGAGCCACCCAGGTGCCCCTATTTGACTGTTTTTTAAAGCCTATTTTGAGAGAGAAAGAGAGAGTGTGGGGGAAGGGCCGGGAGAGGTGGGGAGAGAGGGAGAGAGTAAGAATCCCAGGCAGGCTCCATGCTGTCAGTACAGGGCCTGATATGGGGCTTGAACTCCCCAACCATGATATCGTGACTTGAGCCAAAACCAAGAGCTGGACACTTAACTGACTCAGCCACCCAGGCACCCTGACTGCGTATTTTTATTTGGCTACTTCTCCTACTAGGTTGTAAGCATCACAAAGGTAGTAACTTTGTTAAGTTTTGTTCAATATCATCTAACCAGAAGCCAGTATGGTACCTGGCACATCGCAGGTGCTCAAATACTTGTTGAACAAATGAATTTTATGTTAAAATTTGAGTGGGTACGTTATCTCCTAAGTACTGTGAAGGTAGGGAAAGCATCACAACCCCATACCCTGCATACCAACAAGCACCGGGGCCTGGGGCATGTAAGACACGCATTCCTCAAGTCGTTATTTAGTGAATGGAAAAATAAAAACTCTTACCTTGCCAAAGCTGCCTTTTCCAATAACTTTTAAGAAATCAAAGTCTGTTGGTTTAGCACTGAAATAAATGAACAATGACAACAATCAGCCTCTTAGAAATTGTAAAGATGTTAACTTTTAAACATTTCTTAGTACCTCACTCTTTAATAAGTAAATGCTGGTCACAAAACACTCTAGCATGAGGACTCCGGCTTTCACACTGGCAGTATACCTCATCCTGAATATAAGATAGGTAATAATGAATAGTAGTAATATGCACTTTCTGATAAGACGTTTTATAAGTTTCTTTACGCCTTGTTAAGTTCTGCTTAAGAAGGATTTCCATAATAGTCTCTTTGGGAGAAAAGCATTTATCTATATCTATATAATGTTTGAACTCAATGTAGCTTCCCTTTAAACCAATTCTGTTACCCATAAACCTCACCAATGTGGTTAATGAGGAAACTGAGTAACTATATAAATTAGTAATTTATTCCAAGGATTATCTAGTTTGGCAATTCTTCTGTCACATACAGATTTTGCACATATATCACTTATCGTACATTACAGATAAAAGACCTCTCCTCTTACTCTCCTAGATGGCAATGCAGAAAATCCAGGAGAACAGAGATCAAAAGGAATACTAATTTTGTCGTTTTATTTATATTAATGTGTCATGTAAAAACAACACTGGCTGTAGGTAGACAAAAGCACACGGCAGCAGAAACTGGAGCTAAGCAGCCAGAAAATGGTTTCCTTCTAAGCAGCCAAACATGGTCTGAATCCTAAACTGGACTTGAGAGAAAAGAATGACTCCAATTATGGTTTATATTTCCTTTAATTTATTACTGAAATAAATGGCCAATTGGAACACGAGAGTAACACCAGGCATAGGTTAAATAGTAACAGGTAAAGATTAGGGAGATAAATACTTAACTAAGCTCAGGTGTTTTTCTTCTTCAAGAATCTGCTCTTTGGACTATTTTGTTCTTTAGTGATGTGTTGAAATACTGAAATAATTTTTTTAAACAAATCTAACAGCAAAAAATCGCACAAAATTTTCAAACATGGTGAACAGGCTAACTGAGGCCATACCCAAGGCACCCCTGTTAACTGTTGGCGACGAACCCGATCTGAAAGTGAGCCTGTTTCTGTGCCGCCTGAACAACTCAGTGTACGATGACAGAGAAGCATGCTCAAAACCAACCTCTCCTCCAGCTACCACTCCATTTCTCTGCTTTCCTTTGCAGTAAAACTCTCCAAGTAAGAAGTTTAAATTCATGGTCTATTCCCACTGTCCTCTCCTCTAGTTCTCTCTTGAACTCCTTCTTATCAGGGTTTGTACCCATCACACCTCTGAAACAGCTCACAAAGGTCACCAAAGGTTTATCAAACCCAGTGGTCAATTCTCAACACTTACCTGCTTTACCAGAAACACTGGGTTAATTACTCCCCCCTTGACACACTTTCTTCAACTGTTTTTGTGACATCACATTCCCAGTTTTTCTCCTATTTTACTAGCTTTTCTCCTTTACTGGTTCCTCCCTGGCCTTTCTGCAATGCTGATGTCTCCCAGGACCCAATCCGTGGGCCATTTCTTATCCGTCCTTACTCTCTAAGAGGATGAAAAGGGTGAGGGAAGCATAATGTCTTAGGATAAAAGCCAGACTACTGCAGAGTTAATCCAATGAGGCTGAGGAATAATTACAAGTAAGGACAGCAACGCTGCACCCCTTGTCCGTGGTGGGCACCGCCCATCTGCCAGGGCGCTCCTCAGGCCGCGCCACCAAGGGGCCCAGGGGTCCTCTGTACTCAGCGGTCTAGGCATTCGCTTCTAGTGAACGGCTGGAGTGGACACTCAAAACGAAGTCTACATTTGCCATTCCTCAAAATGCTTTCCCCCTGCTCAAACAAATATGGCACTGTGGGAGGAACGGGTCAAGCAGGCTTAATAGGCTTTAATACGCTAATGTCCATCATGACTGCTCTGGAACAAGCTGGCGGACAATTAGGGTTGTACCAGTAAACGCTGAGCACCAGTGAGAATGTGTTAGATCTGCAAGGACACTTCTGTCAGAGCTCCTCCAAGTACCTCCCAGGTCGTAAGATCCCCTGAAAATATCTCATACACATACCAATCCCAAAAAACTGACAATTGGAAAACAGCAGAACCAAATTAATAATTTGTGGATTTATCAGATCCTCAGAAGTCTGTTACAGCACCTCAAAGCCAGAGTCGTAAAGTACGTAAGCATATGACAGTACTACATTCACTCTAACCATGGTTACTGTATTTTACAGGGTTCTAGTTAAACTGATATAATGATGCATTTCTGCACATTCAAAAAAAAAAAAAAGTCTTCCTAGAATTCAGCTAGAGGACTTTTGAAACAAATTAAACTTACTGAGGATTTCCAGATGGTCCCAGGTTGATGTTCTGTGAGGTAGAGTGTAGCTATTGGGATGGGGGGAAAAAACGGTAACACTCTTATTGGAACTTCAAAGGTTATCAGTCAATAAATGGTTCTGAAATAAAATGTGCGTTAACTCTGCCACAGATATTGGATGTACTGCCATGTTAAAGAAACGTGAAGTCCTAACTCTTAGTAATGAATAAACTTACTTGGAAACACACAATCAATATAAACACTCATTTTTATGATACATTTCAAGAGTAGTTGTGAGGAAAAAAATAAGGCAGGAATGAAGCTCACAGTTGTCAAATGAATGAAGTAAACTGAAGAAAGCTCCTTGGATGAGGTGGTGTAGAAACCGCAATTTACGAGGGATCATTTCTACATTTAAAAACTGGTTAAAATGACTCCTTGTTTTTCAAATTTTCAAACAATTGCTCATAAATTTTGTGACATGGAAATGATAATATGATGATGATGACTGCAGATGCTGGATTGAATTACAGGAGACAGACTTATTTCTAAAGCAAATACATGCAGACAGGAGTACTCTTCTTCTAATCCCACCATTGTGGTCTAATAAAAATTTTAGACAGGCTTTTCTCTTTATAATAATTAACATAGTACATTTATGCTCTAGTATTATTTAGAAGCAAATCTTTACTATACTATAAAGCAATTTAACTAAAAAAAGATTCTAGTTCACTAATAATTAGCTAGAAATTTAAAAAAAATTTTTTTTAATGTTTTATTTCTAGGAGAGAGAGAGAGAGACAGCGTGAGCAGGGGAGGGTCAGAGAGAGAGGGAGTCACAGACTGAAACAGGCTCCAGGCTCCGAGCTGGCAGTCAGCACAGAGCCCCACGCGGGGCTTGAACCCACGAACCGCGAGATCATGACCCAAGCGAAAGTCAGACGCTCAACCAACTAAGCCACCCAGGCGCCCCTAATTAGCTAGAAATTCAACCCCCAATCCCGTAAGATTAATCCAGTGATTTTGTTAGCATGAGCACTTTTTTATAAAGCCAAGTGTAAGTGAATTCTGCTTCACATAAATTCCCTTTGAAATTCTTTATACATACAACTGTAGATAACCTAATTATATAGAGCCCTATTATATAATTATACTTCACATAAGCTATAGATACAAATAAGCCTTAAAAACTTTTCCCTTTAAGCTCATCACAACCAAAAAAATTTTATCTAAGCTATTTCTTAATTAGAGATATAAATCATATGTATTTCCATTTAAATTCATTTGAAACTTAGAGAAAATCTCCACAACGCAAACTACTTTTAAAACTAAGGGAAAAGGGGGCGCCTGGGTGGCTTAGTTGGTTAAGCGTCTGACTTTCGCTCAGGTCATGATCTCACGGTTCGTGGGTTCGAGCCCCGCGTCGGGCTCTGTGCTGACTGCCAGCTCGGAGCCTGGAGCCTGTTTCAGTCTGTGAGTCCCTCTCTCTCTGACCCTCCCCTGCTCACGCTGTCTCTCTCTCTCTCGCCTAAGAAATAAATAAAACATAAAAAAAATAAATAAAAATAAAAAAATAAAATAAAACTAAGGGAAAAGGAGTGGCTGGTGGCTCAGTCAGTTAAGTGTCCAACTCTTGATTTCAGCTCAGGTCATGATCTCACGGCTGTGAGACAGAGGCCACACCAGGCTCTGCACTGACAGCGTGGATGGAGCCTGCTTGGGACTCTCTCTCCCTCTCTGACATTCCCCCACTCATGCACTTGCCCTTTCTATCTCAAAATAAATTTTTTTTAAAAATTAAAAAAAAAAAATAAAGGGCACAAGTTCCTAATCATAATACATTTCTTATAAAATAAATCGACACCAGCTTCCCACTTACAAATTTACTTCCTACCAATATCTTTATGTGAAAAATTTTCATGTAATACATTTTTAGTCTCCAGAAGTAGAGAACCATACAACAAGACCAAAAAAAAGCATAAAAAATCTGGTTCATGCAATGAGATCCTGTTATGTCGTAACTTCAACATGGAGTAATCTTTTGTTTATATACGACAGTGTTCCTGAGAATCTGATAACATAATCCAAACTAAATTACAATTTCAATACACTTATTCTTTGAACGTGCAGAAAACTGGATCAGTTTTCCATTCAACTAACTTTCTTTATATAGATGAGGGAAGGGGATTCAGTAAGCATCGATCAAACTAGGACAACTTGTGCCCTGAATTACATCATATGTAAAAATATTTCATTACGTAGCAATGATTTTCCTAACAGAGCTCATTTCCAAAATAATAATGAAAATTATTGGGAAGCATAATTGATTTTTTCCCTACTGTTTTTAATACCTTCTTGGGGCGCCTGGGTGGCTTAGTCGGTTAAGCGTCCGACTTTCGCTTAGGTCATGATCTCGCGGTTCGTGGGTTCAAGCCCCGCATCGGGCTCTGTGCTGACAGCCAGCTCAGAGCCTGGAGCCTATTTCAGAGTCTGTGTCTCCCTCTCTCTCTGACCCTCCCCTGCTCACGCTGTCTCGCTGTCTCTCACTCTCTCTCTCTCCTAGAAATAAAAATATTAAAAAAAAAATACCTTCTTAAAAAGTTTTATTTACTTATTTTGAGCAAAGACACGCCATGTGCATGAGGGAGAGACAGAGAAAGGGGGACAAAGAGAATCCCAAGCAGGCTCTGTGCTGATGTAGTGCTTGGTCTCACAAACCCATGAGATGATGAACTGAGCCAAAATCAACAGTCAATCGCTCAACCATCTGAGTCACCCAGACACCCTATCTACTCTTTTTAAAGATTAAATTTAACCACTAAGCTGAGGGTGTGGTATAATTTATTAATAGCATAATTATCATTAATTATATACAATTATCATTAATTAATAATTAATGACAATTAAAACCATTTTAATCAATTAATAATTAATGATGATTTTTAAAAAGCAGGTTTCTTGGCCTCTATTTTTCTCTAAATAAGGGAAAGGGGCAAGATGCCCTCAAAGATATTTTCTGGCTATTAATTTAGTTATCCACTTATAAGTTCTTAATAAATAGCTCTAGCTATAAGACAAAGTACAGCTTCTTCTCTTTTCTGAAGAAATTCTTTTTTTCCATATTTTAAAACTGCAAGAGATCCTAGTCCAATTTCAGATTTTATGGATGAAAAAAGAGAAAGGACAGAGAATTCAGATCTAAGATCAAAAGTGGCAGAGAACAGGAATCAGAACTCAGGAAGCTCTCTTCATTTGGTTCTTTCCTCAAAGCCAGCTGTCTCCTAGAGCAAGGCAAGGTATTTTTCAAATGACTTTAACCTACATACTCTCAGCATGATTAGTAAGCAAAACATGGAAAATCAGGATTATATACATTTTCTTTACAATGTTTTTATTATTTCATCTTTTTGCATTAAAATATATACATCGTTAGAAAATATGGAAAACACCAGGAAGATGCTTTTTAAAATATAAATAACCTTATTAACAGATGATCTTGCAAATATTACAGTAATTTCATATAGTATTTGCATAACTTTGAAAACCTGACTGGAATCGTACTGTGAGAATATGCATATAAAATTTTATACTCTCGGGGCGCCTGGGTGGCTCAGTCGGTTGAGTGTCTGACTTCGGCTCAGGTCATGCTCTCATGGTTCGTGGGTTCGAGCCCCGCGTCGGGCTCTGTGCTGACAGCTCAGAGCCTGGAGCCTGTTTCGGATTCTGTGTCTCCCTCTCTCTCTGACCCTCCCTTGTTCATGCTGTCTCTATCTCTCTCTCAAAAATAAATAAAACATTAAAAAAAATTTTATACTCTCATTTCAGGTAACAGTATGTCAAAACTTAAAATATTGGGGCACCTGGGTGGCTCAGTCGGTTAAGCATTCGACTTTGGCTCAGGTCATGATCTCACGGCTCGTGGGTTCGAGCCCCGCGTCGGGCTCTGTGCTGACAGCTCAGAGCCTGGAGCCTGTTTCGGATTCTGTGTCTCCCTCTCTCTGACCCTCCTCTGCTCAGTCTCTCTCTCTCTCAGCAATAAAAAAACAACAAACAAAAAAAACTTAAAATATTATCTTAAAAATTTTTTTAATGTACAATATATGGGGACAATCACTATCTGATAGGTTTATATTTACACTGATTATAATTTTTATACTAAAGTGATTATCTTTTTTTCTGTGTGAAGAATTATTTCATTAGCATCAACTCCTAAATGACCTGAATATTTTCATGTTTCATACACATTGCCAAACCACTTTCCAAAAGAATTACATAAAATCATAGTGGTGCCAGGAAAGCCCAGGCAGGGGTACCTACTGTGCCTTACCCTATTAGTCTTGACATTTTTATATTTTTATTTTTATTTACATTTTTGTTAATTTTGTAGAGAGAAAAAAATCTCTATTTTAAAAATTTCACTTGCTGTTGGCATTGAGATTGAACATTTCCCACATATCTGTTTACGAACAGTATTTCTTCATGTTCCTTTGCTTTCTAAAATAAATTTTTTTTTAACATTTTATTTATTTCTGAAAGAGAGAAAACATGAGCAGGGGAGGGTCAGAGAGAGAGGGAGTCACAGACTCTGAAACAGGCTCCAGGCTCTGAGCTGGCCAGTCTGCACAGAGCCCGACGCGGGGGTCGAACCCACGAACTGTGAGATCATGGCCTGAGCCGAAGTCAGATGCTTAAGCAACTGAGCCATCCAGACACGCCATCATGTCCCTTTACTTTTTAACTACAGGGTTTTAAATACTATTCTTTCCAAAAATCCATTTATATATTTTTACACAAATGTTTTTCCCAGTCTGTTGTCTCTCTTTTGACAACGTGCAGATATAAAAATATCCTTTTATGTTGTCCTGGGATAAACCATGTCACAAATGGAAAACATAAATGAGTTGTCTTAACTTGAAAACCCTCCTGTGGTAACAGAGATGGGAAATTACTCCTTTATAATAGTTACAAGAAACAGGACTATTATTCAAAGGAAGATTTTAGCTATGGGACAGTAATGTTCCAATTCACATGATATTTTAAATCACAAAAACAGAACCATGAAAAAGACAACACTATATAAACAAAAACTGTACTTTAAGGCAACATCTCTGAATTTCATGTATATATTTAGCAAATATATAGTTTTTATTACTTTTAATTGTAAAAGTATTAGCATATTTATATAAGAGTTTTCATTATAATTTTAACTGTTAAATAATAATTCTCTGGGTTAAATTACTGTAATTTACCTTTCCCATGTAACTTTCTAAAGTAAATGTTGAAAACATCGTTATAATAAGCCAGAGCTTATCATATTTATTTACTGGTTATCACAACTGAATTCAAAAAAATAAGAATATTCTATTCTTTATTTGGAACACATACTGGTTATGCGCATGTATCTAGAGGAATAAAACTTAGTTGATGCCAACTGGCACATGTGTATTGATTGTTCTGCATATAAAAACCTGGCAATGCAGAGGAAGAAGTATTAAATTAACATTCTGATTGAAAAGGCCTTTCTGGCTGATCAAAATTCAAAACAACAGTTTAAGTATGTTAATGATTATGAAGATATATAGTGATCAAAAATTAAGATGTAAAGTGAAGAGAACAGCATATAAAATTGAAATTAGGTAACTAAAAAAATCCCTATACATTAAGATTAGCTAGAAAACCACTAAAATGTTAAAAATTACAAGTCTGATTAGTGATAAGAAAGTAATACTTCTTACTATTTTCAAAATTTCCTACTAACTAAACTTTCTATTACTCTTTCTACTAAATACGAGCATGTGTTACTTTTTATCTATAAAAAGTACTAACTTTATAAGAAATAATTGCAAACGTGTACACATTTGTTTTTATGTATTCTACAGAGTAGAATTTACAATTGATGAAATTACATCATTTTAAGTAAATGTTGCTCTCAAGTTGCCAATAATTTCATCTTTGGGGAATGGTATTTTTTCTGTTAAGAAATACAATGCCTCTTACTACCTTCTGAGTATTTCTTTCATCCTCATCTTCGGATGGATCTGACTGATGTTTTGGGCTGTCCATTTGAAGGAATGCTCTGACATCTGGACTAAAAACAAAAATGAACTTTATTATAACTTTATCACTATAGCTTTTCTCCCTCTTAAAGTAAAAACAACCATAATAACATTTACAGTATGAAAGCCGATACAATCCATCACTATTATTATGAAAGCAACAAGCTGATTAATTTTTTAAATATAGGGAATCCAACAGACAAATGATCAAAGATAAATACAGACAGTTCGTAAAGAAAAATCCCAACTGGTAAGGAAGATGTCTAGCTTAACTAATAATCAAAGAAATTCAAAGTCAAATAATAAGGAGATACCACTTTATGGCCATTAATGGGCAAAAATTAAAAAGACAGATATTATCAGAAGTTGGTAGGGATATAGGAAAAGAGACACCCTCACGCATTGCTAGTAAGAAAGTAAAATGAGGAAGCTTTTCTGAAAAGGATTTGGCAATACTTGGTTAAACTGTGTATGCAGTTTTCCTGGGCCCAGAATTTCCAGTTGTAGGAATAAACCACAAAAAAACCTATGTACAAGTTCAATAAAAGACACTTAACTAGGATACTCATAGTAACTCTCTCTATAATAGTAAATCAGAAGCAGAATAGGCATCCACCAATAGAGAAACTAGTAAAGCTATGGAACCTCTCACAGAGAATTCCACTCAAGAGTCAGAAACAAGGAACTATACAGCACAGCATTATTTTTGTATATATTAAATATTCACAGACATGAAGAGCACCCATAAACAAATATCCAGAGACATAAAAAACATATTCAAGTGCGTATCAACAGTAGGGATGAAGATATGGGTATGAAGATTAAACATGAAGAGAAAAAAATGGACTAAAATAAAAGACACGCCTTACTAAGAAAGAAAGATGAAAAATAATTTTTAAAAAGAGGAGGAGCTGGTGAGAACGTAAACTAGTGTAGCCACTATGGGTAACAGTTTGTCAGTTCCTCAAAAAGTTAAATGGAGAATTTCCATATGACTAGGCAATTCCGTTCCTAGGAAGTACCCCAAAGAAATAAAAACATATTCACACAAAAACTCACAAACGTTCATAAGCAGCATTATTCACAATAGCCAGAAAGTATAAACAATCCAATTATTCATCAACTGATGAATGGACAAAATGCAGCATATCCATACAAAGGAACATTATTCCACCATACAAAAGAATAAAGTACTGACATATGATATTACATGGGTGAACCTCAAAAACATTATGCTAGGAAAACAAAAGACAAAAAAGGTCACATATTATATGATCTCATTTATATGACATGTCCAGAATAGGCAAATTAACAGTGACAGCAAAGTAGATTAATGGTTGCCAAGGGTTAGGTGAAATTCAAAAGTACATCTGACCCTTGAACAACATGGGGTTTAGGGGACCTGACGCCCCATGCAGTTGAAAATCCATGTGTAACTTTTGACTCCCCCAAAACATTTACTACTAAGAGCCTTCTGTTGACCTGAAGCCTTACCAATAACATAAACAGTTAACACTTATTTTGTGTTATATGTTTTATACAGTGTATTCTTACAATAAAGTAACCTAGAGAAAAGGTTAAGAAAATCTTAAAGAGAAAATACATTCACAGTACTGAACTGTATCAAAAAATAATCCATGTATAAGTGGACCTGTAAAGTTCAAACGCATGTTGTTCAAGGGTTAATTGTAATCTCTTTTTGGAGTGATGTTACTGTTACATTAGACTTGGGGCGCCTGGGTGGCTCAGTCGGTTAAGTGTCTGACTTCGGCTCAGATCATGATCTCACGGTGTGGGTTCGAGCCCCGCGTTGGGTTCTGTGCTGACAGCTCAGAGCCTGGAGCCTGTTTCAGATTCTGTGTCTCCCTCTCTTTCTGACCCTCCCCTGCTCATGCCGTCTCTCTCTCTCTCTCTCAGAAAGAAATAAAACATTAAAAAAAAATTTAGATTAAACTTGAGACAACAGAGTTGGATAGTGGTGATGGCTGGGCAGCACTGTGACTATATTGAACACCACTAAATTGTATATTTTAAAAAGTTAAAAGGGTGAATTATATATATGTGAATTTTATCTCAATAAAACTAAAACAAAATTTTTTAATGTTTATTTTTGAGAGGGAGAGTGAGAGTGTGAGCAGGGAAGGGGCAGAGAGAGGGAGAAACAGAACTTGAAGTAGGCTCCAGGCTCCGAGCTGTCAGGACAGAGCCTGATGCGGGGCCTGAACTCACGAACTGCAAGATCATGACTTGAGCCAATGTCAGCTGCTTAACTGACTGAGCCACCCAAGAGCCCCTCAGAAAAAAAATTTTAAAGGTGAGGGTAAAGATCTTCAATTTTCTCACACAGAAGCAACTATTACTAATATTTTGGTGGTATTTTATTTCAATATTTTCTTCTGCATCACTAAGACCACCTTCTATTTAAAATATGTTTAGGGGCGCCTGGGTGGCTTAGTCGGTTAAGCGTCCGACTTTCGCTTAGGTCATGATCTCGCGGTTTGTGGGTTCGAGCCCCGCGTCGGGCTCTGTGCTGACTGCCAGCTCAGAGCCTGGAGCCTGTTTCAGTCTGTGACTCCCTCTCTCTCTGACCCTCCCCTGCTCACGCTGTCTCTCTCTCTCCTAGAAATAAATAAAACATTAAAAAAAAATTTTAAAAAAATGTTTAATGTTTTTCACATAAAAATTATATTATAAACATTTCCCCATGTTGTTAAAAAGTCTTTGTAAATAGTCACTTTTGATAGATGTATACTGTTGCATAGTGAGAACGCAGTATATGTTATTCAATGATTCTTTTGTTTTAGGATACATACATGGTTTCCAACTTTTTACTATAGAATTTTCACTGCTATAAGTAAAGTTTTGATTGATAATCTTTGTGCATAACATTAGAACTACACTTATGATTTTTAAAAAGTATTTTTAAAAATTTTTTTTTATTTTTGAGAGAGAGAGCGCGTGAGCAGGGGAGGGTCAGAGAGAGGGAGACATAGAATCTGAAACAGGCTCCAGGCTCTGAGCTGGCAGTCAGCACAGAGCCAGACGCGGGGCTCAAACCCACGAACTGTGAGATCATGACATGAGCTGAAGTCGGACGCCCAACTGACTGAGCCACCCAGGTGCCCCGATGTTTTAAAATAAAATTATTTGGTCTGAATTACAAACGATTTTCAGGCTTTAAATACAATTGTTTAGCTGATTTCCAAAAGGTTATACTAATTTATCCTCTCCCAGCAGTATATGAACATCCTGAAGACACTCTCCAGCTCTAATTAGCATTAAATACTTCAGTTTATATTACTATCTCTAATAATTTAATAAGTATAAAATAGCAATTTAAAGAAAAGGTATTCAACTTTATTAGTAATTAGTGAAATACAAATAAAGCAACAGTAAGATACTACAACCCACTCACCAGAATGGCTAAAATTAAAGAGACTAACAATATCAAGTGTTGGTGAGGTGAGCAATGTGATCTTATAAATGGATACCAGAAGTATTATTTGGTACAATCACTTTAGAAAACATTATCCCCTAAGCCTAAACATATACATAGCATACAACCGAGAAGTTCTACTCCAAGTACATGAGAAATGTCTGCACGTTAATGTCAACATCATTCATAATAAAATAAAAACAACTCAAATATGCATCTGAGCAGTAAAATTGATAAAATGGAGTATATTCATACAATGGGATATTATACAGTAATGGAAATCAACCAATTATAGCTATATGCAACAACATGAATGACTATCTGAAAAGAAGCCAGATAGAGGGATGCCTAGATAGCTCAGTCGGTTGAGCATCCAACTTTGGCTCAGATTATGATCTCTCAGTTCATGGATTCGAACCCCACATCGGGCCCTGTGCTGACAGCTTGGAGTCTGGAGTCTGGAGCTGCTTCGGATTCTGTGTCTCCCTTGCTCTCTGCCCTTCCCCGCTCATATTTCTCTTTCTCTCAAAAATAAACAAACGTGAAAATAAGCCAGATAGAGGATACATATTGTATGATTCCATTTATTAAAAAGTACAAAAATGGCACATTAACCTTTCCTGTTAACGCTCAGAAGAACAGTTATCTTTGGGAAGGAGCGAAGGAATAGAGGTTGAGAGGAGGCATGCGAGGGTTTCAGGGGTGCTGGTAATGTTCTACATTTCTTAGCCTGGGGGCTGGCAACTCGGATGTGTTCATTAAGCTGTATAATCATGATTTGTACTCTTTTCTGTATGTGTTATACTGCAATAAAGCTAAAATAAGGTATTTTTATTCCAACTTGCATTTCTTAAATAGATATGGAAATGCTGTTTCTCTGGTAATCAGCCACTTGCATCTCTTCGATAAATCATTAAAGGGCTCTGTCCATTTCTTTTGGTGTCTTAGGTGTGTACTGTCTGCACAAGCTCTTTTTATATGAAGCAGATTTATCTATTGTTCTTTACTATGAAAAGCTTTTCCTACATTTTTGGTTTTTAATTTTACTGGTGATTTCTGGGGTTCAAAAGTTTTTATTAAGTCACATTTGTCATTGTTTTACTTTACATATCATGCACTGCCAACATGTTCAGAAAACTTCATTCAGAGATCAGAGAAATATCAACCTACCTTTTTCCAGTTTTTAAATAATGTTAAAATTAAACTTTAATGAAGTTTTTAAAAAATGTCTTCATTTATTTGTGGCAGAGAGACACAGCATGAGCAGGGTAGGGTCAGAGAGAGGAAGACACAGAATCTGAAGCAGCTCCAGGCTCTGAACTGTCAGCACAGAGCCCGGCGTGGGGCTCGAACCCATGAACCGTGAGATCATGATCTGAGTCAGAGTCTGACGCTTAATCGATTGAGCCACCCAGGCACCCCTTAATGAATTTGTTTTAACAGAAGCAAGTAAAGGTATTTTCTTCTATTTTGTAAAAGATTTTATTTTTAAGTTAATCTCTACACCCAACATGAAGCTTGAACTCACAACCCCAAGATCACACCCAACGTGAGGCTTGAACTCACAAACCCAACCCGCTCCATCGACTGAGCCAGCCAGCCGCCTCATCAAGTAGAAGTATTTTTTTAAAAAAGTTTTTTAATGTTTACTTATTTTTGAAAGAGAAAGAGAGACAGAGCATAGTTTGGGGAGGGGCAGGGAGAGAGACACACACAGAATCCAAAGCAGGCTCTAGCACAGAGCCCAATGGCTGTCAGCACAAAGCCCGATGTGGGGCTCAAACTCACAAACTGAGATCATGACCTGAGCTGAAGCTGGTCACTTATCCGACTGAGCCACCCAGGCACCCCGCTAAGTAGAAGTATTCTTAAAGTACATTTCCTTAACTGGGAATAAGCAGGTGTTCAAAATATACTTGACGATTGGCTCTTCCTGTTCTCTTAAATCTTAGGTATTATTTTATAGTTTGATGTTCAGATGAAAAGTGTGAAAACTAGCAAAATCCTGTTAATATCAAGATGAGATTCAGAAAATTTGAAATGTCATTTTTTAATAAAAAGAAAATGT
This sequence comes from Proteles cristata cristata, assembly GCA_017311185.1. Lineage (NCBI taxonomy): Eukaryota > Metazoa > Chordata > Mammalia > Carnivora > Hyaenidae > Proteles > Proteles cristata. Next base: position 180,735 of record JAESUZ010003751.1, on the reverse strand, counting down.
TAGTTAAAAGTTAAGTTTGAAAAAGCTCATGGCTACTCATTTTTGAAGTACTGGAAATGTCCTCAACCTTAAATAGAATGGTGGTAGTTACAGGTTGTATACGTATGTATAAATCCATTGGGTTGTATACTTAAGAACTGTATATTTTACGGTATGTGTACTTTAATTGTATACTTATAATTAATATAATCAATTTGCTTTAGGTGAATTTTAATACCAAATGTAACATTTTTATAATATTACTTTCCAGATCCAGGACGGATATTTAGAACTTTATAGTATTAGAAGTTCTGAGTAAGAGAAATAATATCCGTCACCACCATTTATTCTATACTTATTCCATGTGAGACTCAAAGAAGACGAATTCAACTTCTCAATGTATGAATTTTATTTCAAACAAGCCACTAATATACCAATTTGAAGTACTCTCAAGTGCATACAGCAAAAATTAAAGATCAGAGGTATGGATCTAAGTTGAAGATACAGAATTTGTCCTGGGGCAAAGGCATAATGTTTAAAAAAATAGTTCTACAGAGAGCTAAATCACAAAAGGCTCTTTGCTGATGAAAAGACCAGGTGTACAAACGCTGAGTTCAAGGATCCTCGCTAACTCTGTGCTGGCTCCCTGCTGAGGCTCAGAATGGAGCGGCACCTGCCCTCAGTGCACCGGCGAGCCTCAGAGTCACCGCAGGGACCACATCCCTCCCTGACCTTGTCCCACCCGTGAGCTCTGAGGGAAAGTCCAAAGCACTGGGTAGGAGACCTTGGTCAGAGGAGGTTCAGTTTTAGTATTTCACTAATTTAGTAAATTAAATTAAGTTAGAAAAAGAGGTCGGAGGACTTGCTCAGAATGGTAGAAGCCCTCAATAATTATACTGTGAAGAACTACACAAACGGTAGTCACTGGTTTTAGAACAACCGCTAAATATACAGTCCTTCAGGCTGTGATTCTGAAAAGACTATTAAAGTGTGTCATGTTTGCATCACTGTCCATAAGGTAACCTTCATGTCTACACAGACAGGTGAGCAATGGGACAAGCTCCCCAGAAATTTACTTTATCCCCTTTACTTCTTAGAACATAGGGGCACCTGGGTGGCTTGGTCGGCTGAGCGTCCGACTTTCGCTTAGGTCATGATTTCGCGGTTCGTGGGTTCGAGCCCCGCTTCGGGCTCTGTGCTGACTGCCCGCTCAGAGCCTGGAGCCTGTTTCAGTCTGTGGCTCCTTCTCTCTCTGACCCTCCCCTGCTCACGCTGTCTCTCTCTTTCTCTCTCCTAGAAATAAATATTAAAAAAAAAAAAAAAAAAAAAGAACATAATACTTTATACATATAAAACAATGTAAGTAACATATGTAAATTAAAAATAATAAATATAATGAATACCCATGAATTACCAAACTCAAAAATGAACACACATCTCAAACCATGGATCTACCTATCTGTTCGTAGGTATTTCTGACATGACCCACCCTTCTGACTTCATCAGGAGCTGCTGACTTACAGCAGGAAGCTTAAACTCACCAACGGGAGACACACATAGGGCCAGGAAAGCACCTTTGGGTTTGAGTGGCTACCGGGAATGCTGTGTTGAGAAGGCCTGGAGGTCCGGCCTGGGTCAGAACACTGCCCCAGGGGAAACAAGGAGTGGTGGCATGTGTGCATGACCCTCACCAACTCCTTCAGTCTCATCTCCTTTCTGAAAACCTGCTGTGTTCTAGTCACCATGATATATAAACACATAAGTATCCTGAACATGTCAGGCTCTTTGTAGATTCTGCCCCCTTCGCCTGGATGCTCTATCTTTTCCTGAACAACTGCACATCCTTTAAATTCCAGGAAGCCTTGCTTGACCTCCTTCTAAGAAAAGCTGGACACGTTTTTCTCCGTTACCTTCTAACACCTCTATCATAAAACTTTCCTACCTTTAATTGCTGGTTTATATGTCTGTTTCTCCCACTAGACTAGTCTGTGCCTCTGGAAAGTTCTCCTTATATACAAATGCATACAGCAGGTACTCAATAAATGCTTTTTAAAAAGGCTTTATCTGGGGACGCCTGGGTGGCTCAGTTGGTTAAGCATCTGACTTCAGCTTAGGTCATGATTTTGTGGCCTGTGAGTTCAAGGTCCGCATAAGGCTCTGTGCTGACAGCACAGATTCTGTGTCTCCTCTCTCTGCTCTCCCCCTACTTATACTCTGTCTCTCTCTCCCTCTCAAAAATGAATGTTAAAAAAAATTATTATCTGAATCTCAGTTAGTCAACATTACCGTGTAATATTAGTTTCAGGTGTACAGTATAGTGATTTAACAAATGCTTTTTGAATGCATGTATAAATATAACATGAATAAATATAATCAGAAAAGTGCCTAACTATGTACTATGCAAGTTTCTTTTAAGTTTAATCTACAAAACTAATACAAGTATAGAAAGAAGAGAGAAAAGAACTAGGGCCTGGAGTTGATGGGAGGAAAAGGAGATTAAGAATAGCAGAGGAAACCGCTTGATGATTTTACAAACATAGACAACACAGTAACTTCCACAGAACGTATAAAATCTACATCAGTAGCTTATTCAATATTCTTAGGCTTGGTTTTAGCACCTCTTCAAAACAATAAAAATTACTTACTGGTTGTAAAGTTCTGGATACCTAACCAAGTTCTGAATGAACTCATTCAGTCCTGCTCTTCTTTGTTTAATAAAATCTGTTAAAAGAGACAAACTATTAGGGCTATTTATGACAGACTATGTAATTATCATCAATACAGTTATATAAGAGTAGACAAGCACAAGATAGTGAATTCTGATCAAGAAGCTATTTTTTTTTAATTTTTAATGTTTATTTATTTATTTTTTTAAAATTTTTTATTTATTTATTTTTTTACTTTATTATTTCTAGGAGAGAGAGAGCGAGACAGCATGAGCAGGGGAGGGTCAGAGAGAGAGGGAGTCACAGACTGAAACAGGCTCCAGGCTCTGAGCTGGCAGTCAGCACAGAGCCCAACGCGGGGCTCGAACCCACTAACGCGAGATCATGACCTAAGCGAAAGTCGGACGCTTAACCGACTAAGCCACCCAGGCGCCCCAATGTTTATTTATTTTTGACAGTTTTTTTTTAAATAGTTTATTGTCAAGTTGGTTTCCATATAATGCCCAGTGCTCATCCCCACACGTGCCCTCCTCCATGCCCATCACCCCCCTTCCCCTCTCCCCCAGCCCCATCAGCCCTCAGTTTGTCTCAGCATTCAAGAGTCTCTCATGGTTTGCCTCCCTCCATCTCCCCAACTATTTTTCCCCTTCTTCTCCCCCATGGTCCTCCGTTAAGTTCTGTCTAATCCTCCTGTACGTGCAAACATATGGTACTTGTCCTTCCCTACCTGACTTATTTCGCTCAAGGAAGCTATTTCTTTTTTTTTTTTTTTTAATGTTTTATTTATTTCTAGTAGAGAGAGAGAGAGACAGCATGAGCAGAGGAGGGTCAGAGAGAGAGGGAGTCACAGACTGAAACAGGCTCCAGGCTCCGAGCTGGCAGTCAGCACAGAGCCCGACGCGGGGCTCAAACCCACGAACCGCGAGATCATGACCTAAGCGAAAGTCGGATGCTTAACCGACTAAGCCACCCAGGCGCCCCCAAGGAAGCTATTTCTTAATTCATGTTTCTTTTTTTAAAACTGTTTAATGTTTTATTTCTGATAAAGAGAGAGAGAGAATAAGCAGGGGAGGGTCAGAGAGAGGGGAAGACACAGAATCCGAAACAGGCTCCAGGATCTGAGCTAGCTGTCAGCACAGAGCCTGATGTGGGGGGGGTCGAACCCACAAACCGTAAATCATGACCTGAGCAGAAGTCAGACGCTTAACTGACTGAGCCACCCAGGCGCCCCCATGTTTCTTGATATACAATAAGAAATACTTAAAAATATATTTTTTTAAAATCTACAAATACAATGATTATAAAAATCAAGCAGAAAACATATCTCCCAAAAGAAAACTCTCTGAAGAAATGCCTATTTTTGGTTCTAAATAGACTCATTACAAAACTTGGAGAGGTACGGGCACCTGGGTGGCCCAGTCAGTTAAGCATCCGACTTCAGCTCCGGTCATGATCTCAAATTCGTGAGTTCAAGCCCCACCGAGTGAACTGAGATTTCAAAAGCTGCTATGAGAGCAGAGAAGAGGCTCCCAACCCTACCTAGAGACTAGTGTTTAGGAAAAATTTCAGAAGGCACTGGTATCTACATCAAGTCTTATAAAGAACTAGCTGGGAATGATGTCTAGGCCTCAGAAGAACTCAAAGACTAGAATACTACTGGGGAATTGTCTTTTTATCTTGTATGAACCTATTTCTCTTAAATTAGTAAAGGTTACAAGTGAGAAATAAAAATGGTTTAACTTTTTTTTTTTGAGAGAGAGAGAGGGAGAGAGAGCATGTACAAGCGAGCAGGGGAGGGGCAGAGACGGAGAGAGAATCCCAAGCAGGCTCTGTGTTATCAGCATGAAGCCCAACATGGGGCTCAATGCCACAAACTGTGGGATGATGACCTGAACCCAAATCAAGGGTCGGATGCTTAACTGGGCCACTCAGGCACCCCAAAGTGGTTCTATGTAAGCCATTTCAGTGTCATGCCTTTAAAAAACATTGATCTTTAGCCCTTAACACAAGTGTAATGAGAGGAAGTTAATTGATGTTTTTGTAAATAAATAGAATACTAAGCAATTATATTCTAACATTCATAGATTCTAAAATTCATATGCCTTATTTCTTACTAGATTCCCACTGATTTTGTTACCCTGTACTCTTTTTTAAATAATTATGATAAAATAAACTTTTTTTAAGCTTCAAAAAAACCCAGAATGTAGTTTATATACTGACCTTGGGATCCTATTGGCAAAAGGCTTGATATTAAACCATTTAGTATAGCTATCTCTCTTTACTCTACAGAAAGATCCTTAAATTAAAAATGAAATTTTAACTTTGAAAAGTATAGGCAGAAACAACCCTTAAAACCACCTTCAAATATGTAAAACTTATTTTATAGAGGTTGGCAACCACCAGAATAAAGAAGTGAAAAAAGAAGACGGAGACATGCTCTTAGGCTACAAACATAAGAACTCAAGAGAGATGCATGGAAAAGCCGCACAACGGCTGCCAAGCATTAAGTAAGTTCACGGCAGATTCTTTCTTCGTGCTCTGACTTCCATCTTTGGCCAGTGAAAGCCCCATCAAGGGAGCTCCTGCGTCCTTCGATAAAACTCCAGTAATCTTGTGCGGCCTCGCTGCGTTCAGGCAAGACGTCGTAGGACCGTCCTGGGTACTTCTTGCCCCGGATCTGGAATCAGTTTTCCACGGACTCTGGTTGCTTTAAGGGGGAAAACGGTATTTGGGAGATTACACCCCAGACGCTACGAATGTTCACCTGCTGCTTGTTACTGTTTCAGGCATTTCCCGGGGTGAGAGCTAAGGAACATGTGTTGTTTTAGAAAAAAAAATAAACCATGGGGCGCCTGGGTGGTTCAGTAGGTTAAGCATCCAACTTTGGCTCAGGTCTTGATCTCACGGTACGTGAGTTCAAGCCCCACGTCGAGCTCGGTGCTGACAGCTCAGAGTCTGGAGCCTCCTGTGGATTCTGTGTCTCCCTCCCTCTCTGCCCCTCCTCCGCTGCTGCTCTGTGTCTCTCTCTAAAATAAGTATTTAGAAAAATGAAAAAATACATCATGATTTCACACTATATTTCCAAATTAAGCTAAAAATTATAAGATTTTTATTAAAATTTCTTTTTCTATCTTTCCTGTTCTGCTAAAAACTTTGGTTCCCAGGAGGTAACATAATTACAAAATAACAACTTCATATTATAACAATAAGACTGCTGAACGCAGAGTGAAAATTTCTGGGCACTGTTTTTGTTCTTAGGAGACATCTCAGGAGGAATCTAAGGTAAGAATTCTATGTTTTGAAGTCATTTAAGGTTAATTTTTCTCCATGTGTTTACACTACCAATCAAAACAGAGTTAGGTTTTTCCCTTCAGTTTAACTGCTAAAGATCACTTTATTAGTGTATTTTTGTTGTTAAATACGTTTAAAACATGCACATGATTCCAAAGCCAAAGCCATAAAAAAGACTTATTCAAAGACATCTCACTTCTCTCCCATCTGCCTCCCCCTGGCCTCTTCCCACTCCTTAAAGTCACTAGTTTTCAGCTGTTCGGTTTACTTTTCCATTTTTTCCATGGAAGATTTTTCCATTTTTCCATTTTCCATTATTTCCTTTTGAATCCCTATGCCCTTTCCAATACAAAAAAGATACACTATACACATCTGTACTTTGTTTTTTCCACTGAGAAATGTATTTTGCAGATCACTCTACTGTAATGCACAAAGGGCTTGCTCATTCTTTTAAAGCTGCATCATTTCCAAGGTTAGGACCTTTCAGTTGTTTCCAGTTTTTGCTGTTAAGAAAAATGCACAATAGGGACGCCTGGGTGGCTTAGTCGGTTAAGCATCCGACTTTCGCTCAGGTCAGGATCTCGCGGTTCGTGGGTTCGGGCCCCACTTCGGGCTCTGTGCTGACTGCCAGCTCGGAGCCTGGAGCCTGTTTCAGTCTGTGACTCCCTCTCTCTGACCTTCCCCTGTTCACGCTGTCTCTCTCTATCCTAGAAATAAAAAAAAAAAAAAAAAAGAATAATGCACAATAAACAGTCTTATATGCACATCATTTTATATGCACTTTATCTCTGGAACAGATTCCTAGAAACGTGATTTCTTGATCACAGTGAAATGCTTATACGGTTTTGGTAAATACCACACAATTTGGATTATACCACATCATTCCCACCAGCAAAACATGCCTGTTTCCCTAAAGCCTAATTAAATGAGCATCTCAACACTCTGTGATTGTCTGAGTATGGCTTAGATTTGATCTCCCCAATAAAAAGCTTTCTGGATCTCTGTGACATATGGTCTATTACACTGTTGCCAAGTCATATACAATAAACTCCATATCAATTTCAAATTGTTCTTCAACAAAAATCTATTTTTTAGTATCAAATTAATCCACCGAAACATAAATACTACAGGACACTCTATCCAGGATTTTGCCTTGAAGAAGGAAGTTGCAGGTCTTTGTCTTCTTCCCCTGATAAAATGAAATGATTCTGTCATTAGGATTCAACTAAGGGCTCTCCAGAACTCCAGCCCAAGTTCAAGTCTCCATTCAGTAACACATGTTTAATTCCTTAGTTCGATTCCTCAGATGTCCTTCTGCCACTTCAAATTAATTAATTCTCTTATTCACCCAGTCTTGACACCTCAATTATCTCTTATTCTCTTCTCTATATCTCCCTTACCTAAGCAATCACCAAGATTTCTTATAGATTTTTCCTTAAAAGAATTCCTGCATATGTGTTAGTCCGTTTCCACCCTAGTCTTGGTTGTGATTATCTGATGTGAGGACTGCTGGCACAGTCCCTTCCCCACGTTCCCAGTCTCCACCCTGTCTTTCTCTCTGTTGTGCCTACTGTATGATACAGTCAGTTTCACACTGTTTCATATTCACTTCACCCAAATAATTCTAAGACCCACATGTTGCCCATGATGATGTTTTCAACCTGTGCTCCACAGATATACTTTACTCCTGCACCAACAGAGCAGCCTCATTTTTATTTGTTCTACACATGTCATCTTCTGTGGAAGATGTCATTGGGACTTAAGCGTTCTGCAGCTAAATGCAAAATTAGTCCAAAGGCACTGGCCTATAGAATCGATTCTACAGAAAGTACTATCTGGCTTTGCTGTAGTGACTCAATCTTCTCTTGCTTTCTTTTTCCTTTTTATTTGCTACTATTTATTAATCAGTTCATGTATTTAAGTAATATTTACTAAAAACCTAAGATCTACAAGGCACTATAAATCAGTAAAAAAGACAAAGTACCAATGTTCATAAAATCTACAGCCAGACAAGACAGAATGGCAATGAAAATAAAGTGTGCTAAGTACTCCCAAGAGAAAAAAATTCTACACATAACAGGGAAAGTGAGAACTCTTTCCAATCTTGAGGTTCATAAAGTATAAAAGAATTAAGAGTCTCCAGATGTGAGGGCTCCTGGGGATAATCCAGCAGCCACAGGGGAAAAAACTAAGTTTAATTAAAGCAAGAGTATGAAAGAAATATGAAAGAGATGGAAGATAAAGAGGAGTCTGTCAGGAGTCTGTCAGTCATGGACAGAACTCCACAGGGCACAGTGCAAAGGCCTGAGGGAAAGAAACGAGATAAGGCTACGCTGCGGAGAGGACGCAGTCAGGACAAGTGGTATGAGAGCTTCTGTCTTGAGCAGGGACGCAAGAAAGCGCACATGAAAGGGACCAAGAGTGTAATGGGTCACAAGGGTATGAGCAGATGACAGAGGTGGGGAGATGAGGATGGGCTGCACCCTAGCTCGGGGCTCACCCAGGCACGGACAGATGGCTTTTCTCATCTGCATGAGGAGATTATCTGGCGGATAAGGAAGCTTCTGTCTCTCTGTATGCAGCCATTTGTGACCTGGACTGATATTATGGATTCTAGTGACAAAATTTCCAGGCTTGAGGCTTCAGACATATAGCTCCAGACTCCTGAGATCTACGTGTCATAAGGCTCCCTAAGCGTAAATAATAGGACAATATCTTAGTATCCCATTCAGAGGCCTGCAGGGTGCTGTGTACGGAGTATATATTTAATAAATGGGTCTGGATGTAACAAAGAATGTCCTTCATGGTTAGAAAAAGTACTCAAATTATCCTTAACGATCAATAAATTTACCTGAAGCCAGACTGCTTGAATTAACTTATAAGTAAGACACTTAACAGCTGTGACTCTGGGCTATTAATCTAAATGTGCCTCAGTTTCCTAACCTATAGAATAGTGATGACGAGAATAAGAATACCTGCCTCAAAGGATTTTTGTGACCACTGAATCATTTAAAACATGTTAAGTGTTTATGGGGCGCCTGGGTGGCTTAGTCGGTTAAGCATCCGACTTTCGCTTAGGTCATGATCTCACGGTTTGTGGGTTTGAGCCCCGCGTCGGGCTCTGTGCTGACTGTCAGCTCAGAGCCTGGAGCCTATTTCAGAGTCTGTATCTCACCTCTCTCTCTGACCTTCCCTTGCTCACGCTCTCTCTCTCTCCAGAAATAAATAAAAATATTTAAAAAAAAAAAACATGTTAAGTGTTTAAAACAATGCCTGGACCTGAACGTGAGACAGGAAATTATCAACACCCTAGAGGAAACAACCTCCTTGACCTCCACCGCAGCAACTTCTTACTTGACACATCCCCAAAGCAAGGGAATCAAGAGCAAAAATAAACTGTTGGGACCTCATCAAGATTAAAAGCTTCTGCACAGCAGAGGAAACAACCCAGAAAATTAATAGGCAACCAACGGAATGGGAAAAGATAGTTCCAAGTGACTTATCAGATTAAGGGCAAGTATCCAAAATCTATAAGGAACTCACCAAACTCCACACCTGAAAAACAAACAATCCAGTGAAGACATGGGCAGAAGACATGAACAGACACTTCTCCAAAGAGGACATCCAGATGGCCAACAGACAAATGAAACGATGCTCATCATCCCTCCTCATCAGGGAAATACAAATCAAAACCACACTGAGATACCACCTCATGCCAGTCAGAGTGGCTAAAATGAGCAATCAGAGAACTCTAGATGCTGGCGAGGATGTGGAGAAACGGGCACCCTCCTACACTGTTGGTGGGAATGTAAACTGGTACAGCCCTTCTGGAAAACAGTGTGGAGGTTCCTAAGGAAACTAACAATAGAACTCCCCTATGACCCAGCAATAGCACTGCTAGGAATTTACCCAAGGGATACAGAATGTTGATGCATAGGAGCACATGTACCCCAATGTTCATTTAGCACTCTCCACAATAGCTAAAACCTGGAAAGAGCCTAAGTGTCCATCAACAGATGAATGGATCAAGAAGATGTGGTTTATCTATACCATGGAATCCTACATGGCAATGAGAAACAATGAAATCTGGCCATGTGTAGCAATATGGATGGACCTTGAGGGTGTTATGCTCAGCGAAATAAGTCAGGCAGAGAAGGACAAATATCATATGTGTGCACGTATAGGAGGGTTAGGAGGAACTTAATTGAGGAACGAGGGGGAGAAGAAGGGCGGAAATGGTGGGGGAAAGGGAGAGAGGCAAACCATGAGAGACTCTTGAATGCTGACAAAAACTGAGGACTGGTGGATGTGGGGGGGAGAAGGGGTGGGCATGGAGGAGGGCACTTGTGGGGATGAGCACTGGGTGTTATGTGGAAACTAATTTGACAATAAACTATTTGTAAAAAAAAAAAAAACAACAATGCCTGGTACACAGAAAGCACCTTTCTGAAGTATTAGTTTCATAGAACATGATATCAATTAGCTTTGAGAAATCTTGTACTACTTTGTAGCACAATGAACACCTTAACTACTTCAAACTTTAACCTAACCATCACTATGGCAGGTGTATAAAATTATTGCTTACCTGGGTCAAAGTTATCACCAAATATTCTCTTGGCAGGGATCTTCAGGGCTATAGCAGGAAATTGTTTCTTTAACTAGAATTTTAAAAAATAACATTATCTGAACTTAATTTTCTAGGACTTCTAGATACAGATGCACCAAAAGAAATTATACTCTGATTTTCAAAAAATTCCATCAGTAAGACATACTTTTAAGTATATCATGATCAAATATACAATATTAAATTATACTAATAAAATATAATTAGTCTGGCTAATCATTCTATTTTGTCCCAAGAGAACATTTAGTATCTTTGTGACCCTGGATAAGTTACTTAACATTTCTGTGCTTCAGTGTTCTTGTGGAAAATGGGAGATGCTTTTAGCACTTACCTTGCAGATCTGTTCAGTCTTAAAGGAAATCATTTATATTAAGCGCTTAGACAGGAACCTGGAGTATAAGCTTTAAATACATGTTAGTCACCATTTACTACCTCAAGAGAAGTTGTGACCTTTAGAAGAAGTTGTGATTCTTTCCATATGAACAGATTGACAACCGTTTTCTAAGAAAGTTGATCAATTTTGTTTTCAATATCCTCTGCTCTAGCCTTCCCCTCGTTAATACTGTAATACATTCATCAGATTTGCTTATCCCCAAAGAACAACTTGGGCCTGGAGACATTAAATGTCGGGCAGTAAAGTCATAAAAATGGATTAACACTCATTTTTATTTTAAGTCTGATGTCTAAAAACCATGTACACACATAAGCTATGTATCTACCTACCAACTGTCAGGAAATACAAAGAACAGAAGAATGTATTAATCACTCTACACCATGAGTATGCTGTCAGCAGAATCCAGACTGAAAAATCTGTAGACAACTGACCCTGATTTTTCAACAAAAAACTGTAAAGGAAAGAAAAGAGAGGTGGACAGGGAAACTCGGTGACCAAAAAACACTTTATAGATTTATCAACCAGTCACATATGCACTGACTAAATATTTAATACTAAGATGTTACTGTTAATTGTTTCGGGTGTGATCACTGTATGCTGTATTTTTAAAAGAACTTTTATCGTTTTAGAGACGTATACTAAAATATTTACAAACGAAATGATACAAAGTCTGAAACCTGCTTCACGGCGCAGGGGACCGGCCGGGGACGGAGAGGAAACGGGCCGGCCGTGGGCCTGTCCCTGCAGCAGCCGGACGGCACGGACGGCGCCGCACGCGGTCTTCGGCGTTTGTACTATTCTCTCTACCTCCGTATGTGGTTAACGATGTCTACAACAGGAATTTTAAATGCAAACTACACGCACAAAAATACATTTCTATGAACAAAATGTTTACAGACTGGATATTTTAGTTTTTGTTTCTTCCTTACTCTAAAAGGAGCGCAGGGAAAGACTCTGTGTTTTCAAACGTGGGGAAACCCAGGCCAGGTTTAACTTCCCTTCTGTGGCTTCAAAGACCACATGGGGACCATTCCCATGGTTTCTGCTTTGCCTGTCACCACAGGAGGCAGAATCAGAGGGGATACAGAGAGAGAGGGGCAGACAAAGAAAATGGGGAAATAAGAAAAAAGAAAAAAGGAAGAGAAATACAAGAAAAACGAGGGAGAAGAACAAAAACAACTATATATTAAGGGAAATTTTCTGCACAAAAGCTTAAGATGGGGTGTATGGTGGGAAAAGAGAATGAACGTGATCGTGGTGGGGGAGCGTGCCCCCAAACTGTCCTACTTTCCCTTTATACGTAAAGATACACAGATATTACACTCTACTTAATTAATCTGTAGCTACTTAAGTCATGAAACCGTCATGACTTGAGGACGGCGTTTCCCTCGTGCACATCTCCACGCTGCTGGGCTGTCAGCCGACGTCTCTGACATTCCTCCTTCTCATAAGCAGTTCTACAGAACGGAACGCCCTTAGAAGGCAATTCTGGCCCATATAATTTTATCAAAACACAGAAAGAAGTCTCAGATTTTCAGGTATTAGTAGTTCACTGAACAAAGTTTGATCTTATTTCTCTAAGAAGTTTACATAAACTATCTGTGTGTGTGTTATGTTACCACCATAATAGCTATGGTCAAATGTGTACAATCCTCAAAAAATGCTGATCATGTATATAAAGGTATCCAAGAATTTCAACGAGAGCTGGCAATTCAACTCCTCTCCAGCCTCCAACATAAACTTTTTTTTTTGTTTAATCACTCAACATTACAGAAGAGATCTTCATGTAGAAACTCTTTTTGGGTATTATTTTGTCTCGAAAGTAAAAAATGCTGTCTCAATATCCTTTGATCAAGCACTTTAAAATACATGTATATAAAGTTTAGTTACATAAGTATTATAGAAAAATTAAAGAACACAGGGGTGCCTGGGTGGCTCAGTAGCTTAAGTGTCTGACTTTGGCTCAGGTCATGATCTTGCAGTTCGTGGGTTTGAGCCCCACATCGGGTTCTGTGCTGACAGCTCAGAGCCTGGAGCTGCTTCAGATTCTGTGTCTCCCTCTCTCTCTGCCCCTCCCCTGCTCATGCTCTGTCTCTCTCTGTCTCAAAAATAAATAAACTATAAAAAAAAATTAAAAACAACAAAAATACATAGTAAAAATACTACAGTTATCTGAGTAGCAACATATTTTAGGTGATTAAAAAATGTTTTTAATGCTTATTTATTTTTTGAGAGGGAGAAAGAGAGACAGAATGTGAGTGGAGGAGGGGCAGAAAGTGGGAGACACAGAATCCAAAGCATGGTCCAGGCTCTGAGCTGCCAGCACAGAGTCTAAAGCAAGGCTCAAACTCGTGAACCATGAGATCATGACTATAGCCAAAGTGAGACCCTTCACTGACTGAGCCACCCAGGTACCCCTTAGGTGATTTTTAAGTTTGAATACTTATTTTCCTGCATACTCCAGGTTTTCTAGAATATGTATTAATTTTACATTGAAAAAGAATTCAATTTTAACTAGCAAAGCATTTGAATATTATTTGAAAGAAATACAGACACAGTGAAATGCTAAACAGAGACTTTCATGACTTAACAAAACATGGGATGTTGTCAGTTAGACAACAGTTGATTCATTCTGGTCATTTAGGTAGTAATTTATCTCTTAACTGAGATACACTTAACTTCCCCCATAAGTATTTTACAGGGGGTGCTGGGGTGGCTCAGTGGACTTATGTCAGGTCATGACCTCACAGTGCAGGAGTTCAAGCCCCACATCAGGCTCTCTGTTGTCAGCACAGACCCCGCTTCTGATCCTCTGTCCTCCTTTCTCTCTGGCCCTCCTCCACTCGTTCTCTCCCGGTCTCTCTCTCTCTCTCAACATAAACAAACTTGAAAAAAGTAATAAAGTATCTTACAAATGTTAAGTCACAGACTTCTGTATCTATTTAATCCTATTTTTAAAATCAAGAGACAGGGTTAAGAAAATTGGGGAAAAAATTACCTTAAATATGAAACAATTCTTTCTGAAGGATGCCTGGTAATCTACCATTTATTAAATAATGACAGAAGGAAACTCCTATTATTAGGCAAGAAAAAACTGGAATCCAGAGCTATCTTAATAATCTGGGGTCTATAACGACCAATTCAGGTGGTGTTCTTCGGCCTCTCAGGTACGCATGACGAGAGGCCAGTCTCCACAGACACTGGTCCCTGCACAGATCTGGCCTGATATGCTATAATGACCATGGTGCTCCTGCTTCCTACTTTAGAGATATTTGTAATTACAAAAACACTGGGTTAAAAATAATATTTAATATCTGAATTTTGAATACACGGGTTTTTAAAATTTTTTTTAAATGTTTATTTTTGAAAGAGAAAGAGACAGAGAGACAGAGGTGAGCAGGGGAGAGGCAGACAGAGAGAGGGAGACACAGAATCTGAATCAGGCTCCAGACTCTGAGCCGTCAGCACAGAGCCCAACAAGGGGCTCGAACTCATGAAATGAGAGATCATGACCCAAGCCGAAGTCGGACGCTTCACCAACTGAGCCCCCCGGGAGCCCGTTGAATATACAGGTTTTAGTCACCTAAATAACTAATGATGTCACACCCCCTACCCTCCAGTAGCTGTCAGAACTTAGGGAAGTCCATATACAACTTAGCTACTTACAATCTGGAACTGAAGACTTCTCTCCAAACCAAGAACGAAACTCTGGGAGGAAGGGAGGTTTCTGACGAACTTTCGTAACAGCAATTTAACCAGAAACAACACGACGATCAACAGCTATCAGAGAGGCAGTAAAGTACTTTCTTTCTTTCTTTTTTTAAAAGTTTATTTATTTTGAGAGAGCGAGAGAGCAAATGAGAGACAGAATCCCAAGCAGGTTTCTTCATGTCAGCACAAAGCCTGATGCAGGGCTCGATCTCACAAACCATGAGAGCATGACCTGAGCTGAAATCAAGAGTCAGGCACTTAACCAACCAAGCGACCCACATGCCCAGAATCTATTTCTAATATTCTGACACTAGGATGCATTTTAAGCTGGACATCTAGTTACCGTACCTTCAACAGTTTATCTGGATTTCTCAACAGTCCTCTCTCTAGCCTTCTTTGTAGGAATTCCAAAGTTTGGATGCTTCTGAAGAATCTCTTACCCTTTTCTGCTTGTCTATATGAGTACTATTTAAGCACTCAAATAAATCTCTCTTATTTGCAAGTTTTTTCAGGTGTTTTGTTTTATTTTCTTAATTTCTTTAAGCTTTATTTAAGTAATCTCTGCACCCAAGATGGGGCTTGAACCCATGATCCTGAGATCAAGAGTCACACATTCTTTTGAATGAGCCGGCCACAGCACCCCTCAGATGTCTAGTTTTAAATAAAAATCCTTAAGACTGACATTTACTTACAGTATTGTAAAGTTTATCAAACTCCGCATATCTCCTGAAGACAAACCACTCACTCCTGCCCACTGAGACCAGAACTTTATAAACCTGTGGAAATAAAAAATAGCAGAACAAAACTCAATTGCAAAAAAAACCCATTAGCTATTTAATAGGCAAATAACTTGTTTTCATACTCATGAAACTGATTATCAGACATTCATGTTTATACACGATTCTCCAAAATACACAAGCACACCAGCAGAAAGACCTACTTCATCTTCCTGATAGTTTATTTTTTAAATGTTATGAAACATTTCCACAGTTTTCCGACAATAACACAGTGAGCATCTGTGAACTCATTTAGAACTTCTGAATTCTAACACTTTGCCATTCTTGTTTCAGATTTTTCCCAATTTTTCTAATATAATAGATTCAATTGATGTCACTTTCCTCTCTTTTCTAGCAGTAATCATTATCCTGAAATTATGAAGTATTCTTTTTTTTTAATTTATTTTATTTTATTTATTTATTTATTTTTTTTACAAATAGTTTATTGTCAAATTAGTTTCCACATAACACTCAGTGCTCATCCCCAAAATGAAGTATTTTCAAAAGTGATGCTTGACACATAAAGACTCAATTATTTGTTCTTCTCCTTCCAGGTCATCTTGTACACAGTTATTTTTCAGACTAGAAACCTATCTTCATATTTCTTACTACCATCCTACATATGTTTAATAATTTCACATCTACATAATTTCATATAACCATAGTCAACAGCCCTATGAAGTAAGCAGAAAAATATGATAATCCCTAGTATATGTATAAGGAAATGATGGCCCAAAAAAGTCAAATGACTTGCCCAAATTCATAGACTTATGAGATTAAAATTTAAATCTTCTAACCCTTCATGTACCAGAACCAGTATCAAATCACAATTATAACACAGAATTGATGCTTTCAATTCATCCCACAGATACTCTCAGAGTATAAGTCAACAAAGTAACACAGAGAAAATGATTTGGGTCCCCAAAGATCTTATGTTATTCTAAGGAGAAAAATAAGAATCCAGGCATTTGAGGAAAGGCTCACTGATGTATGACTTGGGGTATGAATTATAGAGATGGGAGCTGCTTTGGGTTTACAAAAGTTGTCCACAGTCTATTAGACAACTTAGAGTAAACCAGGTTTATTTTAGAATATGGGCAAACAAATATGTATAAACCATCCTTTCCCATAAAAGACTGGAAGCTACATTCGTAAGTTCATAGTTAGAGAAAATACTGTGAGGAAAGCAGCTCTCTGATACTGTATGTTATTACAACATATGAACTCCGTAGCACTGTGTAAGATATGGTCACATTAACAAGCCACAGGGAGAGGGGTCCCACAATGAAAAGCCACATTCCCCCATAGAAGAGGATAAGGCCTCACCTGGAATGTGAAACAAAGTCTCTGGTGTCAGTCACCTGAGTAAGTGATGTATTACTTAGACTAAGAGAAAAAGAGGATTCAGGTACCCTACATGAGACACATGTGATGATGGCTGCTAACATGGCTCTTCTGGTCTTAACCAAAAGGCACCACTTTCTCTTAGAGGAAGCTACTGGATGTAAGATTGATTTGTTTGTGAGATGTTAACTGCTCACAAGGAGAGAATGCGGAAGTAGCGGATAAAGAACTGGTCAAGGTGCCAGTGAAGCTGCACCAGATTTCCAAGACTGAACTAACGATTTGTCTTATAGAGCATTCAGGGTCAGAGAGGACAGCAAGCAGAACTGCTACCAAAGGATGAGAAACGTAGGTTCAGATGATTGCAAGCTTCTTGAATTATTTATGCTGGCTTCCTAGTGTGGTAAGGTGGTTTCCCATGGTTACCCAAATACGACTAAGACTAGAACCCACACATAGGTTCTAGGCTGAAGCAGCTGTACTAAAAATATATTTTTTGGTTTTTATTTATTGTTTTATTTTAGAAATGAGTGAGGGCTTATGCAGGGGCCAGAGGTAGGGAGAGAGAGAGAGAGAGACAAAGAGAGAGAGACAGAGAGAGAGAGAGAGAGAAGGAACCTCAAGCAGGCTCCCACGGTCAGCAGGGAGACCAACACCGGGCTTGATCCCAAGACCCTGATCAGGACCGGAGCCAAAATCAAGAGTCAGATGTTCAACTGACTGAGCCACCCAGGTGCTCTGGAAATACCTCTACCATGAAAAGTTAATGGATACCTGAGATAACCCACTGCCTGTATTTGCTGTATACAAACTCCCATCGAACTTGGCAGGAGGTTATGCCCTTGAAGGAGAGAATGCTCATAGGTGAAAATAAGGAGAGAGAAGGAAAAACAAACTTTCACATGCTCCGCTATTTTACCAAAGGTATACTGACTCCTTGTTTACCATCAATGTGATGTTTCTAAAACTTGCTTATAAGACTGTGGAATAAATGCACAACGCTGAAGATATTGCTGCAACGGAGAGACTGAGCAGAGGCAGACGCCCAGCCACACCTGCCGTCCCTGCTCTGGGCCTAGGTGCAGCGTGCGCGGGTATGCTTGTGAAAAAGGAAGGGCAGAGGCTGTTTCCAGCTCCCTGGCTGGGACTTGGAAGAAAAGTATCATCTGGGGACTCCAGCCCCACCCAGTGAAGAAGGGACACTGGATTGGACAGACCAAGGCTTCAGTTTAAGTCAATTTTCCCATGTGACGTGAACTCTGAGTTGCAAGTCATTTGCCAGGGACCCACCCGGCAGGCGAGTCAGGAGCAGTGGAAGGCACAGTAGAGCCGCGGGGGCGCCACAGCCATCGGGAGGCGAGGAGGCGCCAAACCCGCAGTCGATCTCCGCCACTCCGGCCAAGCCAACAGAATAGATCACTCGTAAGGTGACTGACTGAGATGCCAGCAACGGATGCCGAGAAAACGATCAGGTCAACTGTTCGCCAGATCAGTCACTCTAAACCTGGAGCAGCAAAGTCCAGAGGGATGACGGGAATGTAAGAGCCTTCAGCTGGCCGCCGTGAGGTCTGTCACTGACTTAACAAGTACTGTGAAACCAACAAACCATGACGTCAAGTTGGACAAGCGGGCGTTCATATGGGGGAAAGAGCAGAATGAAGACAGCCTGAGAATTTTAACTTTAAAAAAAAAACTGCTTAAATTTTAGCTCAAACGAAGTGTTAAAGAGAACTAGGTTAAATGAGTTTTTTCATACTACTCAGCAGGCAGGGCTTACAAGGAGTCAGTTACGAACAGGATAAATGGTATTACTTCAGGGCGGGGGCGGGGGAGGCCACGCCATCTCTGGACACACACTAACAGGACGACTGGAACTAAGTTCTGTATTTGTCATTGCACTAATGAGAAAAGTGGCTATTCTCCAGTAATAGTCCCTGACGCAACGACTCAACACACACTCCTCATGCGTATTCTTTATAGTTCCGCAGCACGTACTACAGCGGTCGGAAGTGAAATTAGCAATGGACTTTGCTTTTAAGGTAAAAAAAAAAAAAAAAAAAAGAGAGAGAGAGAAGTAAAATACTGGATTAAAATTTTTAAAAATTGAGGTAGAAAATATAAATGTTAAGAAAGATACTATGGAAATTTCAAGACCGTGGGTTTCTTTGTTTCATTTTGTTTGACACAGTGGTTCTTAACATAAGATCAGTGACTTCCGGAGTCCACTAACCTCCTAACTACATGAAAATCACGCGCTTGTTTGCAGATCATTGTGTCTGCACACTTTCTGGCGAAAGGAACTATCCGAGTTTCATAAGCTTTTCCAAAGGGCAGGTAAACAGGCAAAAATCTGAAAAGGTAACTGTGTTCCCTTACAGTACACAGGGAAGACTGGAGGGCACATCACGTGAAAGGGCAGTAAAATCTGGATACGGGGAAGCATGGGGAGGACCTTCTGGGTCAAGGAAGAACAAAAGCAGAAATGGAAGCTTCTGGGTGTTCAGCACGCCCCGTGCGGTAACACTCACACTTACAGTGAACCTCTTCTTCTTCTCCCTGTGCTCGTCCGAGCTGGGGATGCTGACGCTGGGGCAGCTCTCCTTGTGGTCCATGGTATGATCCCTTTGGGCTTATTGCCTCAATGGACACCAGAAAATGAGCCCGAAGAGACAGTCAGCAGAGGACACACACAGCTAATCCAAAACATAAAACCTCTTGAGGTAATATTCAAATTCCATCATGCAACCTGAGCCAACAGAAAGAAAGAAAGAAAAAAAAAACACAGATTAGCAAAAAATTTAAAAATACCATCATTCCTTATTTATAGGACCCACTGTATGCTTTTTCTGGCAGGAATTTACATTTGATCGTAAGTTTCAGAGCAGGTTAGAGATTTAGGATCTCAGGCCTATCAAGAGCTCAACGAAAATCAAACCTGTGCATCCCACCTGTCTTCCACACTACTAAATTCTCAGAGCTTATACACCACAGTTCATGGGGGCTGAGAGCAACTTTCACCTAAAAGGGCTCTACTTTGATAGATTTAGAGCAGGTTTTTAATTTTTTTTTCTGTTTATTTATTTTTGAGAGAGAAAGACAGAGCACAAGCAGCGGAGGGGCAGAGAGACAGGGAGACATGGAATCTGATTTGAGCTGTCAGCACAGAGTGTGACATGGGGCTTGAACTCACTAGCTGTGAGATCATGACCTGAGCCGGGGCGCCTGGGTGGCTTAGTCGGTTAAGCGTCCGACTTTCGCTTGGGTCATGATCTCGCGGTTCGTGGGTCCGAGCCCTGCGTCGGGCTCTGTGCTGACTGCCAGCTCGGAGCCTGGAGCCTGTTTCAGTCTGTGACTCCCTCTCTCTCTGACCCTCCCCTGCTCACGCTGTCTCTCTCCTAGAAATAATAATAAAAAAAAAATTTTAGAAAGAAAAAAAAGAAACGAGATCATGACCTGAGCCAAAGTCGGACCCTTAACCGACTGAGCCACCGAGGTGCCCCTAGAGCAGCATTTTTCAAAAGTCTTTCTTGTTTTATTTTTTTTAAGTTATTTAAGTGATCGCTACACCCAATGTGGGGATCAAACTCAAGACCCCAAGATCTAGAGTCACATGCTCTTCTAACTGAGCCAGCCAGGCACCCTCTAAGTGTGTCTTTCAGACTTTTTGCATCAAGAATGAACAGGTGTAGCTTGCTTCAGATTAGGTAACTATACACCTACTATGTATACATAGTACATATGTATACAGTATGTAACTATTACATACATATGTATATATGTGTATATACACGTATATACATGTACACATGTATACATGTAATAGTTATACAGTAGGTAACTATTTGCTCCTGTTTTACAAGTGAGACGATTTAGACATGGGGATGTTATATAAACAGCCCATCCAGGATTTGAACTCCGGCTACGTGGCTCCAGAGTCTTGACTCTTAACCACTGTGTTGTGCTGTGTTGCATTTTAATAACTGTGGATAATTCTTGTGCGCTGGACGTCTGGCCAGAGATGTTACAGACTTTCATACAGAACACAATTACGTGACTATTATTACTCCACCCAAAGACAAAGGGCTCGAGGTGTCAAGCTGATGTAACTTTTGCTATATGTGGCAGCTCTTACTCTCCAGACACCAAATAATACTCTTTAAAGAATTAGTTTGGCAGTTTCCCTTGGTGATTAATTTTAGGAAGTCACTGACAGACCTAATAACTGTAAGTAAATTATATTCAATAATGATTTCAAATATCTATCTTAGGCACTGAATACTCAGGTAGGGTGAATTTTAACTGATTACAAGGGTGCTTCCTTTGAGGTAACTGAAAACCTGCTTTGCTAGATTTGACGCTGGAAGTGCAGTCAAGAAGATTTGTATGCAGTTGAATTAGTTGTCAGAAAACACACCAGTGCAGCCGGCCCCCCCGGCTCCCCCAGCGGGCCGCCGCCCTGCCCCGTGGGTCCGGCACTCTGCTGCTACAGATCAGAGCAGCTGGGGCCTCGGCTCTTCTACGGCACACCAACCCGTCCAAACCCACATCGGCCCGTTCTCCAGCTGCAGAGGTGACGAAGGTGAAAATCACAGTGCTACACTTTCCACACCTGTCCTCTGAGAAGGTGGGACGCAGAGAGTGTGGGCCCTGCTGCTGTCTGAGCCCGAGTGCCTGTGTGCGTCTTACTGTGCACGGTCCACAGGAGAACTGCAGGAGAACACTGTGCCTTAGGGCTTGCCTTTGGAAAGGACCCGAGATATGACATTAAGTTGGGGCGCCTGGGTGACTCAGTCAGTTGAGTGTCCAACTTTGGCTCAGGTCATGATCTGGCGGTCTATGAGTTCGAGCCTGGTGTCAGGCTGTGCCGACAGCTCAGAGCCTGGAGCCTGCTTTGGATTCTGTGTCTCCCTCTCCCCCATCCCAATCAAAAATGAATAAACATTTAAAAAATATACGACATTAAGTGGCACAGATAAGAGGAAAAGAGCTGGGAAGCAGGATAAGTTGTTTCATACAAGGTATCGAGGAGACACAGAAGTGTGCATGTATATAGTAGGCAATTAAGCAGAGAGCCTAGCCCTCAGGGGGATGCCAATTCTCCTCAGCACGCATTCCTATTAGCTCCTGCTGCACGCTAACACGAGTCGGACCCCAAAAGAGCACAGAAAGAAATTCAAAGCCTACTCTGGGAAGAGTCTGCTTTTATACTGAAAAATCTGCAGAATCTCAAATGTTTTTATCAGCACATACGAGAGTACATTCAGAGCATATTCGACCAAGAAGGACTAAATATAGACGACGACTGTGATCCTATAGATGCCACAAGTGTGTCCCATAAGTCTTTCACCAGACCTTCCCTAGGAGGGACTGGCGGCCACTCACAAGCCACAGTCGGGTCTGCAAGGGCCCTGACCACCTCAGCACCCCACAGGCCACCACACTGGTCCAGCACACTGATGGCGCTGTTCACTGGTTGTGGTGAGCAGAACGCAGCACTCAGGATGCCTCTGTAAGACACAGGTACACGCCAGAGGATGGAGGAGAAACCCCATGGAAGTTCAGGAGTCTGTCACGTGGATGGCTTCTAGGCTCCAGGGGTCTAAGGTCAGACACTGCTACACCTGGCACCATACGCGGTAAGAAAGAGGTAAAACAACTAGTGAATTTCATTATTTGGAAATGCTACTCTGACCTTTATACTGGGTAACCCGTGAGACTGCCAGTTTTTACTGGGGCTTGATCCCAAAGAAGGCTCTTCAGCAACAAAAGCTGCCCTACCCCTTGGGGCTATGCCTTAGCACGCCCACTAGTACTACGAACGACACGGCAGACAGGGGCGGGGTCAGGAGCCCCGAACAAGCACCAAGAGAGGAGTAAGAGTTACAGACTCCTTACGGCACTCTCAGGAACTTGCGTCCATTTGGTTCCTGGCCCGCTCCTAGGTTCAGGAAAAGACGGTATACCTGCTCATGGGAAACCATCATGAACAGTATTCTCTGTCCCACCGTATCATAAAACTGGACCGTACAAAACACGGCTGGACCTGCGCAGGGCTGGAAAGCACGAGTAAACTACAGGAATAGGTGGCTCAAACTCCCCTGGTACTTCCGGCAGCTTCCTTGTCAGCTCTCTCAACTCATGCTCATGGAGAGCATCCGACAACCAGTTAGCAGAGGAGGGAAAAGACCTACCCATTTATGAATGGAAATGCACGGTGTGCGAGCCCCAGTCAGAAAAGAGACAATGTAGCCCTGTCCTCTGGTCCTAAAAGAACAGTGAAGGGAAATATTCCCACTGGGCAGAATTCTCGGCAGTGCACGTGAGGTCAGGAGAAATGTATGCAAAGGGACACATTTATGCTGACTTGTGGCCTGTGGCTAATGGATGGCTTGCTGGTGAAAGACTGGGAAAGAGTAAGACTCAAAATTTCTTTTTAAAGGGGAGAGTATAGGGGCGCCTGGATGGGCAGTTGGTTAGGTGTCTGACTTTGGCTTAGGTCATGATCTCACAGTCCATGGGTTTGAGCCCCGCATCAGACTCTGCTGACAGCGCGGAACCTGCAGCTGCTTCAGATTCTGTGAATCTCTCTCTCACTGCTCCTCTGTTGATCCTGTTCTGTCTCTACCTCTCATGAATAAACATTAAAAAAATTTTTTTAGAGGGGAGAGTATGTACCCAAATGTACTTTTCATCCTCTTTTAATAAAAAATTTTAAAAATGTTTATTTTGAGAGAGAGAAAGAGAGGCAGAGAAAAAAGCAGAGAGAGAATCCCAAGCAGGCTCTGCACTCTCAGCGGGGTGAGACCTCAAGAACTATGAGGTCGATGGGGCGCCTGGGTGGCTTAGTCGGTTAAGCGTCCGACTTTCGCTTAGGTCATGATCTCGCGGTTTGTGGGTTCGAGCCCCGCGTCAGGCTCTGTGCAGACTGTCAGCTCAGAGCCTGGAGCCTGTTTCAGTCTGTGTCTCCCTCTCTCTCTGACCTTCCCCTGCTCACGCTGTCTCTCTCTCTCCTAGAAATTAATAAAACATTAAAAAAATGTTAAAAAAAAAAAAAAAAAAAGAACTATGAGGTCGTGACCTGAGCCAAAATGAAGCTTAACTGACTAAACCACCTGGGCCACCCCTTTAATAAAAATTTTTAAAGTTTAAAAAGGGGGAGGGGTTTGCGGATGTCTCTGGATGAACTTTTCAACATAGCACAGAATATGAAAATATCTGTGTCCTACATAAAAGCCCACTATAGACAGGCTCTCAATAATCAGGTGGTAATATGACCAGTCCTATGGATATCAATCAACCTCTTTCTCAATCACCCATTGCTTGCTCAACAGACCCATGGTGAAGTAGACAAGGTAGGATATCTTTGTTCTAATGCCTTTGACCTTTGACAATTTATGCATTACTTGGAAGGAGCAGAAGTTGACTGCGAAAGTTAGATTTTAACCAGTTAGACAACTGAGCAGCACAAAGTTGTTAAAGGTATTTTACCAAACTCAGATCTCAGACTTCTGAGAATTCACGAGCATCCTGAGACAATCAATCAATTAGACCTGAAAGAAAAGCTGGACTTCTTTTCCACTGTGACCTGAGCTGAAGTTCATGGGATCAGAAATTCTGAAGAAGTGAAGAAATATCTGAGAAAATGAAATCACTCTTTCGAAAGCAATTCACACATTTCGGTGCTATGAATCACAGCTTAAGCTTCTTTGCTTGCTTCTGATGCTTAAACACAGAAGGTTCCTGAATCACGTCATACTAGTGTCACTACATTTCCAGAGTATTCAGGGTTTTTTTTTTTTTAATGTTTTTTACTTATTTCTAGGAGAGAGAGAGAGAGACAGCGTGAGCAGGGGAGGGTCAGAGAGAGAGGGAGTCACAGACTGAAACAGGCTCCAGGCTCTGAGCTGGCAGTCAGCACAGAGCCCGACGCTCGAACCCACGAACTGCGAGATCATGACCTGAGCGAAAGTCGGACGCTTAACCGACTAAGCCACCCAGGCGCCCCCAGAGTATTCAGGTTTTTAGTCTTTAGGCACTGTCTGTGTTTCCATGGCTCCATGACAAAACACTTGTTTTGCTGACCTTGAGATCCACCATCATCATTATAAACCTAGTATCAGAACTGCAATGGTCCCCGACTGAATGCACCCTCAGTTCTCAAAAAGACCACATTGGCTGATAGTGGTATACTCCCTGATTTCATCAACAAGGACCGACTAACCCTAAGCTAAAAACTATGTTTTATGTGATGTAATTTGGCAAAATTACCTTCTTGAGTCACTTTAAAATTCATCACAAGTAACTTTTGCCATCTGAATACAAACATAAAAATTAGAAATGTATAGAAAAGCATACAGAAAAATATACATCACCTTAGTACACAACAGACATGTATAACCAATTATTTTGCATATATTCTTTTTTCTACTGCCTAAAAACATATGAGTGTGAGAATTTTTGACATATCCGTATTATGTGTACGTGTGTGCGTGTGTGTTAAGATGATGGAACATACTTTTATAAACACGTTATTTTAAACTTTATATTTTAATACTAATAATAGTGATGATTATTATTACTATATGCCAAGGACTGGGCTAACATTTAATCTTCATAGTAACCATGGGAGATACTACTGTCACTTTCATTTCATGTGTAAGCAAACAACATTTAATGAGGCTAAGTAGGGGCGCCTGGGTGGCTAGTGGGTTAAGCGTCTGACTTCGGCTCAGGTCATGATCTCACGGTTCATAGGTTCGAGCCCCGCATCAGGCTCTGTGATAACAGCCAGCTCAGAGCCTGAGGTCTGCTTCAGACTCTGTGTCTCCCTCTCTCTCTCTGACCCTTCCCTGCTCATGCTGCCTCTCTCTCTCTCAGAAATAAAACATTTAAAAAATAAAAAATTTTAAAAAATTAAAAAAAAATGAGGCTAAGTAACTGCTTGAAGACGTGAAGCAAGTAGTTGCTGGAATCAGAACTTGAAGTAATGTCTCATTCCAGAATCAGTGATTTAACATGACACTATACCCCTTTCCCTCTCAAGACAATATATTTTCTTTTATTATATCTTTTATTAACAGTACTTTTTGGAACAGTGTAAGAGTTATAGCAAAATTGAGGGGAAGTTACAGAGATTTCCCGTGTACCTCCTGCCCCCATACAGATAAAAGGGAACAGAGGGGCTCAACAATATGGCCTTCCTCACACTGGTAATGATCTAGCTTGTCAGTGCTGAGTGCCTAACCTCAACAGCAGAAACCAGCACTGAGCCCCACTGTGGCACAACCCCACAGGGGGACCAGACAGCCACTTGGGACACCTGTCCTCACAGAAGCCAGAGTTGCGTTACCAGCCTGACACGCTTCTGACCATCCTCGGTTACACCAGGCCTAATTCACTGTCATAAAATCATATGCAACATCACATCAGACCAGGGAGTGTGGCAACAGACTCAGAGCCATAGAATGTGCTTTTTTTTTTTTTTTAACAGGTATCTCTTCACTTAGAAGCAGCTGCTTGACAAGAGCAGTGAACGGCTACAGAAGGCTCGGCTCGGGCACCTGCTAGGAGACGACGCCCTGTAACACCGAGGCTGGACTGGAAGATGCGGTTATGTGCTGCACTGGAGCCAACGTATGGTTCTCTCTCACACACAGGATATGTGGGTCAGGAACCAAGAACTGATCCTCCCTAAGGAATTTTTGCTTTCCATTGATTGCAACCTTGGGTTTGGTGGAGGAACGCTCTCACCAAGGAACAGTCTAGCCCTATTAAACTGAAAGCTAAGCCTACTCACGAGCCATTTGTGGCTTATTAAACCATCCAACCGATTAAGAGAGTGGCTACTCTCCTAGTAAAGTGACTGATCTGAATTTCCAGGAGGAAACTTGGATGCCGTTATAGTGTGGGGAGCAGAGTGATGGTCTGAACTGAGGAGACTCAGTGAGGCACGTCCAACAGTTCTTTTTTTTTTTTTTTTTTAATATTTTTATTATTTATTTCTAGGAGAGAGAGAGAGAGACAGCATGAGCAGGGGAGGGTCAGAGAGAGAGGGAGTCACAGACTGAAACAGGCTCCAGGCTCTGAGCTGGCAGTCAGCACAGAGCCCGACGCGGCTCGAACCCACGAACCGCGAGATCATGACCTAAGCGAAAGTCGGACGCTTAACCGACTAAGCCACCCAGGCGCCCCCCTAGTTTCCTAATCTAGAAAATGAGGCCAGCAACAGCTACTTCATATGATTAAGAATTCAAGATATGTGTAAAAGGTCTAGCTCTGTATAGGTAGTTAATAAACTGGATCTAATACACAGCAATTTGTTTAAAATAAGTTTTTATTCCTTTGTTCAAAAGACACTTATTAAGCACTCATTATGCATTGAGTAATAGAAAGACAAAGATAAGAGAAAATCCTACCTGCAAAGAACTTATCTCATGGGAAAGAATGATAAGCAATATAAAAACGGCCGCACTGGCTAAGCATGAGGTTAGCCGTACGCGTGGTACGCCAGGAAGGCACGGAGCGGGGACAGAGACGCAGGCTCCTACGCTCTCAGCCGAACCAAAAATAAACCCAGGCAGGTATGGGAGAAGTTTGAAAGAAATCACGCTTGTCTGCCTCAATTCTTTCCGGGAAAAGGGAGCTAAAATCACATACTGGGAAATGAAAATGCTGCTGTGAGGAAATACAATGAGATTCAATCACTTCCCTGCCCCTCCCTCCACAAACAACAATAACGACAAGAAATCACTTACCCAAGCCACCCTCGAGTTAATGGGCTAGGATTCAAATCCAAATTTGACCACCTCCAAAATCTGTAAGTGCCTGTTCGCTATACCACACCGCCTCGCCTTAAGTAAGGTCTTCCTTCCTTCAAGCTAAATCAATCTAGTAGCCTAACAATATTTAATATTCAGTGGCTAAGCTGATTACAAGCCAGCTCACAGAAGCCTTACTGCCAGGAAAATCAACCAAAGCATAGAGGGAGGAAGTAACCTGCCCCAGGTGGTGGAGTCAGCGTTTGAACTTCAGGACTTTTACCCATTATACCACACTGCCTCGACTACATTTATACGCTCTAAAGAGCCTTCCAGAAATCAATGAGGAAGGCTCATAAACTTATTCTTAAGTGTCAGGAATGAAACTTTGAAAAAGCAACCCTGCTACTAACTTCACATTAAATCTATGTCTATTCTGTGAAACTGAAGCGATTAAAATTCTACAAAATCTTCTTGTGGCCAGGCAGGGAAATAAAACAAAATGAGAAGATGACTGATGTAAGAACCCCCACAACTAAAAAAGAATAGAACAAAAAGCTGTGCTGTTCGTGTGGGAATAAATCTTGGAACTGGGGCGGAGGTTCATAGACACAAAAGACGAACGGGAAAAGAATCTGCCTTCACTGCTGCAGAGTCACAACGCAGTCTTGTAGACTGGTTCCCAAGGGCAGCTGGCTGGCCCGGAGCTAGATCATGTAGCTCTCCTGAGACCAAGTTCAGATACTAACCCGGAATGGAAGAACCAACCTTAATATTCATCCAGTGAATCAACTCAGACAAGCCCAACATGAGAAAAAGAAGTGGTCAGATGAGAACAGAACTTTTGGGGACCAGCCAGACTTTGAGTGTCAGTGATTTACAAAGTAATCTAACAGCTCGTAAACATTATACGTATACAGTGGTTCTCACTGGGGAGACACTGGGCAACGTCTGGGGATATCTTTGGGTGTCACAACTTGGGGGGTTGCTAGTGGCTACGTGTCAGGGACGATGCTAACACCCTACAATGCACAGGGCAGCCTCTACGACACACAGTCACGTAGCCCAAACGTCAGTAACGTGGAGGTAAAAACCCGGCACGTGCTGCGTACTACTGCCAGGCACTACTGGAGGGCTCGCATCTAACACATCACTCCCCCCTCAAAGAAACCCACGGAGCGAGGGTCTCTACCTCCACTCTGCAGATGACGGAGCCCAGCCCGCGGCCCACGGCGCCCCGCGCTGCAAGCTGCACGCGCCCTCTCGCTTTCCTACAGCACCGCTGCACCCGTCGCCCTCGCAGGGGCAGGTCGCGAAGAGAATACTAGGTGTCTCAGCTGTCAGGTTACGGAAGGGAAGCCTGGCGTAAGAGAAGCACTTTTCTGCTTCTGCCGCCAGGAGGGGTCAGGCCTGTCCGGAGCGGCTCATCTTCCGAAAACGCCAGAATGTCTACAACTGCGAGTGCGGCACAGAGCAGGTTTGAGCACTGGCCCCTCACACGGACCATCAGCGGCTCAATTAGGAAATAAGGACAACGCAAGAAAGGATACTGTCACAGATACAGTTTTTTGTAAAGAAAGGGAAAGTGGTCTTTTTTTTTTAGGTTAAACTTTTTTTTTTTTTTATGTGGGGGCTGTAAACAGTAGAAATATGGATGAAACGCCATGACAGAAAACTGTCCAAATTCACTGGACGTTATAAAATTTTGTTAACAAATACTGCTTAAAATAGATAGGCTTTTTAAAAATTAAGCGTTGTACCTCAATTCCAGTATAGTTAACATCAGTTAAGCTTATTTTAAAAGCATTTTTTCTCTTCATCATCATGCCGATTTTTTTGTCCATTTTATGCAATTACTGTCCTGGATCTTGTCCAACTTTGTTTCACACAGCCAACAAGAAATGTTTCACAGAAAATCCAAAGATTCTTCTGCTTTTACCTCTGAATTTAAGCAGAGAAGTTCTGTTTTTTTTTTTTTTAACGTTTATTTTTAAGAGAGAGTGAGCACGTGCACAAGTGTGCGCCTGTGTACGAGCAGGGGAGGGGCAGAAACAGGGGGAGACAGAGGATCCAAAGGAGGCTCCGCGCTGACGACACAAAGCCGGGTGTCGGGCTCACCAACCACGAGACGATGATTTGAGCCACAGTTGGACACTTAACTGAGTCACCCAGGTACCCCTAAGCAGAAAGGTTCTTAACTCCACTTCTTTCACGCATCATGGATACTGTTTGGTACTGACTAGTAGCCCCTACCCAAATTATGAGATAGATACATTCACAAGTATCATTATCCAGTCTTAACTAATGTGGTAGAGAGGGGTTCAGTGATTCACACCAAGTCACAAAGAGAAATTGAGAACAACCCTGTTCCAAATGGCAGGACTCAGACCGGGAAGAGCTACAAATTTTCTCCAGCAGGGGACAGGATTGGGTGGCGAGTGTTTGGAAACAAGGTTTCCCAAGAAGGGAACTCACAAAGGAAGAGACCAAAGAAAATCCCTGTATATACAGAGATTGGTTTGGAAAATGGGGACTGACCCAGAGAACATGAAAAGGAATCGGGCAAGGGGGTGGAGGCAAGCATTATTCCTGAGAAGAAAACAGGCCAAGAGAGCTGGGTTTCATTTGAAACTACATTAAAAGAACCTCAGGAAATTCTTACTCCTAATTGGTTACTTTACTGAAAGCCTGCTGTAATAGTACATAATCTGTATCTGTTTATTTCCGCCTCTCAGAATACTAGCTCCAAACACATCCAATAGAAACAAAGCACATCTTTGTCACATCTGTAAATTAAATTCACTGCAGAGCAGATTAAAAATCTAACAGGATCTGCCAATGGAAGATACATAGTAGCATTCTCCCTACACATATCACATGATGAATCAGTTACAATTTTTCCTGTTTTCCTTCCTTACTAATATATCCTTCCTCTAATTCCCACCCCACCCCTCTTTGATTTTTCTCTCACCTATCGTCACAAAGCAGTCCTAGTTTTTCCAAGGTTTATGACATCTCTTATTTATCTTCTATTTATCCTGATTCTTAATAAAGAAAAGGGATTTTAAAAAGTGATAAATTAGAAATAAAATACATGTAAACTATTCAATGTTGGTACACAATACAGAAGAATAATCTGTACCCAACACCTTGACAGGAGTATCCAAAAACCTTGACAAAAGTTATAGGAGTCTACTGGTTCTCTGAAACTGGCTCACTTAATACAGATATTTTCAAAAAGGACTGAATAAGGAGGTAGAAGTAACAGCTGACAGTCCTGTTTTCCAGTACTAGGCTCAAAGCTGCCAGGATAAGGAAGAAAGTCCTAAATTTGCTCCAACTGGTAACATATCCGTCACTGGTTCCAGAACAGACAGGGGAGGCACGTTAGGAGCAACTGCAATGCTCTGCTCTTTCTCAGCCTCCTAAGGTCTCCACTTTCGGGTCCCCATTGCCGGAACACCCGCCCTCTTCCTGGATTCCCAAGTTTTTCCATCGGAAGGCGCATCCCCAATGTATCTTCCAGGAAGACGGAAGTTCAGAACACTCCCGAGGATGATTCCTGGACAGCTGTGATCACGGACAGAGTGGTGGGTGGACGATTACAGGAGCCATGAGAAAATGAACGTGGAATTTTACACAGAGCTGAAACACTGCAGGCCCAGGAAGCCTTGCTCTGGCTGCGGAAATCGGGAGAGCTGAGGAGGCACCGATGCTGAGAACACACTGAGGGCTGATGGGGGGGAGGGCACGGGGGAGGGCACTTGGGATGAGCACTGGGTGTTATGTGGAAACCAACTTGACAAACTATTTTAAAAAATAATAAAATAAATAAATATAAAATCCACACTCAGAAAACACTAAAACAAAACCAACAACCCCCCCCCCAAAGAAACAATCCTATCACATTTCATAGAGAACCTCCAACCTGACACGTCCACTTCCTTTCCAGCCCCCTGCAATCCACCATCCCTGCGGTCGGCAGGGTCGTTTTCTTTTTCTTTTTTTTTTTTTAATGTTTTACTTATTTTTAGGAGAGAGAGAGAGAGACAGCGTGAGCAGGGGAGGGTCAGAGAGAGAGGGAGTCACAGACTCTGAAGCAGGCTCCAGGCTCTGAGCTGGCAGTCAGCACAGAGCCCGACGCGGGGCTCGAACCCACGAACCGCGAGATCATGACCTCAGCGAAAGTCGGACGCTCAACCGACTAAGCCACCCAGGCGCCCCGGCAGGGTCGTTTTCTTAATCCCTGTAAACCCAGCAGCTTCACCCCATTGCTTAAGCCCTTTCCAGTTGTCCCTCCGCTCTTAGACTAGAATCCAAACTCTGAATCATCGCTAACAGCCTATAAGCACCTGAATGGCCTAACGTTTTCCTAAGTCTTCAGCTACACCCACCAGGGCCTCCTAACGCTCTAGTACTCGCCCCCGGAACAGCCCGCTTCCTCACACCCTGAGCGCCCTCCACCCATCTCTTGTCCCTGTGTCCCTCTTCACAACGAGGCCTTCGTCCCAATGCCAAGCCCTGCAATAAGCCTTCAAGACCACCCTAACTCCGTGCTCCTTTCCCAAAGCAATCCCGCCACCATCCTGGTTCTTTCCGTTTTAGCATTTATAATCACCTAAAACTGCATGTAATTTATTGAGAACCTCCCTGACCAGAGTGTGGAAATTGTGACTTATGTACTGCCACACACTTAGTGGTACACATTTAATTTATTCTTTCAACAAACAGGTGGAGAGAGGCACCTGTAAAAATTGGAATTTGTAAAAATTCCAATATGCTAAAGTGTGCAAGACCTTCAAAGTAACCAATATCTCATCATTCCTTTATCAGTCTCCTGAATCAATTTTTCCTTCTTTAGTAGATCAATTCCATTTTTTAAAATAATTTTTTAAAGTTTGTTTATTTTGAGAGGGGGGGGGAGGACAGAGGGAGACAGAGAGAGAGAGAGAGAGAGAGAATCCCAAGCAGACTTGGCACCATCAGCACAGAGCCCAATGTGGGGCCTGAACCCACAAACTGAGATCATGACCTGAGCTGAAATCAAGAACCGGATGCTTAACCAACTGAACCACCCAGGCATCCCTAGATCAATTCCATCATTAAACATACTAATATGCTATAGTAACTTAACAAAATCCTCCTGAAAACATAGGTTTATTTATTTAGCAGGCACAAAGTGTTTACCATGTGCTAGAGATATGTAATTAGTCTCTGCCACAACTTTTATTATTTGTACAAATGATCCTATCTGATAAGAACCCTTAACCAGGCTTTTTAAAAATAAGGAGAACTCAGAGTAAATGCAGATGCTTATACAGTGTGATAAAGGAACCCTTACTCCAAAGCAAATATTTGGTTTCAAGATTCTTTTTCTGACAGTAAAACTTTACTGGTTAGCACATAAGAAATTTCCCAAAGGCCAAAACTTATAAACAGTAACATATTTAAATCACAGTACCACGTAAACAATAAATGGTAGCACATTAGCTTTAAATCCTGACCTTATACTAGTTATTAGTAAAAATAATTTGCAAAATTTTCCCTTAAAGTTTTAACATTTAAAAAATTAGGACATATATATATATTTATTTAAGTATATATATATATAAAAAAAAAAACATTAAAAAAGGGGCGCCTGGGTGGCTTAGTCCGTTAAGTGTCCGACTTTCGCTTAGGTCGTGATCTCGCGGTTCGTGGGTTTGAGCCCCGCGTCGGGCTCTGTGCTGACTGCCAGCTCGGAGCCTGGAGCCTGTTTCAGTCTGTGACTCCCTCTCTCTGACCCTCCCCTGTTCACGCTGTCTGTCTCTCTCTCTCCTAGAAATAAAAAAAAAAAATATATATATATATATATATATATACTTAAATATATACATATATATATATATTTTCCCTACCAACACTTTCCTACCAATAGAAACTGCAGCTTCATCCTAGAAATGATAAAATAAATTTAGTCGACACCTAAAAGTACTCAAAATCAAGAACAAAGGAAGTAAGTTAGGCTAATGCACGCCCTATATTGGGAAAACCCCAGTTGAGGTTTTCTCAATAAGAGAAAAAATTAAATCTCAGAAATGTCTGCAGACTTTATAGAGACAAGTTTTAATTTAGGAGAAAAGGTCACAAGTAAAATAAAAGCATTCATATTACAGAAGTATGTGCAAGGATATCTCTGTAATGAAACAAAATATATTAAACCAAATGCTGGTATCAAACAATAAAACCAAAAGCTTCTAACAGTAGATAAATTTGAGTTATCTTGTATCTATCACCTTTCTCTGAAGAACTAAAAGCTTCTGGCATATATCAACTCCATACACCAGGAAAATCAGAAAAAAGTATGAACATTTTATTAGTTTAAACAATGAAAGGAAAGAAGGTAATTACTTTCAGATCAGAAAGAGGAAGAGAAAATGTTCAGTCTTATCCAGCTCAGAAAACAAAGCAGAGAGACAGTATTATTTGTGCACAGAGATGCAAAAACAAAATAAAGCTTAGAAATAATTCCCCGCAAGAAAAATCCAAAGCTGATGCTGCTTCATAAAGCGCCGCCTTGTCCTAATGGTTCCCTGAGCTTGTGTGATGGTTACACTTCCGCCTGTCCAACTACGTGGTGTTGGGTGCGCTGCTCTGTCTGTACCTCTTCCCTCCTTAGGGATCTAGATCTCATTATCTTCATTTGGATCTTTTTACGTAGCACTAAATTTCCCCCTGCCTTCTTCCTTAATTACTTATATTGTAGAAATGACTGTTGAAGCTCAATGTTTAATCATTTAAAGACTTAAAAAATAGAACTTTAAGCTCACTTTTATTTAAAGAAACAAAGAAGTGAGTGTCTTCTTTTTCCTTAAAAAAGGAGCCAGAACATGTCTGTGATTCTTGTCCTTCAGGAGCTTACATGTAGCAAAAAAAGAAAAAGATAAATGCGCAAAGAATTACCATTCCAAGTAGACTGTGAAAAAGTCCCTAAGAAAAGTATGAAAAGATTCTAGTGGCACTTGTGTGACTCAGTTGGTTAAGCATCAACTCTTGATTTTGGCTCAGGACATCATCTCGTGCTTCATGAGATCGACCCCTGCATCAGGCTCTGCGCTCACAGCATGGAGCCTGCTTAGGATCTCTCTCTCTCTCTCTCTCTCTCTCTCTCTCTCTCTCTCTCTCTCTCTCTCTCTCTCTAGGCCCTCTCCACTTGCGCTCTCGCTCTCTCTCTCTCAAATGAAATACACTTAAATGAAAGTATGACAAGTTTCTAGAAATCAGAGGAAGAATAAAACCACTTCCAACTGAATTCATCTAGGTTTCTGGGGGTGGTGGTGACATGTGAGGAAGAATCTGAAGGCTGGGCACTCAAAACAGAAGGGGCAGCAAAAGTCCTCAGAACACATAAGGAACAGACAGTTGTCCAATTTGTCTTAATGACTGCCTACTTGCAGGCAAAAGACTCACTCCATAAAAACAGAGAAACTGTCAGGAAGCAACACTCACCTTCGGCTTTTACAGGGCATTATCATTAAAGCCTTATTTTATTTTCACATTTACAAGCATAAACTGGAAATCACACTTCTTACTTCGAGGACACAGAGGCTAGAAAGGTGCATTTGAGACCACGGAGAAACTCTGAATGCCACTCTGGATGTAACTCTGCAGGTGAAGAGGTAAAGGCATTCGAAAACAGAACTTGAAAGGCAAACAGAAAAGAATGAAATAAGACGGGGGCTTGAAGAAACAGAGGTTGGGCAACAATAAGAATTGTCAGGTCCGCCAAAAATTAACAGGACAAGTGAGTGAACAGCTGTTTGCATGTGGAACGCCAGCTAGAAGGAGGCATTAACACTGCCTCAAGGTTCTATTCCTAGGTAAGTAGAAGAAACAACTAGAATTGGGCGGAGGGGAAAGCAGGGCAAAATGACAGTGACCTGGCTTCGGTAACTACTGGCCCTAGCGGGCGTGTCGGCGTCAGGTGTCCACATGGAGCACCGTCTGGGCCAGGCACCCAGGGACCCAGGAGCACCGCTAGCAACACCCCGGCCGTCATGGAACTTACCTTCTAATGGCAGACAAGACGTAACAAACAAGTAAATAAAGCGATAAATACATACAGGAAGAACGGGGTTGTATGGAATGTTAATT
Organism: Proteles cristata cristata; assembly: GCA_017311185.1. Classification (NCBI taxonomy): domain Eukaryota; kingdom Metazoa; phylum Chordata; class Mammalia; order Carnivora; family Hyaenidae; genus Proteles; species Proteles cristata. The sequence continues at coordinate 145,060 of JAESUZ010003751.1, read as the reverse complement.
AGGAAGGTCTGACTGAGACAGTGACATCTAACAAACACCCGGAGGTGAGGGAGGGGACCACTGCAAGGAGCCTGAGGGGAGTCAGCAGCTGACACACCCGTATCTTCCAGCGGCTCTGTGATGCTCTGGAGTCAGCAGCGACTGCAGGGTGCTCTTTGGGGACCCGGTCCCGTCTCCCTGGGCGAGCATTCAGCGTTCCACTTCCTGACTCCATCCTACCCAACCAAGGAAACTTCGCTAGTAACACGGTGATAACAAACTGCCTAGCAGGTCAATTTGTCTATACTTGCTGTTTATGTTCCCTACATGGGAGGAAAGGACTGCATTTTAAAACAACAAAAGCAAAGTGCTGTTAGAACATGTTTGTACAAAGCTTAAGAAGACAATCATCTTGTTCTCAAAGCAATCATTGATGTAGCAACTTTGAGACTTGCGATTTAAATCAAAGGTGCTAAAGAATGATTATGAATCATGCAATTAAGCTAACCACGGAGGATGCTGCAGCGAGAAAAACCATTCACAGCACCATAAAACTGTCAAAAATAAAAATAGTATAATTATCAAAACCAGAAGTAATATCATTCCTTGACTTCATAATTTATTGTTCAGAAGAGCTGAATTCTAGTCTAAGCTTTGCCTCTTATTGATTCTGGGTCCGGGGCCTCATCCTTATCTGTGAAGGAAGCTGCTGTGATGTTTTCAGATTCCTTTCAATTCTGAGATTCTAGGCGGCTAGCTACAGTTCCTATGATGTTTAGTTTATTTATATATTTGGTACTCCGGTTTCCTTCTTTTTGCAGTGACAGTACGAATAAGCACGCAGGTAACACAACTTGTAAGTTGTGTATAAAAGCGATCTGCCCTTGTCTTAAACAAACCTACCAGAGCTTGGTGTCTAGGATGAGGCTACACTGTCTCTTCTCATCCCCTTTAAGAGCAGCCTTCAAGACTCTAAGGCTTCTTTATCATTTGAGAGTGGATTCGACGTGAAGGCAGGTGGATGATCACATCTCTGGTGAGTGCGAAAAATAATGGGAGCTTATCTGGCAGGATTCGGTCTTTGAAACTGTACAGGAATCCTCAAGCACTGCTAACAACAACTCTGCGGAGAGGTTTTCCGGTGTTGACAGCTTTGTAGATTAATGCCCATCTGAATGCCTAACAGAGAAAACAGCCAACGCCAGTGTGGGCTACGCGCCAGGTGGAACTAAGTATTAACTGATTCAATCTCATTACAATCCTACAAGGACGGAACTAGCATTATCCGCATTTTACGTGTGCAGACGCGAAGTGCTAGAGACGAAGCAAACGGCCCAACTTGCACAGCTAACAGGCAGACTCCAGCTCAGGCAGTGTAGCCGCAAACGCTCCGCAAGGGTCTCCCCAGCGCGCGGCCCGCGCCCCCGGAGCCCTGGTTCAAGCCACAGCCCGTCAGCAGCCGCCCTCTCCCCGCAAACTCCCCGCCCCGAGGCCCCGGTGAAGCCGCTCTTACGTTCCCTACCGCGTCCCGCGTCAGACCCCGGGCTAGCAGCGCACTTGGAAGAGCACAGCGATCTCCGTACCCGAGGTCTCTCGAGAGCGGGAAGGAGGCGCGCACAGCCGCGCGGGTGCCTGCCGTCCCGGAGCCGACGCCTCGGACAGCGCCGCGGGGCCGCAGCGGGACGCGCGAGCCTCGCTCGGGGGTGCGCGCCGGGGCCGCCCGCCGCACCTCGCGCTCCCACGACGCACCGAAGCGGCGCGGGGCCGGTCCCAACACCACCTGGCTCGGCGCGCACGCGGGGCGCCCCCACCCGGCTCCCGCGGGGCCCCGGCCGCTCCCCCCACTTACCCTCCGAGACCCTCGCCCGACGCCCAGCGAGCGGGAGCCGCCGCCGCAGCTGCGCCACACGCGGCCGGCCTCCGCGCCGCCCGCCCCCGCCGGCCAGCCACCCGCCCCGCCTGCGCCCGCGTCCCTGGGAAGCCCCACCCGCAGGGCCCCGCCCCGCCTGGGCCCGTCCCTGCCCGAAGCTCCCGCCCCTCGGGAGCCCGCCTCCCGGCCCCCCCCCCGGAAGCCCCGCCCCACCTGGGCCCGTTCCTGCGGGAAGCCCCGCCCCCGGGGGGGCCCCGCCCTGGGCCCGACCCTTCAGGAAGCCCCGCCTGCGGGACCCACCCCCGCCTGGGCCCTCGTCCCCAGGCCCGCCTGGGCCGGAAGCCCCGCCGCGCGGCCCGCCCACTGGGCCCGCCCCCCAGTCCCGCCCCGCGGGAGCCCCGCCCCGCCTGGGCCCGCCCCCGCGGGAAGCCCCGCCCATACGAATCCACGGAACCTTCTGGGCCGCCGGCCCTGCCTGCGGATAAGGGCGGGGCGAACGCTCCCTCAGCTCCGCCCCCGGCTGTAGGCGGTTGGACCGCCGCGGGGCCGGGCGCGGGGCGCCGCCGGGAGGCCCTCGGTGACTCCAGGCGGGAGGGCTGGGGGCGCAGACCCCGAGCGGGGAGTGAAGGCGGAGGGCAGGGGGAGGCCGCCGCGGGCCGAGGAGGAAAGGGGCTCCAGCCCCGGTGCAGGACTGGCTGCGACCGCACTTTTCAGAGTTCACTTTTCAGCTTCGTACTAACCTAACGAGCGCATCTCGTTCTTCCCTGGCGGGGCAGGAGTCACGCACGAATTTAGGGCTCCGTGCGTGGAAAGTGACAGAAATAGGGTTTAGAGGGGCAAAGAAAGGAAGCAAATCCTTTACTGGTCTCCACCACACATCTTCGTTCATTTAAAAAACTAGAAATGACTCTCGGTAAGAATCGCTCCAGTCTTACTGTGCGTAATTCCTTCTCCCTCAACCGGCCCAGGCCCTTTGCACGACAGCAGACGCGTTACACCCAAGCCGAGTTCGGCCCTGACGCCCAGAGTTTACTTCTACGAAGTTTGCGACTACAACTTTAGATGAAAAACTCAGGCCACTCGGAAGCAGTTATTTTAACCATTAACTTATTTGATTTTGAAGGTGAAAAACTATTTGAGGAATCATTTCAAACACGAATTGAATTATGGTAGAGAAGGCTCACTTCGCCAACAGTATTTGCAGAAGGAATTTCAGAAAACAGTGCCAAAAACCCAGCCTAGCTGTGTGTGGTCTTCAGGGAAGTTAATATCTGAAGCCCTGGATTTGCGTATCTGTAAAATGAAGAAATTAGGCCAGGTAACTTCATGACCTCGAAATGCCCTTCCAAACTTGATTTCATCCTGCCAGGCTCAACAATTGAAGGCAAAGGACCATAGAGAAAATGTCCAGTTAGGACCCACACAGAGAAATTGGGAATTTTTAGAACAAGCCTCAGGGATCTCTGGCATCACTTTATTCAAGCTCTCCTTTCTGACTTTTCTATTTGTAGTAATAACTCTTCTCTTAGCTCAAAACCTCTACTCTTTTCTCTCAATCCTCACATTTAGTCGCCAGGTCCTTGGGTCTCTCCATTGCAGAGTCTCTTCAATGACCCTTCTCATTTTCACTGCCATCTCTGTATAAAATACAAATTCAAGGAACTCAACATCTTAGATCTGACCCTCATCTATTTTTCTCCACCTACTAATCTTGAACTACTCCCTGATAGACTGTCTCCTCACTGTACAGCATCCACAACATACAGCCAACATTCTGGCCACTGATTTATATCCACTGCCTCCCCCCTCAGAATACTTCTCAGTCCTAGCTACCTGTCCAGATTGTGATAGCTCAGCTCGGGGACCTCTCTATGCAATAAAATCCTATTAACACTTAGGATCTATACCACTCAAATGTGGCACTTAACAGGCCTATCGTGTTTATTTTTTCTGTCATTTATAATATTTATCTCCAAAGCTAAACTGTAAGCTACTCACTGGATAACCCTAGGTCCCAGCCAATCAAAGAAGAAAACGTAATTTTCAGTATCTCAAAAAACCTAGAAGAAATTATATAGGCTATTCAAGTTAGGATCCAGAATCCAGCAGGATTCTGTTTTTAATTTTTGTTTTTTACTTAAAATACTTTTTTACTGATGGAATGGGAAAAGATAGTTTCAAAGGACATATCAGATAAAGGGCCAGTATCCAAAATCTATAAGGAACTCACCAAACTCCACACCCGAAAAACAAACAACCCAGTGAAGAAATGGGCAGAAGATATGAACAGACACTTCTCCAAAGAGAACATCCAGATGGCCAACAGACACATGAAACGATGCTCAGCATCCCTCCTCATCATGGAAATACAAATCGAAACCATACTGAGATACCACCTCATGCCAGTCAGAGGGGCTAAAATGAGCAAATCAGGAGACTCTAGATGCTGGCGAGGATGTGGAGACACGGGCACCCTCCTACACTGTTGGTGGGAATGTAAACTGGTACAGCCCCTCTGGAAATCAGTGTGGAGGTTCCTCAAAAAATTAACAGTAGAGCTCCCCTAGGACCCAGCAATAGCACTGCTAGGAATTTACCCAAGGGACACAGGAGTGCTGATGCATAGGGGCACATGGACCCCAAAGTTCATAGCAGCACTTCCAACAATAGCCGTAACATGGAAAGAGCCTAAGTGTCCATCAACTGGCAAATGGATCAAGAAGATGTGGTTCATCTATACGATGGAATACCAGATGGCAATGAGAAAGAAGGAAATCTGGCCTGTGTAGCAACATGGATGGACCTTGAGGGTGTTATGCTGAGCAAAATAAGTCAGGCAGAGAAGGACAGATACCATATGTTTGCACGTACAGGAGGATTAGGAGGAACTTAACAGAGGACTGTGGGGGAGAAGAAGGAGGGAAATAGTTGGGGAGAGGGAGGGAGGCAAACCATGAGAGACTCTTGAATGCTGAGAACTGAGGACTGATGGGGTAGGAGAAGAGGGGTGATGGGCATGGAGGAGGGCATTTGTGGGGATGAGCACTGGGTATTATATTGACACTTGTCAAGTTGTTACTGGACAATAAACTATTAAAAAAATAAAAACAAAAAGTCATAAAAAAAACAACTTTTTTTTTTTAGGTTTTAAGTAATCTCTACACCCAATCTGGGGCTCAAAGTCACAGTCCTGAAATCAAGAGTCCCATGCTCCACTAACTGAGCCAGCCAGGTATCCCAAGATTCTCTGCTTTTATCTGAAACTACATGACACTGAAATAGCACCAATTACTTCATGTTAACCAAAGCTTTGATGGGCAGTTATATGTGACTGATTAAAAAAACGGAAAACAGGGGCACCTGGGTGGCTCAGTTGGCTAAGAATCCAACTTCAGCTCAAGTCCTGATCTCACAGTTCATGAGTTCCAGACCCTCATCAGGCTCCGTTCTGACACTGCAGAGCCTGTGTAGGCTTCTCTTCCTCTCTCTCAAAATAAATAAACTTAAAAAAGGGGGGGGTGCCTGTCTGTGTCAGTAGAGCATATGACTCTTGATCTTGGCTGGGGCTTTGAATCTAAGAGTCTCAAGTCTCACACTGGGCATAGAGATTACTTTTAAAAAGTGGGGGAATAAATTACTATTAAATAAGACTTGTTTTTAAGATTAAATCTATGAGATACACAGAGGTACATAAAAATGAAAAGTAACTGACCTATTCTTTGGTCACCCCATTGGCACAACAAGTGTTATACTTGTAACTGCTTAAAGCATATTCATTAGTCTGATTATTTTCAGCTTTCTTAAGCCCTCTCTTTCCTTTGCTTTAATTAAAATACTGGTCTTTTCTTTCCATGTAAATAAGATTGCAGGAGTTTCCCCTTCAATTTCAAATAAAATCTTAAGAATAAGATAAACAAGAATCACATTGCACTTCTTGGAGCTGGACTAGAAAGGTTTTTAGTGTTCTGTAAGTAAACTCTAAAATCACAGTAAGTTGCCTATTTTAGGGGACCCTACATACTACTAATATCTTTAGAGCGTAAATTGTCCTTAATTGCAACCTTACCCAGACGACAAAAGTAGAAGCAGAACCAAGTTTGCAGAATGACTACCAACTAAGAGTGTAAGCTGATTTGCAATCTATCAATGGCCCCTGTGTTTTGAAAATGTCACTGGCATGTTTAAAGGAGGCCTCAGGGCTCTGAAGTCTGGCCCAAACCATCTATAAACCACTACTCACAACAAACCTTTATAATATTTTGGGTGTTTAAAAAGTATTAAGTAGGCAGATTAAAAAACAGTCACACTTCATTTTACAGACTGCTTGTACCAGAGGCTACTGGTTATAGACTCCTGGAATGTTTCTCTTCCTCTTCTCAAAATGTGAAGTGACTATTAAGATTAGAGCCCTGGGGAACTTCTGAATCCAGCCAAGATATGGTAACAAGGACCATATTTACTCTCCCACCTGAACCAACAATAACAACAAAAAGAGCTAGACAAAATATAAAAAATGACCATTTTCAAGATACTGGATAACAGGCAATGAAGGAGAATGATGCCTCAGAGGGGAAATGAACAAGATTTACCCCAGCTTATTACCTTCAGAGAACTTACAGACCACGGCAATAAAAGAGGAAGTGCAGAAGCTGTAAGCCCAAGGAACACAAGGCAGCTAGAGTTCATAGCCCGATACAGGAGGTAAGATAACAACACAGAGACTCAGAGATCTGCAGAGGGTCTTCCCTGATAATTCAACAGCGCTGATCAGTGCATACCTGTACCCAAGGTCAAGAAAAGAACAAATCATCTCAGCATCAGAAGGAAAAGTACTGGGCATTCACAGAGGGGCAGGAATAGTGGCTATTCACACTAGGCCAACTAGAAACCTCCCAATTCAATGAGGTAGAGGACTTGGAAGGCTCTTGCCTTAGTACTGGAGAATAATTAACCCTAGATTAAATGCTGCTAAATTAGCCTTATATTAAATGCTGCCAAAAAATAAAATAAAAAATAAAATTCAAAAGGATCAAACTATTTTAAAGTAATTTAACTGCATCTCAAATAAAACTTCAGATGTTTACAGAAAATACAAAAACGTTCAGCATTCAACAAATTGAAATTTACATATTCCATTTAATCAGATATTACAAGGCATGCCAAGAAACAAAATTATGACCCATAAGTAAGAGAAAAATCAATCACTAAAACTAACCAACAACTGACATAGATGTTAGAATTAGTAGACAAGAACATTAAAAGTTAGAGTTATATTATATGGTAATATATTGAAAAAATTAAGTAGAGACAAGGAAGTTATAAAAATTTTCAAAATCTGACTTCTAGAGATGAAAATAACAATCTCTAAAGTGAAAAATACACTGGATGGGATTAATATAAGAATAGTTCTTGCAGAACAAACGATTAGTGAACTTGAAGACACAAAATATGAAATTTCCAAAATGAATTGTAGAGAGAAAAAAGCATTTAAAAAGATAAGGGAATGCCTGGGTGGCTCATCGGTTGAGTGTCTGACTCTTGACTTCAGCTCAGGTCATGATCCCAAGGTCATGGAATTAAGCCCTGTGTCAGGCTCCATGTTGAGCACAGAGCCTGCTTGGTATTCTCTCCCTCTTTCCCTCTACCCCAGTCCCCCACTTGTGTGTGCTTGTGTACTCTCTCTCTCAAAATAAAAAAATGTTTTTCTCTCTCAAAATAAAAAAATGTTTTTAAATAAAAAAGAAAAGAGAATCAATAAGCTATGTGAAACCTTTAAGCAGCCTAATATACTTGTAGTTGGAGACGATAAAGAACGGGTTACAGTAAGGGATCAAAAAAGATAGTTCAAGAAATATGACTGGTATTTTCAAAATTTGATGAAAAGTATAAACACACAGATCTGACAAACTCAATGAACCTAAATACCAGAAACATGAAGAAAACTACACCAAGGTCTTTAATAATATAATTACTAAAAGCCAGTGATAAAGCAAAATCTTAACAGTAGTCGGGGAAAAAAAAGACATGCTATATATGGAGGAACAAGAGATGACAAATATCTTCTCAGAAACAATGCAAGAAAAAGAAAGTGGACCAACATCTTTGAAGTACAGACAAAAAGCTGTAAACCTAGAATTCTATACCCAGCAAAAAATATCATTCAAAACTCAAGAGAATATAAAGATTATTTTTCAGATGCACAGAAGCCAAAAGGCCATAACCAGAAGACCTGCCCTATAAGAAATGTTAAAGGAAGTCCCTCTGATAGAAAATGACTCATATTTCTGGAAATATAGATGCACACTAGGAATGAAGAACACTAGAAATAATAACAACAGAGGTTTTTTGTTTTTTGTTTTTTGGTTTTTTTACAATTTGAACCTTTTTAAAAGATAACAAATGTTTAAACAACAATAGTAATCATTTATTGTGGGTTTTCTGGCCTATTAGTAAGAAAAATGTATAACAATAGCATAAAGGTTGTGAGGAAAGACATGGAAATATATTACTGAAAAGTGTATTCTATAATTAAGTGTAAGCATCCTATAAGTGATATGGCATAATTCACTTGAAGATAGACTGTAATACATTAAAGATGTATACTTAAACCCCAAAATAGCCTTTAAAATAAAGGGAGAAAAGGAGTTATAACTAAAAATATATAACTTATAACTATAAGCCAACAAAGGAGAAAAAAAATGGAAGCATAATACTCAATCCAAGATAAGGTAGAATAATAGGAAAAATACAGAGAACTGATAAGACAAATAGAAAACAAACAAGATGACAGACATAAACTTAACTTCTATCAACAATAACATTAAATGCAATGGTCAAAACAACACAATTAAAATTTGTCTTACTGGATGAATAAAATAAGACCCAACTATATTTCACCTACAAAAAACCTATACTTCAAATAATGAGATACAAATAAGGTTAAAAGTAAAAGGATGAAAAAGAAACACCATGCTAACACTACTCAGAAGAAAGCTGGAGCAGCTCTAATAATATTACATAAAGTAGACTTCAGAGCAAATAATATTACCAGGGAAAGAGAAGGCCATTTCATAATTATGAAGGGGCTGATTCATCTTGAGGACATAAAAGTCCTAAATATTTATGCTCCTAATAAAAGAGCTTCAAAATAAATGACCAAAAAAAAAAAAAAAAGAAAAAAAGAAACAACTTCAAGGAAAAGTAGGCATATCCTTTTTTTAGAGGTTTTAAAAAAGCTTCATGATAATAGCACAAGTAGAGAGAAAATCAGCAAGGATACTGGCTTAGTCAATTTGGATTGCCATAACAAAATACCACAGACTGTGTAGCTTATAAACAACTGAAATTTAATTCTCATGGGCCCTGGAGACTGGAAGTCTGCGATCAGGGTGCCAGCATGGTTGAATGAGAGCCTTCTTCATGGTCTATGGCCAGCACCTTCTGTGTCCTTGTCTGATAGAGGGGATCTTTTTTGTAAGAGTACTACTCCTTTTTTTTTTTTTTACGTTTATTTACTTAATTTTGAGAGAGGTGGGGATAGAAAGAGAGAGAGAGAAGGTAAGAGGCAGAGTGAGAGAAAATCCCAAGCAGGCTCCACGCTGTCAGCATGGAGCTCGACTCAGGGCTCAAACTCACAAACCTTAAGATCATGACCTGGGCCCCAAAACAGGAGTTGGACGCTTAACCAACTGAGCTATTCAGGCCCCCCTAGAGTACTAATCCTATTCATGGGGGCTCCCAAAGGCCCCACCTACTAATACCATCATCGCCTTTGGAGGTTAAGATTTCAACATATGAATTTACGGGTAGACACAAACATATAGACAATAGAAGATAAAAAAGACCTAAATAACACTATTAACCATCTTAACCTAACTGACATCTATAGATCACTACAAGACACAAGAATATAATTCTTTTCAAGGGCACACAAGACATTTACCAAGATGGACCATACACTGGGCCATAAAATAAGTTTCAACAAATTTATAAGTATTTAAGGCACATAAAGTATGTTCTCTAACTATAATGAAATTAAATTAGAAATCATTAACAGAAAAATATCTGGAAAATCTCCAAATATTTGAAATCAAAATATACAATTCTAAATAACCCATGGGTAAAAAAATAAAGTAAAAGGAAAACTAGAAAAATTTTGCACTGAATGAAAATTAAAACACAATATGTCAAATTTGTAGACAGCACTAAAGAAGACCGTAGGAAGTAATATCCATAATAAAAGCAGTTCTCAAATCAATGACCTCAGATTCTATTTTATTAGATTAAAAGATCAAAATAAACCAAAATAACGTAAAGAAAGAAAAAATGGATCAGAGTACATCCAATGACAGAGAAAAGAGAAAAATCAGTGAAACCAAAAGTTGATCAAAAAAGAATTAGGGGCACCTGGGTGGCTCAGTTGGTCAAGCATCCAACTTCACCTCAGGTCATGATCTCACATTTCGTGGGTTCAAGCCCCACACCAGACTCTGTGCTAACAGCTGCTTCGGATTCTGTGCCTCCCTCTCTCTCTGCTCCTCTCCCCACTCACACTCTGTCTCTCTTTCAAAAATAAATAAATATTCTTAAAAAAGAAGAAGAAAATATCTTTTAAAAAAATCAGTCAAATTGCTAAACCAGACTAATCAGCGCGCGCGTGCGCGCACACACACACACACACACACACACACACACGACTGAGAAAGGGGGTCAGGTGCCAGAGGATGCAGGCAGCCTCTAGGAACTGGAAAAGACAAGGAAAGGAATCCTCTCTTAAAGCCTCCAGAAAGTACACAGCCCTGCTGACTCCTTGAACTTAGCCCTCTGAAATCTCTGCTGGAGTTCTAAACACATAAGTATAAGATAATAAAGTTGGTTGTTTTAAGCCACTAAGTTTGTTGTAATTTGTTATGGCAGCAATAGAAAACTAACACATGTGGAAGACCCAAAAAGCTAGAAAAATCAAAAAATGATTTAAACACAACAAAGGCTTAAACTATGTGATATTCAGGATTTATAAAGCTATCATAATCTAGACAGTATGGTACTGTCATAAAGGTAGACAAATAGATCGTTAGAACAAAATAGACAGTAAATAGAGATTTGTGATCTTAGAAAGAGAAATTGCCTGAAGTACCACTACCACTCAAAACAAGAGAGAAGACTTAAATCTAGCTCTTGAACTTTAAGTCCTGAACTCTTTTCACTATAACTGGTTTTTCATCCAAGCTTCTGTCTTTGATTTTCATCCTCTGTACAGCTGACTACAATATACTTAACCTGAAGCCTGACCTATTTCCTAAGCTCTAGCTCCAAATTTTCAAGTACCTGCTAAATATCATCCATCTGAAAATAAACGAATGCATGGTTTTTCTCTCCATGCTTGTTGTATTAATAGCACACGATTTATTCAGTTACCCATGTTCAAACTTTGGATTTCTCTTTGACTTCTCCCTAGATCTCCCTCCCTTTCCTTTCCTTTCTCAGAGCCTCTGATAATTTTGTTTTCTTAGGTTAACATCCTTCCTTTTGTCTACCTCCCATTTCTCAGAGGCTAACTCCTCATCACTCAGGTCTTGTTTAAATAGCTGTTCTTCATCAAGACCTTTCCTATCTAAAATAGCCATTCCTCTGTGATCTCTGTAATAGCAGCTTGTTCATTTTCTTAATACCACTGATCACAGTTTGCTCTTTAGTTCACTGTTTACTGTTCCCCTGTTCCTGCCCCATTAGAGTTCAAGGTCCATGAAAGCAAAATAACATATCCAACTTGCTCACTAGAGCATCCTCAGGGCCTGGAGCATATATAACAATGGGGTGCAAATCATTAAACGAAGAGAACCATTACTTCAGTCTCTTCAAGCAGGCTTCCACACTCTCTGGTATTTGTCCCTTCTCCTCTGCAACAATGTAGGTCTGAGCCCTCCTGTCGTGCTAACTTTTTCAGTGGTCTCCCAGACTCCTCTCTTTTCATTCTCCTATCCATATTGTAGAATGTTGTCTAAGATAATCCAATTCTAGTCACATAATTTTCTCTGTTCAAAATCCTGTAATGATTTTAATGCAATCTTTATCAAAATTCTAACAGGCTTGTTTTGCAGAAATGGAAAAATTGCTCCTCAAATTCATATTGAATTGCAAAAGGGCCCTATATAACCAAACAACATTGGAAAAGAATAAGGCCCTTCTGATTTCAAAACTTACCACAAAGTTTTAGTCATCAAAATAGTATGGTAACAAGCACAAGAATAAACCTATAAACCAGTGGGATAGAACCGAGTCCATAAATAAGCCTGTAAATCTATGGCCAACTAATTTTCAACAAGGATGCTAAGATCATATCAATCAAGATATCCAACTGGATATCCACATGCAAAAAAAAAAAAAGAAGTTGGATTCCTACCTCACACTCTAAATAAAAACTAACTCATGATGAATCAATGACCTAAGTATAAGAACCAAAAGTATAAAAATCTTAAATGAAACGCAGAGATAAATATTCATGACCTTGGATTTGGCAGTGGATTCTCGGGGATGACCCTAAAAGCATGAGCAACAACAACAAAATAGATAAATTAGACTTCATAAAAAACTAACATTTAAAATTAAAAAGTTTTGTGAATTAGGGGTGCCTGCGTGGCTCAGTTGGTTGCACGTCCAACTCTTGGTTTTGGCTCAGGTCATGATCTCATGGTTCACGCATGCGAGCCCTACATTGACAGTGCTGACACTGTGCTGACAGTGCAGATTCTCTCTCCTTCTCTCTCTGCCCCTCCTCTACTCTTTCTCTCTCTCAAAATAAATAAACTTAAAAAAAAAAAACTTTGTGAATCAAAGATCATTATCAAGAAAGTGAAAAGACAACCTATAGTGTGGGAAAAAATACTTGCAAATCATGTATCTGATGAGTCTAGTACCTAGAATATATAAAGAACTTCTGGGGAGCCTGGGTGGCTTAGTCGGTTAAGCGTCCGACTTTCGCTTAGGTCATGATCTCGCGGTTCGTGGGTTCGAGCCCCGCGTCGGGCTCTGTGCTGACTGCCAGCTCGGAGCCTGGAGCCTGTTTCAGCCTGTGACTCCCTCTCTCTCTGACCCTCCCCTGCTCATGCTGTGTCTCTCTCTCTCTCTCCTAGAAATAAATAAAACATTTTTTAAAAAAATTAAAAAAAAAAAAAAACTCCTACAACTCAACAACAAAAAGATAAATAATGAGGGCGCCTGAGTGGCTCAATTGGTTAAGCATCCAACTTGGGCTCAGGCCATGATCTCATGGTTTGTGGGTTCGAGCCCCGCATCAGGCTCTGTGCTGACAGCTCAGAGCCTGGAGCCTACTTCAGATTCTGTGTCTCCCTCTCTCTCTGACCCTTCCACACTCACACTCTGTCTTTCTCTCTCAAAAATAAATAGACATTAAAAAAATGAATAACAGTTAAAAAATGGGCAAAGGACCTGAATAGACATGTCTCCAAAGAAGATATATAAGTGGCCAACAAGCTTATGAAAAGATACTCAACATCATTAGTCATTGGGAAAATGCAAATCAAAACCACGAAGAGATTCCATGTTACACACACATGGATGGTAATAATTTTTAAAAACTGGAAACCAAGTTGAGGCAAGGAGGCCGAGAAACTGGAGCCCTGTGTATTGTTGGTAGGAATGTAAAATGGTGCAGTTACTATGGAAAACAGTTTGTCAGTTCCTCAAAAAGGCTAAACACAGAATTACCATATGAAGCAATTCCACACCTAGATATATACCCAGAAGAACTGAATACATGTACCTAAATATTTATATGTGCATGTTAATAGCTGCACTATTTACAATAGCCAAAAGACGGAACCAACCAAATATCCATCAATTGATGAGTGGATGGACAGATTGTGATGTATATATTCAACAGATTATTATGCAGCCATAAAAAGGAGTGAAGTACTGATACATGCTACAGTATGGAAAAACCTCAAAAACATTATGCTAAGTGAAAGAGGTCAGTCACAAGAAGTCACATCCTGAATAAATCCACTACTTGGAATAGGTAGATCCACAAAAACAGAATGTAGATTGGTAGTTGCCAGGGCCTTGGAGGGATGAGGGAATGGGAAATTACTACTTAATGGATATGGGGTTTAATTTGGGGTCAAGAAAATGTTTACAACTAGACAGAAATAGTGGTGGCACAACACTGTAAATATACTAAATGTCACTGAATTGGTCAATTTAAATGGTTAATTTTATGTTATATGAATCTCACTTTAATTTTGTGAACAATATCCCACTGATGGCTGTGGGGTGACTGTGTGAGGACACAGTGCGAGTGCAGAAGGGTCAGAGATCAGATCCCACTGATATTTTCAGCCCAGCCTCCTCGATCCTACATATCTCACTATCATATAACCCACTTCTCCTTTATGCCTCTCATTCTCCAAGCAAAACAAGCCCTTTCTTTTATTTACATGTAACACAGAACCTCATTTCTCTACACATGTAAGTCCTGCTCTTCTTTCATAGCATTATTCAAATACAAGCTCTTTCAAGAGTTTTTTCTCAATCTTGCAGTGGGGAATACTCTCTTTCCTGTAAGCCCCTACTGTATCTGCACCTCTTTCTTTCTATCTCAGAGTTATTTGTTTGTTTGTCCTCTATTAGTCAGTGATTGTCACCAAGATCCATATATGACTCACCAGGGTCCTTAGGACATTCTTACACAGATCAACCACATAATATTTATTGAAGGGAAAATACTAATATAAATTTCTGCATATGAATACTCTTGGCTTCCACTATAAAACTGGAGATGTGTTTTTATGAGAATATATTTGATTCTAGCACGTCTAAAACTCTTTGAAAAATCACATAAATAGGTAATATTACAGTTTCCTGATGAAATAGTTATAAACATTTCTGAACACTAACAGGAGAAAATAGAATTATTTGCATCCTTGACAATAATTGCTAATGTTCATTTTTATGTTTTTGAGGGAAAGAGAGAGAAGCAGGTAGGGACAGAGAAAGAGGGAGAGAGAGAATCCTAAGCAGGCTCCGCACTGTCAGTGCAGAGCCTGGATACGGGGCTCGAACTCACTAACCATGAGATCATGACGTGAGGCGAAATCAAGAGTCAGTTGCTCACCCAGGCACCCCGATAATGTTCTTAATAGTATGAGTCAAAATAATAATACCTAACAGTCATACTTCTATATATACTGATCCTCACAATAAGTGTATGAGCTATGCACAACTATCATCCCCACTTTACAGGTGAACAAACACCTACAAAGCCAAATCGTTTTGCTCAATGTCACTTGCTATTAACTGCAGAATTGGGATTAGAATCGGACTACTTTAGTTCTACAGTATATGCTCTTAGCCACAATGCTACATCACCTCTCTATAATGACAACTTACCCATCCATGTATAATAAAACACCTTTGAAAGGTCAATGACTTTTCCAGAAACTCACTGCTAATATTCCAGAGCAGGTTAATGTGAAACTCACTGTTTTCTCAGATTTTGTCTCTGGAATTTTGAGACAGCTAATAACTTTTAGAAATAAACTTGATTCCATTGTACTGAAGTACACTGACTAAGAAACAAAGACGAAGCAGAAACACAACATAGTGCACTACTAAAGATATAATGAGAGGACGCCTGGGTGGCTCAGTTGGTTGAGCATCTGACTTCAGCTCAGCTCTGATATCACAGACTGGGTTCGAGCCCCGCGTCGGGCTCTGTGCTGACAGCCTGCTCAGAGCCTGGAGCTGCTTCTGATTCTGTGACTCCTCTCTTTGTCCGTCCCCTGCTTGCACTTTATCTCTGTCTCTCAAAAATAAATAAATGTAAAAAAATAAGTAATAAAGTTATAATGACAAATGAACTATATAATAAAGGGACACAGCAGAAATTTAAGCACACCAATGGGACTGTACATTTACTGAAATATAAAGGAGCCTGAAAATTTCATAAAGACTGATAAGTATAATTTCTGATAATACAACTTTTAACTGTTATTTTCTGAATCCCAAATTCCATATACTTCTTATGAATAACAATTCTTATATATCTTTTGTTTAAATCCATGTTAGTTTACATAAATATTAATGTTATAGTGAAAAGACCTAACTCTATAAGAGAATTAATGACCTATGATATAATTACATTGAAGCCCTATATAGCAGTGGGCCAGAGAAAATAAAATTCAATAAACAACAATTAGGGGTTATTCATCTAAGAAAGGAAATAAAATCTTTGAATTTGACATCCAATTGAATGCTTTTCTCAACTCTCAGAAGTCAGATCTTTTCTATTAATCTTGTATGCAGAAAATCATCTATTAATGATGTGCTGAGTAATTTTACTTGACACTGGAATTTGAAATAGGCCTTTGGGTTTAAATTTGTCTCAAATGATTTATATGATCTGGTTAGTAATTTTTAATCCATGATTAATTACACATATTTCTTTTAAAAGACTGCCTAATTCAGATTCCATTAATGGAGACACAGATTACAAGAACATTTTTATGCATTCTTTTGTGTGCTAAGGGAGAAAATTATTTTCCACTGTATTTTCATGATTCAATAGACTATGTCATAAATAGGTGATTTTTTTGTTTTTTTCTAGTTTGGGTCCCAGAGCTTAGCACTAACAGCTTCATTTATATGAATTTGCTTTCTAAAGATTTTAATGTGGGTTTACCATTAACCCCATTAAAACACTCACAAGCTCTCTTCCTTTGTAATTTTTCTCTAGTCATATCAAATTTGCATTACAATCCTTACATCCTTTAATAAGTGAATAATAGAAACATAAAAAGATGATGCAATAAAGAAAATAATTTACATGTAAAGGAGAAAAGGGAAGAAGAGAATGACGACTATTCTTGATTCTAAATCCCTGATCTGATAATCATGATTTATAAGTTACTAATTGATTTAGCTAGTGTCTCCATTAACTGATGACTGACATTTTATTTGGCAAAGAGTATAATAAAATTCAATTTAGAGGCACCGGGATGGCTCAGTCAGTTCAGTGTCTAACTCTTGATCTCAGCTCACATCATGATCCCAGGGTCATGGGATTGAGCCCCTGTGTCAGGCTCTGTGCCGAGAGTGGAACCTTTTTAAGATTCTCTTTCTCTCCCTCTGCCCCTCTCCCCCACTCACATGCTCGCTTGCTCTCTCTCTCTCTCTATCTCTCAAATAAAAAAAAATTTTTCAATCTAGTTCAGCAAGTATTAATTACCTAATATGTATACTGCTCTCTACTGGGCTCTATGTATAGAGTATATATCAAGTATATAAAATGAAAACTTCAGTCCCACCAAGTATCATTGACAGAACAAGAAATAAAGGTTATTAAGTATGAATTATATTTTCTACAGTGAGGGGGAGGGTAGATGCTAAGAGAGTTCATGTGTCATGTATTCTAATTGTTCAAAGATAATGTGCAAAGTTAACAAAAATCAATAAAGAAAAATATAAAGTTTATAATTGACATACATGGAGGCAAATATAATAGTAACTAAAAGCAGGAAAGATTAAAAATGATTCTTTCTCAAAGTTAAACATATAGACCTAACTAAACTGATTAGGGAATTATTTTAAGTCACTCCAAAACAAAGAACAGCCAACTCCCAAACAATGCTGGGGGCTAGGGACACGAACAGCCCCCTCTCTGCAGTTGAAATTCCATGTGTAACTTTAGATTCCTCAAAAACTTAACTACTGATACGCGACTGTTGACTGGAAGCCTTACCTATTGGCAATTGCCTAACTGGTAATAGCCAGTTAACACTTAATTTTGTATGTTATGTGTACTATATACTATACTCTTTCAATAAAGTAAGCTAGGGAAAAGAAAATGTTAATTTTAAAAGCATAAGTACTGTATTTATTGAAAAAAATCTGCATATAAGTATACCTGTGCAATTTGAACCCATGTTGTTCAAGGATCAGTTGTGAACTCCTGGTGGGATAAATCCCAAAGACAAAACAGAACTGTTAAGAAAATCTTAGGGGCGCCTGGGTGGCTTAGTCGGTTAAGCGTCCGACTTTCGCTTAGGTCATGATCTCGCGGTTCGTGGGTTCGAGCCCCGCGTCGGGCTCTGTGCTGACTGCCAGCTCAGAGCCTGTTTCAGTCTGTGACTCCCTCTCTCTCTGACCCTCCCCTGCTCACGCTGTCTCTCTCTCTCTCCTAAAAATAAATAAAACATAAAAAAAAAAAATCTTAAACTTGGGGCACCTGGGTGGCTCAGTTGGTCAAGAATCCAACTTTGGCTCAGATCACAATCTTACAGTTTCTAAGTTTGAGCCCCACGTTGGGCTCTGTGCTGACAGCTCAGAGCCTGAAGCCTGCTTCAGATTCTGTGTCTCCCTCTCTCTGCCCCTCCCTCGCTCATTCTCTCCCTCTCTCTCTCTTTCTCTCTCTCTTTCAAATAAATAAACATTAAAAAAAATCTTAAACTCTATCCAATCATACGCTAGTAACAGTATTATTATTCTGAGACTGCGGGATAAATAAAATGAGTAATTATCTTTGTGTCTTTAAGAACCAAGGATTTTGATGTGAGAGAAAGGAGATATAGAGAAGAGATCAATTTTTTAAAAACCCAAAACACAAAAATCTATAGTGCTGAATTTCACTTGGAAATAACATTATGAATATATTTCGTATTTTACCTTTAAAATATATGCATATATATATTACCCAGGTCCGATACAGAAAACACCTAAAATCAGTGATCAATTATCCCAGGGAAATGAGCACCATCAGCACCTAGATAGTGGTCTCTAGATATTTTCCACTAAAATGAACCAGGGCTCCTTGTAGGATCGGCTGATTGCTGATCTGGGTAGGGAAATACACAAAATGAGCCTGAAATGTCTTAACTTCCTTAGTTTCTGGTATGATATCAGTGAGTACTATAGGCATGTCAAAAGGCCTCACGGCCAATTCACAGTTAACCTAGATGGAAAAATTAAGCATAAAAAATAATAATGGCTAATGTGAACTATAACACATTGAATGTTAAAAACAGGAGTTTACAGGGGTGCCTAGGTGGTTCAGTCGGTTAAGCGTCTGACTTAGGCTCAGGTCATGATCTCAGTGTTTGTGGGTTCAGGCCCCACGTCGGGCTCTGTGTTGACGGCTAGCTCAGAGCCTGAAGCCTGCTTTGGATTCGGTATCTCCCTCTGTCTCTCTCTCTGACCCTCCCCCACTCACACTGTCTCTCTCTCTCTCTCAGAAATAAATAAAAACATTAAAAAAACTTTTAATAAAAAAACAGGAGTCTATAAAGACACTAAAAAATACAAAACAAACCTCATGGATTGCCTATGAGTGATACTAAAGAACTAATCTTTTATTTTTAAACTGGTAAATAAATGGTAAGAACTGAAACTTTATACTGCCTTTCCAATACAAATTACACCCCAAGGTAACCAAATAGTACATAAGGGGAAGTTGCTTTTTACAGAATAATTCTAGCTAATGAATAAAGAAGAACAGAATTAGAATATAACCATTTTGCAACCTCTAACAAATTAATGCATCTACGCAATGATCATCAATGACTATTCTCCTTACAAAAGTATAGCCAACCAGACATTTCATGAATCCTGATAGAAAAACATACCACCACTTACAGAGTATTCTTGCCAAAAAGTCTGAACCCAAATCTCATCAAGTTTCTACTCCTAACTTCCAATTTATAAGAGATACAAGGTCTAGAGATACGTGATAATTGACATTTTAGGGATGCAATCAGCAAAATTTAGCGGGAAATCCTATAGGACAAATGACCTTGTTCTTCATGATGTAAGTTGTAAGGGAAAAATGAAAGGTAGGAAACACTTAAAGACCAAAAAAATATATCAACTACCAATTATAATACACAGATATTATTTGAATCTCGATTAGACTAAACAAACTGAAAAAATTATGAGGCAATTGGGGAAATTTAAATATGACTGGATATCTAATGACATTGAGAAATAATTGTGTTTTTTAAGATACAACGTTACTGCTATGTTTCTGAAAAGAATCTATATTTTAGAGATAATGCTGAAATATTTAAGGGTGAAATGACCTGAAGCAGATTTGCTTCACTGTTGAGACAGGAGAGGGTGATTAGCTGAATGAGATTTAGCTGTAAGTATATAACTGTTGAAAGTGGGCAACGTGTTTATAATGGCTAATTATACAATTCATATTACTTTTGTATTTGTTGAAATTTTCTATAATAAAAAGGTTTCTTTTCTTAAAACAGTGTTTGCTTCAAAGGACTGGTAAGGTGGGAGAGTGTTTGGTTTTCATAATAAGCCTTCCTGTACTATTTGGTTTTATTTCTATTTTTATTTTAGGTATATATTTATATATTTTAGATATATGCATATATTTCATTTCTAAGGAAACAGTCCTATTAACAAGAAATACACACATGTTGGGGCACCTGGGTAGCTCAGCCGGTTAAGGGTCCGACTCTTGGTTTTGGCTCGGGTCATGATCTCATGGTCATGAGACTGAGCCCCACATCAGGCTCTGGGCTAGGTATGGAGCCTGCTTGGGATTCTCTCTTGCTCCCTCTCTCTGTCTCTCAAAATAAATAGATAAGCTTTTTAAAACATAATAAAATAAAATGTTTTAAAAAAGAAACATACATTAAAATTTAATCAGTCTATGGTGATTTAGGTCTAAAATGAATACTACACAGCAGCAGTTTTCAAAGTATAGTCTGTAGACCCCTTGAAGTCTGTGAGGAGGGTCTTTAGGGGGGTCTGTGAGGTCAAACTATTCATAATAACTCTAAGATGTTATTTGCCTTTTTCACTGCTTCGCACCGATGGCACAAAAGTCATCGCAGCCAGAACTGCTGGGGCCCTGGAATGAAACAAGGCAGACTCACTGCTTCACCACTCATTCTTTTCCTCACCATTACTCACTTGCAGTTTAAAAAGAGGGGAAAAAAATCAAGTTCACTCAAGGATATCCTTGAAAAAGCAATAAAAATTTTATTCAATCTTGACCTTTGAGTACATTGGTTTTTAATATTCTGTGTGGCAAAACGGGAAGTGTGCATAAAGGACTTGTGCTGTATACCAAGCTCTAACGATGTTCTGAAGGGAAAGTCCTTCCTTGCGTGACTGAGTTGAAAGCTGACCTCGCTGCTTTATATAGAACACCATTTTTATTGAAAAGGATGACTGACAAATGACAATATTTGCCAAACTTGGGTATTTGGCAGATTTTCTTGAAAGCCAACAAAGTAAGCCTGTCACACCAAGGAAAACAACTCAGTGTGTTTGTTGGCAATGATAGAATTCAACCTTTAAAGTGAAATTAAGAGTTTTGGAAAATATGTTTCTTCCCCCATGAGCTTGCCTGCTTCCTTCCACTGAAAGATTTTTCTGATGTACTTAGTAATACTAATAAATGTGATTTTTAAAAATGTTGTTAAATGAAATGTGTCAACATTTGGAAAGTCTGCATACATTAGTGAACCAGTATTTTCCAAAAGACTAATACATGAAGTTACAAAATCATGCATGCATCAAAGATCCATTCAAAATGTAAAATGACTATAGTGGGTTGAATGGTGGCCCCCCAAAATGGATCACGAGATAAGATCATTTATATTATCTACGTGAGGCTTAAATCCAATGACAAGTGTCTTATAAGAGACAGAAGAGAAGACACAGAGACAAGCGGAAGAGAAGGTCACGGGAAGATGAAGGCAGACAAACACCAGAAGCTATCAGAGGTAAGGAACAAATATCCCCTTGAGTTTTTGGAGAGAATGTGGCCCAGCTGACAGACTGATTTCAGACTTCTAGCCTCCAGAACTGTGAGAGAATAAATTTCTGTTGTTTTAAGCCACACAGCTTGTGTTTAAAAAACGGCCACTTGCCAAGTCTTGGTATAGTATCAAAGAAAATCTTCTCAGTTTTCTGGAAAGGCTACTAAAATATCCCTGCTTTTTCCCACTACATATCTTTGTGAGGCCTGATTTTTTACATACCTCAAACAAAACAACATATTGTAACAGTTTGAATGCAGAAACAGGTATAAAAATCCAGCTGTTTCCTAGTAAGCCAGGTATAATTCAACAGATTTGAAATGTATAAAATAATAATAATCTCACTATTTTTTTGCTTTGTGAAACACTTATTTATCATAAGAATGTTTTATGTTAATATGTAATAGGTAAATTGTTTTAATTTAAATATTTTGGGGACACCTGGGTGGCTCGGTCAGTTGAGCGTTCAACTTTGGCTCAGGTCATGATATCACAGTTTGTGGGTTCAAGCCCTGTGTCAGGCTCTGTGCTGACAATTCAGAGCCTGGAGCCTGCTTCAAATTCTGTGTCTCCCTCTTTAACCTCCCTTCTCCCACTCATGCTCTGTCTCTCTCAAAAATAAACATTAAAAAAATTTTTTTTAGTTTCTGTTTTAACTTCCTATATAGTAATTATTGATAATTCACATAAATACAAACTCTTTGGGGTCCTCAATAGTTTTTTAGAGCGTAAGGGGTTTTGAGACCAAACCAACCTGAGAACCGCTGGCATACACGATCAGTAAAAAAGTATAGACAAGTAGGGCCTGAGCAGTCAAAGGTATCATGTATGTAAGATTTCAGTTATTTTGAACTACGTATTGGATTTTCAGGGGCAGGAAGGCAGAGAAAGACCCTTGCAGGTAAAAGAACCCCATCAACATATAATGCACTTTAGAAGCAGGTCAACACATGAAAATGTTGGAAGATGGGGCCATTAATAAATAAACATAATTTTACATATCCAAATTATTATCTTTTTTTAATTTGAGAGAGAAAGAGAGAGAATGCACTTGTCCAAGCATGAGTGGGGGAGGGGCAGAGAGAGGAAGAGAGAATTCTCTCTCTCAAGCAGGCTCCATGCTCAGCGTGGAGCCCAATGCAGGGCTCAATCCTACAACCCCGGGATCATGACCTGAGCTGAAATCAACAGGTGGATGCTCAACCAACTGAGCCATCCAGACACTCCTATTATTATCTTTGAAAACACTAGACATATGACAATTTCAGGAATCTTTGCTAGTTTTCCATAACTCATAACCTGAAAAGATTTTTGGTCTTGTAAATGCAGATAACAGATATTCTTCTCATTCTCTTATTCCTCCAAATAGATGGAATGAGTCCTTTAAAATAGTAAATTAGCCAACCACAACCTTCTCTGAGTCTGCATATATTCACTTTACCTGGAGCACTCCTACCTCTGCTTTTTGCTTGATGTCTACTAGGGTTGATATACCGAAGTGCCACACACTGGGTAGCTTAAACAACAGAAATTTATTTTCTCACAACTCCAAAGCTAGAAGTCCAAGATCAAGGTGCCTATAGGGCTGGTTTCTTCTGAAGCTGCTTTCACGGCTTGTAGATGGCCATCTTCTCCTTGTGTCTTCACTTGGCCCTCCCTTCGTGAGTACCTGTGTCCTCATTTCTTTTTATAAGGACACTAGTCATGCTGGGTTAGGGTCCACCCTAATGACCTTCTTTAACCTTAATTACCTCTTTAAAGACTCTATCCTCAAATATAGTCACATACTAAGGTACTGGGGGTTAGGATTTCAACATATGAATTTGGAGAGAGACTTGGCTAACTCCTACTTCCTTTCGGGAATCAGCCTGAATCATACTTCCTCAAGGAACCATTCCTTAACCCTGGATTTAGGTTAGGATACTTGTATCCAAAACTTAGCCTACATACCATTTATCACACAAATGTAATTAAACACTTGGTGTAACTGTTTTATGACCATCTCCCCTTAAGCACCATGAGGGCGGAGACTGTACCTGTCATATTCACCACTGAGACTGAAAGGGTTTAGGACAATGCCTAACATACTAGAGCCGCTCAATGAGTGAGTGAGGGAATGCTGTGTGGTATCACATTAGAGCTTCACTGATGAAAACTCCAGGTCTGAGAGCCTGCCTGGAAAGCATTCTGTGTAATGAGGCAGCTGCCGTCCATAGGAGACGTATCGGAAAATCAGTATATTGGTAGTAAAGACTCACTGGCTTTTTATCCCACTGGGGCAACTGCTTAAGAGGGTAGAGACTCAACTCTAGTCGTGGCTCAATCATTAACTAGCAACATAAAGATGGGGGCAATGTTCCTTAACTTTGCATTGTCTCTTATTCCTCACCTGTAAGTGCAGAAATTAACCACAATTAACCACTGTCACAATTTAAACAGAAACCCCCCGATCTTTGAATATCCAAAATATACAAACCAACTCTTCCCCTTGCTGTTAGGGCCCTTGTCTGCCCTTGATGGGAAGGTCAACCCCAACTTTTATCAACCAATTCTGCTGAAGCTCTGGGAGTCCCACCTCCAGATTTCTGAAGACTTCTCTCTCACAACAGTCAAACAAAGCTTTGCTAGTTGATTGCTAGTCAAATAAAGCTTCAAAGAGTCACTACCACTTCCCCAAAACTCAGGACTCAGAGGGCAACGGGAACTCAGGGTTCATAAGAGCATTTGAAGTCTAGGGCCAATATTAGTAATCTTGCAACTTGGTTAGGAATTAAGAAGTGACATCTGTGACTTCTAGAGGGAAGTGCATTTGAGTTTAAGAAGACAAAATACAAGCAAATGGCTAGAATATTTCTGGAGTATGGAGAGGGTAGGATCATATTCTTTTAAGGTTGGGAAAGTACGTAATGTAGGGAAAAGAAAAGTTTCAGCAATTTACAGTGTCTGTAGTTGTTCTTTCCTACACATCGCCTAACCATCCATCTTGACTATCCATGGGACTCGGGACAAGTTTCTACCTTGGTTACTGTCCCTTCACCTGGAGATAAAAACACCACAAGAGGTGGTTGTGAATGTCAGGTGAAGTCACACGCTGAAATGTATTAAATGCAGATAAAGTGAAGGGTTCCACAGAATCTATAGAGTTCTGGCTTCTGTCTCTTAGAAACTGTGTAACTGTTGCCTCCGTTTTCTCACCTGTAAAATGGAGACTGTATCTCTCTCTTGTGCTTGAAACAAAGGAAGCATTCAGTTAGTGTTAGCTATTTATTTTAGCACTTCATAATTCTTAGATCTTTTCCACCTAATACCACATTTGACCATCGCAGAAACTTGTGCTTTCCCTACTCTTCTTAAACTCCCCACCTCTTTTCTTCTCTCCCTCCCTCATCAGTGTCCCAGTCTCACTGAAAACACCTCTCTCTTTACATCCTTGTCTCCCCTAGCATCTCCCACATCCCCCAAACCCTGTGGTATAAGAAACTGGGCTCCCTCCCCCTTTAGTGACTTCCCCTGGTCTTTAAGGAAAAAACTGCCTCTATTTCTCTATAAACCCACTGCTGTACTCTTTCTCTGCCTGAAATGTTCTGTCCCCCTGGTTTTTTGCCGGGTATCCCTGTTTCACTGAATTCACTTCATCTTCTCCTCAACAACTTCTTTCTGACCAACTTCTGCAAACTGAGGAGTGTCCCCTTTTGTGTCTGCACAGCCTCTTAAGTTTATATCCTAAATTACCACATTATATAATAATTCTCTCTTTGCACATTTGCTTTCTACAACCTCAGAACCCAGCACAGAAGCTAGTATGTAGAATAACCTAATGCTCCTGTTTGCCTGGGACTGTCCTGCAAGACCTGAGTCCAGGGAAGCTCCGCAGGCCTGGATAGAGAGTCACCCTATTCCACATTCATGTGTTGAATCAACACGGTCCACACTTGCTTTCTTCTCTGTTCCTCTACTGTTCACTCTTCAACCCAATGTCCACTCCTCACCTCCCCAAACTGCTTTGACACTTAGTACAGTGCTCTCCTCACGGCCAAATGCGCTGGACACTTCATAGTCTCCCTTAGATTGACCTCTCAGTAAGTGATATTTAGTAACCAGAGATTACTCATGTGCTATACCTACTTTTTCTTTTAGTGAAGGAAGCCGGTATTAAAATACCCACATTTATTAAGTGCATGAGCATATGTGGATTCAAGGCACCATCCCATGTGTTGTTTACATGGTTCTAAATGTCATGCCATAGTTATGAGTTCATTAAAATAATCACAAGATGTGATCAAGGACTACTAAATGTTTTCCCAATAAGAAGTTTCCAGAAGTCATGACTCATGGAATTAAAAAAATATTTGAAGCAATGAGAAAAGCAGTTCTTCTTTTTCATGAAATCCAAACAAGAAAACAGAATGGTATTCTGTTTAGGGAGAATCATAATAAATCATTTTTCCTTTTCTTTAAAGCTTTGAAAGCAGATGTATTAAAAGTTACCTATAAAAATAAGTATATAAACAGGTACTTAAGTTTACTGAGTATTTATTTTAAACCAAAGAACAGGTTTTTAAAAATATCTTAATAGTGGAAGCTTTCCCTCCCCCCTTTTTAAGATTAATATAAGATTGGGGCGCCTGGGTGGCTTAGTCGGTTGAGCGTCCGACTTTCGCTCAGGTCATGATCTCGCGGTTCGTGGGTTCGAGCCCGCGTCGGGCTCTGTGCTGACTGCCAGCTCAGAGCCTGGAGCCTGTTTCAGTCTGTGACTCCCTCTCTCTCGGACCCTCCCCTGCTCACGCTGTCTCTCTCTCTCTCTCTCCTAGAAATAAATAAAACATTAAAAAAAAATTAAAAAAAAAAAAGATTAATATAAGATTAACTAATCCTATCAAAGCGAATTGTCCAGGAATTGCCTGTTCACATATCCCTTTCTCTCACTGAACTTTAAGGTTTTTTTTGAGGGCAAGATTGGATCCAGTTTCTTACTACATCTCCAGCACTTAGACACATAGGTGCCTGGCCCATGCATGGGCAAAAATAAGTATCTTAAGTAGAGAGGAAGGGAGGGAACCCTAAAAGTGAGCAGATTTCAGGGGCCCCTGAGCGGTTCAGTCAGTTAGGTGTCCAACTCCTGATCTTAGCTTAGGTCATGATCTCACAGTTCGCAGGATCAAGGCCTGAGTCGGGCTCTAGGCTGACAGCACAAAGCCTGCTTGGGACTCTCTCTCCCTCTGTCTCTCTCTCTCACTCTCTTTGCCTCTCCCCCACTTGCAAGTGCACACGTGTGTGTGTACACTCTCTCTCTCTCTCTCTCAAAATAAATAAATAGACTTTTTTTAAAAGTGAGCAAATGTTTATATAGCTGTAAAGCAAAGACTTTTCAGAAGAGAGGGCATTATATCAGAAATTCACATTAATTTCATTTGCAAAACACTTCCAGGTATATAGAAAGGAAAGCATTGGCAATAAACACTAATTGTAAACTTCACATTTGCAACAGCCATTATTGACTCATCTTTTCTTGAATTTGTAGAAATTCAAATATGGCAAGGAAAAAATTAATTCAGCATCTTACAGTCCATCTTATTTCCTGGTAGTAAAAGATGCCCCGATCAAAGCAAGTTGAATAAATATAAACTGCCTTTTTTGTCCAAAAATCAAGCAATCTGAAGGGAATTTTTTCACTGTTCATACTCAGAGAATCTCTCTCTCACACACATATGTGTGCGCGCGCGAGCACACACACACACACACACACACCCACACACACTACACACACACAAACCATTTCCAGGGAGTGGTTTATATTCAATTATTCAACTGGTATGTACCAGGACAATCATCTTGTTCACACATGTTCAATAAAAATTAGCCATTATTATTATTAAGATTATATTCTGATTCCTGAA
The DNA here is from genome assembly GCA_017311185.1 of Proteles cristata cristata. Classification (NCBI taxonomy): domain Eukaryota; kingdom Metazoa; phylum Chordata; class Mammalia; order Carnivora; family Hyaenidae; genus Proteles; species Proteles cristata. The sequence continues at coordinate 117,518 of JAESUZ010003751.1, read as the reverse complement.
ATTGACTATGTCTTTATCTCATATCTATAGATCTATATTCCTACATCCATGTGTAAACATATCTAAATAGTCTAGAATTCCTCACTTCCCTACTTTTCTGAATAAATCAACTATCTTTAATTAATTTGAATTATTTTTCCTAGAAAAACTGCTAAAATTGATACCAAATTACCAAACCACTGATTTGAAATAAATTCTCTCAAATCCTCCTTAAATTCATTATTTTTTTTAAGTAGGCTTCATGAGTCCAATACGAGTACAGAGCCCAACACAGGACTTGAACTCACGGCTCTGAGATCTAGATCTGAGCTGAGATCAAGAGTCAACCAACTGAGCCATCCAGATGCCCTTTCAAATCCTCCTTCAATTCAAAGAAAGGAAACTGCAGTTTTCGTGGAATTTAGAAATTAAGCGATTGGTTCAGGAATTCCACTTTTGCTTATATGCAACAAGGGACATGTATAAGAAATCAATGTTTGCACTAGCCCAAATCCTAGCAATGACCCAAATATCCATCAAGAAAAAAATAGATAAGTAAATTGTGGGACAGTCATACAATGGAATATTACACAGAAATGAAAATGAATGAACCACATCTCTATACAACATGGATGAATGTCACCAACACTACTGTTAAAAGTATCCAGAGAAATTATTCCATTTATGTAAGTTTCAAAAACAAAACATTCAGCAGTTTATTGTTTAGAGATAAATACAAACATTGAAAAAATAATCTTTACCGTAAGTCAGGAGATAATAAATACAGAATTTTGCCATAGTTAATTGGTAGATGGAGGGACATGAACTGAATTGGGGAAGGGCACATAGGGAATCTAATGTATTACTAATATTCTATTTCTTAAATTGAGTGGTAGATAAATGGGTGTTTGCTTTAGTGTTATTCTCTATATTTTACATACTTGTTGTGAATATTCTTTTATATGTTTAATAATGTTTAAAAAAGTGAGTATCTTACAAAAAATATTTTAAGCAATTCAAATCTAAGTCCACTGTATCCCCGAAATGTTAAACCTTCTACTTTTTAAATAAAAAAGCTTAAGTGGAGATTTTCAGTTTAATAAAAATATATCTGTAAAGTTATATAATATTCACCCTCCAAATTTAATCTTCCAAATGCAAGAAACTGCCCATTAATAAAGTGACAATTTTTCTATCAGATTAAACTAATAAAAGTTTACCCTTTTTGTTATATGTTGACCAAAGGTAGTTAATTTCAGAAACTATATTATAGAATAATTTTCTGAATAATACAAAAATGGATCCATCCCTTACTCTGTTTCCTTTACCATTCTCTCATATAAGCATTCATACAGCTAGACTATCTAGTTAGACTTTCAGTGGAAATAATTTAATAGCAAAATTAGAAATCCCTGATGGCCAACTCTGACATAATGGGTTTCAAATGGAGGATCCACCATCTTTGCAAAAGTAACCCAGACAAGCTGAGGACAACAGCACGCAGGCAATTTTCAAAATTAAAATTGATGAGCCTGCTCCTTATACTTGTCAGAGTAGAGAGTTTATTGATCTCAAAGTCAGCAATGACAGAAGGAAATTCAAGTCAAGGCAGAGCCGAACTTGTCCTGGGGGTCCCTAGCTCTAGTCAGGTCCGGGAGAAACACGATGCCGGTGATACCAGGAACAGCCTGGACAAAACATACCCCACGCGCAGCAGATTTACAGTACATTAACATAAAGAGGAAGAATCTATCAAGGTTTGACACATAAATCCCCCTAGGTAATACCCAAAGCCTGAGTAGCTTGGCAAAGAAATTATTTCAAATATTTGGAATTCCCTCCAGGAATGTACTATTGTTTTCACAGGTTGCTAATTCAGCACAGACAGGATTAACTCTTTTGGAAAGCTCTGAGCATAACACTGCCTCAGTGGCAGTATGGTTTTGAATTTACCAAAGCCATCTCCAAATTAAATCTTCTAAGAATTAGAAGAAAGGATCTGAATTATATAATTTTCTACTGGTAGTTTTGATTCAGCAGAGTAAGTAGGAGGAACGTAGGTGGAAAAGGCACTGAGCTAGATGCTTTACGTGCCTCAGTAGAAGGAACTAACATTAATGGAGCTAAGCCCTGTGCCGAGGCCTTCGCTTGTGTTCCCTCATGTAATCCCCAGAAGGCGCCTTCTTCACTCCATTCTACAGAAGTGGAAAGGGAAACGTGAGTTACTGCTCAGCACGGCTGGGATGCAAACCAGCACCTGCCCAACACTACTCCTTGCGCTCTACTAGCCACGCTATTCCGTAAAGCACGTTGCACTGACTTTTGATGAAGACTGAGCAAATCAAATCAATTAAAAAATTAATTGCTAAGTGGCTAAAAGGTTTAAAAGATAAGCGGCTTTCTACTAAAATGGCAACACGTCAAAGATTTCTAAAATAGCATGTAATACCGTCCCTCTATAACATGGCACCATCTCAGGCTTCTCCAGCCTTCTTACCCTTAGACCTGAACTTTCTAAAACAAGCATTCTGTACTATTTACTCAAAGAAACTATTTGGCTGTTCAAACTATTCGAAGGTAGTCTTTTATTTTTTTTAATATTTTTATTTATTTCTAGGAGAGAGAGAGAGAGACAGCATGAGCAGGGGAGGGTCAGAGAGAGAGGGAGACACAGACTGTGAAATAGGCTCCAGGCTCTGAGCTGGCAGCCAGCACAGAGCCCGACACGGGGCTCGAACCCACGAACTGCGAGATCATGACCCAAGCGAAAGTCGGACGCTTAACCGACTAAGCCACCCAGGCGCCCCGGTAGTCTTTTATTTGTAAGGAATTACTCTGTAAGAAATTTTACTGAGGTTATTACTGGGATGGAGAAACCACAGTCATATGCTCAAAAAAAAAGAACACTAAAATGAGGTTGGGGAATAAAACAGTCTATTTTAAAAATAAACTTCACACCTCAGTATCACGAGAACCAACGACTTTCACAAGGCCACCGTCAGCATGCTTCATATTACGAACTGCCTCCTGAGGTCATATTCTGGATATCTGAATTGGCCACGAGAGAACAACAGACACCGGCCCGCCAAAATCCAAAGTTAAAAGGGAGGGGTGGGGAGGGGGACGTTTGTTTTTTTTGAAATGAAAAACCACAAAAGTAATTTAAAATCTACATATCATTCTTGGGGCTTCTGAGGGGCTCAGTCAGTTAAGCATCCAACCCTTGATTTCGGCTCAGCTCATGATCTCATGCTTCGTGAGTTCAAGCCCTGTGTCAGGGTCTGTGCTGGCAATGCGGAGCCTGGTTGGGATTCCCATTCCCTCTCTCTCTCTCTCTCTCTCTCTCTGCCCCTTCCCTGCTGTCTCTCACTCTCTCTCAAAATAAATAAACCTTTTTTTAAAGCTAAAAACAATTAAAATCTTTATAGCATTCTCTCTATGCTCTCTGGAAAACAGTATGCCACATAATACTTACACAAGGATTTAATCTACATAAATACATTAACAATTAATTAGGTCTCAACATGCCTGTGTAGAAGAAACATTAGCATATTCCCTCCAGTTTTAACAGTGTATATGGAGAAACTTGTGAATTAAAAAGTTCAGGAAAGGATTTCTCATTTTAAAATGTTGGTATAAAGATGTTTCACCCCTTTCTCCCAGAAGTCACCTTAAAACAATAGGAAAAACACAAAAGACACCAAACTCCATACTATATGAAGACAGAAAGCATATGGAGGAGCGGGAAATGGAGAGGGGGGGTAGGAAGTGAACCGTGAGGGTCTGCAGAGGGCACACGGGCAGGGGTGAGCCAACCTAACCTGCAGATGCCGCGGAAGGCTCAGGATCTGGCGCAACGGGAAAGAGACAGAGGCTTCTGACCTGAAAACTGAGTGGCCCTCAAGAAGACAGCTGCTGAGAATGAACTCCGTGACGGTCCCCATCAAAGAAGCTGGCTCGCTTTTAACAAGTTCCACTCAGATACACAGACCTTTATTCTGTTTTTAACATATTTTTAGTGTCTTTTTTTTCTAATGCTTACTTTTGAGAGAGAGAGAGAGCGAGCGCATGAGAGGGAGGGGCACAGAGAACCTGAAGCAGGCTCCATACAAAGCATGGAGCGCAATGTGGGGCTCGAACTCGCGAACCAGTGAGTTCACACCCTGAGCCAAAATCAGACACTTAACTGACTAAACCACCCAGGTGCCCTTAGTGTCCTACTTTTGAGTGACCATCAGCGACTTACGGAAAACTTCTAATATAAAGGACCAAAGTAAAAAAGAAAAAACATATGTGAACCAAACAAACTAGAACAAAGCAGAAAATAGAATACTAGGAATAGACAAAAGGTTTTTAATCTACCAAAAAAAAAAAATACCTTCACAGAGATGGAAAAATATTCTATTCATGGAACAAGAATAAGATTTTTTTCAATAAAATAATTTTTAAAAATCACAATCAGATAATAAGAAAGGGTTTTTGGAAAGTAACAACACGGCTAAAACAAAAAATTCAGTAAGAAGCTTGGAAGATACAGTTGAGGGACTTTGGTAGAAAGCAGAACAAAAGTAGCAAGAGACAGACAACGGGAAAAGCAGGTCCGGAAATTAGAGGGCCAGCCCAAAGACCAAACACACAACTAATCGAAGACCTACAAAGAGAAAATAGGGATGAAATTCTGGAATCATCTGTACAAAACACGGACAACAGGAATTGTACATTAAGAGTGCGCACTGAGTACTGGCTGAAGAGGAGGCAGATCACTGTGGTATTTTCGAATAGAAAATATAAAAAGATCTTAACAGCTCCAGAGAGGAATAAAGAGGTCACGTGGAGAAGTTCAGGGATAAGAATGGCAGATCTTAAATGCCTCAGGAGAAACTAGAAGACAATAAAGTAATGCTCTTAGAAGTCTGAGAGAAGGGCCGCCTGGGCGGCTCAGTTGGTTAAGTGTCTGCCTTCGGCTCAGGCCATGATCTCAGTCTGTGGGTTCGAGTCCCGCGTCGGGCTCTGTGCTGACAGCTCAGAGCCTGGAGCCTGCTGCAGATTCTGTGTGTGTGTCTCTCTGCCCCTCTCGAGCTCATGCTCGCTCGCTCTCTCTCAAAAATAAATACTAAAAATAGTAATAATTAAAATAAATAAAAGTCTGAGGAAAAACAATTTTCAACCAGAGTTCTACAGGCAGCCAATTTATGACTCAAACGTGAAGGTACAATTGGTCACTAAGCTATCAGACTACGTGCTCTACCAAAATAACAACAAGAATAAGAATAAGCCACAAAAGAGACAGAAAGGGATCCAGACCAGGTAGGAGGCAAAGAGAACAATAATGACAATCCAGCAACACTCCAGTTGGGAACTGGAGAACGGAAGACTCCTCAAGGAAATTTTTCAGCGGTGGAGAGAGCGCTGGGAGACTCCACTTTGCTAGACTGAGCCATAAGGGCGATTTTATGAAAAGGCTGTTAAAATAATTTAGGGAGAACTAGAGACAAGTTGAAAGAAAATCAACTCTTAAAATGAACAAAACACCCTAGATACAATACGAAGTAGAGAGGGTGGAATATTTAGAGCTCAAGTGAGAAGTCCTTGTCATAAAGTAACATATAATCTAATTGGGGGGCTAATCCACAGATATATTAACCAATCTTTTTCAAAACAATTTTTTACCAAGAACTATACTAAGAAATATTTCTTACATGATGAACAGGCATGTAAATATAAATATGTATGTATGTATGTGCAGCTCAAGCACCATAGAACCGTATCACAGGTGTCCCCTTCTGTTCGAAAGCTTGGTTACACCACTTCGCTTTTATGAAGACCCTACTTCAGCACCTGTTTTTGCTAACTGAAAGAAACCTGAAGAGGATTTTCGCTTTTACCAAAAAGGTAAAACACAAAAGCCGCATTCAGCACTGGTTTTGCAGTGAGCCCGTGTGGAGAAAGCACACCCCAAGCAGCCAGAGGGGCACCACCAAGCTCCATGCCCAGAACCACATGCAGCATCTCAGCACCAAGCTGCGGCAGCTTTGGACAGTGTCTGTGAGCATCTGAACTTTATCTGTGATTTATTTTGGGCAACCATTAGCAAGATACATCCTCTGGTACCAGGAAAGCCTACGAGGTTAATTTCTGGATCTGGGAACACTCAAAGTTTTTTGCCATATAACTTACTGGTGATTGGTTTTTTGCTTTACACCATTGTGGTTTATGAAAGTTTTCACAGGAATGCTCCACCTTTGGATAGTGGGGAAAACCTATACTCCTTTTGATATACAATATATTTTGATATTTTTATTCTGGTCTATTTATTCCAGGCTTTAGAATGCTGATCACAATCACTAAATTGACTTCACAAGTCACTAATGGGTTGCAACCCACACTTTTTAAAACCACCGCAAAAGACTACAGTATGTGTTATTGAAAAGAAAAAAGAAAACATGTCTGAAAAATTGGAGGAGGCAAGAAGGAAAAGCACGAAAATGAGAGACTCGACAGAAAAAGTCTTTGAACCGAGGTTTCAAGAAGGGATCATAATCTGATAGGCACTGAAAGGGAAGGCAGCTATTCCAAGTGATGAGAAGGTTAAGTAAAGGCTCAACAGCAGGGTGTGCAAAAGATATGTCAGAGCAAAGAGTAAGTTCCGATGAAGGAGACAAATTATTAAAAATACAGACAGGGAGGCAGGTTAAAGACTAAGCACAAAAAGCTAGACAACTATGCTGAGGAGTCTAATGTTATTCCGATGGTCATGGAAATCCAAGGAGTAGATCCAAGGAAACGCTTCAAGGGGGTTAGGGAGGGTTAGCAAATTACATGATGTCGATAACATCTCAGTGTGACTTATTCATTTTGTATCCATAAATTACATAAATGAAAAGCAACATGTGACTAGAAGCTGAGCAGTAAAAGAAGAGAAGCTTGTTTTATTCATTTTGATTTATTTTTCTTCTTAAAACTTCCATGAAAGAAAAGAATTAATTTATTTGAACAGTTTGGACCCTGAGGAAAAGAGGAAGCAAATCCCTGATATGACAAAGAGATACCCTTTCTTTTCTTTCACGGTCTAATACAGTAATAGAGATTGCTCCTTATACCTATGATCCAGCCTTAGGAAACTGCTCTCATTTTCTTGAGATACCAGGCTCTCTTTCCTTTAAACTTCTGCACTTGCTGTTCTTTCCACATGTAATGCAAGCCCATCGACTATCACCAAGCTAGACGTCAATAAGCCTCAGAGGACTTCTCTGATCCTATTGCTAGGTTAAATCCTCTTGCTATGAACTTGGAGTCCTGGGGCATTTCCCCAGTCCTAGCACTTTCTACCCTGAATTATAACTATTTGCCTTCACAATCAGACCAGAATCTCCATGAGGCAGAGATTACATTGATTTTGATAATCACTGAAGCCTCAATCACTGTTCCATGCCTAGCCCATAGTGAGCACTCAATAGATATTTAAAGAATACAAAGTTCTTGATTAGTGTACCAACATATAACTTTAATGTCTATACCCTGATGTTAATGCCTAGATTTGGAAAGCCAAAATCTGCTTTAAGTTAGTGCAACCAATCCATATCCCCTACCCACTCGGCCAATATTTTACTTAAGTGCATCTAACTGTACAGACTGATTCTGGAGAACTGCTGCCCAGAATTAGGTTGAATAGACAGAGTGAGGAGTTTGGACTTGAACTAATAAAGAGCTATTGTAGGTTAAGAAAGGTAGGCATGCAATTAAAATAGGGCTTTACGAAGATTAGGCTCCTCTGGTATGCAAGACAGAATCGGGGGAATTTTTTCCTCCATTTTTTTAGCCTGTTTTTTGTTTTTAAGTGTGAGCAGATGGCCAGAGTAATATGAGCAATTAACCACAAGGCCCAGTCTGCACAGACTGAGCTTAGTATTCATCAGCTCAACAAACATTTTTTGAGGTTCTACTATGTTCTATGAGCTGTATTATATAAAATCAAATAACTTCATATACTGTAACTTGGCCTTTAATGAAATGAATGCAAACTGTTGAGAGCTGAACCACACTAATGTCAGCAGTGTGATGCATTAAGAGGAGTCGGTGGTGCTTAAGTATAATTGGGAAAGTGCCTACGTAAAATGACTGAACTTATTATTTTCATAGAACTAAGTCACATTATTTATTATCTTTTATACTGTTAATGTGCCTATATTGACAAATAATTTTAAAGTTTATTTATTTTGATGGCACAAAAACAGACACTCAGATCAATGGAACAGAATAGAAAAACCAGAAACGGACCCAGAAATGTCTGACCAACTAATCTTTGACAAAGCAGGAAAGAATATCAAATGGAATAAAGATAGTCTTTTCAGCAAGTGGTGCTGGAAAAACCAGACAGTGACATGCAGAAAAATGAACCTGGACCACTTTCTTACACCACCCACAAAAATAAGCTCAAAGTGGATGAACGACCTAAACCTAAGATAGGAAGCCACCAAAATCCTAGAGGAGAAAGCAGTCAAAAATCTCTTTGACCTTGGCCACAGCAACTTCTTACTTAACACATCTCCAGAGGCAAGGGAAACCAAAACAAAAATGAACTACTGGGACCTCACCAAGATAAAAAAGCTTCTGCACAGCAAAGGAAACAATCAGTAAAACTAAAAGGAAACTGACTGAATGGGAGAAGATATTTGCAAACAACATACCAGATAAAGGGTTAGCGTCCAAAATCTATACAGAACTTATCAAACTCAACACACAAAAAACAAATAACCCAGTGAAGAAAAGGGCAAAAGGCATGAATAGACACTTCTCCAAAGAAGACATCCCGATGGCCAAGAGATACATGAAAAAATGCTCAAAGTCACTCAACATCAGGAAAATACAAATCAAAACCATCCTGAGACACCACCTCATACCTGTCAGAATGGCTAACATTCACAACTCAGGCAACAACAGATGTTGGTGAGGATGCAGATAAAGAGGATCACTTTTGCACTGCTGGTGGGGATGCAAAGTGGTGTAGCCACTCTGGAAAACAGTATGGAGGTTCCTTAAAAAATTAAAAATAGGGGCGCCTGAGTGGCTTAGTCGGTTGAGCGTCCGACTTTCGCTTAGGTCATGATCTCGCGGTTCATGGGTTCGAGCCCCGCGTCGGGCTCTGTGATGACTGCCAGCTCAGAGCCTGGAGCCTGTTTCAGTCTGTGACTCCCTCTCTCTCTGACCCTCCCCTGCTCACGCTGTCTCTCTCTCCTAGAAATAAATAAAACATTAAAAAAAATTTAAAAAAAAAATTAAAAATAGAACTACCCTCTGACCCAGCAATTACACTACTAGGTATTTATCCAAGAGATACAAGTGTGTTGTTTCGAAGGGGCACATCCACCCCAATGTTTACAGCGCACTATCAACAATAGCCCATGTATGGGAAGAACCCAAATGCCCATCGATGGATGAATGGATAAAGAAGATGTGGTATACACACAATGGAGTATTACTCGGCAATCAAAAAGAATGAAATCTTGCCATTTGCCACTATGTGGATGGAACTAGAGGGTGTCATGCTAAGTGAAATTAGTCAGAGAAAGACAAATATCACATGACTTCACTCATATGAGGACTTTAAGATACAAAACAGATGAACACAAGGGAAGGGAAGCAAAAATAATATAAAAAAGGGGAGGGAGACAAAACATAAGAGACTCTTAAATATAGAGAACAAAAAGTGTTGTTGGACGGGTTGGGGGTCACTAAATGGCTTAAGGAATCTACTCCTGAAATCACTGTTGTACCATATGCTAACTAACTTATTTACATTATAAAAAATAATTAGATTTAAAAAGTTTATTTTGAGAGAGAGCAGGAGAGCAAGGGAGAGACACAGAGAAAGAAGAAGAGAGAGAATCAGAATCCCATGCTGACAGGGGCGCCCGGGTGGCGTAGTTGGTTGAGCGTCCGACTTTCGCTCGGGTCATGATCTCGCGGTTCGTGGGTTCAAGCCCCGCGTCGGGCTCTGTGCTGACTGCCAGCTCAGAGCCTGGAGCCTGTTTCAGTCTGTGACTCCCTCTCTCTCTCTGACCCTCCCCTGCTCACGCTGTGTCTCTCTCTCTCTCTCTCCTAGAAATAAATAAAACATTAAAAAAAATATATTAAAAAAAAAAAAAAAGAATCCCATGCTGACAGCATGGAGCCTGATGTGGGGTTTGAACTCACAAACCGTGAGATCATGATCTGAGCTGAAATCAAGAGTCAAACACTTAACCAACTGAGCCACCCAGGTGCACCAAGTAATTTTAATAACACCTGTGATTTCCATCTCTGGAAAGAAAAAAAAAAGTACCCCCTTGAAGGTGTCCCAGGGAGATCAAGACTTCCTGATAGGCTGCAAGAGATAATTCCAATACAACAGTATGTTAGAAGTATCCAGAGATTAAGATGGAAACAGAGGAGAGGCAAGTGGTTCTGTTTTGGGAGTCGGTATAGGGAGGAAAATGACGGTTAGGGAAGATGTCCTAAAAAAGGTGGCTCTTGAGTTCACTATTCACAATTGGATGAGCTGGGGAACAACAGAGGACCAGCATCAAAGTACATAGCGTGTGTGGAAGGAATTACTGCTGGAGCTGAGAGCATGAGCCTGGCGGAGCTGGTAGATAAGCGGAGGGCAGGGAATCACTCCGAGCCTGACAAGCCATACTATGGACCTTAGACCTGATAGGATAGGAAATGAGGAAGGTGTTTGTATGCAGGAATGACAATGGTCATATCTTCACTTTAAATTGCTTCAGAAGCCATACGGAGCATAAATAAAGATGAGGCAGGAGCAAGATGGGGCTGCAGAAATCTAAGAGAGGGTCACCGAAAGAGGCGGGGGGGGGGGGTTGGGGACGAGGGACCCGAGAAGCTGGAGCTGACACAGAACAGGTGAGACACACCTGAGAAACATGTAGGAGGTAAAACCAGGAGGACTCTGTAAATGATGGGATGCAGGCAGTAAGGAAGACGAAGTCTAGAACGCCTCTCAGATCGATGGGGATACCATGAATTGAATAGGGACAATAAAAGGAAGACGAAGTTAGTAGAAAGTAGGGGCAGGGCATCAGGAAGAGGGGCGAGAAGACACGCTGAGTTTGAACCATGTGTAGAGCAGCACTACGTGAAGCGAGCTGTCTGGTGGGAGGCAGCTGGACATAATCAGTTTGACCTGCAAAGGATAAAGGTCAGTGTAGGAGCCATGATTTGGGAGTGACACACAAAAGATGCATGTAACCCAGAGGAGTAGCTCTAATCACCCAGAGCTTGCGTAGCCCAAAAAAGGTAATGGGTTGGAGTCAGACTCCAGCAGGTACAACATTAGGGGGAAAAGGCTTATTATCATCTTTATGCTTAGGTCAGGAATAATCTCTCAAGAATTATTTCTGTGTCATTTTCCAGATCTCTCTCCTCCCTTACAGCTTCTTAGGACTTAATGAAAGAAAAGTTGTAGAATGTCTTCCTTTAAAGTAATTAACAAAAGAGAGACAAAATCAGGTCCAAAAATTTTTATCCATTAAGAATACAGTAGTCTAATGCTTTCTCTCTCTCAAAAATTTTTTTAAAAATTTTTAATATTTTTTATTTTTGAGAGAGACAGAGTACAAATGGGGGAGGGGCAGACAGGAAGCTACAGAATCTGAAGCAGGCTCCAGACTCTGGGCTGTCAGTACAAAGCCTGACACAGGGCTTGAACTTGGGAACTGGGAGATCATGACCTGAGCCAAAGTTGGATGTTTAACCACCTGGGCCACCCAGGTGCCCCTCAAAAAGAAATTTAAAGGGACACCTGGTGGCTCAGTCAGTTGAGTGTCCAACTCTTGATTTTCGCTCAGGTCATGATCCCAGGGTCATGGGATCAAGTCCCGAGTCAGGCTCCTCCCTGAGCATGGAGCCTGTTTGGGTTTCTCTCTCTCTCTCTCTCTCTCTCTCTCTCTCTCTACCTCTCCTCTGCACCTCCCCACTGCTCACACATGCTCTCTTTCTCTCTCTCTCTCTCAAAAGAAAATAAATCTTTAAAAAATTGTCTTGAGTAAACAAAATGACCTTTTAAGCTCAAAATGTTAAGTCTATGGATTACTACCTCAAATGAAATGAGAAACTACTTCTTGCTTTCTACCTGTAAAAATAAATCTGGGAGTGCCTGGGTGGCTCAGTCAGTTAAGTATATTTCAACTTGGGCCATAAACTCAAGGTAGTGGGATCAAGCCCCATGTTGAGCTCTGAGCTGATGGTGTAGGATCTGCTTGGAGTTCTCTCTCTCTCAAAATAAATAAGTAAACATGTTTTTTAGTCTTTATTTTTGAGAGAGAAAGAGCATAAGCTGTGGAGGAGCAGAGAGATCCAAAGCAGGCTCAATGCTATCTTTTTTTTATTGTTTATTTATTGGTGTTCCTTGGTCATTCAGTCAGGTGAACGTCCTAGTTCGGCTCAGGTCACGATCTCCCGGTTCCTGAGTTTGAGCCCCGTGTCGGGCTCTGTGCTGACAGCTCAGAGCCTGGAGCTGCTTCAGATTCTGTGTCTCCCCCTCTCTTTGCCCCAACCCCACTTGAACTCTGTCTGTCCGTCTGTCTCTCACTCCCTCTCAAAAATAAGCATTAAAACATTTTTTAAAGAGAGGGAAATTTTTTTTTTTTTTAAAAAGGTCTGAAAGTCAATACTGTCCTCCATGATACAGCCAGATCTGGTGGGTCCCAGAAAGGCTTCAGAGCAAATGCTGACCAGGGTAGCACAGAATTACCCGACAGATATATAGTCTTCAGCACAATCACTTACCTTCTCCAAGCAACCCAAACTTTATATTTTAATGATTAGAAAGTCCATGAGAAGAGACTTACATTACACATATATGAGATCCTTGTCACCGAGGACTTGAGAAATCTGTCCTTTTAAGAGAACAGTGTGCCTGACAGATCCTTCTGCTTCTGTACATACTTGCACAATAAACCATAATGACTCATAACCACCATCCATTACCTTGGTGTTTCGCAACTTGTTTTCCACTTTTCCCCCTTTTAAAACTGAACCTAAGGCAATGTACACAGAATTATGATAAATGAATTTTAATAGTAAGAGTTTAAAATTAAAAGAGAAAAACCCAGAGTACATTCAGATGGCTTGCCTCCTGATTTTCCATTAAAGCTTACATGGATATTTAAAGTGTACTGTATTCTTTTAATGGAGGTGGAAAAAATTGTTTTGGTTGTCATAATTTTAAGTTCTTTTTATCTAAAAATTTTTGTAATGTTTATTTATTTTTGAGAGAGAGAGGCAGAGACAGAGACAGAGTGCGAGCTGTCAGCACAGAGCCCAACGCGGGGCTCAAACCCACAAAGCAGGAGATCATGACCTGAGCCAAAGTCGGACGCTTAACCAGCTGAGCCACCCAGGTGCCCCAATTTTCACAATTCTTAATCAAGGATGTTGTATATTGGTTTGATATGATTTCAAATCCACTTGCTTGTGACAAAAATGAAACTATTCATAAGAGTATAAAGGAGTAAAGTTTGTAAAGAGTAAAGTTGGTGTAAGTTGTGTCAGGATTTCATCATCTCATCCATTATCACTGATAAGTACTCCATAGCTCAGCTGCCGAGGGCCTTGCTTGGAGCTTATCAATAAAAACATATGAAGAAGCAACTATGGCAAGTGGACATTTAGACTACAATACCCAGATTCTGTGAGGACCATCTGAGAATGTTCAATCTGGCAAGTCTACCCGTTGCTGATATAAATAGTTCTACTGAGACCCTGGGGACCCTGGACCCTGGTGTGGTAAAGGCACCTCTTTTATCGACAGTGGTGAAACTGTGCAGTGGCCCCAAAAAGAACATCTTTCCGATCAACATCAGTGCCATTGTTCCCTACCAACATGCTCTAGGAACAAAGGACTTTCACTTTTGCTCTGACAGCTTAACATCAGTTCTCAGTTGGCTGAGCTGTCTCTCCTGAGTACCCACTATATAAAGGTATACCTCAACTAAACTTGGACTTTATTTCTTTTATTGCTCCTTGCCTGGGACAATAGCGTGATTCAGATACCATTATTTGGAATATGTTATTTCTTCATTGGTTTGTTAAGAGACGTTATCCTGTATGCTACTGGCTTACAAAGTTACTACAGTGAACCCATGTTAAATAAATTGCTGGTGTTAACCTTAAAAATAAAACTTCCAGTTATTTTTACCAGCAAAAGATGGATTTACTCGAGAATAAAAGAGAATTGCGAGCCAGAACAAGCAAGCTACAGCAAAAGCTTAGACAAGTCCAGAGAGGACTCATGGGCTCTTCTATAGAGAAAAGGGGCAAGTTGGGGAGGAAGTTATAAACAAAAAAAATTCCACTGGAGTAAATTGGGAACTGGAAGTATAGTGGATTTTCACTGGCTGAATTGTGGCTGTCTCTCATTAGCTGAGCTTTTGGGAGGGAGCCACATAAGGCTTTCTTCCTTCTGTTGGGACAGTAAAGTGGTGTCATATGCAAAATCTATCTCTTTCTGTTGGGTCCGCAGCTGACTATCCGTGGCTGGGTAGGAGAGTTCCACCCGTCCCCATTCTACTGAGGTTTCCCATTATTTTTTAAGATATTTTTTAAAAGTGTATTTATTTATTTTGAAAATGAGAAAGAGAGAGGGAGAGAGCATGCACTTGAACTGAGGGAGAAAGGGAAAGAAAAAGAATCCACACTTAGTGTGGAGCCTGACATGGGGCTCGAACGCTTGAACCAAAATCAAGAGTTGGATGCTTAAATGACTGAGCCACCCAGGCGCCCTGAGGTTTCCCATTATTAATTTTCTCACTGACAAAGACAAACTTTGTCTCTGAGCATAATTTGCCTTCCAAAACAAAGATAGTGTACTACTATGATATTGTGATATATATGAAGAAATACATATATTATTTTGTCTTTATCAGTTTCTGGCAGAGCTCCTAAAACCCTCTTAAGTGATGAAGTGATAAAGGTGAAACAGGTATATTTTGTCATTCATATAACAAGCCTACCTCGATCACACCTGAGTTTATGTTAACGTGGTGCTTTCTGGAAAACACCTAGGTAATTTAACAATAGGACTGGTTGCCAGGGGAACCAATCTGATTATATCAGAAGGTTGGAACTTTGAGTCCCACACACCCACCCACCCCTGGGGAGGGGAATGGGGCTGGGCTGGAGGTTACATAAATCACCCAACGGTCAATGATTTAATAAACGATGCCTACGTACTGAAACCTACATAGAAAAGCCAAAGGCAGGATTCAGAAAACGTCCATCTGAATCGGTGCACGCGGAGGTTGGGAGAGTGGCGCTCCTCTGACTGAGGGCATGGAAGTTCCCTCACGCCTTCCCACCTCCTTGCCCTAAGCATCTCTTCCAGCTGGCAGTTCCTGAGTCCTATGTTTTTACGATAAAGTGGCAATCTAGTAAGTAAACCGTTTTTCCTGAATTCTGTGAGCCACCCCAGCAAGTCTGTGGAACCTGAGGAGGGAACCCTGGGTTCAGAAGCACAGGTAGCCGACCGGCTGCAGATGTTGGCAGAAGGGGGCGGGACGCCGGTCCTATAGAGCTGAGCTCTTAATATGTGGCCTCTCCAAACGCTGTCAGGATTGGGTTAATTTGTAGGCCCACGCAGCTGGGGTCTCAGAACTGCTGGGCGTGTGAAAAACTGCCACACATTTATGACCAGAGGACAGAATTGTTCAGGGTATTGCACGTAAAGGAAAGTAAGGCTTTTCTCCTTCATAACTACATGAATATGATTCCATATAGGATTTTGTTTTTAAAAACAAAAATGACCAAACATACGGATTCATGATCTAGCAGTCAGACCATGCATCAACATTTTCAAAATGGCAAAAATGCTCCTAAAATTTACATTGTCATTAATTTTTTTTAACGAGAAATCACACAGTTCAGAAAATGTAACAAAAGGCAGTTTCTGCAACAGCTTTGCATGATCCGAGCTACACTCTCCACTGACTTTTCACTCTCCCACAGTGTATTTCCCCAGCACATTTTAGAACTTTTGCAAATTAAGTTAGAAGTACTTGTTCACCTCAATTCATCTCTGGTGAATGGCTGTGTGGGACTCTAAATTTAAGTACAACTGAATTACTGTTCTCTGATTAGTGTGGAATAATTCTTGGATTCATGGCAATGCCAGGCTAAATGACACTGTAAAGAAACCCTTTGTTTTCAAATAAATCAGTGGTTGGCTTTAGATAAGGCTATAAAGAATCTTATTCATGTAGTGTACCCTAGTTAAAATGGTAAAAGTTGAAAACAACAAAACTTCTACCTCTATTTAAAAAATAATCTTTATTTAAGGCTTTTTTTCAATATGGATTTAATAGAACCATAAAATTTTAGAGGTAGAAAGAAATTTGAGTAATTTACAATCAAAGAAAATCAAGTGACTTGCTAAGGATCCCTTAATGAGTTAGTGGTAGATCTAACACTGTAACTCGAGCTTTCTAAATTCCCTAGCCAGAGCTATTAAGTATGACAGAATATTATGGATAGGTTAATATCAGCCAACATTTATCACATTTCTACACTGTGCCCTCTTCTATGCCAAACATTTTTACATCTATCATCACTTTCTTAAATCAGCTTATAAGATTTTTATTTTTTATTATTTCTTAATATTTGTTTATTTTTGAGAGAGAAGAGAGACAAAGCATGAGCAGTAGAGGGGCAGAGAGAGAGACACACACAGAATCTGAAGCAGGCTCCAGGACTCCGGGCTTGAACTCGCAAACCGGGAGATCATAACCTGAACCGAAGTCAGACGCTTAACCAACTGAGCCACTCAGGTGCTCCCAGATTTGTAGAACGCTTAATGAAACAATCAGATCCACTCCTTTGGTCATTTGGTGTTCCTCACGATCTACAGTCACTGTAAGAACTGCAGCGCCGAGGAGCACGTGCTCCAACGACACACTTCACTCAGAAACGTCCCTACCACAGTATGCACAGATGTACAAAGCCCAGGAAGGCATTTCTGTGCACTGGCTTCCTTGCCAAGGACATAAAAAGACTTCTGCAACTATGTTCTTCTTCGTCTACTTCTGTACTTTTTCCACTATTACATTCTTTTTGATTCTTCTATAGCTCCTGTTTGTTCTCCAATCTATCTAACTGCTGTAGTTTCTAATAAGACAAAAATCTGGATAATCTAGAAATGATGTAGAAGTTTTCCTCTATGTTCTGACCCTCACCCTTTATCTACTTAGGCCAAATGGCCTTCCAAAACGGTCACTGTGACAAAATTCATTAAATGAGAGATCATTCTAACTACGGTTAAAAACAAAAAACACTAAAATATGGGTATAATTTCAAAACAATAGTTTATTTTTAAAATGCAGAATAATTTCTATATGTGCTGCAAAGTCCAATTATATTGTCTTCACAAGTACATGATGCTAAAATGTCCAAGTATTTTTAGTTGAGGAAAAGAATTTCCTAGTATTCATACCTTTATACTTTTTAAAAATTGCCTCTATTAACTGAATTTCACATGGTCTTTCTACCACTGCACATCCATTTGTAGGTGCAGATCAAAAAATGTTACCAATGAAAATGAAAAATAAGAAAATTCAACTATATACCAATTCTGGTTAGCATCAAGATGTGGGTTACATTTGTTACATTTTTTCGAACAGTCACCTCCACCACACATTAGCAAATAAACTCTTAATTCCTAATAGATAAGTTGATCAAAAGAGAGTATTGATTCATTTGAGATGAGATGAGTGTCAATACTGTTTGAAAAAATATTTCAGTGCACTTTACAGGCAAATCCTATCACATAGATACAAAAGAATCATGGACCTGAGAAAACAGCACTGAACTTAAGTTGCATTTAAATTTTAATATTAAAAATTAATGAAATTAAATAATTTTTTAAAATGTTTTATTTGAGAGAGAGAGTGAGAGCAGAGGGAGAAGGGGCAGAGGGAGAGAGAGAATCCCAAGCAGGCTCCATGCTCAGCATGAAGCCTGAAAGGGGGCTCCAGGTGCCCTGAAAGTACGTAATTTTTAAATTTAACTTTGTTTAAACAGCCCACTAAACAACACTATAAGGTTGCATTTTAGTCTTTTACCTTGATAGTAAATTTTCATATTTATACTAATGTAAAACATTAAAATGCTTTGAAAGTATTAAGGTGAACATTTCAGCAGAAAATCAAAAAGGAAAGAGAAGACACAATCTGCACTATACACCAATGAGGCCTAACGGACATACATAGTACGTTTCCACCAACAGAAGCAAAATACACAATCTTCTCACATACACATGAAACATTCTCTAGGAGCGCCCATATATTAGGCCATAATAAAGCCTCATTAAATTTAAAAAGACACAAATCATACAAACTGTGTTCTCAGACAACAATGAATTTAAATTAGAAAGCAATAATAACAGAGAATTTCATAAATTCACTAATATGTGGAAATTAAACACATTCTTAAGTAACCAAGGGGTCAAAGAAGAAATCACAAGAGAAATTAGGAAACACTTTCAGATAAATGAAAATGAAAACACAACATACTAAACCTTCTAGAATTTAGCTAACATAGTGTTCGGAAGGAATTTTATTGTTGTAAATGTTATGCCTACATTAAAAAAGATCTCAAATCAATAGCCTAAACTTCCACCTTAAGAGTCTAGAAAAGAAGAGCAAGCTAAACCCAAAGCAAACAAAAGGAAGGAAGGAATAATGATTATAGGAGAAATTAATGAAATAGAGAATTGAAAAACAATAGAGAAAACCAAAAGTTGGTTCTTTGAAATAAAAAATTAACAAGATTGGTAAACCTTTAGCCATACTAATCAAGAAGACTCATTAGTGGGGTGCCTGGGTGGCTTAGTCGGTTAAGCGGCCGACTTTCGCTTGGGTCATGATCTCGCGGTTCGTGGGTTCGAGCCCCGCGTCGGGCTCTGTGCTGACTGCCAGCCCAGAGCCTGGAGCCTGTTTCAGAGTCTGTGTCTCCCTCTCTCTATGACCCTCCCCTGTTCATGCTTTCTCTCTCTATCCTAGAAATAAAATAAAAATATTAAAAAAAAAAAAAAAGACTCATTAGTAAAATAAGGAATGAATGGGAACAACTCAGATCATCTAGATGAAATGGATAAATCTGTAGGAAAGAAAAAACTCCCAAAACAAACTAAAGAAGAACTAGAAACTAAATAGATATATATAGGGGTGCCCGGGTGGCTCAGTCACTTAAGTGTCCAACTCTTGATTTGGGCTCATGTCATGCCAGACTCTGTGCTGGATGGGGTGCCTTAAGATTATGTCTCCCTCTCTCTCTGTCCCTCCCCGCTCACTCACGTATGCCCCTCTCTCCTCCCTTTCACTCTCTCAAAAAAATAGATATAGGGGCACCTGAGTGGCTCAGTTGGTTAAGCATCCAACTTCAGCTCAGGTCATGATCTCACCATCGGTAGGTTCGAGCCCCACGTCGGGCTCTGTGCTGACAGCTGAGAGCCTGGAGCTGCTGCGGATTCTGTGTCTCCTTCATTCTCTGCCCCCTCCCCCACTCGCACTCTATCGCTTTCTCAAAAATGAATAAATGTTAAAAAATTTTTTAAATAGATATATAACAAGAAATTGAATTAGCAATAAAAAAAAAATATATCCCACAAATAAAAGCCAAGGTCCAGATGGCTTCAACGGTGAATTCTACCAAAAGCTTAAAGAAGAATTAATATCAATCTTTCACCAAATTGCAACCTTCCCCTGAAGAAAAAGAGGAAGGAACTCATTCAAGGAGATCAGTACTACCCTGATACCAAAACCAAACAAAGATACCACAAGAAAATTACAGATCAATATAGTTCAAAAATTTGCAACAAAATACCAGCAAACCAAATCCAGCAACATACAAAAAGGATTATATACCTTGACCAAATGTGATTCATCCCAGGGATGAAAAGTTGGATTAACATCTGAAAAACAATAAAATGTAATACTGTATTAACAAAATAAAGGACAGAAACTACACAATCATCTAAACAGAGACAGAAAAGGCACTTGAAAAATCTAACACTGTTTAATGATAAAAACCCTGCAAACTAAGAACAGAATTTCCTCAAGCTAATAAAGTGCATCTACAATAACCGCACAGCTAGCATCACCTGTAATAAAAAACCACTGGATGTTCTTCTCTTAATGTAAGGAATAAGTCAAGGATATCAGCTCCTTCATTTACGTTCCATGTTGTACCGGAGGTTCTAGCCGTAGCAGTCAGGCAAGAAAATATTTATAAAAAGTATTCAGATTGATAAGGAAGAAGTAAAACTATGCAGTACAGATAATATAATCTTATATATAGAAAATTCTAATGAATCCACCAAAAAACTATTCAAACTAATAAGCTCAGCAAGATTAAAGAATACAAGGTCAATAATTAAAAATCAATTGTGCTAACATAACACTATGTCAATTATACCTCAATAAAAAAATTAATTGTATTTCTATATAATAGCAATGAGCAAACATAAAATGAATTAAGAAAACAATTTCATTTATAACAGTATCAAGAAGAATAAAATATTTAGGAATATATTTTAACATAGGAAGCAGAAGATTTATACACTGAAAACTACAAAACATTGTTGAAAAATTATGGAAGATCTTAATAAATGGAAAAACAAACCACGTTCATGGATGTGAACGTGAAATATCATTAAGAGGACAATACTCTCCAAATTACAGATTCAATGAAATCCCCATCAATATCCAAGTTGTCATATTTTGATAAATTGACAAGCTGATTCTTTTTTTTTTCTTTTAATTTTTAATGTTTATTTATTTTTGAGACAGAGAAAAAAAGAACACAAGCAGGGGAGAGAGAGAGGGAGACACCAAATCCAAAGCAGGCTCCACGCTCTGAGCTGTCAGTCAGCACAGAGCCCGATGCGGGGCTCGAACCCACAAACCATGAGATCATGACCTGAGCTGAGGTTAGATGCTTAACTGACTGAGCCACCCAGGTGCCCTGACAAACAGATTCTAAAATTCATATGGAAATGCAAGGGACCCAAAATAGTGCAATCTTGAAAGAAAAAGAATAAAGTTGGAGGATTCACACTTCCTGATTTTAAAACTTACCCAAAGCCACACTAAGCTAATTAAGACAAAAATGAGAGTATACAAATATAGCTTTACATTTATGGTAAATTGATTTTTTACATGGATGCCAAGATAATTCAATGGGAAAAGAATATAAAACTTTTTTTATTTTCCTTAAGTATTAAGTGTAACAGACCCCAGAGTATGCTGTGGGTGGGCTTACTCAGTCCTCTTCATTTACTATCTGTGAACTCTTCTTTTTAAACTTTTCTAAGCACTTGAATTTCCTCAGTATCTTGCTTACTATCTTTGCCCAGCATATAAATGCCTCGGATAATAGAATAATAAGAATTGAGACCAAAAATGTTCTTTCATTTTTACTTGGGAGCTCATCCATAACTGCCAGGACACATGGTATACTTACATTAGCTAACATCCCTCAAAGATTAGCATGATAGATTGTACCTGCTCTATCTCCAGATTTATATAGGTGGTTGCTGATGATCACTTTAAGGGATTTTAGACAACAGCATGACAACAGCATTTGTTAGAGTTGGCAAAGTTCACCGGGCGTAGGTTGCTAATGGTAGGAGTTTGATACTTCTGCACATACCAACATAAGACATTTCAAAACCTGCGGGTTCAGGATTTAACCCATTCAGTAATTGAATTTAGAACTTTAAACCCGTTTTTATTCAGCAAGAAATATGTGATATTTAAAACATTTTCAGTCAGCTTTCTTCTTGAAGTCAGGCACCAATTACTATATTAAAACAATGTAATCTCAGAATAACAAAGTAAAACTGAAAAGCCGGTTCCCTAACTCATTAAACTACTACCTCAACAGCAGATGGTAATCTGAGTTATCTGTAAATCAATTCTGCCTGTTCTTTCAGATGAGGGGTTTGAGCAGAGTCAGCCTTCACCCCCTCCTCAAAGGCACAGAAAATTTCGTGGTAAATCCAGGTAGATGTGTTCAGATCAGCTCTGCCCTGTTTTACCTACATATAGCTACCCTCAAAACTTCACTGAGCCTCAATTCGCTCATCGGTAAAATAAAACGATTCACCTGCTCCCCAGAGTTATTCTGAGCATTTAATAAAATAACATCTTAAAGCACCCAACACGTGGTAGATACACAACAAATATTAGTTCCTTTCTTTTTGCTTTCCACAAAGTAAAATACAGTTCACAAATGACAAAAACTACCAAAAAAAAAAAAAATCCTGATGAAGGAAACTATTTGGCTTAGAGTGTACTAACAACAGCAGAATTATCTAAATACTAAAAGTAAATCACACTTTATTTCCTACAAGCATCAAACTCATATAATCTTAAGTAGGTAAATTATAACCATGATTATAAGACACAAGATAGCATGGGGGAAGAATCAACTAATCTTGCACTAATTATGTTAGTATTGTCTAACAGTTTTATTAGGAAACAATGGAGCATCCAGTTGGCAGAATTTCAGTTAAATGATTCAGCGAATAAGCCAACAATAACTTAAGATTTGGCTGCCTCTGCAGTATCAGGACTTCTAAGGGAAGGCTTCATAATGAATCTTAGCCACCACACTTGAGTGAGCAGAAGGGAACAGGTCAAGTTGCCCGCAAAATACTATTAGTCCTTTGAGACTAGACTACACAAGGATTCTTTAAAAAAAGACGTAAAAGAACAACTTTTTTGAGAGGGACAAATCAAAAAACAGACTCTTAATTATAGAGAACTGATGGTTACCAGAGAGGAAGTGGGTAGGTAGAAGGATGGTTGAAGAGGTGATGGGGATTAAGGAGGGCACTTGTGATCAGCACCGTGACGTATGAAGTGTTCAATTACTCCACTGTACACCTGAAACTAATATTATGCCGTATATTAACTGGAATTAAAAATTTTTAAATAAAAGAGAAATATAAAATTGCATTATTGGACATATGGAAAAGGGAAAACTGAAAAGGATAGATCTATTTTCCGTAAGTCAGGAAATCCAGAAACATGATTTATTTATTTATTTAAATTCAAAGTAGGCTCCACGCTCAGCATGGAGCCCAATGCCAGGCCTGAACTCACAACCCTGAGATCAAGACATAAGTCCAGGGGCACCTGGGAGGCTCAGTTGATTTCACAGTTCGTGAGTTCAAGCCCCACACTGGGCTCTGTGCAGGCAGCTCAGAACCTGGAGCCAGCCTCGGATTCTGTGTCTCCCTCTCTCTCTGCCCCTCCCCTGCTCATGCTCTCTCTTCTCTCTTGTTCTCCGTCTCTCTTTCTCTTTCTCTTTCAAAAATAAACATTTAAAAAAAAAGCCCCAAGCTGAGATCAAGAGTCAGACACTTAGCTGACTGAGCCACCCAGGTATCCCCCACTGACAGGATTTTAAAAACAATTTTTATAATGGGCTATATATTCACACGGTTCAAACAAGACTATACAAAAGATAGACAGTGAAAAGTGGGCTTCCCATCCCTGTCCCTACCCACACAGCTCTCATCACCCAATCCCAACTTGATAAACAGTGTTAATTTCTTAAGTAGCCTTCCAGACTCTGTCTATCCTTAGACAAGCAAAGCAAAACTATATTCTTATTCTTTCCTCGTTTTTCTACACAAAAGTGGCAGTTTATCCATACCTCTGCATTTCAAAGGCAAATTTTTAATGTTAAGTGTCCAAAAAAGCAACAAATTCAATAGCACAAGGGCTTTTGTTCACACTTGAGAGGACTTTTAAGAGGAGGAACATAAATGATGTTAATGTCAATGGGAATCAGAAATAAAGGAAATCCAAAGGAGGAAACAAAATTCCAGGAGAAAAGGGAACGCAGTCTTATGAATCTCTTTAAAAATGTTCTCTGCTAAAACACACAAGTATCTTATCTTTCAGTAATTAAAAAGAAATCATTCCTTTATAGACAAAAAAAAAATTCACCAAATATTCATGAGAAAAGAGAGGGGATAAAAGGAGATCTCAGAAAAGAGAGCTACTTGTGTCAGAACGGATTAAAGCCAACTACGTACACAGAGAACTACAAAAATAAGCACCGCTTTTTAAAATTATAGCAAAGTCTTAATTTCGGATTGTTTACTAACTTAGTTCAAATAAGCAAATGACATAGTACTTTCATGTTTAAGCCATCATCAATTTTAGCATCAGGTTGCTTGAAAGCTGAATAAAAATGTCTTTTCACAACCTTTTCCATTAATATTTATGGAAAAAAAAATAGGCCTTTACTCTCAGCCTGGCCGTTGGGCAGCTGTTGCGTTGCTGTGGAGCTCCTCCAAACGTCTGGCCGAAGCCCTTCGACAGCTGAGCTGCAGGCGGTATACGGTCAGCTCCCGGGCCTGACCTGAGAGGCTCTCCAGGGGCGGCCTACCGTTCCTGTAACCAGTACTGCCCCTTCTGACTCCCGAGGGTCAAAGGTTGATCTGTGCTTCTCACCAATGCATATCTCTGCTGATGAAAATCTGGAAGGAAAGGGTTTGGAATCCTGACATACCACTTCCCAAAGACTGCTAACCTCTCATCTAAAATAGCTTTCTTAGTCTTCCATTTACTTAAAACTAAAAGAGATTGTTTTTAAGCCAGGTATCTAGAACTAGATGTCTTTTCTGAAGGGAAGAGGGGTCTCATCTAGGAGTTAGCTTTCATGCCCAAAACAGTCTGTTCAGTCCATTATACAGCTAACATCTCCAACAGGAAAAAAAAAGTAGCACAAAAGAATGCTATTGCAATGATATGCCCCCCCCAAAATTATAAGCAGTTTTCAATTTCACTATACACACCAACGCTTAAGGAAAACCAACTTATTTAGAGAAGACGAGGTAGGTGGAGACTTCTGTGGAAGTTTTGAAAGGAATTACTGGGTATTCTCAAGGACTCTGAAGGCTGAAACCACTAGTTCTTTATAATGTCTACCTTCCCTCACAAACTAAAAGCTTTCCTTTCCCTTATGAAAGGCTTGTTCCTAACTGTATCACCATGATTAGCATCTTTTATGCTCAAGATGAAAATGAAGAGAGTGGGATGGAAAAAAGAACAGAAATTTCCCTGAAGCAAAAGCTGGAAGGAAAGGGAGGGAGGGTTTAAAAGCTACTAAACTGGGGGCGCCTGGGTGGCTCAGTCAGTTGGGCGTCCGACTTTAGCTCAGGTCATGATCTCAAGGTTCGTGGGTTCAAGCCCCGCATCGGGCTCTGTGCTGATTGCCGGCTCAGAGCCTGGAGCCTGTTTCAGAGTCTGTGTCTCCCTCTCTCTCTGACCCTCCCCTATTCATGCTCGCTCTCTCTCTCTCTCTCTCTCTCTCTCTCTCTCAGAAATAAAACATTTAAAAAATTAAAGCTACTAAACTGTCAGAATGGGGGGAAGGCGAGAATAAGACATACAAGGACCGTGTGGGTGAGAGCTGTGCACGTGCTCAGTGGGTAGAGAGACGTCAGCCCGGACAGGTGCTGTCTGAAGAGACTGGTGGCGTTAGTATGCAACTAGGGAGTTGTATGCATAAAATTATACGACGTCCAGTGTTACTCTGAGACAGCCTATAATAGAATAGGATCACGGGAAACTTCAACGTCACCTATCCCTCCCTACCACTGGTAGGAGCTTTGTTAAACCAAGTACTCCAAACCATGTACTTATCATCTGGAGACTACTTCAAAACATCTAAAGTTCAGCTATTCTAATTTTTTTAGATGTTTTTCTTTTAACGTTTACTTATTTTTGAGAGAGGGAGAGAGACAGACAGACACGTGACTGGGGGAGGGGCAGAGAGAGAGAGGGAGACACAGAATCTGAAGCAGGCTCCAGGCTCTGAGCTGTCAGCACAGAGCCTGATGTGGGGCTTGAACTCACGAGCTGTGAGATCCTGACCTGAGTGAAGTCAGGCGCTTAATCCACTGAGCCACCCAGGTACCCCACAGCTATTCTAATTTTTAACAGAATTTAACACTTCTCTTGGTTCAAGTCTACTACTTCCACTTCTTCTGTAGCGATCACAGTCAATTACATGTGAATATTTCATCATTTCTCTTCTTAAACATTTTCACTTTAGATGTACTTAAAATACAAATCTTGACTGATTTACGCTGATTTGGGTGGATTCATCAGTCCATCTACATACCTTCACCTCATCTCCTTGATGAGCAATAGTATAAATTTCCGTGAGTGTTATCCAGGTTTAGGGTATGGCAGGTGGCCAGGAAACTGTAAAATAACTGGTTCAAACATGCATGGAATCTATGACGCTGGTTAGCTACATAAACATGATTCTCTAACCAACAAAGCAAGCCTGTATAAGAGAAATTTTTTAAATGGCTTTGTAAATATGGATATGCACACACAGAAGTTTAGAAAGATATACTCTAAAATGCTAATAGTGATTATTAATGGATGGCGGGTTTTGGTGATTCTTATTTTCTCTTTTTTTAAATGTTTATTTATTACTAAGAGAGAGAGACAGAGAGAAAGATAGAGAGCAGAGGAAGAGCAGAGGCAGAGGGAGACAGGGAATCCCAAGCAGGCTCCACGATATCAGAGCAGAGCCCCATATAGGGCTCAAACTCATGAACCATGAGATCATGACCTGAGCCAAAATAACCTTAACTGAGCCAGGCACCCCCATTTTCTATTTTTCTTTAAAATTTTCTTGAAAAAATGTATTACTTCGGTGATTTAAACATATTTTAGAAGACACAAAAGAGGGAGCATATAAGTAATAGAACTAAAAATGGATAAATTATTAACTATGCAGCTGTCAAAATTTATGTAGATCTACGGATGTCTGTGATACAGTGTTAAGAAAAAAGGAACAAATTGTATAGAATGATTCTCATTAAAAAAACCCTCAATGTACATTTACAGACACACAAATTAATATAAACATGGGAAAAAGTCTAGAAGGATATAAAAATGGGCAGTGGTTATCTTTGTGGGTAAGATTGAGTGGAGGGGCGCCTGGGTGGCTTAGTCAGTTAAGCGTCCGACTTTCGCTTGGGTCATGATCTCGTGGGTTCGAGCCCCGCGTCGGGCTCTGTGCTGACTGCCAGCTCGGAGCCTGGAGCCTGTTTCAGTCTGTGACTCCCTCTCTCTCTGAGCCTCCCCTGCTCATGCTGTCTCTCTCTCTCTCCTAGAAATAAATAAAAACATTAAAAAAAAAAAAGATTGAGTGGAGAGGACTTATTTTTTACATAACATACTTCTCGGTTGCTTGAATTTAAGGGCATGCATATCTTTGTAAGTAAAAATATGTTTAGAAAATATACGAGATAATAATAAAATAAAAATGTGGGGGAAAGATGATGTATATAGCATTTTCTTGGGAAACTAAGGATGATTCTTATATTTCTTAGCTAGTCATATATATAATACTCATGTGCATTAGAATATATAGTCTATATATTTGGTCCTATATGTATTTTTATCTGCATATATAGATGCTGAATTGGAAACCAGATCATTTTAAGTTAATTTTATTTTCATTTTAAAAACAGGGAAGTAAACAACTAGAGTAATAAAGGTCCCTCTCATTTTTGAACTCAAGCAAACAGTTGGTCAAGTCCTAGTGAAGCGCCCCAAGCACTTGGAAGACATTTCACCCAGCAGTCTGGGGAGTGGCTAGTCCATCAAGGAGTCCAATTTTATGTATACGTGTATTGTATATGAAGTCTATTTTACCTATAGAAAAAAAATTTTAGTATTGACTGGCATAGCAAATACATCCAGAACCTGAATGGAAGCAATTAACATGAATCATATTAATTACTATATGCTATATAAATACAATGTATTTTAATACAGTAAATATAGTAAACGGATAACCTCATCATCTCAAAGTTACAGGCATTCTCCAAAAAAAGGAAGCTTTTAAAAAGGTACAAAATCCAAGCTTTTACTCAGCAAAGGTCTATCAAATCACTCTTACTGTCAAGTTAAAAGCCACTAAATCAGCCCTCTACATTTTAATTACAGATAAATTGCAGATAATTGCAGATAAATTCCTAACGTAGCCCGAAGAAACAGCTACCTATAACGATACTTCTGCATTTGGTGGTAAAAAGGAGCTCTGCCAGCCAATATCATACAATGTCATAGATGTTTTTCATCCTTTCCAGACATTCTTTGACCCCATGTAGGTCTTCCTATGGCCCCAGTGAGGTGCCGGCACTCTGCACGGACCCACCACGAGTGCACTAAGTATCTTACTTCACCCACACGTCTCCTCCCTTCCATCTTACGTATTCAATCTTCTACCCTCTTCCCTTGATACCATCACCCCCCACCGTCCTTTCACTCCCCCCACCCCCACCCGGGGAAAACAGACTTTGGTCTTGGGTAATGAAGACGTGCCGACTACGAGGAGGCGGCCCAGGACAGGTGCCGTGGGCCGTGTGGCGGGCAGGAGCGGCCCTGGGGGACGACAGGGCCAAGGGTACCGGACGCCGCCCCAACTCCCTTTGAAAGCCCCCGGCTCAGCTTCGTACAGGTGATAACATTTTATTTATTGATGCTCTGAATTGGCCTTCATCATTTGATTTCCATGTTGTCTTCCTCAGCAAGATAATTAACTCAAAGTTAGTACTGAGTTAAAATTACTCTGACATGAGGGGCGCCTGGGTGGCTTAGTCGGTTAAGCGTCCGACTTCGGCTCAGGTCATGACCTCGCGGTTCGTGGGTTCGGGCCCCGCGTCGGGCTCGGTGCTGACAGCTCAGAGCCTGGAGCCTGTTTCAGTCTGTGACTCCCTCTCTCTCTGACTCTCCCCTGCTCACACTGTCTCTCTCTCTCTCCTAGAAATAAATAAAAATATAAAAAAAAATTACTCTGACATGAGTCGGCACCTCTTAGATTTACTTTTCTCCATGAAATAGGCAAAAAAAAAAAAAAAAAAAAAAAGAGAACAAAGATGCCACCATAGGGAATCGAATAGGTAAAGAAAAACAGAAGCACTGACTCCCTTAAAATAATGTGGGAGCTGTTCTGTCAGGAATAACATGTTACATAATTTAAGTTTCATGAATCAGCACTTTAGTAATTTACATGAATTAAAAAGAGAGGGGAAAAAACACACATGAAGATCAGAAAAGGTAAAGTGGTTTCTTAAACAAGGCAGGTTTCAAGTGTTTTATTCCACCCCCACACAGAAGAATGTTGACAGGCAGATGACTCAGTCTGGCTTCATTACGAGCTTCTTGCCACCTTACATCCCTCATGGGAAAGGCCACCCCATCTCTCTTTTTTCCGTGATACCCTTTTCAATTCCTCCCTCCACCTGAGGTAATGGCCATATATTCCTCTCTAATTGAAGGTTATCTATCTGGAGGTCACATACTTTAGGATTCAGTGATTATGCTGTTAGGATATAAATAGTTGAGGGGTTTTTTGGTTGGTTTGTTTAAAAGAAAAATCCTTGGGGCGCCTGGATAGCTCAGTCGGTTAACAGTCTGACTTTGGCTCAGGTCATGATCTCACAGTTCGTGAGTTGTGAGTTAGAGCCCCAATCTGTGCTAGGAGCCTGCTTCAGATTCTGTGTCTCCCTCTCTCTCTCTCTGCCCCTTCCTCGCACTCTCTCTCAAAAATAAACATTTAAAAACAAATTTTTTTAAGATCCTTTATACTAAAGGACTTGCAACATTTCAAAAAATTCAGTAGTGGGGGCACCTGGGTGGCTTAGTGAGTTAAGCGTCCGACTTTCGCTCAGGTCATGATCTCGCGGTCCATGGGTTCGAGCCCCGCCTCGGGTTCTGCGCTGACTGCCAGCTCAGAGCCTGGAGCCTATATCAGTCTGTGACTCCCTCTCTCTCTGACCCTCCCCTGCTCACGCTGTCTCTCTCTCTCTCCTAGAAATAAATAAAAACATTAAAAAATTCAGTAGTGTCAGATCTTCAAAAAAAAAAAAAAAGATGATACCTATGATCATTGTGTTTGAATCTGAGTAGCTTGAGTTCACTAATGTTGAAAACCTGCAGTGATTTGTAGTCCTTAAAAATGACCTTAAAAGAGCAGGGAGAGATAAGGAAGTTATCACCACAAAGAATTAAGCCATATGTCTAATCTAAACTATCTCCAAATCAGAAGAAAAAAGATGTTTGAGAAGAAAAACAAATAACCAACCTATTTGCTTTTACAAAAGCCAGAAATGAATCCAAAAAGCAGTCTCATCTCTTTTTGTAGACAAGACATTTATTGTACCAGATACTGTTTGAAATAACTGAGAGATATTGGTATAGGCCTGGAAATCTCTTAGGCACAAATCAGTTACAGTAGTTGAGAGGCATAATGTTTGGAAAGAGCAAGAAATCCGAAGTCATTTGGAGTCATTCATTCCACATTGTTTATTACACGCTGGCACATGCCAGGCTCTGTCCACACACCTGCTCCCTATTCAAACTGTCTCCTACCAACTATATACAATACTGGTTAAAGTATTTTAACATTTCTCTGCCTCAGTTTCCTTATCTGTAAAAGCAAGAATAAAAAATGGCTGCCGGGGCGCCTCAATGGCTCAGTCGGTTAAGCATCCGACTCTTAGTTTCAGCTCAGGTCATGATCTCACAGTTGGTGACTTCAAGCCCTCCAATGATTCTGTGCGGACAGTGCAGATCCTGCTTGGCACTCTCTCTCCTTTGCTCTCTCTCTCTCTCAAAATAAATAAATAAACTTTTTAAAGAAAAATGGCTGCCAACCTCACAAATATATCCGGAAGTACTCTATGATCCAGGAAAGTATTAGCTGTCATTTCACTGAACTAAATCCAGTGAAACGCCACTGTCTGCTGTACCATGAATTATATCAGAGGAAAGTGAGCCTGCCTACTTCCAGGAGATACTTCATAAGCCTATTCAATAAGGCTTAGAGTCTCGTTTAATCATCTCTCTGGAAATTTAAATGAGAGAGAAAAGGCTACAAAGAGAGAAAGCTAGTATGACACACAGATTTTGACATCAAATTGATAATCACCAAAATGACAAAACCCATGATTCACCATTTTGGGTCTGTACCAATCTATCAGGCCAAAGACTCATTTGAAAGGGGTACTTTATTCAAGAAAAATACTCTCTCTAGATGTCTGCAAATCGCAAAATGGGCATCTACCAGGTTGACCCATCAACTCAACATTACCAAGAGCAAATGGCAATAAAATCACAGAGCATTATTTGTTATGTTGATGTGTACACACCGAAACCTACTATTTTATAATACATCTCACTCAACTATGGTTTCGTCAATGGTCGAACAGATTATAAACAAAGCTCCTTTTGAAAACAAAATTAGGCTCAATGTGGTGACAGTTGTAAAAAGGGGGAAGTTCTGGTCTTTGCAGAGTTAGGTAATAATGATGGACAGTATGGTGGGTGAGAAAGACCATCTT
The DNA here is from genome assembly GCA_017311185.1 of Proteles cristata cristata. Taxonomy (NCBI): domain Eukaryota; kingdom Metazoa; phylum Chordata; class Mammalia; order Carnivora; family Hyaenidae; genus Proteles; species Proteles cristata. The sequence continues at coordinate 86,101 of JAESUZ010003751.1, read as the reverse complement.
ATAGGAGACAGTAGGAATCTGGCAGAGGTCGGAAAGGAAGAGGTCTGTTCCCAGAGCTCAGACTCCCTTACCCCCGGGAGTGTAGGGTGGTGGCTTGTCTTAAAGGAGTGGTAGCCAAGTGCAGCAGAAGGCACACCCAGTCCTAAAATATGCCTGAAACTTCCTCAAATCTTTCTAGTCCTTGCAATGATATTTGGGGAACTGAAGTGTCCACAGCCTCTTCACTGCTAGAACCGCTATACTTTAATATTTTTAGTTAACAATCTGAGTTAACATTTATAAAACACTGAGAAGGAGCCCAAGCATATAGCGAGAGCCGTTTGTGTTTGTTAAATACGTAAGTCACTCCCCAGACTGGTTGGGTAAATCCTCAACCTAGAGACACAGTCGAGAATCAAAACACACAAAAGTCTAGTATTTGTAAGTAAAGATTTAGGAACGATGGTGGTCGGTGTTGACCCCTGCATCTCAAGTAGATGGGCTCTTGGCGCAGAACCGAAGTTCAACTCACGGTTCAGAAATCACCGGGCAAAACTGAATGAGGAGGGGGGACGAACGCTCCCCCGGGACGAACGCTCCCCCCCACGCCCGCCCCCGCCCCCGCCCCACCCCCGCCCCCGCCCCCGCCCCCGCCCCCGCCTTCCCAACCGCCTCCGCGGACGGCGCGAGGCCGGAGAGTCGCGCCCTCGACGGCGCGCCTGAGTGCCGACGCCACGGGAGCCAACGCGGCCAAACTCCCTTCGGAAGCGGGAAGGGTGTAAACCCCAGAGACGCTGGGGGCGGGAGCGCAGCGGCGCGAGGCGACAGTCGCCGCCCCCCGGTCAGGGACGCCCGCGCCCTCCGCACGCCCGGGGCCTCCGCACGCGGCGCGTCCAGGTGGCCCGCACGCTCTTCCGACCCCAGGCCGGGTCTGCGCCCTCAGGGGCCCGGCGCCTCCTCGCCGCGAGGCCCGCACGGGGGGCCCGCGTCCGTCCGCCGCCCAGGCTCGGCCGTTCCGGGGTCACAGTGTGACCGAATTCCCCTCGGGGAAGCTCCCCGCACCCTGAGGGCGCGGCGCCGGCGGGGCCCCGCTGCTCCCCTCGCGCCAACCCGGCGGGGTGCGGGCTGAGGGCTCGGAACTTGCTCCGAGGCCGGGCCCCGCGCGCCCCGTCGCGCGCGGGGGCCCCGGCTGCGCCCGCGCGCGTCCCTGCCCGCCCCCGCCCCCGGCGGCCGCACCTACCCCGGCCGGCGCGGCGCTGCCTCCGCGCCCGCGCTTCCTCCTTCCACGGCCGCGCGCCGTTTCCTCCCTGACGCGTCACGGCGGCGGCGGCCCCTCCCCGGCGGAGGGCGGCCGGAGAGGCGCGGGGCCGCGGCGCGGGCAGCAGCCTCTGGCCGCCGGTGCCGCGCTCTCGGGCGCCTCGGGGCCTCCCGCTGCGCTCCCGCGGCCGCCGCCCTGGGCTCGGGAGCCGCGCGGTGGAGACGGGCGGCGTGGGCGGCGAGCGCGGCCGCGGGAGCGCCGGCGTCTGGCCCCGCGTCTCGCCCCGCGAGCGGCCCGGCGGGCCTGTGGCCGCGTGTGACCCCAGACTCCGGGAAGTGAGAGGCGCCTGCGAGTATTTAGGGCAACAGCTGTGCTTCGCCTAGTAGTGTTTCAGGTTTTCACTTTTTTTTTTCCCCCCGTCAGCGGCGTGCAGAGAGTTCACAAATGGCCGCAGATCCCGGGTGCAGAAAATTTCCCACACGTTTTTCAGATCTACTTTTTTGTTTTTCTTTTGTTTGTTTGTTTTGCATTCCCGTTAATCTCCAAGTCAACTGAGGGCACAGTTTACAGTTTCTTAGGACTCTTTCTTTTCTTTTTTTTAAATAGTTTTATTTATTTCTAGGAGAGAGAGAGAGACAGCGTGAGCAGGGGAGGGTCAGAGAGAGAGGGAGTCACAGACTGAAACAGGCTCCAGGCTCCGAGCTGGCAGTCAGCACAGAGCCCGACGCGGGGCCCGAACCCACGAACCGCGAGGTCATGACCCAAGCGAAAGTCGGACGCTTAACCGACTAAGACACCCAAGCGCCCCAGGACTCTTTCTTATTCTTTAAATATAGAAGTTGCGTTTTAGGCTTCTTTCTTCGGCTCCTGTTTTCCAGGTAAGATGGGGGGAGGGGGGAGAAGGGGAGCGGAAACCCTAGGGATTACCTGGTGCAGCGGGCGTGGCTAAGGCGGTCAGGGTTTTAAAGTAAAGGGCTTGCTGTTTGCCCCACGACACTACTGTAGTTTAATGTTTTACCAGGTATCACTTGAAAATAGACTCAACTATATAAAGATTCCCATGTCCGTATCATGTTTCGGATTTTGAGACAACCATTTATATTTCACACCATATCTTTCCAGAGAATATGCAAGAAATCTGTGAACAAATAAACTTCCAAAGGTCCTTAGAGGAAATGGCATATATGTGTGGCTTCCGTAAAGTCAGGGGACATTTCCTCATGTCTTAAAATAATATTCAAAAATTTAACCCACAGGTAAAGGTAAGAATATTCATTTGTAATGTCATTTAACACAGTATGGCCTCCTTCTTAGAGAAAATAAATTGTTAATCCAGAATTTTTATACATCAAAATATAATAATCCTGCAGAATTTTCCAAGCCGTGATGTCAGTGGCACAAGGAAAAGGATGTAAAGTACAACAGATACAGTTCAATACATCGCCAGGTCCTTTGTATGTTTTCACTGTGATCTACACAATAAGGCACAGAGAAGCTACAGCATTCCCTCTCTTGTAACAGAATCAACAAGAGATCAGTGTATCTCTTAATTAAAACCATATTCACATTGCTGAACAATATCTCAAAAGGAAATTTTGTGTCAATAAACTCCAAATGGAATGACATCATTCTTGCCTTAGAGACACATACCTGTCACCATACTTCAACTTTCTTCCTTCCTCCCTCCTTCCTTTCTTTTATCTCTCTCCTTTCTTTTCTCCTTCCTTCATTCGTTCATTCATTCCTTCCTTCCCTCTTAAAAGACAAACTTCTGGGAACCGTTATATTTCCAGGATAAATCTCTCTCCCTGCTGTGAAGAATACACACGCACGCACACATTTATACCACCTCCCACAACATTTTAAGACAAGAAGGTAAATAACTGTTAAGAAATTGGTTATTTCGCGTTTATAATCTAAGAACTACAATTTACTAGTTTGGTTTCTTCAGAATACGAGAGGTTGTAAATGTGTTCACGAACTTAATATTAAAGGGGTTTTTCATCTAAAATTATTTTTAAAGGCACACTTTAAGGCTGATCACTTTGGTTAATCATATTCACCTATAGATATAGATCAAATCTCCATTTTCCCTTATGTTCCCAGTTTCTTTTGAAGTTTATACTGTATAAGAAAAGTTGTTGAATGTTCACCTAAATGTCTAGCTGATATTTATGCTTTTATAAAAGGTTTCATATAAATTGGGGCACCTGGGAGGCTCAGTTGGTTAAGTGTCCAACTCTTGATTTCAGCTCCGGTGAAGATCTCATGATTTGTGAGATTGAGCCCCACATTGGGCTCTGTGCTGACAGTGTAGAGCCTGCTTGGAATTCTCTCCCTCTCTCTCTCTGCCCTTCCCCCACTCTTTCTCTGTCTCTCCCTCCCCTCAAAATAATAAACTTAAAAAAATTAAAAATGAAAGGTTTCATATAAATAAAATTTTATTTTATATATATATATATATATATATATATATATATATATATATATATATTATTTCTAGGAGAAAGAGAGAGAGAGACAGCGTGAGCAGGGGAGGGTCAGAGAGAGAGGGAGATACAGACTCTGAAATTGGCTCCAGGCTCTGAGCTGACAGTCAGCACAGAGCCCGAGGCGGGGCTCGAACCCACGAACCGCGAGATCATGACCTGAGCGAAAGTCGGACTCTTAACCGACTAAGCCACCCAGGCGCCCCTCATATAAATAAAATTTTAAAACAAAGTTTTTTCTTTAGACTATGGGTTCCAATATTTTGTTTGAAAATAGGACTCTTCATTCAGATAGGGCAAATATTTTGTTCATCTGTTCTGTCTACAATGTAGACATTATGAGCACAAGCTTTGGCACTGAACCGACTCAGATTTAAGTTCTGTATCTGCCACTTTTTACTTTGGGCAAATTGTTTTACCTCTCTGAGCACTGGTTTCATCAGTAACATAAGAATAATAGTACTTTTCTCTCCTCAGTGAAACAGAGATAATAATAGTGTTTATCTTATAAAGTTGCCAGGAGGATCAAATGAACTTAGTACAATGCCTGGAACATAACGTCAATTGACTGCTATTGTTATCATCCTTATTATTAATTAGCTCTAACAAAGATATAAAAATGCCAATATTTATATTTCTTTTGTGCTAGTATAAAGAATGGTCAATTTTTAGAGGTTTTCTTTTTCCTTTTTTTTTTTTTTTGTAGAAGTCCTAAAAGTAACAGGAAGAAAAATCATAAAAGAAATACTAAGATATAATTATGTTCAGAACTTAAGAAAATTGGACTGTTGATACTGTAAACTGTTGACCCAAACATTAAAAATCAAATCAAACAACTACCTAACAAGGTAATATAGCATTTTTTTCTTTTTAGGTAATATGTTCCAATGAGATGAGTGCTTAGTTTTCACCCACTTTCCAAAATGGAAAACCTTTCCTCTAAACTGATACAGAGCCATCATGAATTTTTATATCATAATAAAGTCCTCTATTGTTTGTAGTGCTTTCATTGTAATTCTGGAAGAGTTGAGGAGCATAACAATATAAGAAGTATCACTTCCCATAGGGAGAAAAATTGATAAAATGACAGCTACAGGATCTGAATGGCTTCTATTCATTCATAAGTCAGTTGGCAATGGAAATGAGGGCCAGCATTCATTGGAATATTTGTTTTATAGCAGATAAAGCAACAAGACTAGAGACATAAGACTAGTGATACCAACCACATGATTACAAAAGCAAAGGTGTTTTTGATTCATATTATTTGCATTGCTTCTATAGCACCTTCTCCTTCATTCTACTACAAACTCATCTAAAATGGGTCAGACACTGTGAGTTGTTGCTATAGTTCCCAGCTATGCTTATCCTTTGGTATACCAAATGCAGCATCCCACAGCTTCAAAAAAGAAAGAAAGAAAACCATTTTTCTTGGAAATGTAATTTAAGGATAGTCCAAGTCATGAATTGGCTCAGGAAATAATTAACCCAGAAAAGCCTGCTATAAAATAGGTAAGAATATGAGAATTAAAGTGACCAATTTATTTAATTTTCTGAGCAAAACCATATAATAAAACACAAAACCACCCAAGGTATAGGTAGAAAAAACTCAGATATCCTTGGGAACTGAAATTGATACTGTTTTATGCTGCCTTGGCAGAGAGCCAAATTAACTTGTTTCCTTCATCTAGAAAATGGTTCAGAGTGTACTAATTTTGTGTGTTGGGGGTGGGAGTGGCCCACAGCTCAATATCTTTGTTGGGCCAAATTAGCCATGTCAAACTCAAGTGCCCAAAGTTCAAGTGTGTTTTGTAACAAAGTGAAAACCATTTTAAAGCAAGACTACGTTAGGGTCAGATATAAGGCCTTTTAGATTACAGGACTTTTTCACTTTCTGTATTAGACTCCTGAGAAAAACCCAGGGGAAGTGTTAAGAGATCAGAACCCTTAAATTGCAGGCACAGCTTTTTGATCAAAAAAGTTGCTAGAAATTACTTTTAATTTTGCTAAGACCATTAATTATCTGAAGTAAAACCATTATCCTTCCCTATTAAGGAAATTAAGGAAACCTCATTGTCTTCCAGTCTAGTTATTATAAGTATCAAGAACAAAATACAGATCGCCCTCTTTTTTTCCTCATTTTCTTTCTTTTTTATTTATTTAATTTAATTTAATTTAATTTATTTATTTGGTTTCTAGTTTGGTTAGTCTGTTACAGACATAAACTACATCTGTAAATAATTGGCAATAACTTACATAACTTGGCTCAGCAATTACTATGTTCCTTAGAGAATCAAATTGGGCCTTTAAGCTCCAACGTACTGGGTAGACTTTGAAGATAACAATTATTTTAGTTGCTTATCAGTAGGAAATAATAGCTTTTCTTAAACACTATTCATTTGGTGACTCAGTTATTTACTGTTAATTATGCACAATTAATGATTGAACCTATTTCGAATGCAAAGGCTTAATAGCCTCTGGCTTAAAGAAGAGTGTTGCTGTTATTTCCACAACAAATTCCCTGAGGAATCTGTGCCTGGCTCAACCAGATGTGTCAAAGACTTAAGTAGACTTTAAGGAATTATAAAGCTTCATATACCGGAAGACCCTTAAATTCTCTACGTTTTCTAGAATAAACAACACCAGTTCTTTTAACTTTTTCTCACCTTTTTTTTAAATGTTATTTGATTCATATGAATTCTTTCCAAATTCTCCACATTCTTCTTTAGATGAGATGCCCAGTATGAGACATAGAACTCTATGAAGGATCAGGCAAATCCTTAGTACAGTGAGAGCTTCTCTCACAGCTCTTCAATTCACGCTCCTATATTGCAACTTAAAATTACTCTCACATTTAAAATTACATTTCTTCATTCGCAAATCAATCAATGTGATACCTCACATCAACAAAAGAAAAGATAAAAATCATATGATCCTATCGATAGATGGAGAAAAAGCATTTGACAAAATACAGCATCCCTTCTTAATAAAGACCCTCGAGAAAGACAGGATAGAAGGAACTTACTTAAACATCATAAAAGCCATCTATGAGAAGCCCTCAGCTAACATACTCAACAGGGAAATACTGAGAGCTTTCCCCCTGAGATCAGGAACACGACAGGGATGCCCACTCTCACCACTGTTGTTTAACATAGTGCTGGAAGTCCTCGCATCAGCCATCAGACAACAAAAGGAAATCAAAGGCATCAGAATTGGCAAAGAAGTCAAACTTTCACTTTTCGCAGACGACATGATACTCTACATAGAAAACCCGACAGACTCCATCAGAAGCCTACAAGAACTGATCCATGAATTCAACAAAGTTGCAGGATACAAAATCAATGTACAGAAATCAGTAGCATTTTTATACACCAACAATGAAGCAACAGAAAGAGAAATCAAGAAACTGATCCCATTCACAATTGCACAAAAAAACATCAAATACCTAGGAATAAACCTAACCAAAGATATAGGAGATCTGTATGATGAAAACTATAGAAAACTTATGAAAGAAATTGAAGAAGGCACAAAGAAATGGAAAAACAGCCTATGCTCATGGGTCGGAAGAATAAATATTATTAAAATGTCATTACTACCCAAAGCAATCTACACATTCAATGCAATCCCAATCAAAATTGCACCAGCATTCTTCTCAAAACTAGAACAAACTATACTAAAATTTGCATGGAACCACAAAAGACCCCAAATAGCCAAAGTAATATTGAAGAAGAAAACCAAAACAGGAGACATCACCATCCCAGACTTTAGCCTCTACTACAAAGCTGTCATCATCAAGACAGTATGGTATTGGCACAAAAACAGACACATAGACCAATGGAATAGAATAGAGAACTCAGAATTGGACCCATAAATGTATGGCCAACTAATCTTTGACAAAGCGGAAAAGAGTATCCAACAGAAAAAAGACAGCCTCTTAAACGGTGTTGGAAGAACTGGACAGCAACATGCAGAAGAATGAAACTAGATCATTTTCTCACACCATACACAAAAATAAACTCAAAACGGTTAAATGAATGTGAGACAGGAAACCATCAAAACTCTAGAGGAGAAAGCAGGAAACAACGTCCTTGACCTCAGCTGCAGCAATTTCTTGACACATCCCCAAAGGCAAGGGAATCAAGAGCAAAAGTGAACTATTGGGACCTCATCAAGATCAAAAGCTTCTGCATGGCAAAGGAAACAGTCCATAAAACTAATAGGCAACCGACTATTAGTCCCATTAACCGAATGGGAAAAGATAGTTGCAAATGACATATCAGGTAAAGGGCCAGTATCCAAAATCTATAAGGAACTCACCAAACTCCACACCTGAAATACAATCCAGTGAAGAAATGGGCAGAAGACACGAACAGACATTTCTCCAAAGAGGACATCCAGATGGCCAAAAGACACGTGAAACAATGCTCAGCATCCCTCCTCATCAGGGAAATACAAATCAAAACCACACTGAGATACCACCTCATGCTGATCAGAGTGGCTAAAATGAGCAAATCAGAGGACTCTAGATGCTGGCGAGGATGTGGAGAAACGGGCACCCTCCTACACTATTGGTGGGAATGTAAACTGGTGCAGCCCCTCTGGAAAACAGTGTGGAGGTTCCTCAAAAAATGAACAATAGAACTCCCCTAGGACCCAGCAATAGCACTGCTAGGAATTTACCCAGGGGATACAGGAGTGTTGATGCATAGGGGCACATGGACCCCAATGTTCATAGCAGCACTCTCAACAATAGCCAAAACATGGAAAGAGTCTAAGTGTCCATCAACGGACGAATGGATCAAGAAAATGTGGTTTATCTATACCATGGAATACTACATAGCAATGAGAAAGAATGAAATCTGGCCATGTGTAGCAACATGGATGGACCTTGAGGGTGTTATGCTAAGCGAAATACGTCAGGCAGAGAAGGACAGATACCATATGTTTGCACATGTAGGTGGATTAGGAGGAAGCTAACAGAGGGCCATGAGGGAGAAGAAGGGGAAAAATAGTTGGGGAGAGGGAGGGAGGCAAACCATGAGAGACTCTGGAATGCTGAGAACAAACTGAGGGCTGTTGGGGGTGGGGGAGAGGGGATGGGAGTGATGGGCATGTGGGAGGGCACTTGTTGGGATGAGCACTGGGTGTTATATGGAAACCAATTTGACAATAACTATTTAAGGGAAAAAATGTTTAAAAAAAATAAAATTAAAAATAAAATTACATTTCTTCATTATCAGATTTTAAAATCTGAACTCTAAATGCTTATTTAGCCCATTTGTGTTTTCTTGCATTATATTTAAGAGGTAGTTTTGATTATCCTATGAAACTTCCCTACACCTATTTTATCCAAACTATACTTGGTGATTTTGAATTTTATCATATTTGTTAAGACAAAGAACCATCTAAGGTGGAGGGTGCATGTCCTAAGGATGCTCAAGACAATCTAATACAGATAGAACAGGGGCACCGGGGTGGCTCAGTTGGTCAAGCATCCAACTTTGGCCCAGGTCATGGTCTCGTGGTCTATGGGTTCGAGCCCCATATCGGGCTCTGTGCTGACAGTTCTGAGCCTGGAGCCTTGGCAGGGAAGCCCTCCTTTATCCAGCATCAGTGTATTGCAGTTTTATGTAGCATAGGAGGTCATTGATGTGGTTAATTTTCTAAAAACAATTCCTTTCAATGGAATATATATAATACTTGGTACTGAGATGGAGAGTAATCGTGGAAACTCTATCTTCTATTGAAGTATTCAATATACTTCTTAGGGTTAAAAGCATTGCTCCTGCATACACACTACCTGGTTCTGACCATGGTTCTGCCATGGCCAGCCATGTCATCGTGGGCAAATTATTTAACATCTCTGGGATTCAGTTTCCTCACCTATAAATTGGAGAGCATAACTGTATCTGCTGTACCAGATTGTCCTGAGGATGACATGAGCTAATAATATGAAAATCAACCACCAAAATAAGCACTACATAAGTACTGGTCATTATTATGACTTAAATGAATATCAAGATGAATGATGCATTTTCCTCTAACAAAATTACAAGGGATCCAGATTTCCCTACCTTTTTTGTGAGTAGTATTTTCCTGTAAAGGTAAACTTTTAACACTAAATGAGAGACTAACTCCATCCACCCTCTCTTTTAAAAAAGTGTACATGTGGGGCTCCTGGGTGGCTTAGTTGGTTAAGCATCCGACTTTCGCTTAGGTCATGATCTCGCGGTTCGTGGGTTTGAGCCCCGCGTCGGGCTCTGTGCTGACTGCCAGCTCAGAGCCTGGGGCCTGTTTCAGTCTGTGTCTCCCTCTCTCTCTGACCCTCCCCTGCTCACGCTGTCTCTCTCTCTCTCTCCTAGAAATAAATAAAAGATATTTTTTAAAAAAAGTGTACATGTGTTTTGAAAGAAACACTTTAGGGAATGTTTGAAAATTATGTTCAGATATATTTCTATCAGGGTATAATTTTGTTGCAAAAAAATTGTGTGTGTGTCCTTTTAAAACTCATATATGCACACTTAAACATTTTGGAAACACAATTTTCTCTCTTTAAGTATTTTCCAAGTAATTTCAGTGGCCCTTAAACTAATTAAAATGCAATACCTTTAAAGTAGTTTGCAAGCATTGCTGATTGATAGCAAAGAAAATGAGAATTTACTAATAAGACTTCAACTAAAACCTTTGCAGAACTGGTTGATGGGATTGGAGAAGAAAATGAGTAATTTAATAGGTATAGCCAACAACAATGCATTTCTTCAATTTAAATCTAAATAGCTTTTTGAAGTACCTGTTTCAGCTATGACAGCTATTAAAATGTAATATCAAAATAAGCTAAACTTAGTACCAGATCTTCAAATCACTATATCACAAGGTATTAAACCAAGATTTTTAAAAAGGAATGAATTACCGAGTAATAAAGCATCAAATGAAAGCAAAGAGGCTCTTCTACTATTAATAAAACACCATTAAATTATTTAAAATATATTATTTTATGTTTTTAAGTTTGGGGTTTCTGGTTTACAATGTGTACAACGTATTAGTATAAGAGGTCATAAATACATAATATATATGTGTGTACATGTTGCTTTGGTGTCATCTAAGAATTTAATATCTTTTGTTCTGTTTCTTCTACATTCAGTAGCTATTTGTTGAGTACCTAGTCTCTGCCAGGTACAGTACTATGCTCAAAGAGGTATAAATTAAAAATATAATTCTCACCCACAAACAGTAGTTTAGGTCATTTATGAAGCATATAATAAAGAACTGTTCTACAAATAATCTTCACAGAATCACCTATTTCTCAGCTCCCTCCCCTACCTCTTATCCCAGCCCTTTGCATAGATAATGATTTCCCGTGGGCCAGGATTTGAACTTGGAGCTGTTCATTTGAACACCCACTTAGTTTTCATGTAGTTTATTATTTTTTAGTGTTTATTTATTGAGGGGAGGGACAGAGAGAGCGGGAGAGACAGATTCCCAAGCAGGCTCTGCATTGTTAGCGCAGCCCCGCTAACGTGGGGCTCAAACTCATGAACCATGACAATATGGCCCAAGCCCAAGTCAAGAGTAAGATGCTTAACCCACTGAGCCACCTAGGCACCCCTCATGTAGTTTAATTTTTTTTAGTTAATTAACCTATTTATTTTGAGAGAGAGAGAGCATGAGTGGGGAAAGGGTAGAGAGGGAGAGAGGCAGAGAGAGAGAATCCCAAGCAGGCTCCATACTGTCAGAGCAGAGCTCAGAGGCTCAGCGCAGGGCTCAATCCCATGAACTGTGAGATCATGACCTGAGCCGAAAGCAAGAGTCGGATGCTTAACCAACTGAGCTACACAGATGCCCCTCGTGTAGTTTAAGTAAACCATTTATGACTTATTTTCTCTTCTAGATATCTTCAAGGTGCTTTACTGCAATCAAGTGTAAATATAAATACCACTGATTCAATAAACATTACCTCTTCAAAGCACTGTGTTAAGACAGTGGTTCAAGGTACAAATATGCACTGTGCTTTCAAGAGGATTTTATATCCTTGATAGAAAATGAGAAAAGCAGATTAATTTTTCTTTATGCTATGTGGACTTTCACTATTGAATGTTCCTCAGTACCTTGCCTTTTTAACTATCTCACCACTTCTGCCTAATGTGTTTCTTCAAGCGTGATACCATAATGTTTGAAAGTTTTACAAGCATGCTATTTGGCTTCAACCACCTCTTTAAAAGCTTATCTCGTTACTTGTAATTCCAACTCATGACAGGGATAAATTGCTTTTAATTGCTAGTTATTTCCATTGGAGAACAATCATGAAATATGAAAAACAGGTAGAAGAAAAAACTGCCAGAAGTTAAGACCATAGAAATTAAATTCCTACAGTGGAATCTCATAATGTTTCCCTAAATAGCAAATAATAATAATAATAATAATAATAATAATAGAAATTTTTAAAATAACCCAAACCAAACCAGAAAACAGTGCTGTGAGGTACTGAAGGCAAGAAACTGGGTCACATAATTACCTGGGGTCTCATTTACTTTTAAACTCTGCAAAGTCAAAGTTCACAGCCTTTGGAGGAAACTGTATCCGTTTGACTTTTTAAAAGCAAGTGGTATTAACAATTTGGGGCACAGTGCAGAAAGTCAGACTTACTGGCAAAAGTCTGTGATAACATAAAATTCAATTTAGAAAAATATAAGCAGCACATTAAGGTGATAAAGAGACAGTAGCTTTATTTGAATTTTAACTGATATATATATACTCCTTGGGCTATCCGTCTCACCCTCCAAAATTCCAATTTTCACTATAATAATCATTTTCAGAGAAAATAGAAAAATACCATTTGAACAAATTTCAGAATAGTGTAGTGATTAGGCACATGACTTTAGAGGAAAGCAGCTCTGGATTTGAATCTTAACTGCTGCTTACCAGCTCTGGACCCAGGCACATTTCCTAACTTCTCAGCCGCAGTTTTCTTATTCACAAAAGTAGTTCCTACTCCACAAAGTTGTTGCGAAGATTAAATGAGGTAAACTTACAGTAATGTACCTACTCATTATGGTAGGCAGAATGATGGCATCCCAAAGACATCCACATCCTAGTCCCTGGGACCTGAAAATACGTTACATGGTAAAGAATTAAGTTTGCATGGACAGTATGCATGGACTTTGAGGCTGTTATGCTAAGTGAATTAAGTCGGACAGGAAAAGACAAATCCTATATGATCCTATATGGAATCTCAAACACAACAAAACAAAATGAACTCAGATACAGAGAAGAGATTTGTTGACAGCAGCAGGGCTTGGGGAGAGCGTGGGGGGACGAGTGAAGGTGGCCACAAGGTACAAGCTCCCAGTTATAAAATTAGTAAGTCATACGATGTAATGTACAGCATGGTGACTATAATTAACAATGCTGTATTGTATATTTGAAAGCTGCTGAGAGAGTAGATCTTAAAATTTATCATAACAAGAAAAACGTGACCATGTGTGTGACGGATACCAAGAAGACTTGCAGTGAGCATACAGCAGTATATCGAATCATGACGCTGTGTGTAGCCTTGAAACTCACGTAGTGTCACATGTTAATTATATCTCAGTTTAAATAATTAACTTTAGAAAAGAATTAAGGTTACAGACGGAATAAAGATTGCTAATCAGCAGACCTTAAGATAGGAGGACTATCCTGGGTTTTCTGAGTGGGTCCAAGGTGACCACAGGGTCCTCAGAAGTGGAAGAGGAAGAAGCAAAAGAAGAGTTAGAGAACAAGATGTGACTATGGAAGGGTGGTTGGAGCGATACAACATTGCTGGCTTTGAAGGTGGAGAAAGGGGCCTCGAGCCGTGGATTGTGGGTGGCCTCTAGAAGCTGGAAAAGGCAAGAAAATGGATTCACTTCTAGAGCCTGCAAAAAAGAGTGCAGCCCTGCTGACACATTCATTTAGCTCAGTGACACTGATGTCAGACTTCAGACCTAGAAGACTACAACATTTGTGTGGTTTTAGGTCTCTAAATTTGTGGTAATTTGTTACAGCAGTAGATTAAAAAACAAGTCAGAAATATAGATACATCAGCAAGTCTTCACAAAAGTTACAGTGTGAGGACAAGAGTGTCATATAGAGAATTTTCCGCCCCCTCCCCGGTTTTGGAAAACAGGCCCACTCACAAACTTTTCCACTTTTATTTTCTTTACATAACTAATTGCAAGACTTCAGTTTACGATGCCACGGGATTATTCTCCAAGCAATCTACGTGCTGTTGACTAACAGCTTAACACATTATGGGTCCTTGATGATGGCAGATGACAGTTATAGAATATAAATTTTACCTAAGTACTATCTGGTTTCATATATTTTATTTATTTATTATTTTTAAAAAATTATCTTATTTTTTTAACTAAATTCTACCTCAGCCATGGGGCTCAAATTCATAACACCAAGATCACGAGTCCCATGCTCTGCCTGCTGAGCCAGCCCGGTGCCCTTGGTTTCTTATATTCTTATTTGTGTCTAGACACCTGAGAGCATCACACAAATTAGTTATGAACCGCCCATCCCAGAGACGTACAGGAGTAGCCTTGTCATCTCCTTAGAGGTGAGCACAGCATTTGTCAAAGGAGGCAGCCCCCCTCACTGAGCCCTTCCTGCCTCTTCTTGACTGTATCAGAAACATGGTATATATATTATTGCCTTTAATTCACATAACCATGCCATCATCATCCTCTTTTTACAGATAAAGGAACAGAAATTCAAAGAGGTGAAATAACCTACCCAGGTCACATGGCAGGAAAGAGGCAGAGCTGAGTCCATTTGATTTGAAACTTGTGGTGTTTCCAGAGCCTTCAATCTCAATGGTTGCTCTGGGCAAAAGGCAGCAAGGACCAGGTGTGGACATTTACAAACTCAGATGCCTAAACACCTGAGAGGCACCTCAAATGGTGAGCGTCAGAAGAGGTGAAAGTGAGGTGATAAATAGCAACTGACCATCAGTATTCCTTTTTTTTTTTTTTTCATATGTTTTATTTATTTCTAGGAGAGAGAGAGAGAGAGCGAGCGTGAGCAGGGGAGGGTCAGAGAGAGGGAGTCACAGACTGAAACAGGCTCCAGGCTCTGAGCTGGCAGTCAGCACAGAGCCCGACGCGGGGCTCGAACCCACGAACCGCGAGATCATGACCCAAGTGAAAGTCAGACGCTTAACCGACTAAGCCACCCAGGCGCCCCTGACCATCAGTCTTCCTGAGTGGCAAGAGGTGTATGCCCTCTCTAAAGGGAATGGCTTATGGCTGCTATGTGAATACAAAGCCCCAATTGCCAGATCCATTAATTTTTCAACAAAAACTAGCAATACACATCTTTAATATGAAATGGCATAATTTCAAACTGCTAGGAACGAATTCAGACTTTCTCAAAATGCTATGCAGGCCAAAGAAGCCACATCTATCAAGCCAATTTTCCCCATGGGCTACCAATTTGAGACCAGTAGTCTTAATTCCTAGGGCCCAGGAGAGTGGTCCCTAGTCTTGCTAAAAGAGAAGACATGGAAAGGATTGAATTAGATTCTGATGGAGCTCATTGAGTGAAGAAACACCCTGATCTAAGAACAAGGGAGGCTTGTTCCAGGGCATTGAGGCACATTAAAGAAGGGACTAGGACTCAACTTTTTCACAAATCTTCTTAAAGAGATCAATAATTGGGGCTCCGGCGTGGCTCAGTTGGTTGAGCATAGGGCTCTTGATTTCAGCTCAGGTCATGATCCCAGGGTCCTGAGTGTGGAGCCTGCTTAAGATTTTCTCTCTCCTTCTACCCCTCCCTTCTCCCTCAAATAAAAATAAATAAAAGTCATCTTAAAAAAAAAACAAGGAGACGAATAATTAAAGCAACTCTAAACACATTAACCCATCTGGGGTTGCTAATACATAGCATTATTGGGTGAATCATCATTGACAGATATGCTTATCTGCCATATATGTATATGTATATATATATATATATACATGATCATTAGAAGCCAAATTATTTTAATTTTTAAAAACAGCTTAGTTAATAACATGAATCTAATTTTATATATATGCAAAAAAGCTGACATATAATATCTGTTGAATAAGAAGAAATAGCATAAGACTTTGAAAATATGTATTCAAAATAGTACAGTATCAAAAATGAAAACCACACTTAAAACTTGCTGATACATATTATTGAGCAGAAAGCTCTGGTTTGAGAAACACAGAAATAGTTGCAGGACTCCCTGAGGGATGAACTGATGCAGGAGGAATGCAAGTGGTACAACAGATATCATCTTTGCAGGGCTCTGCAGCCCGGGCATAGATATGGAGGAGACAGCCGGGTAAACCTGGGTGAGGAAGGCTGAAGAAGACAACGGAGGAGGGGAAGAGAGCCCACGTGGGGGCCAAGCCGTTTATACTTGTTAAGGAAAGGAGGAGGTAACAGGCAGAAAGATGTGGACGAGGGCACGTAGGACTTGAACAGCTACAGAGCGAGGTTAACAAAAACTGACTACACATGTTTACACTAGTAGTAATGGTTGACATTGGGACTCCTGGGTGGCTCATTCGGTTAGGTATCCAACTTCAGCTCAAGTCATGATCTCGTGGTGCGTGGGTTCGAGCCCCGCGTCGGGCTCTGTGTTGACAGCTCGGAGCCCAGAGCCTGCTGTGGATTCTGTGACTCCCATGTTCACTTTGGCAGCACATACACTAAAATTGGAATGACACAGAGAAGATTAGCATGGCCCCTACGCACGGGTGACACGCAGATTCGGGTTCTGTGACTCCCTCTCTCTCTGTCCCTCCCTTGCTAGTGCTGTGTGTGTCTCTCTCTCAAAAATAAACAAACATCTAAATTTTTTTTAGTTTACATTTTAAAGTACACTGTAATTTTCTAAGCATTTTAAAAAATAGACTACTGTTTGAGCAGTTTTAGGTTCATAACAACATTGAGCAGAAAGTGTCTCATATAACCCCTGTCCCCACACACGCCAACCCACCCCCCCAGAGTGGTACCTCCGTCATAATGGATGAACCTACACTGACACATCATTATCATCAAAGTCCATGGTTTACATTAGGGTTCACTCTGGTTACATATTCTGTGGGTTTTTGCCATTGCGGCGTCCTACAGAATAGCTCCACTGCCCTGAAGTCCTTTGGGCTCGGCTACTCATCTCTCCCTTCCTCCCAACCCTGGAAACCACTGATGTTCTTACTGTCTCCATAGCTTTGCCTTTTCAGATTGTCACGTAGTTGGAATCATACGATATATAACCTTTTCATATTGGCGTCTTTTACTCAGTGATATGCATTAACCGCCCCCCCCATCTTTTCATGGTTTAATAGCTCATTTGTTTTTAGAATTAAATAATTTTATATTGAGAGGCGCCCGGGTGGATCAGTTGGTTGAGCGTCTGACTCTTGATTTTTGCTCGTTATGATTCCAGCGTCGTCAGATTAAGCACCCCCATCGGGCTCTGTGCTGGGCAAAGAGCCTGCTTAAGATTCTCTCTCTCACTCTCTGTCTCTGTCTCTGTCTCTCTCCCGTTGCCCCCTCTCCTGCTTGCATGCTCTCTTTCTCTAAAATAAAAATTAACTAATTAATTAACTTTATTGTCTGGATGTACCACCGTTTACCCATTCACCAACTGAAAGACATCCTGGTTGCTTCCAACTTTTGACAGTTATGAGCAAAGCTGTTATAAATTCCATGTTCAGATTTTTGTGTGTGAACAATACATTTTAACCTTCATAGTCTGAATATAGAACAAGTGTTCTAAATAAAATCCTAACTAGCACACTAAATCAAAGCATTTATCAATATAACTGGTAGAGTTTATCCTTTGAATGCCCTTTGAAACAACAGACAATATGTTGCTATGTTAGGAATAAAAAACTCTAAATTGATGATTTCAATAAATGTTTTGAGGAATGAACTCTCTGTTTTGTCATTTCCCCCCCATCTCGTCTCTGCTTCACCCCTTCCCAACTCTGAGCACAGTTAGCATGATACAGCGGATCAATGGGTGCTGTAGCCGGGCTGTGTTTGTTTGTTTCTGTTTGCCTAATTGAGGCTCTGACACTTATGACCTGAATGACTTGCAGCAAGTTACTCAACATCTCTGGGCCTCTTCTTCCTCATCTGTAAAGCAGGGGTTTTTAATAGTGCCTACCTCATGGATGAAATGAGTTTATATTGAGAGAGGGAGAGCAGGGTCAGGGCGGAGAGACAGCAAGAGAGAGAGCATCCCAAGCAGGCCCCACACCATCAGTGCAGAGCCCCGTGCAGGGCTTGAACTCACAAACTGTGAGATCATGACCTGAGCGGAAACCAAAAGTTGACGCTCAACTGACTGAGCCACTCAGGCAAAAAAATTTGTTTTACCCACAGCACAGCATAAAAAGCATGAACTGTTTACATCAACTCCTCTTGCCCTAAGTCCCACAGGTGTGATACCAAGGGCCCCAGATAGATGCCATAGGTGCAGGGTTTGTGTCCAGTGGGGCAAACAGTGAGCTTGGGGAGCTCATTGCTTTTCTAGCAAACAACAAGCTAAGCCATCTTCTCTTTCACTGGGGGGTGGGGGTGGGGATGCTACTTCCTTCCTCAAGCCTGCTTGCTGTAAGGGACCCTGGCTGGCTCCGTCAGTAGGACTTGCCACTCTTGACCTTGGGGTCGTAGATTCAAGTCCCAAGTTGGGCATAGACAGAACTTAAAAGAAAAGGGTGGGATGCCTGCGCAGCTCAATTGGTTGAGTGTCTGACTCTTTGTTTCAGCTCAGGACATGATCTCACAGCTGTGAGATCAAACCTCACATCAGGCTCCATGCTGCGCATGGAGACTTTTTGGGATTCCCTCTCTCCCTCTTTCTCTCTGCCCTCCCTGCTCGCTCTCTTTCTTAAAATAAATAAATAAACCTTAAAAAAAAAAAAAAAAGCCTGGGGTGGCTCAGTTAGTTAAGCGTCCGATTTCAGCTCAGGTCATTATCCCCTGGCTCATGAATTTGAGCCCCTGATGGGCTCTATGCTGGCACCTTGGAGCCTGGAACCTGCTTTGGATTCTGTCTCGCTCTCTCTTCCCCTCCCTGCTCAAGTCTGCCTATATCTCTTTCAAAAATAAATAAACATAAAAAAAAAAAAGATTGCTTGCTGCAAACACCACCGTGAGAAACGGCTTGAGTGGTAGAAGGCCTCGACAATGGCCCACAATGGTTCCCGCCTTCCGGTATTCGCTCCTTCGTGTAACACCTCCCGCTGACTGTGGGCTAGACTTACTGACTCACTTCTTCTTCTTCTTTTTTTTTTTTTTTAATATTTTTATTTATTTCTAGGAGAGAGAGACAGAGAGACAGCATGAGCAGGGGAGGGTCAGAGAGAGAGGGAGTCACAGACTCTGAAACAGGCTCCAGGCTCTGAGCTGGCAGTCAGCACAGAGCCCGACGCGGGGCTCGAACCCACGATCCGCGAGATCATGACCTGAGCGAAAGTCGGACGCTTAACCGACTAAGCCACCCAGGCACCCCTAACAGATTTTTAACATAAGCTGTCAGGGCCTTGCGCTCGGCATACTGACTAAGACACGAAGGGGTATGCGAGACCCACAGATAACCGTCTCCAAACAACAGAGGAGAGCTACAGACCAGGAGCAGACGACGCCATCTTTCTAGAAGAGGGCTGGCAGGCTAAGTGTCCAATATGTAGGGAAAGGCAGACACTGAAACTGGAAACTAGAGTTTGGAAGGAAGCCCTTAGTTGGAACTAGCCTTACCAATCTCAGGGCCAGTTTTTAAAGAATTCTGCTTGCTTGAGGACATAGTGCAGGATAGAAAGAAGTTTTCTGCTTCGTGCTTGCAGTGGAAAGCCAGGTAGGAAGCAAGGTATTTCAGGGTCAGATACTGAAATGCCTGCTCTGCATTCAGTGAACCAAAGTATCTAGTTGCGTATTACTCTCTCTGCTCATTTGCCTTCTGTTCGTCTGAGCCCTTTGTAAACTTTGTTTAAATATTTTCCTGATCTTATCTGTACTGAAGGAAATTAGCAAAGGCGTGAGCCTCAGTATTAACGGGGAAACAGTGCCCCCTGGAGGCCAGGTCGGCAATGCCCAGAGACCGCAAGAGGCAGAAGCTAGCGTAGGCAAGGGAGATGACAAAGTTCTTTATAAACGTTGAGAAAATATTTGATTAAATTAAAAACCTTTTTGATTTAAAGCTTGTAAGAAATTGGTTTGAAGTATTTATAACTAGGTGTGGTGATGGATGTCAACTAGATTAGTGTGATGATCATTTCACAATACGTACACATATTGAATCATTATGCTGTAAACATGAAACTAATATAATGTTATAAAAACCCATTCATTCAAAACTTTAAAAAGAAATAAATTGGTATGGAAGATTTCTTTACATGATAAAGAGATTTCTTTCAAAGAGAGTCAACTTTATAGTCTACATAATGGAGGCCAGCAGTACTGTTGGTAAGAACATGGACTTTGGAGGGGCCCCCGGGTGGCTTAGCCAGTTAAGTGTCCGACTTTCGCTCAGGTCATGATCTCACAGTTCGTGGGTTCGAGCCCTGCGTCGGGCTCTGTGCTGACTGCCAGCTCAGAGCTTGGAGCCTGTTTCAGAGTCTGTGTCTCCCTCTTTCTCTGACCTCCTGCTCATGCTGTCTCTCTCTCTCCTAGAAATAAATAAATAAAACATTAAAAAAAAAAAAAAAAAGAACATGGACTTTGGAATGGACAGGTTTTCCTTTTGTTAACTGTGTGTCATTGGCCAACTGTGTGTCCTTGGCCAAGCTGATAAATCTGAGTCTATTTCTTTTTTTTTTTTTAAGTTTATTTATTTATTTTGAGAGAGAGAATGGGGAGGGGCAGAGGAAGGTAGAGAGAGACAGAATCCCAAGCCAGCTCCATGCTGTCAACGCAGAGTCTGATGTAGGGCTGGAACCCAGGAACCTGGAGATCATGACCTGAGCTGAGGTCAAGAGTCTGATGTGCTTAACCGACTGAGCCACCCACCTAGGATCCCCTAGCCTATTTCTTCATCTTCAAAACAAAGATAATATCTCATTGGAATATAGTGATAATTAAATGAGATCATGTATATAATACCCTTAGCACTGGGAAGCACTTAGGTTTTGAAGGCTGGTATTGCTACTACTACTACTACTACTACGGCTACTACTATGACTACCGCTGTATGAATAGCATAAGAGTGTTAAGTACTACTTAATATACTATTCTCTATGCTGGTAATGGAATTTTCGGATAAGAAGAATTTACAGAAGGGCTACCTGGGTGGCCTCCACAGAGCCTGCTTGGGATTCTCTCTGCTCCTCCCCATGCTCATTCTCGCTCTCTCTCAAAATAAATAAATAAATACACTTAAAACATTTATTTAAAAAAAGAATTTACAGAAGACATAGAATAGAGGAAAGGAACAATCAATGGGCAGTAAAACTCAAGAATATTTGTAAACATATGGGAAAAATATATAATCTTTTAAAACTTTCTATCCAATTTAGAAGGAGTTGTTACAAATATCTAATTAACATCACCAGTCTATTGGATAAGTGGTCAAAGGAGATGAAAAGTAAAACAACTTTCAGCTCTTATATGCCTTTTTAAGCTTCCAATGTAAATGAAAAAATAAACAGTATGGGTATTGGATGGAGTGCCTGGGTGGCTCAGTTGGTTAAGCATCCAACTCTTGGTTTTGGCTCAGGTCATGATCTCACGGTTCATGAGTTTGAGCCCTGAGTCAGGCTCAGATCTGCTGGTGTGGAGCCTGCTTGGGATTCTCTCTGCCCCTCCCCTGCTCTCTCTCTCTCTCTCAAAATAAACTTTAAACATGCTTTTTAAAAACTATGGGTATTGGAGAAGGTATTGACCATGGACAACACATCTGACTTTGCCTCCCACCAGCTGTGAGTGCAGATGTTACCCTCTCTCTCTGTGCCTCAGTTTCCTTATCTGTCCATATGAGACAGCAAGAGCATATTATAGCTTCATTGTGAGTATTAAATGAGAAAAGACATGGGAAGCCCAGAGCATAATATGACTCTTACCAACAGTCTCATCATCCTCGTCGTCGTTATCTTCATCGTTATTACCTGATTTGCTAATATTATTACAGGCAGAATTGGAAAGGGGTCTAGCCCTTAAGGAGATTACTCAGAGCAATATGTAATAAGAGCCATAAAGTTCCATACACCCTTTAAATCTGTTTTTCCATTTGTGGGAAGAAATTTAAAGAGAAAAACTTACCTGTAGAGATGTTTATAGCAATGCTAATTATGACCCTCAAAACTTGGGAACAACCTAATGCCCAGAAATAGGGGAAAGTTAAGTAAATAAAGTACAGTAATGCAAGACACTAAGTACTAAAAGAATAGGAGTACCTGGGTGGCTCAGTCGGTTAAGCGTCTGACTTTGGCTCAGGTCATGAACTCCCAGTTCATGGGTTCGAGCCCTGTGTCAGGCTCTGTGCTGACAGCCAGCTCAGAGCCTGGAACCTGCTTCAGATTCTGTATCTCCTTGTCTCTCTGACCCTCCCCTGCTCATGCTGCCTCTCTCTCTCAGAAATAAATAAAACATTAAAAAAAATTTTAAGAATATACAAAAATCATAATTTTACTATGTATTAGGAAGAACCAGTTCAAAAATATAATAGAAAAATAACACATAATGATCACAACTCTAAAATACCTAGAAATTGGGGTGCCTGGGTGGCTCAGTCAGTTGGACGTCCAACTATGATCTCACAGTTTGTGAGTTCGAGTCCTGCGTTGGGCTCTGTGCTGACAACTCAGAGCCTGGAGCCTGTTTTGGATTCTGTGTCTCCCTCTCTCTATACCTCTTCCCCACTCATGCTCTGTCTCTGTCTCTCTCACTCTCTCTCTCAAAAATGAACATTGAAAAAAATAATACAACAAAAAACTGAGAAATAAAATAAAAAATATTCAAAACCCATTAAAAATCATGTTTACTGAAGGATGTATCAGTTTTTGCAAATAGAGAGTCATATATGGATAAAAAGCAATATTTCTTAAAAGCCAATTCTCCCCATATTGATCTGTAAATTAAATGTAATTTTTATCAAAATCCCAATGGAATTTTTTAAATTTAAAAGTTGATTCTCTAGTTTATCTGGAAAAGTAAGTGTTTAAAAATAGCCAAGAAGGTTTTGAAAAACAACTGAAACAAAATAAGAATTGGCTTATAAGACACTAAAAGAGGGGCGCCTGGGTGGCTTAGTCGGTTAAGCGTCCGACTTTCGCTCAGGTCATGATCTCGCGGTTCGTGGGTTCGAGACCCGCGTCGGGCTCTGTGCTGACTGCCAGCTCGGAGCCTGGAGCCTGTTTCAGTCTGTGACTCCCTCTCTCTCTGACCCTCCCCTGCTCATGCTGTCTCTCTCTCTCCTAGAAATAAATAAAACATTTAAAAAAAAAAAAAAAGAACGAGTGATCTAATTCTATTTACTGCAAGTAATAAGACTCTGCTCCATTGGCAGCAGTGGCTAATTATAGCAAAGAAACCAAAGTCGTCCTTCTCGGAGAGACTGACATTGAGGTGAAGAAAACATGTATTGTTTCACTGCTGCTTCTGTGCATCCTTAGAGTGGAACCAAATACCCCCAGTTCAACTCTTTTTCATGTTTTAATATCTGAAGTGTAAAAAGGCCGAGGTTAGCAAACTGATGCATTATCTTAATTGCTTTTAAAAACATCTGAAAAACAGCTATTTTCAGATTCTGTTAATTTTATAACAGTAGGCAAATCACAGTGAGTAAGCAGGTCAAGAACCTGAGAAGACTGAAAGATAAAATTAAAACCTTCAGCACAAGCGCTCTTATTTGGCCGCCTGCATTATGTGTGCCAAGTGTGGTGGGTGTTGGCGCTTCTCCGACTGTCGTACGCCCGATACTTCAAAGAACATTCCAGAGAGATGGTCTGACTTCCTGGAAGTTTGAAGGCTCAAACACCGTATTTTATCCTGTTTTTTAAAAACCGTTTTTATCATGAAATATTGAGACATTTTACAGGATTAACTAATCAAGTTTCTACAACAGGTCAATAATATAAATTTTAAAAAAAGGAAAAAAAGAAGACAAAAAAAGACAAAAATGCAGTGCTGTGGATTGAGGCTTAAAAGATTTAACAACCAAATGCCTTCTGCAGATCTCATTTAGATTCTGATTTGTCCAAACCAACTGTAAACAGACGTTTTTGAGACATTGAAGATATTTGGTTATGGAACTGGCATTAAATGTTAGCAATAAATTGTTAATTTTGTGAATATGGCTTTGTGGTAAGAAAATGTTCATATTTTGGAGGTGGATCCTTAATATATGAAGGCATAAAGTTATATATTTAGAATCTGAACCATATAAAAGTTCAGCAAAGGGGGGCACCCGGGTGGTGTCTCAGTCGGTTAAGTGTCCGACTCTTGATTTTGGCTCAGGCCATGATCTCATGGTTCATGAGTTTGAGCCCCACATTGGGCTCTGCGCTGACAGCCCAGAGCCTCTTGGGATTCTCTCTCCCTCTCTCTCTCTCTGCCCCTCTAACCCTGCTCGCACACACTCTCACTGTCTCTCAAAACAAACAAAAAATCAAATAAATAGAATTTAAAAAAATAAATAGTTCAGCAAAGGAAGAAACAAAACGTGACAGATGAAGTAAATGTCAGCAAACTTGACAATCATTAAGTAATTCGCAAGGTGATGGGAATTAATTGTATTTTATTTATTTATTTATTTATTCATTCAGTGTAGTTATTTTGAGAGAGAGAGAGAGAGAGTGTGTGCACCAATTGGGGCGGGGGAGCAGAGAGAAAGGGAGAGAGAATCCCAAGCAGGCTCCTTGCTGTCAGTGCAGAGCCCAACGTGGGGCTCAAACTCGCAAACTGTGAGATCATGACCCGAGCTGAAATCAAGCGCCAGACACAACCCACTGAGTGACCCAGGCACCCCTGTACTTTTTTGAATGAAAGTTTAAATTTTCCTAAATAAAAAGTTCTCACAAGATACCCACAAACTTTAAGTTGGGGGTGGAGTTACGGTTATAACTCTAGACCTTCCAGACCTGTGAAGAGTCTGTGATGGTCATCACAGACTGTACAAACGGTCTTTTACAGATGAGGTTAAAGTCGGCTTCATTTGCCGTTGTGGTTTTCGTAAAGTCTCTGACGAGAGGGCAACACACTCTGAGCTCACCAAAGCCGCCCCTTGCTAAAGTTGCTGTGAATGGGGTCCCGGCTTCCATTCTTGATTTTCCGTACTCATTTCCACCTTCTGGCTAGAGTTATATTTAAAAGCATAAATCTAGTCACCTCCTTGTCTGCTTAAAACCCTTCAACTGACTCTAGTTTCTGGAATAAAATCAGAAGCTCTAACGGGGCTCACCGGCCTATGCGGGCGAGCCCGCGTCTCTCCTAAGACCTCCCGGCCCCTCACCCCGGCCCCTCCTCACCGGCTCCCCTCAGCCCCTCACCAAGTTCCGTCCTGGCCTCGGCCTTCCCAGACCTGGGCACCCTCTTGGAGCAACCTCCCTCAACGCATCTCCACAGGACACGCCCCCGCCGCTTTCTCCCTTCTAGAAACAGCTGTTTTTTCTTTTAGCAGTTTTCACAGTTTATTTGGTTTTACTTATTTCATGTCTGTTTTCTCACTCTTCATGCGTATTCTGTTTACCATGATATGGCCAACAATATTCAATTTTTAGTGAATCCATTAAGAAACATTTCTTCCCAAGCTTCTAGTCCCATAACTACAGGGATATTGAAATTTAGTTTTGAAATATTAGAGAGAGAAAGTTTGGGGAGTATTATCCAAAAACATTGTCTTAAACTTCGGAGGAATTATGGTTGAGGGATGGGGGGGTGTGGTGTGGGAACGGTGGAGGGCATTAGAAAAGACAAATATCAGAGTGTAGCAAGTGATGGCTAGGCTGCACAGCAGCCTTCCCAAAGGGAAATATCAAGGTCACTGTGATTCTCAGCAGGTTTGGATGCATAAACTTCCATTTCCCTGTGATGCTCCTTCTGTTCAGTCAGGGCCCTGATTAACACCCTAGTTCTCTGCCATGTGATGAAACACTAACAGGGGTGGGTGCAGACGACTGGCCAGGATTTCACTCCTCTGCCAGGGAGCGAAAGTTGGCGGAACGCACACAAGGATGTAGAGATCTGCAATCACGGGGAGACTTTAGCAAACTTCTTCAAAAACGAGAGCTCAAGGGGGTGCCTCGTGGCTCAGTCAGTTAAGCATCCAGCTGAGGTCATGACTTCACGGTTGGGGAGTTTGAGCCCCACATCGGGCTCTATGCTGACAGCGAGCAGCCTGCTTGCGATTCTCTCTCCCTCTCTCCTGCTCATGCTCACTCTCCTTCTCTCTCTCTCAAAATAAATAAGTAAAAACAAATTTTTAAATAAAAATTGAAAGTTCAAACCTACAAAATTTGAATAAGACAGTTAAGAAATCTGAGCCAGTAGATTTATCTATGACTGTACAGCATATGATTATTTAAAAGATGTAACACTACTTAGTACTGATGATGTGTCAGGCACTATTGCAAGCGGTTCACCGCTAGTGGCTCATTTAAAAAGTACATATTCTTGGGGAGCCTGGGTGGCTTAGTCGGTTAAGCGTCCGACTTTCACTTAGGTCATGATCTTGCAGTGCGTGGGTTTGAGCCCCGCGTCGGGCTCTGTGCTGACTGCCAGCTCAGAGCCTGGAGCCTATTTCAGAGTCTGTGTCTCCCTCTCTTTCTGACCCTCCCCCTGCTCACGCTGTCTCTCTCTCTCTCTCTCCTAGAAATAAATAAAAATATAAAAAAAAAAAAAGTACATATTCTTTTTCAGGTTCTATGGAAAAGCCGTAAAAGTACCATGTACAGGATCACAAAGCAATTCGCAACAAATAATGAAAATTCAATATCTTTAGATCTAATCGTATGCAGTAAAAAGACAAAAGCATGTCAGACAGAAGGGGATGGGTGAAGCAGGGAGGTATGAGCTCTAATGTTTTATTTGAGACAAAGGAAGAAAGGAAAGAAGGAAGGAGGAAAAGAGGAAAGCACTGAAGGAAGAGGAAAGGAAATTTCTCTTAAGTGGTCCAAAAAATAGTCTGCATACACAATATAGACAGACAAGGGGAAGCAAGCGTGGTAAAAGTGTGAAAAGTGGGAACTCTTTGTGATATTTTTTCTGGTTTTCTAAAAGTCTGAAATTATGTTATAATTTCAAAGATTTGTAGCAATTACAATAATATCAATTTATGGGTAAAGAAGTATCACATTACCTCTTTTTTAAGTTTATTTTATTTATTTCGAGAGAGCAAGCAAGTGGGGAGGGGCAGAGAGAGAGAATCCTAAACAGGCTCTGCACTGTCAGCCGCGCCCGATGCAGGGCTCAGACCCACAAAACCACGAGATCATGACCTGAGCCGAAACCAAGAGTTGGACATTTAACTGACTGAGCCACCCAGGCGCTCCCACGGAAAGACATTTTCATTAAGTGTGACTGATGTTAGAAAATACTAGGCAGAGGAAGAAGTGGTAAATTGTACTTTTACAGAACCACACTCCACTTAGGTTATTCTATGGAAAACAGAAAATAGTGGGGCGCCTGGGTGGCTCAGTTGGTTGGACGTCCGACTTCGGCTCAGGTCATGATCCCATGGTTCGTAGGTTCAGGCCCCTCATCAGCTCTCTGCTGTCAGCACGGAGCCCGCTTCAGATCCTCTGTCACCTTCTCTGTCTGCCCCTCCCCCATGCGTTTCTCTCTCTCAAAATAAAAAAATAAACTTGAAGAAAAGAAGAATAGAAAATAGAGAAGTAAATGCAGGGAAACCAAGTAAGAGGCTATTACAGTATTCCAGATAACAAATAATAATAATGGTAAGGTGTTGAGAGCATTTGTGATTTTTTGAGAGAGAGAGAGAGAGAGAGTGAGAGAGAGAGAGAGAGAAAGAGAAAGAGAAGGGGCAGAGAGAGAAGGAGAGAGAGAGAATCCCAAGCAGGCTCTACACTGTTGGCGCAGAGCCCAACTCAGAGCTTGAACTCACAAATCATGAGTGACCTGAGCCTAAATCAAGAGCCAGACGCTTGGGGGGCCTGGATGGCTCAGTCACTTCAGTGTCAGCTTCAGCTCAGGTCATGATCTCACAGGTTGTAGGTTCGAGCCCCGCGTCGGGCTCTGTGCTGACAGCTCACAGCCTGGAGCCTGTTTCAGATTCTGTGTCTCCCTCTCTCTCTGACCCTCCCCTGGTCACGCTGGCTCTCTCTCTCTTTCAGAAATAAATTAAAAACATTTTTTAAAAAATTAAAGAGACACTTAACCGACTGAGCCAGCCAGGTGTCCCATATTATCTTTTTTTACCTTTTAAGTATTTAATAACTAAACGATAAAAAGAAAACAGTTAAAATCAAGCATAGCAAATTGTAAGAGGAACCCCTGATGTCAGAAGAGACAAGTCGGTGGTTCCCCCACAGAAGACTGCCTTTGTGTGACCTGAAATCAGGAGCTCCCAGGGGGCTGGGCGCCCAGGGGCCGCGGGCCCCCACTCTGCTCTGCAGCTGCGGGGCCTGTGCAGGAACCAGCTGCCTGAGTCTGCAGCCCGGGCTCCACATCCTGTTTATCTACATTTGGCACTTTTTCTCTGTGACAGGATAAACAGCTTAATAAACATTAAGACACACCGAAAAGTATGGACCCACCATTCAGTTTCTACCCATGTTGTCAAGTCACTATTTATAGGATGCTCACTGTAAACAAAGCCCTGGATATAGTAGAAAAGTATAAAAAAGCTACAAGATGGGGTCAAATGCTCACTCCAAACCCACAATGTGACAGAGAAAGGAAAGGCACGGGTGCCTCCGCGTGCCTGAGGGTTTACCTTCATTTCTGCTGCCTCATTTAATTTCCATACCAATTCTGTGAAAGAGATTTCATTATTCCTATTTCATGCAAAGGGAAGCCCAGAGAAGTCATTAACTATCGCAAATTACACAAGCACTAAGTTTAGGCCCGTCCTATTCCAAAGTCTGTGCTTTTTCCACGTCACCATGTTTATTAAAGTCACAGAAACGTAAATACTGTAAAATTTCACTTACTCAACACTCTTGGGGATGAGTCATGCTGGACAGATGAGTAAGTAAAAGGCCATTCTCTAGGCAACGTTGTCCAAAACCTTCTAAGGTTAGAGCAGAGAACACGCTTGAAGCCTCTTCCCCAGAGGATTTTCTTCCCTGCATGTCTTTTCCCTCCTGGGCTTCCAGCAGTTGAAGCCCAGGCCACCTGGTGTCTGCCATGTTCTCCCTGAAAGTTCCGGCAGAAGACACCCCAAGATTCCTTTTTCCTTTCTGCGCTTTCAGAGTACCAATGAGACAGACTGGTGATTCAGGAATAATTTCAGTACATACAAAGAGAAAACAAAACAAGAAATATTTACAGAAAATACAACCAGTGTAAAAACAGTTGGATTTCCAAAGCACAGTTTTCTGATACCAGATTGGGTTGGGCACCCACTCGGTCCTGAAAGTTAGAACACTGCGCCTCGGTCGCGAAGGGCGGTGCGGCTCTGCGGGCCTGTGGCTCATCTCCTTCCTCAGCGTTTGCCATCTCCTGATCAAGCACCGTACAGTGTCTATCTTGTCCTTAGTCCTAGAAATGGGTCTAACAATTCATTCTATTCCTTCCATATTTAACCACCCTGAATTTTAAGTTCCTCATCTTAAAAAAAAAAAAAGGGAATACAAGTATCCGAGGGATCACATGGAGAGATCATGGAGGCATGTGGTACATAGTAGACACTCCTAAGTTACTTTTCTTCTCTTCCCCCTCTGTGCACATGTGCATCAGCATCATCATCATGACGATAGCAATAGCTGATGGTTTGCATTTACTACGTTGTAGACACTGTTCTAAGCATTTTACATCAATTAGTGTAATCCTCATCACAATCTTATGAGGTACAATGACCACTTTCATTTTAATGAAAACACTTTCAGTTAAAAGCTGGGACTCCGTCTAACCAGTTGAGGTCCAGAACCAGTGCTTCTAACCACCGCGCTACACCACACACACGGGGGACTCCTGGGTTGACAGCTAGCCTGCGGACCTTCACAGGCCCCTCCCCTCACTTCCTCTAGAAGTTGACACCAGAGCAAGAAGAGATAGAATACAGGGAACATAAAAAAGATTCCATGAGTGTCTACAATCATATCTAGTGACATAATTTACAGCGAAAGGTGCAGCAACTCTATAATCACGGGTACTGTTTGGATTCTTAGACCAGGCTTTTAAGACTTCCAAAATCAACTTTAAAAACATGTGTAGGGGGGACACCTGGGTGGCTCAGTCGGTTAAGTATCCGATTTCGGCTCAGGTCATGATCTCGTGGTTTGTGGGTTCGAGCCCCGCGTCGGGCTCTGTGCTGACTGCCAGCTCAGAGCCTGGAGCCTGTTTCAGATTCTTTGTCTCCTTCTCTCTCTGACCCTCCCCTGCTCACACTGTCCCTCTCTCTCTCTCACAGAAATAAATAAAACATCAAAACATTTTTCAAAAAAAATACAAAAAAACCCACATCCAAATGTGTAAAGGTAGATTCATTTGGGGGGAAACATTACCAAGCATAAGTAACTTTGGAAACGAATTTTATGTAGGAGGAAGTTATTGTGGGTTTTTAAAAAAGTTTTTATTTATATATTTTGAGAAAGACAGAGAGAAAGCGGGGGAGGGGCAGAGAGAAAAGGAGAGAGAACCCCAAGCAGGCTCCGCCCTGTCAGCACGGAGCCCAGCACAGGGCTTGAATTCGTAAACCGTGAGATCATGACTGGAGCCAAAATTAAGAGTCAGACGCCCAACCAACTGAGCCACCCCGGCTCCCCAGGGGGAAGCTTTCTGCTTGTTGCTTATTTTAATGTCAGTTAAACTACATTAAAACAATAGCTTACCAGTAAGTAGTGAATATTTTCCCATATCATTAGGACAGTGATTAAGAACAAGGGTTCAAGAGCAGACATGGGTTAAATTCCAGCAATACTACTTCACTAGCTGTTAGAACTAATGTTTTCTCTTCTATGAATGGGAATGATACCTGTCATCCAGGGGTATTCTGAGGCTTAAGACAATACAGTAAAGGTGACTGGTACAGTGCCAGATACGTCACAAGTACTCAATAAGGTAATTTTCTTTCTTTTTTTCTAAATATATATTTATTTTGGGGAGAGCGCCGGGGAGCGAGGAGCAGATAGAGGGGGACAGAGGACCCTAAGAAGCCTCTGCACTGACAGGGTGTCAGCAGCGAGCCCGAAGCTGGGCTCAGACTCACAAACTGTGAGATCACGACCTGAGCTGCAGTCAGACCTCACCTGACTGAGGTGCTCTGGCAATTCTCTTTTCATAACATCACTTCCACCTTACGGCTGTGCCAGGGTCCACTTAACCTGTCTCACGCTGTTAGAAATCTGGAACATTTTCAATACTATTAATAAGCAATATCAAAATTTCCCCATACATTTCTGATCATTTCTTTAGGGTTAAATCTTATAAGTGATTTAGTGAATCAAAGAACATCCACATTGTAAACTTGTGACACACATTATCATATTATCAACCACTATATAGTTTTACTAAGTTAATCTTTACTACATATTGAAGGGATTTTGTCAACTCTTGCAACAATAGACATTTTAAAGGAATATGCTAATTTTACGGGTCTCCCAAAATCTCATGTTGTTATTTATAAGATGTTTCAATTTCTTCTTTTGTTAAATTATAAAGGTCCTAGGCTCCCATAAATTAAAGTATGAGGCTGGCAGAAAAATAATCGAGATGCGTAAACATTTTAATGTAGCATATTACAGACGGGGCATTTCAAGCCTTTTATGAGGGGGTGAGTTTTTCCAATGGTTTTCAAAGTACACCCTTTGGGGAGGGTGGGGATGGGGCAAGTTGGAATACCTCTCGCTCATTCCCACTCCAATCATATTGGTCAGTGTTATACATTGAGCTTATTGGTAAGTTGATCGGAAGGGTTCTGGACCTGAAAACAAAACCAAAAACATATTTAACGCAAGGTTTTGGGACAACTGGTATCCTGCAATATAAAACAAATAGATAAATAAAATCAGTTGAATCTTTCCCTCACATCCTATGCAAAAATACATGTCAGCTGGATTAAAACATTAAACGGAAAAAAACCTCCAAAACTGCCAGAGAAAATGGTGAGCATTAACTCCTCTTCAAGCACACTGATGAAAGGAGAGGGCATGATGAGAGGCACTATCCCTCGGTGTCGGTTTTTCCTAAAAATGTGTGCCTCGACACCGATTCAAATGTCGTTGTGGCAAACAAAGTGCAGAAATGCTACCTACGAATAATAGGGCCAAGCGTGGCGTGGGCATGACCACCCGGTACCCCCATCAGCACACCCAGACTGCCCCAAAACGTACACTGTGAACAAAATAACATGCAAAATGAGAAATGCAATACATTCTAGTATCTTCCGCTGCAAGCAGACTCCTGCCATTAAGCCCTTCTTCTCCCTAGACCTTCTGGAGGCATCACAGCTCTTTCTCTGGAGTCTCTGTGTCCTCAGCATAGAAAGGCTCTGAAAAGCCCTCAATAGAAAAAGAAGAAAACTTTATTGACTCATTGTTTCCTAAACTTACTTCACGGTAGAACCCTCCCCTCAACATGATACCCACTAGTAGCCATAGAATTTGTGGAGCACACTTAGCAAATGCCAGGCTGAAAAGTAACCTACGAGTGGGAAAACGCTAGGCAAGGCGTGTCATGAAGACACACTGTCCATTTATTGCGATTTTACCAATGACCAAATTGCGATGTTGTGATCTGCTGACACCTAGTGCTGATGCTTTTAGTCCACGTATACATAATTTTCAATATCTGGCGCCTCAATAAAAACTCCTGCTGGCAGATTGCCTTGGATTTATATTCTTGTACATCATAATTATAACACACTTATATCTTGGAATATTATGCAAGGATTCATGTAAATGATCTAAAGGACTAAGAAAGGGTGCTGCCTTGTACCGTTGCTCTTCCCTTACCCACTCACGTGCCCCATGAGACTATACATATAAAACAAATGTGGCGAGTAATGCTTGTTCTGACTCGTTATGTCATACCCATGAAAGGAACTGCATTAGACTGTTTAGGGAATTTCTCAGACAGAGAGATCAGGCCATTCTACAAAAACTCAAGATTATTACTGGGATGAGGATAAAGTGCTTCTTTCAGTAAACTCTGGAATTTCACTTTCTTTTACTCCCCAAATCCCTTTGAGTCCTAAGTAAAGGGAAAAAAAAAGGAAGAAGGGAAAGTGATATAACACAGTGACGGGCATTCTCCTGCCCCATACACATTGGTTGTTTGGTCTAGACATTTAAAATTAATGTTAATTTGAATTGTAAACTGTTAGGCTTATAAATCTTAAGATGCAATTTCTGACCTATATTAAATGTGTCTCTGTATGCTTACTTTAATAATGTCGATGCAAATGAAACCTGTTTGCACAAATAAACTGTATTAATACTTTCCAGGTTTCCTGCTGCTAGTTTGAGATTAGATCACATAGTTCAATAAAAATTCTAGTGCTACAAATCCTGGAATGCCAGTTTTATTTTTTTTATTTTTAGTTAAAAAGAATTTTTTTAATGTTTTATTTATTTCTGAAAGAGACAGCGTGAGCAGGGGAGGGTCAGAGAGAGAGGGAGACACAGAATCTGAAGCAGGCTCCAGGCTGTGAGCTGTCAGTACAGAGCCCGACGCAGGGCTGGAACCCACGAACCGCGAGATCATGACCTAAGCAAAAGTCGGACGCTTAACCGACTAAGCCACCCAGGCGCCTCTGGAATGCCAATTTTAACTGAGTATCATCTGATAACTGTAAAACAGTCACTCATTATAAGATAGGGTCAGTATTGGGGTGCCTGGGTGGCTTAGTCGGTTAAGCGTCCGACTTTCTCTTAGGTCATGATCTCATGGTTCGTGGGTTCGAGCCCGCGTCGGGCTCTGTGCTGACTGCCAGCTCGGAGCCTGGAGCCTGTTTCAGTCTGTGACTCCCTCTCTCTCTGACCCTCCCCTGTTCACACTGTCTCTCTCTCTCTCCTAGAAATAAATTAAAAAAAAAAAAACATTAAAAAAAAAAATAGGGTCAGTATTTTTGAGTATTTGACATTCTCTTTTTAAGGAAGCTCTGTAGCCAACATGGGCATGGACTCAGGACCCAGAGATCAAAAGTCACAACCTCCACCGAGACAATCGGGCACACCCCACTTTAAGTACATCTTAATTAAATAGTATCTAATCTGATTATTGCTGGAAACCATAAAACAATTCCTTACTGGGCATTTACTAGTTCACGTACAGCTACTAAGTTCCAAATATACCAAAGTGTGTGTTTGTGTGTGCACACACACGCGTGCCTTGTGCAATCTCTATTTCTAACTGGAATATGGCACTGGCAGGTAAAGTCCTAGTTCTTTTGAGTTTGGCAAGTCTAGGCTCTTGTGTCCCATGCGATGACCCAACTCTATCAAAATGACAGTGAAATCTTTATCTACACATTTTGTCGTGATGTCCTTTGGTTTTCACCTGATACAAACAAAATCCTAAACTCTGCCTGAATTCAGGCACTCAAAACTTCATGTTTTAAGGTGCTCATTTGGGAAGTCATAATCTTGTTTTAGGTTAGTATCAAAATAACAAAAATTCTAAAAAGTTTTTAGAGAATTTGTGGATTTTCAATGAATGCATACTTCGACCTCAGGCTGAGAAACACTGCCATGGATGACAGCCATTCATTCATTCAACAGTATTTAGTGAGGCTACTGTGTGCCTGGCACTGGGAATCTAACAATCAACAAACTGCCTGCCCTTATGAAGAGCCTTATAGTCTAATGGCGAAGGAGGACAATAGACAAGTAATTCTATAATTTCAGATAGTGATTAGTGTAAAGAAAGTGAGCAGGATCAGGAAATGGAGACTGACAGGGGCAGAGGTGCTGTTCTACGAAGTTTGGCAGGGACGGCATCTTGCTGGAGCTGACATTTGAGCAGACACCTGAAATGAGTACCTGGGAAAAGTTTTCCATTCAGAAGAAGAGCAAGTGCAAAGGCCCGGAGACAGGCATGTGTTAGAGTATCTGCGGGTTAACAAGGAGGTCAGTGTGGCAAAGCACTGCGCCAAGGAAATGAATGCCTGAGGTAGCCAACGTGCCGGATCCCAAAGGGTCCTGTAATGCTGTAGTAATAACTCTGGTGGTTCTTAGGGGAAATGGGATTGCAGAAGGCATGCTTTAGATAGACCAGAGGTGGAACTCTGGAACTCAGCTCTTCTTTTTCTTTTACTTTATAAAAGCAACTTTATTAAGGTATAATTTACACACACCCCTTTTTAAGAATTCAGTCAGATGAGGGGCGCCTGGGTGGCTTAGTCGGTTAAGCGTCCGACTTTCGCTTAGGCCATGATCTCGCGGTTCGTGGGTTCGAGCCCCATGTCAGGCTCTGTGCTGACTGCCAGCTCAGGGCCTGGAGCCTGTTTCAGAGTCTGTATCTCCCCTCTCTCTGACCCTCCCCTGCTCACGCTCTCTCTCTCTCTCTCTCTCCTGGAAATAAAAAAAAAAAAAAAAAAAAATTCAGTCAGATGAGTTTGACAAATGTATATATCCATGTCCTCATCACCATAATCAAGATAAAGAATATTTCCATCATCTTAAAAAAGCTCCCTTGTTCCCTTTTGCAGTCAGGCTTCATCCCTTGACCCTGCACCAGAGCCAGGAACTCACTGGAATTTGGAGAGTCATTATTTTTAATGAAGACTTGGTAGCTGTATGGACCTAGATCTGTGCTGACAATTGAGAGCCACCAGCCACATGTGGCTACTTAAATTTAATTAAAATTAAATGAGGTTAACTATTCAGTTCCTGGGCGCCTGGGCGGCTCAGTCGTTAAACATCTGACTTCGGCTCAGATCATGATCTCATGGTTCCTGAGCACACGTCCCACATCCGGTAAGCATGTGCCCACTTCAGGTGAGCCCGAGCCCAGCTTCGGGTGAGCCCCATCTCTCTCTCACTCTCTCTCTCCCTCCCCCTCCTGGGATTTTCTCTTTCTCTGTCCCTTTCTCACTTGCACACTCTCTCGCTCTCAAAACCAAAAAAGCAATTCGGTTCGCAAGTTGCACTAACCACATTTCAAGGGCTACATGTGCCTAGTGGCTGCCATATTGGGCAGGACAGACATAGCGCTTTTCCATCACTGCAGACAGTTCTAGTTAGCAATGTGCAGGTGTTACCCAGGTGGAAAACGACCTTTGCCACACGAAGGTAGGCTAAGTAGCCTGAAAACCGAGTAAGTCATACAAGTCACATTACCTAGTTTTATGTCACTATTTGTGTTTATTACCTTTATCACCAAATAATTTTAAAAGCCCACGTATGGGCCAGGGTGTTGGAGGAGGAGGAGTGTTCCCTGGGATGGCATGAGAATGGCAACAGTAATTACGGAGTTGTTTATTACATGGAAATTCTTCCTCCATTACTAAGTTTAAAGGATGTCCTATTTTTATTTATTTTTTAAGTTCATTTATTTATTTTGAGAGAGAGAGCACGCGAGGTAGGGAGAGAAAGAATCCAAACTGGGCTCCGTGCCATCAGCACAGAGCACGATGAGGGGCTCGAACCCATGAATGTGAGATGGTGACCTGAGCTGAAACCAAGAGTCAGCCACTTAACTGACTGAGCCACCCAGGCGCTCCAGGATATCCTGGGGTTTTTTTTGTTTTGTTTTTTTTTAATGTTTTATTTATTTCTAGGAGAGAGAGAGAGAGAGACAGCATGACCAGGGGAGGGTCAGAGAGAGAGGGAGTGACAGACTCTGAAACAGGCTCCCGGCTCCGAGCTGGCAGTCAGCACAGAGCCCGACGCGGGGCTCGAACCCACGAACCGCGAGATCATGACCTAAGCGAAAGTCGGACGCTTAATGGACTAAGCCACCCAGGTGCCCCAGGATATCCTGTTTTTATTAAGGGAAATGGTGATTTCTTTTATAACTCATAAGGCACAATTTTGTTTTATGTAAAATTAAATCTCAAAATTATAGTCTTACTAAACTACATATTTTTTTTTTGAAAGGGGGGGTTCAAAGCAAATATGCTTAAATATTGACATATGTTAAATCTGGTAGTGGGTGCGTGAGCATTTTTATATATTTTTTCTGTACATTTGAAATGCTTGAAATATTTTAAAAGAAAAAAGTAGGCTTTCATTTTAAATATTGGACAAGAATATTTAATGTTATCAAGATTGTTCATGATTTGATTAAACAATTCAGGTTAAAAGCAGTATGCACAGTAGTATAGCATAATGGTCAGCATAACAGAAGACTCCGTATAGTAAGCATAATGATTAAGCATACAGGCTCTGGAGCCAGATTGCTTGGGTTTTAATCCTAATTATGTCACTTACTAGCAAGGAAACACTGAGCAAATTAAATAACCTCCCTGTGCCTCAGTCCTTATCTGTAAAATAAGAATAATAGTACCTGGCTCAAAAAATATTATAAGGATTTAGTAAATATATGTAAGGACTGTACTACATAATAGATCCCTAATTAGTGTTAATTTAAGAGCTACTATGATGATGATGATAATGATACAATTTTGGTTTCTTAAAACTTTTAGAAAAAAGGAAACTGAACAGTCCATTTAAAATGTTAATAACTGGGGCGCCTGGGTGGCTTAGTCAGTTAAGCGTCCGACTTTCGCTTAGGCCATGATCTCGCGGTTCGTGGGTTCGAGCCCCGCGTCGGACTCTGTGCTGACTGCCAGCTCAGAGCCTGGAGCCTGTTTCAGAGTCTGTATCTCCCTCTCTCTCTGACCCTCCCCTGCTCACACTGTCTCTCTCTCTCTCCTAGAAATAAATAAAAAAATATTTAAAAAAATAAACATTAAAAAAAGTTTTTTAAAAAATAAAATGTTAATAACTGTAACCCTCTAATTGATAAGACTAATTTTATTTTACTTTTTTAAATTAAAAAAAATTTTAATGTTTTATTTATTTCTGAGAGAGAGAGACAGCGTGAGCAGTGGAGGGGCAGAGAGAGAGGGAGACACAGAATCCAAAGCAGGCTCCAGGCTCTGAGCTGTCAGCACAGAGCCCGACGTGGGACTCGAACCCATGAACTGTGAGATCATGACCTGAGCCGAAGTCAGACGCTTAACCGACTGAGCCACTCAAGTGCCCCCGATAAGACTAATTTTAATTTCTTTTTTTTTTTTTTTTTTGCTTATTTTCTAAATGTTCTATGTCAATTCCTGTTGTACTTAAAACAACAGAAACACAGCACCAAAGTCTGGGCTTCCCCAGACGTGCTCTACAATCTGATAAACACTAATTTCCCAAGTGTGGTCCTTGGGCCAGCAGTATCAGCAGTACCAGAGAACTTGGTAGAAATGCAAATTCTCAGGCTCCATCCCAAATGCACTCATTCTGGAGTGAAGCCCAGCAACCCATTGTTATATTCGATTCTGATGATCACTACAGTTTGAGAACTACGGTGCTAAGGGATGACCTCTTACTCTATTAGACCTTTCACCTTTATGGAATGAGAAATACTGCTAATCATTCCTCTCCAAATACTCTCTGCAACTCTTATTCACAAAGGCCTCCTTCTACCCTTTGAAATACCCTTCATGAGTAACTGTCCCCAGTTACTGCCTGACACAGAAACGCAAATACTTTCTGGAGGCAGGCGGGGAATAGGTCTCACGGGGGCCTGGCCTATGACCTTAGAGAGTGAAGTGCTGGCCACTGCACAAAGGTGCTCATGTTCAAAAAAAAAAAAGTTAAACTGCTGCTGTCCAAACAAAAACACATGTAAACCGTGTGGCCACTGGCCACCAGTTTGCACTCACTTGTGGCTAATTCTCTCTCAAATCACTAGGCAGCTGTGCTGTAGTGGAAAGAGTGAATGCTAAACGTGGAAGACGTTGTGAAGATTGACTTGAAGCCCAGCTCTGCTACTTGCTCGCTGGGTGGTGATAATGATGATGATCATGTTAACCTTCCAGAGTTAAACCTACCTTATAGGATTGTTTTAAAGATTAAGATAATATTCTGAAGAGCACTCATCCTACAACAAGTCCTTACTCAACTTTTCATAGCATTTGTGGTATTTATTTTCTGATACTGTTTTGACTGATTACATACTTTTTTCAACCCGTATTTATGAACAGTTTAGTTTCGCCTATTTCTTCTATAAGACTGAGTTCCTGTACATCAGGGATGGTCTTCCACATCCCTTCAAGTTCTCACAATACCTACTTCATGAATTAAGTCCCTCATATATCCACCCTCAGCTTTACCAAAAGCTTGTGACTCAAATCTGATTACCTGGGGTAGAGATTGGGGGAACATAGCCAACTCTTAGTACGGATGTGTATTTCATGTGAGAAAGTATATGGCTGACTTAGGACAATCCCTAAAGTTATGATTCCTTTCCTTTTCTAATATAAAAGAGAAAAACAATGATGGTTATTCTCTTGTTAAGTGGATGCCTCTTGCTTTTACCTTTACTGGGTTTGTTAAAAGCAATACAGGAGGGGTGATGGGCATGGAGAGAGGCACTTGTGGGGATGAGCACTGGGTGTTATATGGAAACCAACTTGACAATAAACTATTTGTAAAAAAAAAAAAAAAAAAAAAGCAATACAGGAATTTTAGGGACGCCTGGGTGGCTCAGTCGGATAAGCATCCGCTTTGGTTCAGGTCATGATCTCATGGTTTGTGAGTTCAAGCCCCGCGTCTGGTTCTGTTGTCATTGCAGGGCCTGCTTTGAATCCTGTCTTCCTCTCTCTCCACCTCTCCCTCCTTCTCAAAAATAAGTAAACATTTTTAAAAAAGCAATACAGAAATTTTAGAAATGCCACACTAGAAACGTATGGGGGAAAAGAGGGTTTCAGTTTTAACTGCATTTTGGCAATTCAGAGAGAAGTGATGCTGGGGTAATGGTGGTATCAGAGCAGCTAACATTACGGGCTAAGCTCATTTCCCCATGGGGAATACTGAGATGAGAACAAGCACTATTAGTGAGGCGCCTGGGTGGCTTAATCGGTTCAGCATCTGACTTTGGCTCAGGTCACGATCTCACAGTTTGTGAGTCCAAGCCCCGCATCAGGATGTCTGCTGTCAGTGCAGTGCCAGCTTCAGATTCTGTGTCCACCTCCTTCTGCCCCTCACTTGCTCACATTCCCTCTCAAGAATAAATAAACATAAAAAAAAAAAGAAAAGAACTATTAGAAATCTCATAAAGATCTTGTAAAAGTTATTAGGCAATTCAGATCATGGATTTGGGGAAGAAGAGGAAGGAAGCATGTGTATCTCACATAAGCAAGTTAGAAGCTTTCCGCACTCCTATGGCCAAATAAGAAACAGCATGTCATATTTTGTCCTAACAAAATTTTCTTACTTTACAGGTACCCATGCCTTCTAAATGCCTGTAAAAAATAATTCACATATTGAACTTGTCATAGTTAATACACTGCTCCTTTGTTGGCCTTCTTACTTTCTGAACTTTGCATCTACGGACTCATTAAGTAAGTGACTTGCAGGTTAAATGACCCAATTTAATTCTAGAATTGACTGAAAACTCCTTTCCCTCCTATCAAGGCATTTTATTTTTTTCCTTTTAAAAGTATCATTCTTAAAACTAGAACTATAGTTAACAAATGGCTTTAAATGTCAGATATAGTTTTGGAGAATAGTTCTAACTAATGAAAGTTCCACACAGGGAAATGAACATTGGATCAGTCAAATGGATTTTGCTGGATAAACCAGCGAAAGGCTACCCATTTTTTAAGTAAGGTGGGAAGTGGTTATTTTGTCAAGTGTGGTTTAGAATGACATTCAGATGCAATTTAAAAAATCTATTTCATTGTTCATATGTATTATCAGTAAGGAAAATTTAGCTTGGTGATACCAAAACATAAACGTGCATGCCAGTATACACACTGCTGTCATTTTTCATGTGTTCTGAGGCTTTCAAAATTCAATTCTTTGGATTCTGTATAAGGAAAATAAAATTCCACTGCAGGTGTAACTTCTCAGTAACAGTAGTTAATAATTTCCACTTACTGGGCATATTCAATTTTTCAACTTAAAAATACACAATTAAGGGGCGCCTGGGAGGCTTAGTCGGTTAAGCGCCCGACTTTTGCTTGGGTCATGATCTGGGTTCGAGCCCTGCGTCGGGCTCTGTGCTGACTGCCAGCTCAGAGCCTGGAGCCTGTTTCAGTCTGTGACTCCCTCTCTCTCTCTGACCCTCCCCTGCTCACGCTCTCTCTCTCTCCTAGAAATAAAAGTTAAAAAAATAAAATAAAAAAAATACACAATTAAAAACCAGTTCCAACACTATGTAATGTAGTTACCACCAAACTACTGCCAGAGTAGAAATAAACAACTTTTCCTGCATGAATTAAGAAAAACCGTATTGAAAATTATCCCTGTCACGATAAGTAACATTACCTATATTGTATGATGGTAACATCATTTGTGGGTGGGCCAGGAAGAATTGGGTAAGAAAAGAACATTTAAAGAATTTCTCTT
Source organism: Proteles cristata cristata (assembly GCA_017311185.1). Taxonomy (NCBI): domain Eukaryota; kingdom Metazoa; phylum Chordata; class Mammalia; order Carnivora; family Hyaenidae; genus Proteles; species Proteles cristata. Next base: position 44,753 of record JAESUZ010003751.1, on the reverse strand, counting down.
TCAAAAAACTTTTTTTAATGTTTATTCATTTTTGAGAGACAAAAAGAGAGACAGAACACAAGTGGGGTTGGGGTAGAGAGTGAGGGAGACACAGAATCTGAAGCAGGCTCCAGGCTCTGAGCTGTCAGCACAGAGCCTGCCGCGGGGCTCGAACCCACGAACCGGGAGATCATGATCTGGGCCGAAGTCGGACTGAGCCACCCAGGTGCCCCAAGAATTTCTCTTTCAAACATGTCATTTCTTTTGAAGAAAGGTGTAGACAATAATTAGGGTGAAAGTCAGTACTAATACCCTTTAGGAATGTCTTACAGATGCTTCATTTCAAAGCATCAAATTCTATTTACACAAAAAACCTAATAAGGTAAACAATTCCCTTGGCAACTACCCAAGACTCAAAAGGCCTCATGTACTGCACTGATGTTTCTATTTTGTGCCAAATGTTTCAGAAACTTCGAGATAGTTCACTTATCTAAGGTTTCAGAAGGCAAGAATTTCCAGAATAAGTCAAAGGGGCTGACTATACACTAATAATTAAGATACTAACTTTCAATTAACATATCAATGTGTTGTGTATGAAGAGGCAATTTCCAAGCACACAGTGAAACAAAGCTGTGCTGCCTCCCTAGGGGGAGACGCCTTGATCACTCCTCGAGTCACGAAGAGACCCAGAGGCCTAACACGAGGTCTGAGCCTAACAGCTCTCTTCTTCTGTAGAAAGTAGCGTAAAAAGCACTCTCTGGGTCTGAGATGCACTGGTGGTTTGACCTTGGACAAGTCACTTAATTCCTAGTCTGTTTCCATAACTGTAAATGGAGTCGACAATACCTGGCATCGTATCACGGGACGGGTGTGAGAACGAAATGATACATGTGAACATGTTACGTAAACTATGAAGCAGTAGTAACCGGAAGCTGGTTATTATTTTATATAATACTGGCCTAGCCTTTCCTGCCTATGTGTGTGTCTGCAATACGGGTACGTATCCGGATCTGAACGCCGAACCGTCGCTTACCGGCTGTGTGAACCGAAGGAAGTCATTTCCTTCTGGGCATGTTTTCTAACAAGGTTTTGATGAAGAGCAGACGACGCCGTGTATGTAAAGGCTGCGGCAGAGATACAGTAAGAACTTAGTAAGTGATAGCTGTTCTTATTCTTGAGAAGCGGCTCGTCAGTAGCAAATTATGTCTAGTGAAAAGGCTCTGCGTGTATAAACGACTCTACACGCATCCAAAGTGCTGCTATTTGTACCGTAAACCGCCGGGACGTACAGGACGCAAATGGCGCCTCCGTGACCCCCGGCACAGAAGAGGAAAACGGCGGAGAAGGCGCTCAGGCGCCTCGGGGCTTGGAGCAGCGGCAGGAGCGAGGAGAGAGAAGACGCGCAGGACAAGGGGCCTGGGAGACCCTCCGGGAGCCGGTTCTTTGCTCTCCCCCTTTGCTCTTCCGACCTCCGGCCCGGCGCAGGCCGTTCCGTCGCCTTCCCAGCCCGCCACGCCGCTGGACACGGACGTACTGTACCTTCTCCACTGAGAGCCCGTCAAGTGCCCTCCCCTGCTACGAGTCGGGAACTTCAGCCCCTCCGCTTCCGACACCCACTCCCTTTAATTCTGTTTTTACCGAGCTTCCCTGCAGCCTTCTCTCCGCCTAAGGGGAAGTGAGGCTGAACGCACCGCAGGGCATCCTAGGAAATGTGGTCTCTCCTTCACTGTTGCTCGCGTCCCAGAGCGGGGAAGACGACAGAGAAGGTCCGGTTAAAACTACAAGTCCCGGCAGGCACCACGCGCGACTAGCTTCCTTTCTGCCCCCCTTCCTCCTGCCTTCCTCTTCCTCCTCTCCGCGGGGGCTGAGCCGCAGGGCCTCACGGTATTGTAGTTCTTTGTGGATCCAAGATCCCAGCATCCAGTGGCGGCGAGGGAGGCTGCAGGACTCTAATTCCCAGAGGGCAGAGCGGCAGCTGCGCCTGCGCACTCTCAGTGAGGGCGTGTATGTCCGTGTGTCTGAGGGAGAGAGTGAGCGAGAGTGAGTGAGTGTGAGTGCTGGGTAGGGTGGTGGCCGTTACGTTCGGGGCAACGGCTACGGCGGTGGAGAAGTCAGAAGAGAAACGACGTCTGGCGCTTCCGCCTCCGCCTGGGAGGAGGAGGAGCTGGTGGGGAAAGGAAAGTGATTCGTCCTGGGCCTGGACTGCGCGGAGTCGGGCCGGTGGGCGCCTGGGCTATGAGCCCTTGAGGGTCGCTCGGGACGCGGAGCGAGACGCCAGAGCCGAGAGGCATGTCTCAGCCGCCGCCGCCGCCGCCGCCGCCGCCGCCCCCGGAGGCCCCGCAGACCCCGCCGTCCCTGGCGGCCGCGGCCCCTCCGGGGGGGCTCTCGAAGCGGAGAGACCGGCGGATCCTCTCTGGGAGCTGCCCGGACCCCAAGTGCCAGGCGCGCCTCTTCTTCCCGGCGTCCGGCTCCGTCAGCATCGAGTGCACCGAGTGCGGGCAGCGGCACGAGCAGCGGCAGCTGCTGGGGGTGGAGGAGGTGACCGACCCGGACGTGGTGCTTCACAACCTGCTGCGGAACGCGCTGCTCGGCGTGACAGGCGCGCCCAAGAAGAACACGGAGCTGGTGAAGGTGATGGGCCTCTCCAACTACCACTGCAAGCTGCTGTCGCCCATACTAGCGCGCTACGGCATGGATAAGCAGACGGGCAGGGCGAAGCTGCTGCGGGACATGAACCAGGGCGAGCTGTTCGACTGCGCCCTGCTGGGCGACCGCGCCTTCCTCATCGAGCCGGAGCACGTCAACACGGTGGGCTACGGCAAGGACCGCTCCGGGAGCCTCCTGTATCTGCACGACACTCTCGAGGACATCAAGCGGGCCAATAAGAGCCAGGAGTGCCTCATCCCAGTCCATGTGGACGGCGACGGGCACTGCCTGGTGCACGCCGTGTCCCGCGCCCTCGTCGGCCGCGAGCTCTTCTGGCATGCCCTGAGGGAGAACCTCAAACGGCACTTTCAGCAGCACCTGGCCCAGTACCAGGCCCTGTTCCACGACTTCATCGATGCCGCCGAGTGGGAGGACATTATCAATGAGTGTGACCCTCTGTTCGTACCGCCTGAGGGCGTGCCCTTGGGCCTGAGGAACATCCACATATTTGGCCTCGCCAACGTATTACATCGCCCTATTATTCTGCTAGATTCTCTCAGTGGCATGAGAAGCTCTGGTGATTACTCAGCCACCTTTCTGCCTGGGCTCATCCCTGCGGAGAAGTGCACAGGGAGAGATGGTCATTTGAACAAACCAATCTGTATTGCGTGGAGTAGCTCTGGTAGAAACCATTATATCCCCTTGGTAGGCATAAAAGGGGCTGCTCTGCCCAAACTGCCTATGAATTTGCTGCCCAAAGCATGGGGTGTGCCTCAGGACCTTATTAAAAAGTACATTAAACTTGAGGAGGATGGTGGCTGTGTTATCGGAGGAGACAGAAGTTTGCAGGATAAATACTTACTTAGGCTCGTGGCTGCTATGGAAGAAGTCTTTATGGACAAACACGGTATCCATCCTAGTTTGGTGGCCGATGTCCATCAGTATTTCTACAGGAGGACTGGGGTGATAGGAGTTCAGCCTGAAGAAGTTACAGCAGCTGCTAAAAAAGCAGTCATGGATAATCGCCTTCACAAATGTTTGCTCTGTGGTGCCCTCTCTGAACTTCATGTTCCTCCAGAGTGGTTGGCTCCGGGAGGGAAACTGTATAACCTGGCAAAAAGTACTCACGGACAGCTGAGGCCTGACAAAAACTACAGCTTTCCCTTGAACAATTTAGTTTGCTCATATGATTCAGTGAAAGATGTTCTGGTACCAGACTATGGCTTGAGTAACCTGACCGCTTGCAACTGGTGCCATGGCACATCTGTGCGAAGGGTCAGAGGAGATGGGTCTATTGTGTATTTGGATGGGGACAGAACTAATTCTAGGTCCACTGGTGGCAAATGTGGCTGTGGATTCAAACATTTTTGGGATGGTAAAGAGTATGACAATCTACCAGAAGCTTTTCCTATTACTTTGGAATGGGGTGGAAGAGTCGTCAGAGAAACGGTATATTGGTTCCAGTATGAAAGTGATTCATCTTTGAATAGTAATGTGTATGATGTTGCAATGAAACTTGTTACCAAGCACTTTCCGGGTGAATTTGGGAGTGAAATCCTCGTTCAGAAAGTTGTCCATACTATATTGCATCAGACTGCCAAAAAGAATCCTGATGATTATACTCCCGTAAATATAGATGGTGCTCATGCCCAAAGAGTTGCAGATGTACAAGGACAAGAGGCAGAGTCTCAGCTCCCAACTAAAATTATTCTTACCGGACAGAAAACAAAAACTTTGCACAAGGAGGAGTTAAACATGAGTAAAACTGAAAGAACTATTCAACAGAATATTACGGAACAGGCTGCTGTAATGCAGAAAAGGAAAACAGAGAAGTTAAAACAAGAACAAAAAGGGCAGCCCAGGACCGTTTCTCCTAGTACCATTCGTGATGGTCCGTCCTCTGCACCGGCTACCCCTACCAAGGCTCCCTATTCACCCACCACTTCAAAGGAGAAGAAGATCCGAATAACAACTAATGATGGACGACAGTCCATGGTTACACTTAAGTCTTCAACAACCTTTTTTGAACTTCAGGAAAGCATAGCCAGAGAATTTAACATTCCTCCATATTTACAGTGTATTCGATATGGCTTTCCTCCTAAAGAGTTAATGCCACCCCAGGCTGGAATGGAAAAGGAGCCAGTTCCTTTGCAGCATGGTGATAGAATTACAATAGAGATTCTAAAAAGTAAAGCGGAAGGTGGTCAGTCTGCTGCAGCACACTCTGCCCACACTGTGAAACAAGAAGAGATTGCTGTTACTGGTAAACTATCTAAGGAACTTCAGGAGCAAGCTGACAAAGAAATGTACTCCTTGTGTCTTTTAGCAACGCTGATGGGTAAGATCATTTTAACTCAGATGGTATTTCTTAACTGTGAATATTTTTCTGTTGTCTTCATGAAAAACAATCTCTGATCATAAAAACTATCTGATTAGATATATATAATATATGTATATGTATTTAGGAAGAGATTATTTTCTTCATCCTAAATAGATGGATGTTAGCATGCTTCTCCATTAAGTAAATATTAGGATAACATAACCAAGAAAGTGAAAATAGTCCCTTAACGATCACCAGGTTTTTTGAATATAACTTATTCTTATAATATTTTTAATAGCCGTATAATTTGTCTATTTAAAGTCTTTAAAAATATTTTCCCCCCAGGGCTGTATTGAGCCTGCTCACTTTGTCCCTTTTCATTTATTTTTAAATTTTCTTTCCCTGCATGTCATGTGATTTCAGGGCTTCCTGTTTGATGAATTGCAGTTTCTGCTGTTTATATTCTCACTGCACTCCCACCTAATAGTCTCTGTCCTCCATTTCCTCTTCTTCCTTTCCTGGTTCTTCACATTTTTATTTGTACATTAGGATTTGTGTTTTAGTAATTTCCTTGCTCAGTGACTCTCTGCTTTCAAATGTATTAAAACTATTATAACTCATGAGAAATATAAGAAACAGAGGTGGATGTTAATAGATTGCTTAAGAAGCATTTCTTTTTAATAATTCAGCATAAATTAAAAATACCAACCAGATATGTAATCTAAAGCTTTAGATGATTTGGGATATGACCCAGGGGTGCCCCTTTTACATTATTTTTATTTGCTTAATCTTTGTTTTTAAATCACCGTTAATATGCTTTACTAAGGCTTAGAGTTAAAATTTATATTACATGTTAGAAGAGCCTTATTTTTGCTGAGATTAGAGCTTTTAACTAGAAAAGTGATCTGGGTTTTTTAACTAGAAAAGTGATCTGGGTTTTGATTCTGTTTTCTAAGAGTACTAAATATCAGTAAATTGGGCCTTGACCTACCGAAATGAAGATTATTCCTGGCTTGTTAAATTGGGGGGCCCAGAAGTTAATAGGAGGTCTAAAAGTCCTGTACACATTAGTAACTTGATATTGATATTGTTGATTTTATTTTGACAGACATAGCCATCAGATCGGGGGATGTGTCAAGAAATGTACTAGGCATTTTGAGTATTTCTATCTCTTAGAGTTTTTAGTTTCTTAGAGACTGTATGAAATAGAGGAAAGAATCTTTGGAGTCAGAAGGACCTAGAATTTGAATCGTGGCTCCACTACTTATTAACTTAGTGATTCAGGCCAGCTGCTTAACTTCCCAATACTTCAGTTGCCTCTTTACAAAATGCCCTCGGGTTGCTACACAGGGCAATGGCAAAATACTCCTAGAACTGTGAAAATCAAGTAACATTAGCAAAGAATGGATAAAATTAGATACATGCAGAAGGTGCTTTAAAAACTGGCAGTCTCCCAGGTCAAAAACAGGAAAGAAAAGGTCTTCTTCAGTCGAAGATGAACTCTTGAGCATGTGGCTCATTTCTTATCTGACCTTGGATGCCCGGTACCTAGTATAGTGCCCAGCAGGTTGTAGGCACTTTGAATGTTTTTGATTGGATTAAATAGATGACATTAACGTGTCTAAAGAAAGGCTGTGTCAGCAGAAATGGAATGGATGGTCAGCATTGAACATTGAAAAAGAATTGAAAAGCAGAATTTGGCACTGTTTGTACACTACTGTACAAAGGGAAAAGATACATCATCTGGGGTTCACGAAAATTCTGGTAACTAGAAAGGTAGTCTCTAGGGGCTGGAATATTTGATTGGTCCTCGCCATGGCCTGGCTGAAAGAACCGTATCCCTTCAGGGATTCTGTATTCATCAAGTATTCTGATCATTCATTTAACTTCCTAAGTATTGATGTACAGGTGAGAGTGTACCTGTAGCCTTAACTGAGAAGGCTGTGTTCCCCATTGTAGATAAATAAATTGGCAAGGGGGAGATTATGATCAGTACTATAAAAGTCTGGTTAGCCTGATAATATATTTTATAATGAAAATTACTAAAATGTAGTTCTGGTTTACACTTGATCACTTTTTGAGTTTAGTTTGAGGCTTCTCAACCTGAGGTTTCTCAAACTGTTGACTGCAGTGAGTTCAGTAAGGTAGCGTCTTATTATGATCCCTTTCCTCTTTATGTCATTTATGGCCAGCATTTATGTTGCTGCCCTTCTCAACCCACGAATCTCTTTACATCTTCTATTCCCAACACAAAATTTGAGCATAAAAAGAATGTTTTTTCTCTCACTAATTTCATAGTGTAGCACTTGAGAGACTTTCTGCTTTAGTGTACTGAGTGCATGGCCTGTATTAGTCTCTCTATTAAACACTAGGATTTTTACCTCTGATTTTCTTATAACTGTTTTTGAATTATGTAGAGGATATTCTTTTTTTTTTTTAATTTCAGATTGGAGTTTTATTTATTCAAAAAACATTAGTATGACATAACATACTTACAGTTTATCTATTTCTCCAAAAATCCTACACATTCAGATTAGGGTGCATGATTTATCTATGTAATGACATATATTGCAAAACTATATTAGGCCACTGTTTTAGGCACTTGTGGCCTCTGCTCTGGGGGGTCAGAAACTTCTTTGTCCCTGGGAAGGTATGGCACCAAATATCTGGTCATTATAATCAGAAATCATATTTTGTTGTTATTGTTGTTTGTTGGTTTTTTGTTTTTTGTTGTTTTCTTGGGGGGTTTTGTTTTGTTTTTTGCATCTCCATCTAGTTTGTAGAGGATATTCTTAATAAAAACTGATGTGTTGGTAAAAATGTCAATTTGGGGATAGTTATACATACACACAGCCTTATGTAAAGGGTGCTGGAGAACTACCGATGTCTAGTTTGGAGACGGCTGGAAAATGGAAAATGACAGGCTTATTTAGAAAAGTGCAAATTTCAAAATGCAGAAATTACCTTGTGAATTAGCAGAGGTGAACTAAGCTGCTATGTTAGTTTAGAAACTAGTCCATCAAGCCTTATGCTGTTTGAATCGTTGGCTCCTTTAGGCTTAAATACCTTAAAAGCCTTTCCTTTAGGCTTAAATACCACCTTAGAGAGGCTTTCTCCTGACCACCTTATTTTATTCTAAGGGTTTGAGAGACCTTTGCTAACCACTCTATGTAGGTCCCCTCTACCACGGTACCCTGTTCATTTCTCTTATAGTACCTATTACAAGTTCCCATTATATTATTTGTTTGTTTACTTATTCATTTGCTTACGCCACTGTATTTATTATAAACTCCTCAAAGGCAAAGATAGTAGCCTATACATGAATTTATACTATCATACTTGGAAGATTAAGTTAAACATTGATTCTGTGCCTTTCTGTGCTTAGCTACTTTGATATTTTTTCCTTCATATTTTTCAATTACAAGATATTATTTTTAAAAATTCAAAGAATTCAAGTGTATATAAAGTAAAATATAGGGAGCCTGGGTGGCTCAGTCGGTTGGACATCTGACTTCGGCTCAGGTCATGATCTCACGGTTAGTGGGTTCGAGCCCCGCGCCAAGCTCTGTGCTGACTGTTAGAGCCTGGAGCCTGTTTCAGATCCTGTGTCTCCCTCTCTCTCTGACCCTCCCCTGCTCACGCTGTTTCTCTCTCTCTCAGAAATAAAGAAAACATTAAAATTTTTTTAAAAATAAAATGAGATAAAATATAGTTGTCTTTAACATTTTTACTCCCCAGAGAAAATCAGACTCTGTGTGTGTGTGTGTGTGTGTGAGAAATACATAGTTTGATGCTAATGATGATGCTAAAAGTTGTATGGTCTGGATATACTTCAGGGACTCAGTAAAGGAGAAGAACGGGCATGCCTTTCTTAGAAATGGTTTTGACTTGATGAAGTGGACATATTTTTAGATGGGAGAGTCTGCAGGAGGAGTGGAGAGACGGCAACAGCTCCTCAGCTGAGGAGGGCCGCCAGCAGTGTTTCTAGAAGCGACCCCATGCTCCTGGTTCAAAGTTACATTTGGGCCAGTTTATTTTTATGGTCATAGATGCTTGAGTTCAGAGTTAATGTTTGGTATCTTTGGGCATCTTTAAAAATATAAAAGGGGGGGTCTTTAAAAATATATTTCGTTTTCATTACTCAACCATAAAAAAAGTATGAGATCTTGCCATTTGCCACAATATGGATGGACTTAGAGGGTATTATGTTAAGTAAAATAAGACAGAGCAAGACAAATACCATATGATTTTATTTATATGTAGAATCTAAAAAACAAAAAAGCCAAAACAGACCCATAAATACAGAAAACCAGCTGATGGTTATGGGGGTGGAAGGGTGGGCGAAATGGGTGAAGGGCTTGGGAGGTACAGGCTTCTAGTTGCAGAATGAAAAAGTCACGGGGATGAAAGTTAAAGCGTAGGGACTATAGTCAGTGGTATTAGAATAGTGTGTGGTGACGGATGGTAGCTACATTTGTGAGTGTAGCATGATGTATAAAGTTTCCAGATCACTCTGTTGTATACCTAAAACTAATGTAACATTGTATGTCAATTATACTTCAGTAAAAACACATAAAGAAATTTCATATAGGTGTTAGATTTTAAAATTTACTCACTTCATAAATTGGAAAGTAGAATTTTTAAAATTGCCTTTTTAAAAATCTAATTAGAAAATTAGAATGATGGGGGTGCCTGGGTGGCTCAGTCTGTTGAGCATCCAATGCTTTATTTCAGCTCAGGTCATGATCCCAGAGTTGTAGGATTGAGCCCCACATCCCTTAGTGTGGAGCCTGCGTGGGGTTCTCTCTCTCTGTCCCTCTGCCCCTCCCCCCCAATAAAAAGAAGATTGGAATGATGAGCTTTTAAGCCCACATTTAACCCCATGATTTTATTAGTAGCAAAAGTTTGAAAACTTAAAAACTTAAAAATGTTTCACTGTAACATAATTTTTAAAAATTAAAGTTTGCTTCTTAAAGAGGAAAAAAATCAGATAAACCAAAAGAAAACACATCCATAATACCATTGCTGTATGTAACTGTTTAGATTGGAGAACTGAAGATTTTTAGGAGGAAGGATTTGAGGAAGACAGTGTTTGGACAGAGATTATTGATATGGTGGTATAAACTTTTTTTCTACATTTATACGTACAGACAATATGTTGAATATGAATATTTTACTGTTTACTGTGGAGAAACAAGTCAATTATAAAGTAAAATTGGGGCACCTGGGCGGCTCAGTGGGTTAAGCATCTTGCTCTTCAGACTTCAGCTAGGTCATGATCTCACAGTTCGTGAGTTCGAGCCCCACATTGAGCTCTGCTAACAGCACAGGGCCTGCTTGGGATTCTCTCTCTCCCTCTCTCTCTGCCACTCCTTCGCTTGTGTGCACTTTCTCTCTCTAAATAAATGAATTAATTTAAAAAATTTTAATAAAGTAAAATTAATTGAGTATTAATAAGAATATGAATTAATATAATATTTGCTTAGTGTTTTACCAAGCTATTACTATTCTCTTAAGAGTTTGCTGGGGCACCTGGGTGGCTCAGTCGGATGAGCGTCCGACTTCGGCCCAGGTCATGATCTCACAGTTCGTGGGTTCAAGCCCCATGTCGGGCTTTGTGCTGACAGAGCCTGGAGCCTGCTTCGAATTCTGTGTCTCCCTCTCTCTCTCTGACCCTCCCACACTCATTCTGTGTTTCTCTCTGTCTCAATAATAAACGTTTAAAAAAAAACTTAAGAGTTTGCTTTCTAATGAAACGGTAGAAAGATAATTCATTCATTCTTTTTGTAAGATATACTCTTTTAGTAACTTTCAAATAGACAATACGGTATTAACTATAGTCACCATGCTGTACTTTACATTCCCATTGCTTATTTATTTGATAACTGGAAATTTGTACCTAAAAGTCTTTCCCTTTGTTTTTGCTGTGATTTTTTTTTTTATTAGAGTCATGAAGAGGTATAGATGGTTCCATTAGTTCTATTTTATCGGTATTAACACCAAAGAACAGTTATCATTGTGCTGTTTCAGTTAAGTTTTTCTGAAATTGTTTGAGGCGCTGTTAAAAGGAAAAACCTCATTTATACTGTTCATTCATATATATTCATTCAACGAATGTTAAGAGTGATCCTGTCAGGGCGCCTGGGTGGCTCAGTCGGTTAAGCGTCTGACTTTCGCTTAGGTCATGATCTCGCGGTTCGTGGGTTCGAGCCCCGCGTCGGGCTCTGTGCTGACTGTCGGCTCAGAGCCTGGAGCCTGTTTCAGTCTGTGACTCCCTGTCTCTCTGACCCTCCCCTGCTCACAGTGTCTCTCTCTCTCTCTCTCTCTCTCTCTCCTAGAAATAAATAAAACATAAAAAAAAAATTAAAAAAAAAAAAAAGAGTGATCCCATCTACCTCGCACTGTGCCAGGCCCTGGAAATAGAAAGTCAAATAGACCAGTGACCTTTTCCTGACTTTGAAAGGCTAGTCTACAAGGGGAAACAGAAAAGTACGCTAAATTACCCTGTAGTGTGATTAGGGCTGTGGTGTTCATATGCATAGGAGTAGCAAGGAAGGTCCCTACCTATCCGCTCCTCTGAAGAATGCTAGAGAAAGTGACACCTAAATGGAGTTTTAAAGAATATGTAGCAATTATTGGCCATTGGGAACCAGGGCATTTTGGTGGTGGTGTTTTATAAAACTCAAGTTAGGGTATGATGTGAGATGTGCGATAGGAGAGAATACAAGGATTATTCGTATCTGCCATGAAAAAGGAACTTGGAATTTACCTTATGGTAAATTTGGGGGAACCGTTAAAAGTGCAGCTCTGAAGGTAGTATGGAGGCGGGATTTACGAACAAGATAGGAGGGAAAACCAGTTAGGAGGTGGTGGCAGTGATTCGGACAGGAGACAGGCCTGAACCAGGCCAGTTGTAGACTTGATGGAGACAGATGCAGTGGAGAGCCGTGCGATGCTGAAGGGGCCCTTCTGCAGAGTGTACAGTCCCTGTTTCCTGATCTCTAATACCATTTTTTTGGTTCCTTGCCAACAAGTGGAAGTGTCTGCACGCCAAAGGAAATAATTTGCCTACTTTTTCCTCCTAACCAGTTGTTGATGCCATGGCTTTCTGTAAGAAAAGACTGCAGGTCTGTGAGATTTGTAGTAACACAATCTGACCTCCAGTAGAGGTTTAATATCAGTGGAAAGGGAAGGTTTAAGCTTTGGAATGATACACGGGATTCAAATCCTGACTCTGCCACTTCTTAGCTATTTGATCTTGGGAGAATTGCTTAAACTGAGCTTGTTTCTATTTGTGTAAAATGGGACTTAGTTGTGATGAGAAAATGAAACTATGTAAAGTTCCAGCTCAAAGCTGGGTAGATAATAGAGGTTTTCATTTATGTATCTTTCCCTTAAGCAACAGAACATGCATACTCCGTGGAGCCACATATTGCTGTGAAGGGGGGTGAATTTGTTTTTGGGGAGATGTAGAGGGTAAAAAAAAAAAACTTTTAATAAATAAAACTCTGATATACTGCAGTACATAGATAAGTAGTATATCTGTAGTATTCAAATGTAATGAAAGAGGCAGTTTAGGAATATAATGTCTTAAAAGGATCCTTAGAAACAATAAAAAATTAAAAAAAAAAAAAACGAGAAAAGAAGGATCCTTAGGGGAACAGAATGAAAACAAGGTTAATAAACACCCCAATAGAGTTCTAATTGGTAGGAGTTCTGCCTGCTTAAATAAGGAATAGTAAGGTATGTAAAACACTAAGAAATGTCTTTTTTTTTTTTACTACTATTTAATGGTGGTCAGTTCTGAAGAATTCACTGTGTTGAGACGTGTTCCGACTTTTACCATTAAAAGTAAAAGTGCTACACCATTATAATCTTTTATGTTTTCCAAATAAATTATATTTTGCTATTTTATAAAATACTTAGTACAAGGTACTATTGATAAGTAAATGAAAGGTTATCATAGAAATAATCTATCCAAATGGAGTTTAATGATAAGTTCAGCAATCAGAACTTCTACTAGAAGTTATTCATTATTTGGGGGATTTTATTAATATTAAAAATTAAAAAAAATTTTTTTTGATGTTTTATTTCTGAGAGAGAGAGAGAGAGACAGCGTGAGCAAGGGAGGGTCAGAGAGAGAGGGAGATACAGAATCTGAAACAGGCTGTCAGCACAGAACCTGACACGGGGCCTGAACCCGTGAACCATGAGATCATGACCTGAGCCGAAGTTGGACGCTTAACCGACTGAGCCACCCAGGCGCCCCTATTAATATTAAAATTTTAAATTTGTGTGCCCACCCTTAAAGTTGGCCATTTTCTGGTAGTACTGTATCAATGAATGAAGTGTTTGTGTGTAAGTAAATGTTCTAGTTAACAGAAACTTTAAGTGCCTAGGCTTTTAAAATGTACATACTTTAAACTGACGTACTGAATAACTAGAGCCAACTGCCATGCAGATGCTTATTTGTTTATAAATGTAGGGAGGGGTTAGAGCTGAGAGATTGCATGTACAGGTGATTGAGCCATGTCATCAGTAACCTCCATTCAAAACTCAGACCCAGTATAATCTTCTAGTAGGAAAAATAAAAACCTTTCTTTGTTAAGATTAACTTGAAAAATTCTGATTGTAAGAGTAATGCGTATACATTATCAGATGAGAAAATAGTGAAATTATAGGGAAACAAAAACAACCATTCCAGTAGATACCAAAAGTAACTATTATGTCCCTTCCATTCTTTATTACTTTTTTGAACAGTGATTATCTTTCTTAACTTTTTATTTGAAACTTCTTATTGAAATAGTCACTGCCAAAGGATGTTCTTAAAAAAAATATTTTTGTGAAATGGTGATTTGCTTGGGGACATTTTATGGACTAATAAAGATTATCCTAAATCTCTTCAACAAGTCATTCGCACCCCCACCCCCAAATTTCTATTTAAAAAAGTCAACTTTGGAACAACACAATACAGCATCAATTACTTATCTTCAATCTACCTGTTTACTTTTCTCCCTAGCCCCTTCCATCTATTTTTATTTAGTCTTAACAGAAATATAGAATACACTATTCTGTGTTCTACTTGTTAAAGATAAGTATCTTCCTATAACTCTCTCTGTTGGTTTAGTTCAGTGTTGAGAAACACTTCCCTTGAGTTGGATTGAGTCTTCAGATGTATTTTGTTTAATATGCCCAGTATTGACTCATGCAGTTTTAAAGACATTTTTGAATTAGTTTTTACATTTAAAAATTGGGAGAATTCACATGAAAAACTTAGGTTTCTGGCTTCTCCTGAAAGGCCATATGGTCTTAAAACATTGGGCTTACACTCTGCTATGATGGCACTTAGCAGTGGCTGCCACCTTCAGATAGGTCAAGGTTTTTCTAGTTACCACAGTGCCATCACTCCGTATCATCTCCTTATGTTATTCCTGGCTGCATCACTCATTTAGGAGTTCTGCCTTGCAGTCTCTGTTCAAGGGTAATCATTAAGCAACCCTGGGTTGAATTCTTCTGTTATTGCTAACACTGTCTGTTTTTATTTTACAGGAGAAGATGTGTGGTCTTATGCAAAGGGGCTTCCTCACATGTTCCAGCAGGGTGGAGTGTTCTACAATATTATGAAGAAAACCATGGGTATAGTTAATATATGATTTTATTCTTAGATAATATCTCCATTTAAGCTATTGTAAGATCAAGAAAGATCAGATAGTATTCTTCTAAAGCTATTTCTGGTGCACCTGGGTGGCTCAGTTGGTTGAGTGTCCGACTCTTGATTTTGGCTCAGGTCATGATCCCAAGATCATGGGATCGAGCCTTGTGCTGAGCCATGCGACAAACATTGAGCCTGCTTAGGATTCTTTCTCCCTCTCCTCCTCTGCCCTTCTCCCCTGCTCATGCTTGCTCTCGCTAGCTCTCTCTCTCTAAAATAAAAAAAAGTATTAAATAAAAATGAAGCTCTTTCCAACATTTATTTTAGGTATATATTCTTCAGCAGTCTGCCTAATTAAAATGGGTTATTCTCTTGATATGGTCAGCTGTATTTTCTGCTATACTATTACTAAAAAGTCTGCTATCACTTTCTTGCTCCTATTTTCTCATTAAATTATGTATATGATTCTAAGGACAAATTGTGAAATTAGAAGCAGAACGGATTGTAACGCTAAGTGACTTCCGGAACCAGATAATATAGTATTTTTGTTGTTGTGTTTTGGCTGTTATTATTATATACCTCAGTGTTTTCTGGATTTTTAAGAAATAGTTCATTTAACTTCTCACATTGTGTATGCATTGTTGTTAAAGGTATGTGCAAGTCTGCCACCGTATTTTTAGAGTTTTAAGGTCTTAAGAGAAATGTTGGCTCTGTGTGTGTGTGTGTGTGTGTGTGTGTGTGTGTGTGTGTGTGTGTGTGTTTGGACCTCACATGTTTTTTCAAAGATTTGATGTGAATAATTTTGGCTCTAGACTTTATCACTCTGGCTTTTCTCATTTTTTCACCTACCTGACCTCTGTAGACATTAAGCACCTAATCACTACTTATGGCTCTTATCTCTTACACACTTTTTTACTTTTTTAAAAAAACAACCCAACTTGGTTGTTGTAGAAATGTTCAAACATGTATAAGAGTAGCAAGAATAATATAATGAACCCTTGTTAACCCACCACTGGTCTTCAGCAGCTATCAGCACATTTCTATTTATCTCAACTGGACTATTTTAAAATAAATCCAGACATAATATAATTTCATCTGTAAGAACTTCAGTGTGTATCTCTAAAAGTAAGAACTTTCCTTAAAAAAATATCATTATCACATATTAAAAATATGAAAAGTAATTTTTAAAACATCACCAAATATCCAGTGAGTGTTTAAATTTCCTTGATTTTTGATCATCTCAAAATTTTTTTTTAGTTTATTTGAATCAGGGACCAAAGAATGGCTGGCTTCCTTCCTTTCTCCCTTGATCTTACTTCTTCCATTCCTTTCTTTCTAAGACAGGATTGTTGAAGCATATTTTGCATAGTAAAATTCGCCCTTTGTAGGTATTCAGTGTAATAGGAATTTCACAGACACATACAGCCCTATAGCCCCCACCACAGTCAAGATACAGAACATTTCCATCATATTCCAAAAAGTTCCCTTGTGCTCCTTTCTGATTAATCCCTTACCCCTACCCCCAGGCCCTGACAACCACTGATTTTATTTCTGTCTCTTTATGTTTGCTTTTTTTCAATTACCATATAAATGGATTAATTTAATACAACCATTTGTGTCTGGCTTCTTCGATTTAGCCCAGGGGTTGGTGAACTACTCCTTGTGGACCATATCAGGCCTGCTGCCTGTTGTGTATAAAGTTTTATCAGAACACAGCCCCGCCCCCCCAAAAAAAACCAACACAGCCATACTTATGTTTTCATACTACAGTTGCAGAGTTGAATAGTTATAACAGAGGCTATATAGTCTGAAAACGTATTTACTGAGTTGCTCCATTACAGGAAAAATTTGCAAATTCCTGTTTTAGCTTAATGCTTTTGAGATTTCATCTATCTGATTGCATATATTAGTAGTTCATTGGTTTTTTATGCTGAATAGTATTCCATTGTCTGGACATGTCACATTTTTAAAAATCCATAACCAGTTGAAGGAATTGGATTATCTTCAGTTTTGGTCTACTGTGGATAAGGCCACCGTAAGCATTTGTGTGCAGGTCTTTGTGTGTGGACATACGTTTCACTTCCCTTTGGTAAATACCTATGAGTGGGATTGCTGAGTCATATGGTATGTGTATGCTTGTCTTTGTAAGAAACTCCCAAACCGTGAGATCGTTTTGTATTCCTACTAGCACTGTATTGGAGTTCAAATTGCTCTGTATATTTGCCAGCGCTTGGTAGTATCAATTTTTGTTTTTAAAACTGTTTTAATAGGTTTACAGTACTATCTCATAGTGGTTTTAATTTGCGTTTCCCTAATATCCAGTGATGTTGAGCATCTTGTCATATGCTTATTTGCTTCCTACTTCTTCCTTTGCTCATTTGTTTAAAATGTTTTATTTATTTTTGAGAGAGCATGAGTGGGCTAGGGGCAGAGAGAGAATGGGACAGAGGATCAGAAGTGGGCTCTGCGCTGACACCAGTGAGCCCGACGTGGAGTTTGAACTCCTGAAATGTGAGATCATGACCTGAGCCAAAGCTGGGCGCTCAGCTGACAGCCATCCAGGCACTCCATCCTTTGCTCATTTTTAAATTGTCTTGAATCTTTTTTTAAGTTGAGTTTTGAGAGTTCTTTATATATTCTGAGCACACATCATTTATCAGGTAAGTGTTCTGCAAATATTGTCTCCCAGTTTGTATCTTTTGAAGATCAGAGATTTCAATTTGATAACAAGTTTAACAACTTTTTTCTTTCCCGATTTATACTTTTTGTTCCCCATCCAAACAATTCTTGCCTACTCAAATGTCACAAAAATTTTCTTCTATGTTTTCTTCCAGGAGGTTTTATAGTTTTAGGTTTTATACTTAGGTTTATGATCCAGTTCAAGTTGACTTTTTTTTATATATTGCAAGGTATGAGTTGAGTTCTTTTTTTTTTTAATGTATGGATATCCAATTGTTCCAGCACTGTTTGTTGAAAAAAGTATATCTTATCCATTGAATTACTTTGATACCTTTATCAAAAATCAGCTGACCATGGATTATACACTTGAAAAGGTGTATGCAAAATACAGCATCAGTAAAATTATTTTTAATACCCAATTGACTATGTGTGTATGTCTATTTTTAGAGATTATTTTCTGATTTGTTGATCTATATGTCTCTCTTTTAACCAATACTGTAGTCTTGATTACAGTTTCATTATAGTAATTTTTGAAATCAGTAGGTATGAGTCTTCCATCTTTATTTTTTCTATTTTTTTAAAGTTTTAACTTAAATTCTAGGTGACATACAGTGTAATATTAGTTTCAGATGTACAATATAGTGATTCAACACTTCCCTACAGCACTTGGTGCTCATCGTAACAAGTGCGCTCCTTAATGCGCAGACCGACTTAACGCACCCCCTACCCACCTCCCCTCTGGTAACCGTTGGTTTGTTCTCTGTAGTTAAGAGTCTGTTGCTTGGTTTGCCTCTTGCCCACCCACCCCCCCACCCCCGCCCCATCTTTCCCTTTGTTCATTTGTTTCTTAAATTCCACATGAGTGAAATCACATGATATTTATCTATCTTATTTCACTTAGCATAATACTGTTTAGCTCTGTGTCATTGCAGACATCTTTATTCTTCACCAAAAATTTTTTTCTGGATATTCTAGGTGCTTTGCTTAGCCATATACATTTTAGAATCAACTTGTCAGTTTCTATTAAAAAAAATCTGGGATTTTTATTGTGATTTGTCGACTAAGTAGATCAAATTGAGGATAATATTTTTACAACACTGAATCTTCTGATTCATGAAAACTTTGTATTTCTCCATTATTGTTTAAGTGTTCTTTTATTTCTCATCAAAATTTTGTAATTTTCAGCATACAATTCTTGCATATCCTTTGTCTCTAAATATTTCATGTTTTGGGAATGCTCTTTTAAAAGATGCTTTTTCAAAATTCCAGTTTCCTTTTGTTCTTTGCTAATGTATAGAAAATAAGATGGGTTTTTATGCATTGACCTTGTATCCTGTGACCTTGCTAAATTCACATATTATAGTACTTTTTAGCAGATTCTGTGAGATTATCTATGTAGGTTATCTCTTTTGCAAATAAAAAAGTTTTATTTTTCTTTGCTTTTCAGTCAGTATGCTTTGTATTTCTTACTCTTGCCTTATTGCACTGGCTGTAAGTTCATTGTTGAAGAGGAGTGGTGACAGTAGACATCCTTGCCTTATCCTGATCTTCAGGGGAAAGCACTCGCATTCAGCCTCTAGGTTTTTCAGGTTGAGGACATTCCTTTCCATTGGTAGTTTACTGAGAATTTATATTTTGAATGGATGTTGAATTTTATTAGGTAGTCTCTTCCTGCATCTGTTGAGATGATCTTAAGGTTTTTCTCTTTAGCTTATCAATAAGGCGAATTATATTGATTTTTGGATATTGAGTCAACTTTGTGGCTCAATTTAAATCACATTTTGTTGAGTGTTTTGTGATTTCTGTGTGGATATAATGGCATATAATTTTTTTAATGTTTATTTATTTTGAGAGAGAGAGAGCATGAGTTGGGGAGAGACAGAGAGAATAGGAGAGAGAGATTCCCAAGTAGGCTCTGCACTGTCAGAGCAGAGCCCAACATGGCACTTGATCCCATGAACCCAGAGACCATGACCTGAACCAAAATCAAGAGTCAGAAGTTTAACCAACTAAGCCACCCAGGCACCCTAGTATGTAGTTTTCTTGTAATGACTGTTTAATCAAGGTAATGTTGGCTTCATAAAATGTTGGTTTCTCTTTTGTTTTCTGGTAGATTTTTGTAATAACTGATGTTATTTCTTTTTTTTTCCCTTCAGATTTTTGTTTAAATTCTAGTCAGTGTACATACAGTGCAGTATTGGTTTCAGGAGTAGAATTCAGGGATTCATCACTTATGTACCACACTCAGTGCTCATCATAACAAGTACCCTCCTAAATACCCATCACCCATCTCTCTCATTGCCCCCCGCGCCTTCCTCCATCAATCCTCATTTCTTTATCATTAGGAGTCTCTTACAGTTTGTTGCCCTTTCTCTGTCTTCCTCTCCCTCCCATCCTTTCATCTCTTTTGTTCCTTAAATTCCACATATGGGTTCAATCATATGGTATTTATCCTTCTCTGCCTGACTTATTTCACACTCTAGCTCCATCCATGTCATTGCAAATGGCAAGATTTCATTCTTTTTTATGGCTGGGTAATATTCCGTTGTAATATATACCACATTTTCTTTATCTATTCATCTTTCCATAGTTTAGCTATTGTTTATAATGCTGGTATAAACACTGGGGTTCCTGTACCCCTTTGAATCTGTATTTTTGTATGGTTTGGATAAACACCTGGCAGTGCAATTGCTAGATAGTAGGGTAGTTGTGTTTCGTTTTTTGCTTTTCTTTTTAATTTATTTTTTTAAATTTATTTTTGAGAGAGAGAGAGAGACAGCCTGAGCAGGGGAGGGTCGGAGAGAGGGAGACACAGAATCTGAAGCAGGCTCCAGGCTCTGAGCTAGCTGTCAGCACAGAGCCCAATGCGGGGCTCAAACCCACGAACCGTGAGATCATGACCTGAGCCGAAGGCAGACGCTTAACCGACTGAGCCACCCAGGCGCCCCTGAAGTTGTTTTTAAACTGTTAGCTGTAATGCTAAGACAATTTATTCAACAAATGGTGCTGGGATAACTGGATATTTAAACACGAAAGAATGAAATTTGACCTCTGCCTCACACCAAATGTATCTACTACCTGAGTATAGGAAGTAAAACTATAAAACTCTCAGAAAAAAAACAGGCCTAAAACTTCTTGACTTTGGATGTGGCAAGACCTTAGAAATGACACCAAAAGTACAAGCAACAAAAGAAAAAAGTAGATAAATATAAAAAGCAAACTTTTGTGCTACAAAGGACACCATCAAGAAAGTAAAAAGACAGCCCACAGAATGGGAGAAAATTTTTGCAAATCGTATACCTGATAATAGATTTTTATCTAGAATATAAAGAACTCGTCGGTAAAAACGCAAATAACCCAAGTAAAAAATGGGCAAAATCTGTATAGATGTTTCTCCAAAGAAAATATATAAATGGCCAGTAAGTACATGACCTGATGTTTAGATGCTCAGCATCATTAACGATCAGAGAAATGCAAATCAAAACCAGTGAGGTAGTACTCCACACTCACTAGTATGTCTCTAATTAAAAAGGCAGATAATAAGAGCTGTTGGCAAGGAGATGCAGAGAAACTGGAACCTTCCTACTGCTGGTGGAATGTGAAATGGTACAGCCACTTGGGAAAACAGTCTGGCAGTTGCTCAAAAGATTTAACATGGTCACAACACAGCAATTTTACTCTTAGGTGTATACCCAAGAGAAATGAAACCTGCCCACACAAAACTCGTACACAAGTGGTCATAAGGGCATTATTCATAACAGTCAAAAGTGGAAACAACCCACAATTTCCATTGACCGATTATTGGATAAGTAAGAGTTAGTATGTTCATACAATGGAATATTATTTGGCAATAAAAAGGAGTGAAGTACTGGTATGTGCTATATCATGGATGAACCTTGAGAATATTATGTTACATGAAACAAGCCAGTCACAATAGACCATACATTCTCCTATTCCATTTATATGAAATGTCAAGCTTAGGCGCACCTAGAGACAGAAATTCAGTGTTGCCTAAGGCTGGGAGTTAGGGAAGGGGGAGGAAATCAGAATGATTGCTAATTGGTTTTGGTTTCTTTTTGGTGTGATGAAAATGTTCTAAAAGTGATTGTGGTAATGGTTGCACAACTCTGAATATACAAAAACCATTCAATTGCGCACATAAAATGCGTGAATTGTCTGTGAATTATTTCTCAAGACAGCCATTGTAGTTTTTTAAATGATACCGGTGTTACTCATCCTTATTAGGAGGTAGTATAGAGCTCTGAAGTAAGAACATCTGATGTCAAATTTTGGTTCTATCATTTACTCCCTGTGTGCCTTCTTTTTTTTAAAGATTTTTTTAAAAACTTGTTTTTAACTTTATGTATTTATTTTGAGAGAGAGAGAGCATGAGCAGGGGAGGGGCAGAGAGAGAGGGAGAGAAAATCCCAAGCAGGTTTTGCGCTGTCAGCACACATGACTGGAACTCAGGAACTGATTCAGATCAGGAGTTTGAAGCTTAACCTGCTGAGCTATGCGGGTGCCCTTCCTTACCTGTGTGACTTCTAAGTCTCAGTTTCTTCATTTGCAAAGTGGATATTATAATCTAGGGGTTGTTAGGATCAAATGAGATCCCGCACATGAAACAGTTAGCAAACACCTAAAAAATAATTAGCAAATGTCTGGTATTATTATTATTAGATTTTCAGCTGTTATTTGCAGAATAATTAAAACTCTTTTGACTATAACAGCCATTTGAAATGGGTCATTGTCAGAAAATTATTTTACTCTTCAAAATAAAATTTCTTCTAATATTTGTGGCAAAGTTTTTACCTCTTTTTTTTAAATATTTTTGTTTCTAGGAGAGAGAGAGAGAGAGAGAGAGAGAGACAGCGTGAGCAGCGGAGGGTCAGAGAGAGAGGGAGTCACAGACTGAAACAGGCTCCAGGCTCCGAGCTGGCAGTCAGCACAGAGCCCGACGCGGGGCTCGAACCCAAGAACCGCGAGATCATGACCTAAGCGAAAGTCAGACGCTTAACCGACTAAGCCACCCAGGCGCCCCTACCTCTTTTTTTTTTTAATCTTATTTATTTAAGTAATCTCTACATCCCACTTGGGGTTTGAACCTCACGATCCTGAGATCAAGATTTGCATGCTCCTCTGACCAAGCCAGCCCGGTACCCCTGATTTCTCCTTTTTTTAGGACAGATTCATGTGGCAAATTGTTGTTATTCTGTGGTCAAAGAATCAAAGTATATCAAGCCCTCCTCACTCCAAGATATACACCTGTATCCCCCCAAAATTGGAACATATTTCTCTTACTTTTTTCAAATCCACTGTCACAAACAGATGGTTATATCTACATTTGAATAGGAGTATTTCCCAATATAAACTAGACTGTTAATATTCCTAGTCTTTATATTTTGGAAAGCTATTTTAAAATTCATTTGTTTAAGGTGTGCCTACGGACGTCTGGGTGGCTCAGTCGGTTAAGCGTCCGACTTCGGCTCAGGTCATGATCTCACAGTTTGTGGGTTTGAGCCCCGCGTCAGGCTCTGTGCTGACAGCTAGCTCAGAGCCTGGAGCCTGTTTCAGATTCTGTGTCTCCCTCTCTGTCTGACCCTCCCCTGCTCATGCTGTCTGTCTCTCTCTCTCAGAAATAAATAAAACACTAAAAAAAAAAAAAAAGAGGGGGTGCCTGGGTGGCTCAGTTGAACATCTGACTCTTGGTTTAAGCTCAGGTTGTGATCTTATGGTTCATGGGTTTGAACCCTTCATTGGGCTCTATGCTGACACTGCAGAGCCCACTTGGGATTGTCTCTCTGCCTTTCTTGGCCCCCACCCCCTTTCTCTTTCTCAAAATAAACAAATGAAGAGAAAAAAATTAAAGTTCATTTGCTTAAAATGTATTAAGTTTCCTTGCAGGTATTTAAACGGAGATAAATGCAGACATGAACAACAAATTTAGTTTTAAAACTTGTATAGATATCTTTAGCTTTATAATGTGTTTGAACTTTGTGAAAATGGACATTGAAAATTATGCTGTATACATTCTCTGATTTGCTTCTTTCTTGCAACACTTTTTCAGATTCATTCATGTTGATGGGTTCAACTGCATTCATTTTGACTGCTGCATAGTATTCTATTATATCATTTTAATATTTTTGATCTGTTCTCCTAATGCATTTTTCGGTTTTTTATATAAGGAAGAATGTAGTTATAAACATTAGTATATGTATTTTTTGGTGTATCCAGTGTGATGGAATTATTGATAGGAGATTTAGGAATTTTAATACACTTTGATTCTTAAAATTCAAAGGACTATATAAGTTATATAAAATATAAATGATTATGTTTAAAGGGGTCCCTTCAAGTTATTTGCAGTGATTTTTTAATACAATTTAAAACTTTTTAATGATATAAAAGGTCTAGAAACTATAGAAATGGGAACCATTACCTATAATTTTTAAGTATTTGTTTTATACATACATATTTTGGCCAGGTTATAATTATAGGACTTAGATTTGTTTCCTGCTATTGGTGCACATTTTACTACATGTGAAAAATCATAGGTTTCTTATTTATGTCAATTATTAACAGCTGGATATTACTTACATTAGGGAGATAGACTATAATTTTCTTAGCCATTCCCTTCTTGTTGAAAGCTTATTTAGATTGTTTCTGGTATTTCATTGTAAGTAATACTGTAATAAACATGTGTGAGACTATGATTCTTTCCAGGGACGGCCAAGGGAAAGCATGAGAGTAGCAGCCTGGAAACGATTAGGAAATATTTTTTGATCTAATAGAGGAATTAAAACTATTGACTGCCTGATTTACATTAGGTAGTCTGTGGTATACGCTCGACATGTTTTCTCATCTAACCCTCAAATAATCAGTGATTTCAAATGAGTAATATGCCCATCATTATATTTACCTGATTGTATTATAATGATCTGTTAAGAATTACATTTTATTTGAATCTTAGGGATGTTTTTAGTTCCTGGCACATAGTGAGACTCAGTAGGTGTTATCTACTGAAATGAATGTTTCTGAGTTTTGCCTAGGGTCATCCCTGGACTCAACCAATCAGCATTATCTTCTCTGCTACCTTTGTTTCTTGAGCCAAGTTTTACAGATCTCTGTGAGAGGGGATTGGTAATAAACTGATTCCAGGGTTGTGGCCTGAGTCACTATTAGGCACTATTTAGACCACATCTCTGATTTTAAACTTTTGTGTATCTCTTTTTGTCAGTTATCTCTGCCAGAAATGTTCTACCAAGAGGAAGTTTCAGTTCCATTTGTATTAATGGATACTTTACTTACTACTGAAATGAATGTTTAAAATTACTAGATGTTATTTATTCATTTGCAGTTTAGTTCTTTCTCTGGTTATTTGGAATATTCACAGTGAGATACATTAGAACCACTCTGTAGCTTTTTTTCAGTGGAGGGAGGAAGAACTATTCTTAACAACCTACAAAACTGGAGACTACCTAAATGCCCACTAAGCATTCTAGAATTCATTCACTCCACACCTCTGTATTTCTACAGCACTTACTAACAGTTTCATTCACTTTAAACTAGTTCGCTTTTAATAAGTCAGGCAGAGAAGGATAGATACCATATGTTTGCACGTATAGGTGGATTAGGAGGAATTTAACAGAGGACCGTGGGGGAGAAGAAGGGGGGAAATGGTGGGGGAGAGGGAGAGAGGCAAACCATGAGAGACTCTTGAATGCTGAGAACAAACTGAGGGCTGATGGGGGTGAGGGAGAGGGGAAGGGGGGTGATGGGCATGGAGGAGGGCACTTGTTGGGATGAGCAGTGGGTGTTATATGGAAACCAACTTGACAATAAACTATTTAAGAAAATTAATTAATTAATTAAATTTAAAAAATAAACTGGTTGCTTTTGCCTTTATATTTTGCCATAAACACCGATTTTCATCATAAATTAAGAGTTCTGTACTTCATCTTTCTATGTTGATAACATGGAAAATCTTTGGTTTTATACCCCTCTTTTTGCATACCTGGAGTATACTCTGAGTAACAGATTTAAAATGTAAGAATATTGGATAGTTTAAAACACACAAATTTCTTATACGTAGACTGGAAAAAATATTACAATTTTGGAATGCCATATAGTGAGAGATCCTCAGCTAGAAAAGAAAGAGAAGCTGCTTTCAAGTTCTTCTGTTGCTGTATTAGTTGACGATCAGAAGTCAATTGCAGGAGCATCTATAAGTCAGGCTTATTTTGGTGGTTGTGACTTACCAGAGAGGAATAAGAGAAGTAACATGAAATATAACTGTTTCAAAGGAATTGAATTAAGTAAGATCTTTTTTAACTTTCCTAAATGTCCTCTCATAATTACTACTTCAACTATGGGATATCTTATTTGGAAAGTTTATATTTTTTGTATTTGTGAAAAGTATGTACTAAGTAAGGTATGATGAGAAAACCATTTCTATTCTGGTTTTCTGTAATTCATAGAATTACTTACAATTTTTTAATTTTAATTCACACTGTGCAGCTTATTTGTGCAACACTTTGCCCTCACAGGTATTTTTGCAAAGTTTTAAATTTGAATTTTAGTACTATATTTCTTACTGCTTTACTGTAAACAGCTTTACTAATTTTGCTAGTATTTTCTCATAGCTCAGTTGTTTGTTTGAAGCCCTTTTCCTAACTTTGCAGTGGGTTAATGGTGTTCTTTAAAAAAAAAAAAATCCCCTGGGGAACTAGAATAGGGTGTGTTATTATATATTTTTAGTCATATTAAATTCTATTAATAAATATAATGAGTTATTTTTTAATTCGTTTTTCAAAACTGATCTAGCTATTGTTGAAAATTCAGTATTTCCACTGTAATGGTCTTTACTACGTTTTTTAAGTAAGATTTTAATATATTAAATACCTTTTTTTCCCCCTTCTGTAGGCATGGCTGATGGCAAGCATTGTACTTTTCCACATCTGCCTGGCAAAACCTTTGTCTATAATGCTTCTGAAGATAGACTGGAATTGTGTGTGGATGCCGCAGGACATTTCCCCATCGGTCCTGATGTTGAAGATTTAGTTAAAGAGGCTGTAAGTCAGGTTCGAGCAGAGGCCACTACAAGAAGCAGAGAATCCAGTCCCTCACATGGGCTATTGAAACTAGGTAGTGGTGGTGTGGTGAAAAAGAAATCCGAGCAGCTTCATAATGTAACTGCCTTTCAGGGAAAAGGGCATTCTCTAGGAACTGCATCCAGTAACCCACACCTTGATTCAAGAGCTAGGGAAGCCCCAGTTGTAAGGAAGCATAACACAGGGACAGACTTTAGTAGTAGCTCCATTAAAATGGAACCTCCAGTATTTACAGCTGCTCCTAGTAATAGTGAGCTTATTCGAATAGCTCCTGGAGTAGTTACAATGAGAGACAGCAGGCAGCTTGATCCTGATTTGGTTGAGGCCCAGCGAAAAAAATTGCAGGAAATGGTTTCTTCTATCCAGGCTTCAATGGACAAGCACTTGCGGGATCAAAGTACAGAGCAGTCACCATCTGATCTTCCTCAAAGGAAAGTAGAAGTTGTGAGTTCTTCTGTGAAGTCTGGGAGTCTTCAGACTGACTTACCCGAATCTTTTTCCTTAACTGGTGGCACTGAAAATTTGAATATAGAAACAACTGATAGCTGTGTGGCAGAGGCCCTGGGAGCACCATTTGTCACAAGGTCAAAAGCACAAAAGGGAAATTCAGTGGAGGAGCCTGAAGAGATGGATAGCCAAGATGCTGAGGTGACAAACACAGCTGAACCAATGGATCACTCTTGATTTAATTAGAGGCTAATAATAAAGGCAGAATGTTTATTGTGAATATGTAACGTTTGTTGGCTGGGCCACATAACTTGATTAGTCATAAAAAATCTTGTACGTATATAATTCAAAGATTATATCTTGTTATTCAGTGCATGACAGCAAGTGTGTGATTGGCAATAGCTTTTAATATACCGCTGCCCAGGCTGGCTCTGAATTCCTATAAATTAGTTATTAGATCTGCTGAGATGAGTTTTCCATACACGTGGTTCATTGGAAGTTTTTTGTAACTTTAATTCCATGAAAGTCTTAATGGTTCAAACATGAGAATTCTCTTGCTAAAGTTTGATTTCTGAAAAGGATACTACTGGGAGGTGGGGGATGAGATTTTGCTAATGTTGATGTCGTCAAGATAACCATTCCACATATTTATTAGAGTGTCAAAAGATTTATGTAAATTTGAAGGTTACCTGAACTAAATTGTATCTTAAAATCCATAGGATTTATTAGATCCAGGGATCCTGACATTTCCATGAACGTAAACACATTCATAGAGATATGTATTCTTGGTGAAAAATATCTTGAGAATAGAGTGTAATGATATAACATTTTGCTGATTTAAGCAAGGCTAGGGGGAAATACCTATTCTAGATTGATAAAGTCAATGTGATTCAGTAATGTTGCTGTCTGAGCCAACACAGCCAATTGTGTGCTCTGTTGTTGATAATATGTTACCATTATTTTTTTAATCCTGGCCTGGTCAAGTACCACTGAATTTTTTTTTTCTTTAATCTTGCAGAAAAGTTGATTGCAAAGTGTGGTAGAAAATATAAAAATAATGGTAGCAGTAGTTAATCTCTAATTTTCAGAGTTTGTCAGATTCACAGAGAATTTATATATAAGAATTTATCTTTATGAATGAGTTACATTGTTCTACAATTTTGATCAATGGTATTTAAGCTTGTATATGCTAAGTGTCTTTGAGCCCCTTTGAACCAAAAATGTTTCCTTTTCTTCCATAGCATCCATAAAATATATTTGTTGGTTTCACTTGGATTTGGATGCAAATTTTACTGCATCATACCCTGATCAACTGGGCATTTGCTTAAATAGTGTATTCATCAAATCTTTAGTGCCAGTTTCCTCAAAAAGCAGCTTTCATGCTTATTATACCTTAAGGACAAAGAATGTTTATCCTGATATTGGTATTGCACTATTTTATCCTATTCTGCAAATCTGTATTCTGAAATGTACATTTCATTCCATCTTTTTCCTTTGTTCACTGAAATTAAGTTGAATTTGAATGGATGAAAGACAAAATGTATGTTAATACAATCTCTTATCGAGAGCATTCAAAGCCTGGCTGTCTCTGTTTGCATATGTAACAGATGCAGAACTATGTTTGCAGTCTAAGAAAATGTTCATCAGAAAGTACATTATCAGGTGATTCAAAATGTCCACCTGTTGATTCATTAAGGAATATATATACAGTACTTTGACTTGTGTTTCCAAAGAAGAGAGGTTTTGGATTTCTTTCTATGAAAGTATTTCTGACTGAATCCACTTACTAACTGAACTACTCCATTTTGAATAAGGAGAAAATGGAGAATCTAGACATTTTGCAAGTGATATCTGAGCAAGATATATATATTTGGGTTAGTTTTATCACATTACATTTTAAACCATATTTTATCTCTGTTCTTCTAAATTTAGTTTCAATTGTCTTAATATCTAAAGAGCAGGAAAATTTAGGACTTTTATATTGTGTGCTAGTTTTGCATAAAGAACTGCAGCTACCAAATAATTATTTAGCTAATATAGGTGGCTTCCATGTATTAAACTAAAAATGACAACTACCACTAACCACTATAATAATTTTTAGCTCTTTTAGCCACTGAAACTGACCTTTTCTTATTAGTTTACATACAGGAAAACTGTTTAACAAGCAGATGCACCGCTTCCAGGTAAATGATGTACTCACCTTTTCTTTAACAAATATTTTCTTCACCTGTGGCTTGGCATGTTTAGTTAATAACTGAGAAATACACTCTCATAGCATTAAGTAAAAATGTCAGAAATAAATTTTATCATCCTATTATATTAAATATTTGCATTTAGTCAAATTAGAATGCACCTGTGAACATTAGAAGAAGGGCTTTAAACTCTGATAACACTACTAATTTCTCTTGCCACAGCAATGCTATTTAGAAGCTGGTTAGGTATGCATATTATAATAATACTGTGGGTTCTCCCTTGATAAAGAATAAAAGGCTTGATTTTTGAGAATGGTCAGGTTTTCTGAAATTATATTAACTCTGCTGAAATTTGGATGGAGTAATTAGTAGCTTTTGAGAAGTGGGCCAGGTATCATCTTCACAGAGAAGTTTTAGAACGAATTTAAGTGCCTAATTTTCATCCTTTGTCCTTCCATATGGTTATCATAATCAAATACATGACTGTAGAACTCTTATTTTTTAGTCCTGCCATTTGGGATCACCACAGCTTTGAATTCAAGCTAGAGATCATAAACCGTTAAAATGTCATTTTTAGCCCTAGATGTAACATAACTGTTAACTATTTTTTTTTTAGCCCTAGATGTAACATAACCATAACGCAATCTTATAATTAAGTTCTGTTTGTGGTGTTTCACCGAAACTTGAAGTAGAATTGTAAGTTTTTCTCTTCAGTAATAACATTTTATAGGTAGTCATACCAAGTTTGAATTGATGACCAAAAGTCCAAGTAGAGTTGAAGATGGTGTGTGTTTATAATGAGAAACTGGTTGATATTGAAGAAGACAAGACACTGCCATATATTATGAACTAGAATATAATGAACTCTAAGGGAATGGTTACTCAGGAACTAGTTAAAAAGTAAGCCCAAGGTCTGTCTATTTTTTTCTCTTTCACTGTGTTTCAAGTATTTTATTGGAAAATTTACGATGAAGACCTGAGAAATTCAGCAAATGCTATTGACTGTGAATTTTGCTTTATATCTTCTGACGATTTTTAGTTTGGTTTTTACAATCAATCCTACTGCTTGCAATTAAGACATCAATCTGAAATGCATCTGTGAATCCCAGCCACGGGTCCTTATTGCCATTCTTTTTAAGTATCTAACTTGATTTGAAATGAGCAGACTTTCGTGTATGGTCTTTTACCTCAGGGAAGATCACTTGCTAGCAACTCATATATTACTAATGACAGGTTTTTGAGAATTGTACTGATACCACATGTTCGCTACTAAATGCAAAGTGTATAACAGTATTACTTTATGGAGTTGCCTACTAATACTGGCTGCTAGTGAACATTTCCTTAAAAATTTAGAACTCACTAATGACTAATCTTTAGGTAGGAAGTAAACTCGCTTCTGTCATTAATTATGCTTTGGTCAATATAGTGACAATATCTAATACGGTGTTTATTTCAAAATATCAGTACAGTTTTGTCTTCATTTTTTTCAATAGGAATTCCAGTTGGCCCACACTTAAAATACTGCAGAGTAGACTTTGAGAGTTTCATGGTTTCCAAAACAAGATCTCCATATTAAGATTTTCCTAAAGGCCTTTGCAAAGTTGAATCAAACTGCACTCCACACAAATTTAAAATGACCATCATAGCAGTAGTGAGATACATACTCTACATAAGTAGGGTAGATATATCCTACAGTTCAAGGTTATCATATAATTTAACAAAATTGTACATTCTCAAGGCTCTTCACAATATAAGAAATTAATTTCTAAACCAGAACTGTTCAGTTGAAAACATACCACAGTAGAATGTTTACTTAAGAAATAAAATTAACAGAGCGGAGCTATTGTAAGTTTTATAGTTAATTGTAAGTTCTGCCATTCTTAATAATTCTTTGAGATACTGTGTTTCAATTCATATTTAATGATAATTAAATCGTGGGAATTTTAACGTTTGTTCCAAAATAGAAGAAATTGTAAAAATTGTGAATTATTGGAGAAAATGCCATTACTTGTATATCTGACATTTAATTTTTTAAATTATGGAGTCTACATGCTTTTGTAGTATAATATTAATATGATTATTCTCTTGTAAAAGAAAAGGAAAATTAGTAAAAAAAAAAGTTTTAGTCGATATTATCTGCTTGTGAGTATCAATTACTTAGTATTTAAAACTTGAAGGTATTGCATATTTTTTCTTTAGAATGCACAAGTCCCTGAGCCTTTTATGCCTATGATAGGGCAATAAAAGACTGAAAAGGTTACCAATATTTTCAGGTTTATTTGACTTTAAGAATTAGTGCCAAGCTGGAGAGTCTACTTTTTTCGAGAGAGATACTTTTTAGACTATGTAAAAATAAGTGGTAATGTAAATATTTAGAAAAATCACATAGCAAGTGCTTTAAATGCTCAATTAAATAGTATAAATGTTCTATCATCCCTAAGGCACTGGCTGTTACCCGTTATTTTCTGATTTTGTGGTTGCTGTACATATTACATTTGAATAATAAATAATTGGTAATAGTGTATTATAACTATATAGTGTTCTACAGCACACCTCACTGTACAGTATTTGAAGTTTTCTTTTATATTAATAAAACTATAAGTTAATACATACTGATTTTCCCCTCAACTTCTCCACAGTAGCTTTTTAAAATAATTTTTTATTCTTTAGTTTCCTGGAATTATACTTTAATAATATAATGCATGAAAATATAGTTCAGTTTTATAAAGGAATTCTTATTGTAATAAAGGTCTTTTTTAAACTACTTTTAGTGGGACATCATATAGGGACAGAAGTTTCCCCCCTTGATGTGATCTCGATGCAAATGAAATGGACTCAATTAGAAAAGAATAAGCAAAATTTCTTTAGACATTTTACATAATTGGGTTATAGAATACTTACTGAATATCTAAAGACAAAACAGACATGTTCTAATAAAGGCAGAACGTAGTTTTGTGCTGTTTTTTAAAAAAATACTAGTTAGACATAATGAGGAAGTGAAGAGATAAAAAAAATAGTAGTGACATTTGTATAGCTTAGCAATCAACATGACTTACATTTACTTTTAAGTTTTAATATGTATGTTTAATATCCAGTTTGTTAGACCTGTTTAACTTAGAGCAGAGTCTCAGACACTAGACTTCTAGAACTGCTTACGGTATGATCTCTCTGTGCTTCATTTTCCTCTCTAGGAGGAGGATGAGGACATCTCCTGGGGTGGTTGTGAAGATTAAATGAGTTAATACTTATCAGATGATTGGAATAGTGCCTGACATGCAGTAAATACTCAAATGTTTACTATTACTGTTATTTACATATCACCATAATTCAGTAGAGTTCAGTTGCCATTTAAAAGGGATAAGTCCTGATACACAGGGCACACGTCATTTACATAGTTTGTTTTGTTAGGTTAAAACCTGCTTTATTTGTGATATATGGTTAATGGGCTAAAAACTGAATGGTTTGTATGTTCGAATATTTATGCAAGAGCTTTGTGACCACACGCAATCCTGAAAACCTGGAGAACCGACCGTCTGTGTTTCTGACTAACTTGTTCTGTGACCTGAGGCAAGTCATGGAGCCTTTCAAGGCCTCCATTCCTTCTATAATCTTGGTTCTCCAGTCGTTACCCTCTTGTTCTGCTGGCCGTGTCTTCCCGGGCTCACTTGCTGATGCCGTAGTGCTGATGGGACAAGTGACATTGGCGTGGGCTGCAAGTAAACTAAACAGTTAGCTTTGCTTTATGCTTTGGCTGGCTACACTTGTCCCAAACTTGGACTTGAGGTCTTGTACATGCATCCCACTGGTCACGTACCGTATAGTTTGAAGCTCTCAAATACTTAAGTGAATAAAGTAAGATAAACCTCTGACTCATGACAGTTCAATATCGATTTTATTTTTATTGACTGGCTTTTTCAGACCCCAGTAACTGCAATTATGACTGCATAGCTGATTGTTTCTAATCATTAAAAATGTATACAGAAAAACGAACTACGTCTTTAATTGATTTTCTAAACTGTATATGGTATACTGAGATGAAAAAACTTCCAGGTTCTTTAAACCTGTACTCTTTCCTTGCTAGAACTAAACCATTTGTCATACTACGTACATAAAACTTTATCTGAAAACAAAATGTGTGGGAATCTGGGAGGATTATTCCTGTTTGCCAGTTCCATGTATAGAAAGAAACATGCATAGTATGAGGTCTCCCTGTAAAATAATGAATTCTTATATTTGATTAATGGAATCAACATTATACTTGAATCATTCATTCACTTAATCTGTTTATTAAGACTAATCAAAAGCCAAGCTTCTGTTCTAGAAACTGGGGAAACAGTTCTAAAGGAGACAAAGCACATGTAGAAGCTTACATCCCAGTGATGGATACAAGCAATAAACACATAACTATCCCTTAAGGACAGTTTCCCTATATCCAGACAATAGGTGAAACACAACATGTAAAATAAGATTAACCTTCAAAATAGCTCTTTGTAGTTGGGTAACATCATTGTCTTCATCTTTCAGGAAACAGGCTCAG
This sequence comes from Proteles cristata cristata, assembly GCA_017311185.1. Classification (NCBI taxonomy): domain Eukaryota; kingdom Metazoa; phylum Chordata; class Mammalia; order Carnivora; family Hyaenidae; genus Proteles; species Proteles cristata. Next base: position 11,194 of record JAESUZ010003751.1, on the reverse strand, counting down.
GTAGGTTAGCTTAGTTTACCCAAAGTCCTGGACTTAGTAGGTGGCCAAGTACAATCTGTTGGTCACCTAAGTCTATATAAACATCTGTTAAACCTAACTCGTTTTCAGGTACACCAACCTGGTGTGAAATGATTTCAATGTGTGTACTACCTGGCTTTAATTTCACTTCCTCCAATTTCCCTTCCTGAACCTCAATATTCTACCCCAAGTTCTTGGATTATGTTTCTTCAAATTGGGAGGTACTTTAGAGAAGGAATTCAGAATTTCTTAGATAATTGATCAGGGTCAATTTGAGAATCATTGGTTAGATAAAAGTCCAATTCCCTCATTGTCACTTGCATTTCCCTTATAAAACATTTCTACGAAACCTATTGTGTGCCAGGTACTTTGCTATACATAAGAAATAATAAAATGATAAGAAAGACCTACTTCCTGCCGTCATATCTTCAGTGAAGGAGAGAGTCATTTAAACAAGCTCACTTATCATGGGCATCGCTTGGTGGTGAGGGTTACACTACAGGAGGAACTAACGTGACCCACTAGTGGCTTAGAGAAGGCTTCCTTAGAAGTGGTGTCATTCGAGACCAAAAGAACTAATATGTTTAAAAATCAAACTGGCAAGAATCAGTATTGCCAAAAATATTTATTAGGACAATTAATCAAACAAAATTAAGTGTGATGCTTATGTTTGCCACACTTTAGACCCCAAATCCTTCCTGTAAGAGGGTGGTGATCCAGTTGAATGGATAGGGATGAAAAAGTTTGAGAAAGCTCGTGTAAATAGGGTTCCTAAGGAAAAGGAAACTAACAATGAGATTCTAAATTCAATGCATAAAACCAACTTGAGAATACAAGCCTATCCTTTGAAACTAAAAGGTATCTTTACTACTGAATATGACCAGTATAAATTAGATGCATGGATGTATAACGAAAATTTTAGGAAAGTAAAGCAAGAATCAAATTAGGAGCTAGAAACCCTCCCCTCAATTATTTACTATTTTCCCACCATTACCAGGATGATAGGAAGATTTGTTCCATTTCTTCCTCTAGCTTCTCATGGCCCTGCCATGGTACTGTCATCTCTGTCTCCATTTAGTACTAGTACTGCCTAAGTGACTAGTAATGAATGTATAAAGCTGCACTTCCAATATTGCTTTTTTTTTTCCTAAAGATTTAAAAAAATGTTTTCTATTTATTTTGAGGGAGAGAGAGAGAGACTAGGGCAGGGGCAGAAAGGGAAGAGCCTGATGCGGGGCTCGAACTCAAACCGTGAGATCACGACCTGAGTCAGAATCAAAAGTCAGATGCTTAACCGACGAGCCACCAGGTGTCCCCAGTCTTGCTTTTCAAATTAAGATTATTTCATTTTGTGATCGTATGGCAAGTGATTTGGCTTTTTTTTTTTTTTAGTATAGTAAAGTTATTACGTTTATTTTTGGTACAGTGAAGTGATTAGAAAAATTAAATCAATAGCTAAAGAAGTATTCTATTAAAAAAAAAGTATTCTATAAAAGTTTTCATTGAAATGGGTCTTAATTGTTTTCCTTTTTAAAAAGTTATTATCAAAGCAATGAATGTATTTGGCTAAAAACAATTTCAAAACCATTTAGAAATAAACCCAATTTCTTCATCTCAATTGCTAAATCAACTATTTCTAATTTGGTGGTTACTTCCATAACAGATCTGATCTCTTGATTTATCAACTTTAGACAGTATTTGATTCCTCCATTATGAAAGAGGAGTTCCCTTACCATTTTTAGGTCATCTTCTAACTTCATATAATATACTTAAGTCTTATTGAGCCATCAGTTTTATTTTGTTTTAGTTTATTTTGAGAGAGAGAGAGAAAGAAAGCATGTGGGGGAGTGGGGGGAGAGAGAGAGAATGAGAATCCCAGGCAGGTTCCCACCATCAGCACAGAGCCCCATACAGGGCTCAAACTCACAAATCATGAGTTCTTCCCTTTCTACTTCCTTTTATTAGCTATACTATTATTGTTATGTTGCCAAGGCTTATGGTATTCAAAATATGTTTTGTACTCATAGTTGCTTTAAAAGGAACCTATAGTTGAAAATAGGTGAGGTGGTCCCAAATATCAAAATGAGAAGGGTTTTCTGAGACTCCAGCTAGAAGTTGGAATTTTTCCAAGGCAGATATTAGAATTTAAATAGATTTGTGTTTTAGGGGCACCTGGGTGGCTCAGTTGGTTAAGTATCTGACTTCAGCTCAGGTCATGATCTCACGGTTCATGGGTTCTGGCCCCACATCGGGCTCTGTGCTGACAGCTCAGAGTCTGGAGCCTGTTTCAGATTCTGTGTCTCCCTCTCTCTCTGCCGCTCCCCCGCTTGCACTCTGTCTCCATCTCTCTCTCACTCATAAACATTTAAAAAAAAAATTTTTAGGGGCGCCTGGGTGGCTCAGTCGGTTAAGCGTCCGACTTTCGCTTAGGTCATGATCTCGCGGTTCGTGGGTTCGAGCCCCGCGTCGGGCTCGGTGCTGACTGCCAGCTCAGAGCCTGGAGCCTGTTTCAGTCTGTGACTCCCTCTCTCTCTGACCCTCCCCTGCTCACGCTGTCTCTCTCTCTCTCTCTCTCTCATTCTCTCTCTCTCCTAGAAATAAAACATTAAAAAAAAAAAGACAAAAATAAGTAGAGACACAATAATTTAAAAAAATTTTTTTAAACAGATTTGTGTTTTAAAAGATCTCTCAGGTGGCCAAGTGGAGGATACAGTGGATTGGACAAGACTAGAGGATGAGAGATCGGTTAAAAGACTTGCTGTAATTGGGGCGCCTGGGTGGCTTGGTTGGTTAAGTGTCCAACTTTGGCTCAGGTTTGGCTTGTGAGTTTGAACCCCAAATCGGGCTCTGAGATCTTAAAGTGCAGAGCTTGCTTCAGATCCTCTGTCTCCCTCTCTCTGCCCCTCCCCAGCTCCCACTCAACACTAAACATTAAAAACAAACATTTTTTTTAAAAGCCCTGCTATATTTGGTGAGATATGGGAGCTTCAACCTGCCCACTGGCAAGGGGATGTCGAAGAGAGGATTTTAGAGACAGTAAAACGGTCAACCCAGACTCTCAGGTTATGAGTTGAGAGGCTGGATGGTAGTACTAACGAATTTGGAATAGGATACAGAGTAATTCCAGATTGATAGAGAGGGAGTGAATTCCATTTAAGGACAATGTGAATTTGGGGTGTTTAGTGCTTCCAGAGGGAGAGAGACGGAGTTCAGAAGAGGGGCTGGGATTGAAAGTGAAGAGCTGTGAATCATAGGATATGACTGAAATCGTAGAAGTGGATGAGATGGTCTAGGAAGAGAGTGTACAGTGAGAAGACCGCTAAATGCCTCTGCGAGAATGCCAGCGTTTAAGGAGCTGGCGCAGAGAGACTCCCAAAACAGTCTGAGTAAGGAAAGCACGGGGGTGAGGTCACAGAAAAAGGGTGAAAGTTTCAAATAAAAGGAAATAAGAAAGTCAAATGCGATAGAAAGTTCAGGTGAAATGACATTGAATTTCTTTCTCCAAGAGTCCATTGGATTTAACAGGGTTTTGCAGCCACGATTCCAGTGCATGGTGGTGGTGGTGAAGGTAAGATGAACAGGCCTGAACACTGACGGCACAGCCAAGTCAAGGTACCTTTGAAGTTTGCCTGAAAGGGAAGAAGGGAAGATAGCAGACACAGGGGTGTGGGAGGGAGGAAGGGACAGATGAACTGATTTAGATCAATATTTTCAAAACTACCAGAGTCAGTGTCCCCCTTTTATAACCATATACGCTACTCCCTACACCCGATTAAAGTGATATTCATAGGTAACTTACAGTTTTTTTAAAAATCAATTTAATGTTCTCCCTATAATATGGAGGAGAAACAGAAGAGATTTATAATAAAATCCATCAGGCACAACTAATCCAGCTGAGACATATGTAGAGTCACTATGAACTCAATAGCTAGAAATACAGATATTGGTGGGCTCGATTTCTGTCTTAAACCCTTGAGCTGAGTTACCCTCAGTGATGTGATTTTCTAAAATGGGGAAACAATTCTTGATTATGTCTGAACAAAAGAAAACACAACCTTCCTCTGGTTTATATAGTAGTTGGAGATAGTTGGAAATAGTGTATTTTAAAACTGCAAAAAAAAAAAACCACAAAAAAACCCACAAACACAACAACCAAACACATGTGCGCTTGTGTTTATTAGTAAAAACAATTGATTCTAGGCTTAAATATAATCAGGTTTTTCACTTATGTTGGTGTCTGGTTGAATGTTGAATGGAACTCAGGATAATTCTTCCTTGTACAGAACTGTTTCAAACATGACAGTCGTCTTCTAAAAGCACTCTTATTTTTACCTTTAAAAGCCAAACTAAGAATTCTATAGCTGCTTATGACAATATGATTTCTACTTATAATTTCCATCAAATTTAAAATAGCATCCTAAATGTAAAGTACAGATTACCAAAACATATTGGTGGCGGAGAGAGAGAGGTTGGAGGAGACGATTATGTATCCAAGATGTAGGTTTTTTTATTTTTCTTTTCTTAGAGAGAGAGAGAGCAGGAGAGAGGGGCAGAGTGAGGGAGAGAGAATCTCAAGCAGGCTCCACGTTCAGTGCAGAGCCCAAAGCAAGGCTCAATCCCACAACCCTGGGATCATGACCTGAGCAGAAATCAAAAGCCTGATGCTTAACTGACTGAACCACGCAGGTGCCCCTGCAAGATATCTGAATCTGAGTTTTGTTTTCAGATGGAGCACATAATATATTGCTTTATCATTTCTGCCAAAGCATACTTATTTAGCATTATCAATATTGTTTTATATACCATACTTACACTATCTCCTTCTATTTCCAGCTCATTTTTTGAAATTAAAAAATAAGAATTTATGCTTTAAAAAGTCAAATAAAATAAAAGCACATAAGGTAAAAAATTAAAGCCTGCCCTGCTCCCATCTCATCCCTTTCTCTAAAGTGAAACACTGTACACCAGTGTGTGGTGTGTAGCCCATAGACCATGTTCTATGATGTTAGACACATACCCACATGCACATACATCCTGAGTTCTTACGTATACGAATGACATATGGATCACACAGTTGTGCTACCAGCTCTTCGCCCTACGGCACACCGTGTCTATAGTACATCTATACTATACTGATGGTTGGAATGCTCATGCGTATTACGGTAGTACAGTGATTGTGAGCTTGGTTTCTAATTCCAGTCTTGATTCTGCCATTATATGCCCTTGGACTAGTTAACCTTTTGGTGCCCTATTTTCCCCATTTATAGAGTGGATGAAAATAACAGTACCTACCTCAGAGGACTGTTACAATTATACAAGTTGTATTACCCAAGATGGATGCATGCTGAACACCTAGAAGGGCCCAGTAGTGTCATGGCGGTTTAATGGCATTGGCTTAATATTATACTATTTCTACTAGCTGTATAATTCTTTCCTGGTGATGACCCATTTAAACTAGTCTTAAATCTGGGGTGCTTGGGTGGCTTAGTCGGTGAAGTGTTCAACTTCAGTTCAAATCATGGTCTCACAGTTTGGAGTTTGAGGCCCATGTCGGGCTCTGGGCTGACAGCTCAGAGCCTGGAGCCTGCTTTGGATTCTGCGTCTCTCTCTCTCTCTCTGCCCCTCCCTTGCTCATGCTCTGTCTCTCTCTCTCTCTCTCTCAAAAATAAACATTTAAAAACATTAGTCTCAAATATGAATACTTGCAAATTGGGGTTTTAATGTAATATAATGCTATAAGCATTGAACTACATCTTTTTTGTTTACATTGCCTTACAGAATTTTAAGATAAAATGTCTGTCATAGGCTGTGCACATCTTTATGGCTTTTGCTCACTATTGCTTTCCAAAACTATTATACCAGTTTCAGTACTAATATCAAAGAATTACTCAAACTTTGTTGGCAGGATTTAGAAATATTTTACAACCTGAGCACTCATGAAATGGTATTTCAAACTTAATTTATACTTTTTATATTTATTCATGTGCTTATTTTTGCCTTTGTTTATTCATTATATAGTGATTGTATTTGAGCATACTGATGTATTACTATTCTAGGGACTGCGACTCTAGCAATAAATAGAACAGACAAAACTCTATTTATCGGAATGACAGATACAACTCTATTCAAAGTATAGCCTCTCAGTATATTAAGCTAGCAGAAGATTTCTAACTAACAAAGCTTGGGAGTATTTGGCCTTTGTGGAGGATAAGAAGTTGGTGTAGCCATGGGAAGGCTGAGCATGGTGCATCATACTGCTCATTTATTTAACAATAATGACGCAACTTAGCAATTTAAAGAATTGGAGTGATAAAGTAAATTAGCACATACTTTAAAAATGATTTTTGTAATTAAAAACAGGAACATATTTGTCATGGAGTAGAAAGAAAACATTATATGAGGTGGGGTTTTTTGTTTTTTTTTTGAGGGCGAGAGAGGGAAGTAGAGGGGGAGGGGGAATCTTAAGCAGGCTCCAGGCCCAGCATGGGGCAGACATGGGGCTCAATCTCACTACCATGAGATCATGACTTGAGGCGAAATCAAGAGTTGAACACTGAAATGACTGAGCCACCCCGGTGCCTCTATGAGTTTTTAAAGATAAAATAGTTTTCAAAGAAACTTCCAACACTTGTTCCCGATATATCTTCCGTTGGTATTCAAGTCCCTATATCTTAGTGGAACTAAGTGGACTATTCAAAACCAACTCCTGGTGTTGAGAAATGTACAAGGAGAAAAACATCCCTTTGCGTGTTTGCAGTTTTTGGTGATTATAAATAAAGCCACTGTAAACATTTGTTTTCCAAAGTGGCTGTTCTGTTTGCATCTCTACCAGTAATGCATGAAAGTTGTATTTGCTCAGCATCTTCACCGTCACCAACACTTGCAAAGTCTTTCCCTCCCTTATTCTAGTTGTGTGGTGCTATCTCACTGTGGTTTTGATCTGCATTGCTCTGATGATTAAGGATGTGAAGCATCTTTTCAACTGGCGTATTTTCCCTTCTGTATATCTTTTTTGGTGAAAGGGCTGCTCTAGTATTTTGCCCATTTTTCATTGCTTTTTTTCCCCCTCACAATTGTTTTGAGAGCTCCTTATATACGCTGAATAAAAACACTTTTTTTTTTATGTTTTATTTATTTCTAGGAGAGAGAGACAGCGTGAGCAGGGGAGGGTCAGAGAGAGAAGGAGTCACAGACTGAAACAGGCTCCAGGCTCCGAGCTGGCAGTCAGCACAGAGCCCGACGCGGGGCTCGAACCCACGAACCGCGAGATCACGACCTAAGCGAAAATCGGACGCTTAACCGACTAAGCCACCCAGGCGACCCTAAAAACACTTTTAAAATACGTTTTGCTAAAACAAAAACTGCTCTCAATTACGTTGGAGTATATGTATTCAAATGACTGTGAACCACTTTAACTGCACACTTTGTCCTGATTTAAATGAATTTGCAATGTGATCTTTCTGAGGAATTACCTTTTTCTCTATCTCTAAAATGAGGGGTATTTACTTTATTGTCACAATCTAAAATACCTGCCATCAAGCTCTAAAAAAGTCTGTTTAAGAAGCCTAAAATAGAACAGAAACTCTGCTTCCTGTTAGAATATAAATAAGCCAAGTAATGTATGACTCAGGAGTAAATCAGAAAACACTGTTTTCAAATGACATTACTTTTTTTTTTTAATGTTTTATTTATTTCTGAGAGAGAGAGAAACAGACAGCGTGAGCAGGGGAGGGTCAGGGAGAGAGGGAGACACAGACTCTGAAACAGGCTCCAGGCTCTGAGCTGTCAGCACAGAGCCCGACGCGGGGCTCGAACCCACGAACCGTGATCATGACCTGAGCTGAAGTCGGACGCTTAACCGACTGAGCCACCCAGGCGCCCCTCAAATGACATTACTTTCTAAATTAAGTTTTTTTTTTTTAAGTGAAAGAGCAACGCAATAAGGAATGATTTAAAAGGCATTTTACCTTCCCCAAATCCATACCTTGAGAAAAAGGAACTACATACATAAAAAGGCGTTTTAAGTGTGCAAGCAGTGCATGCAAGCCCTTCTTCAGTTCACATCTGCACCTGCATCTCTGATTTGCAAAGACTGATGTGTAAAATTTCAAAATAGCAAAACGTGAGTGTGTGACGATATTAACCTGCGGTTGAGTGCCCTGCGCGGTAGAGCGTGGCCCCTTGCAAATGCGGGTCCTTTGCCACTCGTAACGGCTACCGTAATCCACGTTAACGCGATCTGAAACGAGCGGCTCCTACTCTTCAGACTTGGAACCTTTAGGGCGGTTAAAACGGCCGAGGCTCCGTCGGTGCCATTCTCCCTCCTCCGCGCGTCCTGGGAAGGCGGCACGACCCGCAAGGACCGCCCCCCGGGCCGCCGTCCTCCCGCCGCTCCTCCCGGCGGCGCCGCCGCAGCCGGGGCTGCTTCCTGCCTCCGCGCCGGCACCTCTGCAGCGAAGACCGTATCCACCCGCCACGCCTGCTTGTTCCGGACACTCGGTCTTCGGCCACAGTCGTCGCTGCTCCGGTAGCTCTGACGCCTGGCCCAAAATAGCTCACATTTTTGCTTAAACAATAACGGCCGCGCTAATTTTACGCTCAGATTTGTCTCAAACCCGAAAGCCACGCCCCCAAGCTAATGAGGCGGGATACGGCCGAGGGGCGCCGAGCGGGGCAGCTGGGGCTGCGAGGGGGCTTCGGGGACCGTCCGGCGGGGGGGAGGCCCCACCCCCGGCCCCCGGGGCCGCCCAGCCGTCCCCCCGCCCCCGGCCCCCGGGTCCCGGCCCGCACACTCCCGGGAGTCCGGACTCTCGCCGCAGCTTCCGGACCCGCCTCTCTGCGAGCCCCGGAACTCGCTTTCCCAGGAGGCCCCGCGCGGTGCGGCGCTCGGCGCGCTCCGGGCCCGGTGAGACCCGGCCCCGCCTGGCCCTCGAGCCCGGCTGCGGCCCCGCCCCCGCTCCGGCCCCGCCCTGCTCCGGCTCCCTGGCTCCGGCCCCCGCCCCCGCCCCGGCCCCCGGCTCCGGCCCCGGCTCCGCGAGTTCCAGTCCCGACTTCCAGCTCCCCGGCCCCGCCCTCGGCCGCGCGCGCGGTCCCCGCCCCGCCCCCGTCCCCCGCGTGCGGCCGCGGCAGCCAATGAGGTTCGGGGCCGCGTGCGCAGATTCAAACGGCGGCTCCGGAGGGAGGCTGGGCGCGAGATTCGGCGGTGCGGACAAAACCCTGCGGGAGGCTGCGAGCCGGCGGAGCCGCTCCCTGCGGGCCGAGGGTGCGGGCGGGCGCCCGCCGCGGAGCCGAGCCGGGGCCGCAGCGAGGGGCGCGGAGGCGGCCGGGCGGCGCCTGCGGACATGCCGGGGGCGTCCCGGGCCGGGCCGGGCCGCGGCTAGGACTGCGCTGCGGGCCGGGGGCGGGTCGCGTCCGCCCGCCGTGCCTGCGTCCTGCCCTGCCGGGGACGCGCGCCCCTCCGTCCGGAGCGGGAGCGGGAGCGGGGGCAGCGGCGGGAGGCCGGGCACCGGGAGCGTCCGCTCGAGGCCGCCGGAGGCTGAGCCGCGTCCCCGCCCAGCCCGCGCCTATGCGGTACTTGAAGGATGGCGAAGAGGTCGCGCAGGTGGGTGACCTCCCTGGCGGCGCACGGTTCCCCGCGGGGCCCCCCCCGGCCGGCGGGGCGGAGACTCGGGGGGCGCCGAGTGGAAAGTGGGGGGCAGACGCCCGGTGCCCTTTCCGAGCTGCTCCTCCAGCCGCGCGCGGCCCCTTCGCGGCCGGAGTCCGGGGCCGGGTGAGGCGGTGCGCTCCGGGGGTGCGCTGCGTAGACGCGCTGGACCTGAACACGGGGTCGGAGGGACTCGGTTCTTCCGAACCGGCTAGAATAGGAGCCGTGCGCCCCCCTGCGCTGGGACCCCCGCCGCCCCCGCCGCCGTGACGGGTAGGGGACCCCCGTGGGAAGAGCCGAGGAGACAGGACCAGACGCGCTCACCTTGTTCTCAGCTGTGTGTGCATCTTTCTAGCATCTTCTGTCGGGAGGACGTCACACTGTTACTACCCGTGGCTTGATCCTGAAACAGTGTCTGATTCACTGAACGTTCTTAGTGCCCGCGTTTGGCTCTGACTGTAACTGACTGCTGCCCGGGGCCAGGGCATATTTTTGTTGTTGTTGTTGGAGAACTTGCCAGGAGGCATTTACTCGTCCAAGTCTTATTACTGTGTTGCCATAGTAGCTACACACTTAGATGGCACAAAACTAGGCTTTCTTTTGTCACTATTCTTAAATAAACCTTAGAAGGTGTTTTTGGTAGGATTCACAAGTGGTTTTGTGTGTCTGGGTACACAGCCTTGAAGTCTTAACCAGAGATGTATTTGCAAAGTTTAAATTGAGTACTAGGGTTCATTCATTGCGGGTTCCTGTTTAAAACTGGCAGTAGCTGCGCATAATATCTGTTGCTTTATTCATTTACTTAGCATCTGCTGTATGTATTTTTGCAGAAATCAAGATAAAATATATGATTAAGTCCTTGTTAGACTCATTTTGTGGCAAGTACAGTATAGGTCAGACTCTCGAGGTGGAACACACACACACAAACCCAGCCTCTGGAAGGGTCTCAGCCTTGTCACTATGGATATATTGGATTAGATAATTCTTCGTGGTGAGGGGGCTGTCTTGTGCTTTGTAGTATGTTTAACAGCATCCCTGGCGTCTACCCAGTAGATGCCAGTAACACCCCGTTTCCCCCAGTTGTGACAATCATGTCTCCAGACATTACCAAATGTGTGTTGAAGGGGGGGCAGAATCACCCAGGTGAGAATTACTGCTCTAATTAACTTCCTCATCTTCAAAAACAATCAATATGAAAAGCTCCTGTAATTATAACTACTGAGGTACTGGCTTAGGCCTTTTCTTTTGGATTTTTAAATATACAGAATTTTAAAAATAAAGTTAACTTCATTAAGCAAGGTGACACATGACTATGTCAACTCAGTACTGGAAGTTTGTTTATATTCATTGTGTGGCATTATCTACCTCTCAGTATTGATGTTAATCTTATTTGAGAGAATGTCTTAGCTAATGCTGTCATCAGCACTTAGTTATGTTTAGACAGGGATGCTTGAATGTCAGAACCCTGCCTTCTCCGGTTATTTTGTCTGTTCTCTTCATAATAATAGACCAAGAAAGGAGAAGTGATTTAAT